>PVKZ01000174.1:561556-1263782 GCA_004027375.1 Macroglossus sobrinus
TTACCCTCTGAGCCCCTTCTTACCAAGCTAATGAATTCAAGTACACTTTGATTCAGTTCAGTTTCTCAAAAACTCTAGAAAAACCTTTATCTTTTGATATTTCATGTTTGGACTTAAATGTTTCTTTCTAAAAAAGGCCCTTTTTGGGCACCTCTTCAAAATATGTTCCCTATTTTTCACAAATATAAATATTTGTGAATTTTTCTATTGATTGTATCAAAACTTTATTTTACTGTTTTACAGGATTATAAACTGAGTTCACAAACTGTTTTTCTCCAGTAAACTGTGTATTTATTTAATGTAGAGGTGTGTACGTAGTAGACATTCAAAACTTTTTGTTTACTAAACCAATGAGCAAATGAATAAATGAATTGAATGGATGCTAATATTGCTGTTTGTTTTAAAATAAACTTAGATTTACAACGTTAATAAGGAGCATTTAGGTGGGAAACAGGAGAATCAGTTTCTTCTCTTGTTTTTGCCAGATGGTGGATATGCAATTTTGCTAATACAGACATCTTAGTTTCCTCATCTGTAAAATATACAGTTTGGAATAAACTGTCTTGTGAAGGTATATGTGAAAGAAGTTCTTAACCTTGACTGTGGCACGGACCCTTTAAGGAAAATACGTACATATATATGCAAAATAATGATACAATTTCAATAGGACTCTCAAACCCACTGAAATCTATCTAGAGAACACGAGAGATCCATAGATCTCAGATAAAGAACAACTCTCTTTTAGAGCACAAACATTCCATGAAATTATAATTACCTGCAAGATCTGGCAAATCTTCAATTCATTTTGAATTTAGTCAGAAAATTAAAATTCAGAAGATTAACTACAGAAATATTATCTGATATTTTCATTAAGGATCTTTTTCTGATAATAAGTTCTTACATTGTTTCAGTATTTCTTTGGCCTGTTAAGACCCCTTATAAAATTTGCTTTTCCCTTTCTTTTACATCATTGTTTTCTTTAAACAGGTAACTCTCACCACATATTATGTGGCATTCAGTCTCCTTTGTTTCAATCAATTATAGTCATAAATACATAACAAACATTTCAATCACTATACCTATTGCTTATTAGGCATTTAATTATGAAACTATGATTACAGATATCTATGAAAGAATTCTAAATTTGATTAAAAGTATATATGATAAATATACTTGGTAAAAGAACATACCTGATTATAGCATCAGCAATAAAAAAAACTTAGCATATCACTTATAAATTCATACAAAACAATATACTGCATATATAATTTTGTTCTAAGATGCATTTTGAGAAAGAAAAAAGGGGTGTCAAAATTGAAACATAAAAAAATTAACATGTGTTGATCTTTACAAAATTTAGTAAATTATAGCAAGAAGAAAAAATTCATTTGGGGAAACTAGCAGAATTTGTGTTTTTTCTAAAGAGCATTTTTATTTTTCTTTAACTGGCTGTTGTTTGGTGGGGAATAGTGGTTAATACTGTGAACTAATTTTAGCAATTTAGAAAAAAAATCAGAAAATAAGTAATTTTAAGGGGGCTTTCACAACCTGAGGAAATGAGAGAAAAAAAATCTCTAATATTTTCAATTTTGTATTATCTAGTTTCTGTGGGTAGGTAGCTTTAAAATATAGTGATTATTTGCATTTAGATACATCTGTTTATAACCCTATTTAGACTATCACCCTTCAGTGACTGCAATAAAATTAAAAAAAAAAAAAAACTTCAGGAAGCCCCATTTAAAGTGCCTTAACTGATATATACCTATTGAGGATGTATTATGCACTAAACTGTTTTAGTTTCTATGTAATAATTTTTTTTTTTTCTGTGCTCAAAGGTCTAGAAAGTAAATCTGGGGAAAGGGGTGGTTGGGAAAGACCTGGTAACTGAAATACAGTGGGAATTCAGTCATTATGGAGCCAAGATGGTGGAACTAGTGAGATAAAGAAAGGAAGTATAATTATCAAAGTAATTTAGGCTCTAAACCACACTTAGTTCAATTATAATGAACTGAGGCACCCCATAATTGGTTCATTCTCTATTGTGTGTTGCAAACATAGCCCTAAAATGAAAGCATCATTATCTTTCCTTTTGAAGCCAAACTATGTGTTGTCTCAGACCTCCCAACCTCCTTGGCCCCCCACTTGTGTGGCAGCCCAGCATGCCTTTCGATTATGAGGACCATGAACCACTGCACATTGCCAGAGCACACAGATGGGTGGCAGCAGTGGTTTTCCTTTCTCTTAGTCCAGCTATTATGTAAAGCGCATCAAGGAAGTGTGTATAAAATTGGCATCTGGGTGTTAAGAAAAAAGAAAGAAAATACACTGAATGTGCCAGGCTCAATTGAACTTACTATACTGTCTAGAAACCTCTCTTGCTCCAGCTGTCTGAGAGAATCACAGCAGAGCTGGGACAAAGTACAAAGAAAGGTTAAAGGGTTGCTTTTTTAAAATAAACTTTTTTTTCCAGCTATATCTGTTAGCTAACTTGTAAATAAAAAAGATATAAATGGTCTTTTTTTCTTTTATTGTAGAGAGACAATAACACTTCAGAACAATATAAAGGTGGTAATAATACCCTCCAAATAGTACAACTCTACAAAAAATGATCACTTTTGCCCTTCTATTGTCCCTGTGCCTTATACAAATTGTGTAATTCTTGGAATTGCTTATTTTTTGCTGTGGTATTTGCTTGCTTCCCTTTCTTTCAAAACTTTTTAATGTTTTTTTGCTGAAGAGGATCTTATAATTGTAATAAGAAAGAAAGAGTTGGTTAAGTTGTAACAATGACTAAAAAGCAGAGATGTCTGTGGGAAACTCACCCTGGCCCAGGTGGGTGCCCCTAGGCATTTGGAGCCAACATTTCTATTGATAGATTGTCACTGGCACACAACAGAAATGCTTTGCACTACAACCTTCCCATGGCTACAAGATCACTAGGTGATAGAAAATTTTCAGCTTTATTATAATCTTATGGAACCACTTCATATATGTGGTTCATCGTTGAACGAATAGTCATTATGTGGCACATGACTGTATACAAACACCAAGGACAAGTTTAACTATTTTTCACTACTTGGGCCAGTTATTTAAGACCTTTAAATCTCAAAAAAGTATAGAGTTGTGTTCTATATAGACAAATATCTTTGCATTTAAATTTTTAAGAGAGAACACGAAGTTTTATGTTGCTAGAGTAAAGGAAGGAGTGGCAAGAGGTGAGGCACAGTGTAAAATAAAACTGGATGCTGAGGATCCTTTATCCTAGGGGTAACATGTACTATTAAAGTTTTAGGCAAAGGTGTTACAAAATAAGTTCTCTTGTTGAGAATTTTCTAAGTGCCAGGCATGGCAATGGGCACTGAGATGCTCAGACTGAATAAATTTGACCTGCTCCTACTAATAAGAAACAATGATAATCTAAGGTAAAAAAAAATGCAATATTAGAATAAAAGCATAGGGCAAGTGGTTTGGATCATAAGGATGGTTAAGGAAGGAGATGAATATCACTGGGCTAGGCATCAATAAATGTAAATGATAATTAATCATTGAAAACTTTTTTATACAGGGATACTTCTTATAAAGATGGTTTCTTTTTTCATTGAATAGAAATATGTATTTGGGCTCATAACACTGTCCTAAGAGATTAGTTTAAATTAAACATAATATAAGTAATCCAGACCAGTGGCTGACACAAGATTAGGTCTCAAATAATTGAAAATTTTGCACAACTTATATGTGTTGTTCCCAAATGTCATTCTTGGTTTTTCTCTTAAATATTAGCAAGTCTTGATTAGAAGACAGGCCTGATAATCTGAACAGTACACAGGAGAAATTCCTTCCTCAGTCAGTAAACACTGTAGCTAAAGAGTATTTCTGTACCTCCTTTTCAAAGTCTCACTGCTTGAATATATCTCTCATACTAATGAATGACCTACCACTTAGTTCTGCCCAAATCAAATAGCAAAGGCATCCAGATGAAACTGTATCCCTAATCAAAACTGAAAATATTCCCAATTTTCTGCATGTATTCTTTTATTCATTTATTCAGTTTTTTTTAGAGCAAGGCATCCCTTGTTTTATTGACTTGACCTTCTAAAAGTAGTATAGATCTTATCAAAGAATTTATTGTTGTTTAAAATATGACTCTAATCTAAAATGGTTAAGATTTTATGACCATAGTCAGACTTGAATCACAGTCTCTGAAACCCAAAACTCATCTGTATGTGTCAATAGAACTTTTATTTATATAACAAACAAAGCCCTTTCAAATACTTATGTTATGATAATGTATTGACAAAAGACTGGAAACTGCTTTTTTTAAAAGTATAAGTAATATTGTTGTAGAATGTCAGAATTCATAGTTCACACATATTTTTTCAATTTAAATTTACAATATTCTGTGGAGTATTTTAGATAACTATTAACACTTTTTAATAAATGGCTAAACTATAACCAATAATTAGCACTATTAGGTGCTGGAAAGGCGGGATAGCCATGTGCAGGGGTTACAACTGCGGACATTGGAGTGCAATACATAGGGTTTGAATTGTAACAGAATTACTCTGTTAGTACTGACTACTAATCGCAAGTTGATTAAAATTCAGTGTTTTCATCAGTGCAATGAGAATAACCATATCTATTTTCCATGGTTATTCTAAGTTTAAATAAGAATATTCATAAAACACTGCTTCCTGCTTGGAACAGAGTATAGATAATCATTCATCAATGTCAACCAGTTTTCTTTTCAAATGTATTTTGAAAGTAAATGGCAGAACCAGAACCTTAGCCAAGATTTCGGTCTCTGGCATCAATGCCATTATTTTAACTTTATATTACACTATTGTGTAGGTAAGCTGAAAAATGTCCCCCAAACATATCGGGACTTAAGCTTTGGAAACTGTATTACTTTACTTGGAAAAAGTGTCTTTGCCATTGTGATTAGGAAATCGTTGTGATGGGGAGATGATCGTAGATTGTATGGGCTCTCAATGTCATCACAAATATCTTTGTAAGGGACAGACACATATCTGCTATACAGAAAGGACAGTTGATGCAAAGAGAGAGACAGATTGGTGTGATGCAGCCATGAGCCAACAAAAGCTGACAGCCAATAGAAAAGAAAAATTAAAAAATAATAAACTAATATAACTATGTATACTCATTAATGAAAATAGTAATACTTATATTTTTTCTTATGTAGAATGTTTATAACTAATGATATTTAAAGAAAAGCTTAAATTTTTTGAACATTTAGTACAGAATAGGCACAATGCTAAATGTTTTTGATGCCTGAATTCATTTGCCAATAATCTCAAGTGGCATTTCTTTTTCTAATGAGATCCTTGAGCATGTGAGAACTGAAAAAGTCTACCTTAACTGACATCACTCCACTTGCTATAGAACTAGATTGCTCTTTGAGGACACAAATGGACCAGGGAAACTTCAGCTACAGGGCATATGGGTTACTTACTTATTTTTATGCTGTTCCAAATTCCCTTGCAATCATACATTTTGTTATCAAGTTCAATAAAAGATATTTTTTGGGGGAAAAAAGTTGCACTGTAAGGAAATTTTGAGAGAAGAGGTGGTTTATCTGTAAAGTTAATAGATTTATATCCTCAGTAGAATTTTGTGAGGCTCTCCTGAGGAATATAGCTCCTGTTTTGTTTTGTTTTGTTTAATATTGGTTTTTTAAAGCCTATTTTTTAAAGAAAATTAGGTTCAAAGCAAAAGAGGAAGGTACAGAGATTTTACATATACCCTTCGCCCCTCACATGTAAAGCCTCTCCATTATCCCACCAAAGTGGTACATTTGTTACCATTATGAACCTACACTGACACATTATAATTACCCAAATTCCATTGTTTATACTAGCGTCCATTCTTTGTGTTGTACATTCTGTGAGTTTAGATAAATACATAATAATGTATATCTACCATTACAGTGTCATACAGAGTATTTCAGCTGCTCTAAAAATCCTCTGTACTCCACCTACTCACCCCTCTCCTCACCACCATCCCTGGCAACCATTCATTCATCTTCTTACTCTCTCTTCATTTTGTCTTTTCTTGGATGTCATATAGTTGGAGTCATATAGTATGCATCCTTTTCAGATTGTGTTTTTAGTAATATGCACTTAAGTTTCCTCCATGTCTTTTCATTGCTCAATAGCTTGTTTAAGCCAATCTTGATAGCTTTCTTTTTTCCTGAATATGCCACAGTTTATTTATCCATTCACCTACTGAAGAACATCTTGGTTTCCAACTTTGGTTAATTACGAAGAAAACTTCTATAAACATCCATGTGCAGGTTTTTATGTGAAGATAAGCTTACTCTTTTGAGTCAACACCAAGGAGTACAGTTGCTGAATCATATACTAAGAGTATGTTTAGTTTTATAAGAAATTACCAAAGTGTCTTTCAATAAATGAGAGTTCCTGTTGTACCACATACTGGCTGCATTTTGGTGTTATCAGCTTTCTGGATTTGGGTTATTCTCATAAGTGTGTAATGGTATCTCATTGTTGCAATTTTTATTTCCTTGATGACATTATTTGGAAGACCTTTTTTCAAATGCTTATTTCCCTCTGTATACCTTTTTTGGTGAGGTTTCTGTAAAATCGATTATCTTTAATCAGTAAAAGAATACTAATTTGAAAAGAGACAGATTACTTCCTCAATCTCAATGATATCAGATTCTCTGAAAATATGATAGTTTTGTCCTGAAAGCTATTTTCTAAATTATGGTTGAAAATACTTTAATGCAAGTTCAAATTCTCTAAGTATATAAAGAGTTTAGTGTTTTCAATATGACATAAACATGCATCTTATGTAAAGTTTTTAGTTTTGTTTTCATATGCTAAAACAGAATTTATTATCCTGAGAATGTGAAATAATTTGGAGGTTTTTTAAGTACATGTGTATTGTCAGTTTTCTAAGTAGAGCTTCCATAATTTTTACTATTTTTCACAGAAGTTTGTGATTCAAAAAAAGCTTAAAATGAACTTGCTTTTTAAATGTAGCATAAAACTTAATGATCACAATTGAAATTCAATATAAATTTATAACCAAAATTATTTTTTAGTTTTAGCTTTAGATTATTCAGAAGTCATTTATTGTAAGCAATTACAAAACTCTCCTAAAGCTTACACAACACTATATATTTAGTTTATAAGATCAATATCGATGTTACCTTCTACTGTTTGCCTTCTCATCTGTTAGCTGTTATCTTTGAAGTTTCACATTTAGGCCATTTCAATGTATCCTGTCCTATCTTGGCCTCCACAAATGATTTATTCTAGTCTTATTAACCTTTTTGTGTTTTATTTCAACTTTCTCATATAAAAAAAGTCAGTTTTAGCTGACTGACGTGGTAAAGATAAATTCTGTATCAGGCCACATAATTCTAGCAATAGTATATGAATGGGAGCAATAGATACTACTTTCAGACCTAGCCTTTATAACATTTTATAAGACTCTCTGAATATTCTTTCTCCTGCTTTAGCCATTAGACAGCTGAAGCAGAGCACTTAGAAAAAGTTCTACAGCATGTCAAAACCACTTGACAGAAGCATCCTGAGCCCCTCAGTAGCCACTTGGAAGCACACCTGCCTAATATCTACTTAGACTATGATATGAGAAAGACATTGACCTCTATCTATTGTGTTAAACCCTTAAGAACTTAGGATTGTTTTATATAACTGCTCATGTAAATTACCTTCTTCACACACAGAAAACTGTAGTTCCTTCCATCTAATTTCCTCTTTCTTTATGGGTCTCTGACATTGGGTCAGAGATTTCTATCCTTGGCAGAGTAATCAAGTTCTCTCTTTTTTATCATTCCCATCTGACCTGAATTTTTTATATAACCTTGACTTTTTACTGTATCTGGTTGTCTATAAAACTAAATATTTATATGAAAGAATGGTTCAATTTTCACGTTGTTTAATACATTTTTACCCTTCTTACCCAATATAATCACCACTTCAGGTGCTTACAGAAATCAAAGCCATTAATATTCAGTGGAGGACAGATGAACTCTACTGGTTATAAAGCTCTTTTGATCCATAGCTCTCTAATAATAATAACAATAAAACCTAAAGTCCTCAGGGTTTTGAGTTATCTATATGATTGTAGCTACTCTTATGACTGATAAGTATTTCCATATTTGCTATTGTGATCTTCAATATATTCCTAATTTGTTTTTTGGGTTGCATTTGTAAGCACCTTCAAAGTAGAAACCCTTATTACTTTCACTACAGTGAGAGTCACTGTAACATATTACTGATTAAAGACATCAATTTGGAGACAATACACACCTGGATTCTAATCCCACCATGACATTTAATATACCTGACAAAACTAACAGCTATGACCTATCTTCTTCTTTTAGGGAGGATGCTGCTGGGTAGCTTTCTCAGATATATAGAGCATTACAAGATACTCTAATAGAAGTGAGATCCAGATACACTGAGCAACCTTTTGAAACAATGTTTTAAAACCATTTCTTCATCTAGGACAGTAGGCCCAGTTACACTGTTAGTTTATAATGACTGACATTTTATAATCTTTTTTCTATACATAGTCCTTTCCCTTTTTAATAGCTATTAATGGGTACCATTTCTACTGAACTAATTTGTCTGTGAAACCAGCCAGCCAGTTTGTTATTAATTAAGCTCAGCGAGGTCTTCTGGATGCTCACCTTGTGGTACATAGTTCTGACTGCATTCTAAATATGGACTAAAGAGATGCGACAGCCTAGGAAATCTGTATAGATTTAGATCCATCTATCTCCACAGCAAGCTATCCTAGGCTAGCACCATAAACTCTGATTTTCTGGAGACATTCGGATACAACTTGGAATAATCTTCAACAAGACAGATACAACTTGGAATAATCTTCAACAAGACAGATACAACTTGGAATAATCTTCAACAAGCAGTATTCTCTAAACTTTCACCACAATTAACAATATTTTTTGAAGGATTGACATATAACCCATAAGTCAATTCTGAAAGGACTTAAAAGCTCTCGTCTCATAGCAAACCCATTATGGACTAACACTCTCAATTATGATTTACTTAAGACATTTGAATACATTTTGAATGGCTGAATTAGAAAATCTTCAACAAATAATGGTTGGATAGATGTGAAATGCCTGTCTTCTTCTCAGAAGTAGGTGATGCTGTGACAGGTGTGATGATGCAGCTATTTTAAATAATATGGAGAAAATAATGCCTTTATAGAGGGAAGAACTGGATGATTACTGTTAAATTGTATTAATGCCCTAAAAAATAAAAATAATAAAATAAATGCTGATAATGGCTAAGTAAGAGCTAAAATACTTCTGTGGCAGCTTAGAAAGAAGCCCTCATCACCTATAGTGGAAGGTCAGATGCAGCTGAGTAGCAGACTAAAGACCTAATTTTTATGAGTTAACAGAACTGCAAAGACATTTAAATGTTCAGTCAAGACAGGCCTGTTATGCAAAGATGAGTACCCTGGAGGGAAAAAATCTATGATTCCTGAAAACGCAGAAAAGGAGAAATGAATGAATTTCTTGCGGTTGTTGACCTTCCAACCACTTACCATTACCTATAGTCTTTGTGCTTGAGCTGGTGGCCTACGCTTCCCTTAGAAGGGTAAGATAACTTCTTGTACTAGAATGTTGCAGAAACCTCTCTCCTAAAGTGATATATGCCCCATCCAGGACTGTTCCCTATCACCTTTTCTAGTTACCAGTCCAAAAATAAAGGTTAGATACCAGTATAATATAGCTTTAGATGTATTAGTTCTGGTGATTGAATAAAGAGATATGTGTGAATAATTTCTAGAACTAATTGGCAGATACCAGCTGGAGCCAGGAGAAACACAGCTAGGACTGGAATTTGAGGGTTCTTGATCAATGAAGCCAGAGTATAACACTAGATAATAATTTTTGCGTTAGGGATATTTGCTTAAGATATGGAATTTAACACATTTGCAATGACCTGAGAAAATACGGTAAATTCACTGATGACTGTTAAAGACCTGAAAATAATTATAGCCAATACTCAGTGTATCAAAGTTGTCCTGACACATGATAGAAAAAGAAATAAAGAGACTAAAGAAAATGGTCATACTGGAAAGTTATACATGATGTAAAACTAAAAGATACACTGGTTAAGTTATATTCTATTAGAAGGCTTGCAATATGTACCAATGACCAAATATCTGGGGAGGACTGACACTGATATCACTAAGAAGTTCTGTGATGACTCTTCCCTTCAAGCTAGGGCTGGCTATATGACAGAGTCACTTGGCTTCTCACTAACATTCATGGAGATAATGGGTTTCTAAAATAATATATGTATCTTTAGAGACCAACGCTGAAGTCATACACACCCTGATGTTTTCAAATTATATATATGAATGAGAAAGTTGGACAGTAAAGAAGGCTGATAGAAAAAAATATATTCATTTTTAAATATGGTATTGGAGACCCTGGAACACCAAGTTGACAAACAAGTGGGTCCTAGAGCAAATTAAACCTGAAACAGTAGTCATAAATTATGCATCATGAGATGACAGGAATCTTTGAAAAAAAAAATCAATAATGTTGGGAAATATAGAAGACAGAAGACAAAGTAGACCAACTAAGAGACGTGTTGACTCCATAAAAGAAGCCATATGCATGAGTGTACAGGAATTGAGTAGGGTTGAGGACATAATATTGTGGGCATTACTCATTTGTAGGGTCACCAGGAGTTAGAGCCAACTCAAGGGACATAACAAAATAATAGAAACAAAATGGGCACACTTTAACAACCAGAAACCAGGAGTCTGCAATTATAACGGCTAACATCAAAAGAGCAGCCAAGGGGTTTTGACCTGTGGGGAGCTGAGATAATTAATAGTTCATGGCATCTATAAAGATAAAAAAAAAAAAACAGCCAACGAGAATGCTATTTAATATCTATTACAAGACATACACACACAAACTGAAACAACAACAAATCAAGAATGAAAAACAGGCTGCAGGGCACTCAATCAAAAAAGAAAAAATGTTATGACACTTTCAATTCCAAAACCTACATCAATTTTAGGATCCAAAATCCACTGATTAAAAAGGTAGCTGGGTCCTTAGGGTAAGGATCCTATTGTACCCAGGTGAATACATACTATGATGATTCCCAAGTCTCTTTCTATAGGCACCAATGGTCAATGTCTCAAGTAACTGTACCTGAGGAAAAAAGGAATGACAAGACATTCTTAGGACTACTGAATATAGGAGCTGAATTGACATTTATCTCTGGAGATTCAGTGTCACAATGGCACTTTGTAGTTGGAGCCTATGCAAGTCTGATGATAAATTTAAGAAGAAAACCTTTTTTAAAGTTCAGTTCACTGTGTCCATGGACCCATCAGTGGTTATTTTCTTAGTCCCTGAGTGCATCATTGAAATTCATTGACTTGGTAGCCAGAGTTCCCCTCATTTTAGATGACTGGTCTTTGGAGTAAGAACTATCATTGTAAGGAATACCAATAAAAACATCTAAATGTCCTCACCCAAAATATAGACATTCATGTAAGCCAGAATGGCAGAGATTAAGTGTCATCCTTAAATACCTAAATGAAGCAGGGGTGGTGGAGCCTAGAACACATCCATTTAACGTGTCAGCCTAGGCCTTGCAGAAACCCAATGGCTCCTGAAGAATGATCCCAGACTATCATCAACTTTACTATTTAGTAGCCCTGATCACAACTCTTCTGCTGAATATATTATAACCATAGTTATACTGCAGTCCATGGTATGTGACCAATGGTGTGGCAAATGCGTTCTTTTCCATTCCAAATAAATAATTAGAAACAGTTGCATTTGTGTAGGATGGAAAATAAAATTTATTTATAGTTTTGTCTCAGGGCTATGATTATACATTCACCCTCTATCATGGTATAATTTGAAGAGGTCTGGATATCTTGTGTGTGAGCTCAGACATCACACTGATCCACTATATTGATGACATTGCGCAGATTGAACAGTGCAATCAAAGTGGTTAGTACAACAGAAGACTTGATAAAACATACAAGATGGAAGAGAAACCCGATGAGGATTCATGGACTGAATGCTTCAATTTTTATGGTTCCAGAGTTCAATGTACCCCATACAAAGTAAAAAAAAAAAAAAAAAAATGCTACATCTTGCATGGCCTACAACAAAAAAAGGAAGTGCGGTGCCTTTATATTCCTGATACAAAGTATTCCTAGGAATATTGAATATTGGCACAAACAGCTACCAGCATTGAATGGGGCCTGGAGAAGGGCACTGTAGTAGGTGTGGCCACAGTGCTATCAGCCCTGCCTTTTGGGATGTATCATACATGGAACCATAGAGTGTTGGAGGAATCAGTGGTAGAGAGAGATGCAATATGGAGCTTGTAGAAAGTTCCAGAGGGGGAATCACAATGCTGGCCCCTAAGATTTTAGAGTAAGGCTATGCCATCTGCATAAGGGTGTTTTGTATTCCAGAAAAAGACCTTGTTATATTATCAGATCACAGTAGAAAGAGAACACTCAACTGTGGGACACCAAGTGATCAGACATTCAGATCTATTAAGAGCTCATGCCTGACAAGACAAAGTCAGATAGTCTCAGAAGTAGTCTACAGTAAAATGAATTGGTATATCTAGAATAGATTCCAAACAGGATCACCGGGCACAAGTCCTGTGAGCAGATAGTCCAGACACCTCAATTCACTAGTCATAAGTTTGATGCTGGCAGTTGCTGATTTTGTCTGCATCATTTGCTTGCTAGTGTCAAAAAATTACTGCTATCTGTACATTGCTTTTCATAAATTAATAATTTTAAAGTATTGTTTTTAAATAATTTCCCTATTTTTCCCTTTTGACTAATGTTCAGGACTGCTTCTGTTAGCAAATCACTTACTTATATGTAAATTATGTATAAAAGAATAACAATTCATAGTAATGAATATAAATTTCCTTGGAATTCTGTATAAAATTTTTCATAAATACTCTCATAAAATAAAGAACAATTTTAAACCACATTTTAAAGAAGTCAGATAATGTTATTTATATCAGGATAAAGAAAAATAGTGAATAAAGAGAATAGGTAAATAATATTTAATATGTTTATGTAATTGAAGTTTATGGTAAGAACAGAATTTTAAAACAAAGTATTTATAAATGTTATTTAATTTTCAAATATAATATGTAAATAGGAAATTCAATTGGTTAAATCTTCACATCTGGGTTAAATCACTTGACCTTTAGGTGTCTTACACAGTATCACTAAAGTGGCTCAATGAAATAAAAAAAAATTTAGAAACAGAAAGTAGCACAATGTGTGCCACATGGATGGAAAACACATTAATGACAAATGCATTTTCTGAGCATAACAAACTCAATACTTCTCATTCCTCATGATGACATTTTTTATTTGCTTTGAAATGAAATTAAAAACTTGAAATACAAAGATGGCTTTCAATTGTGGACTTTCACAACTTTTGTAAGCCATTAGGAACTATCTCTTCTGGTCCAGACACTGAATGTGCTTAAATAGTTTTATTTGCTATCTTGTTAGGTTTACATAGAAAGTGCCAAAAGCAGACAGTAACATGGCTCTGCATTAACAAAACTCTTCTGCAAATGACAGTTATGACTTCTTGGCTAAAGCAAACATAATAGGTCTGATTATGAGAATGTGGCCAGCTTCAACAAAGTCTAATTAGCAGGAGAGTTGGACAAAAGTATGGGAAAATTTTTTTCTGGTATACATTTGTTAGATAAATTAGACATGTTCACTAGTTCAATCCTATTTCAAGTGGTTGCCATAATGAATTATATAATTAGTAGCCAGCCTGGGCTCATGTTTCCATCAACAACTGGGAGAAAAATGTATCAAAGTATCAAAATTGCAGTTATTTTTCATTGGCATAGTAGTCATCAATGGTCTGTGGATAATCAATTTACATTAAAATTTGATGTCTCTGCTAATATTTATGGAAGTAAATTTTATTATTGATTTTAACTACAAACAATGCCTCTTAAAGATTTTGCCACATTCTCTTTCTCAGTTAGTTACTTTATGTACCAGACCAGTTGGACTGTTTTTTGGGACACTGAAATGTATAGTTTCATAGGGATCCCTGGGTAATCTTGATTCTTTCATTTGAAGAGAACACAGAATCAATAATTACGGTGTTCTCAATACCATAGCTAATATTTTAAAAGCTAAAGATACCTTTAATTTTGAAATGCAGCTATGGTGATTTCTGAAAATACTAATAATTACATATTTGTGTTTAGAGTTATGATAACTATGAAAAGATGAGGGTTATTTTTACCTATAGGTGCAATTAATCATTGGCCCTTAATTCTATTTCTTAGTAATATAAGCATTTATAGTGTAAAATTAGTGTCATTATTTAAATAAATGTCTCAGTGGAGTGAATATTTAATATTAATTCCCACCTAAATCTAAATGTTAAATGTAATTTGCCTAACATAGTATCATTCATGGTTGTACTTTATTACTTCGTTAAAACATCTTTCTTGAGTTCTGATAACAGTTAACATTTTGAAAGAAAGAAAGGGAAAGAGGGAAGGAGGAAAAGAGGGAGGGGAGGGGAAAAAGAAGAAAGAAAAAAACAGTGTAAAAAAGTAAGAGCAGTGTAAAAAAGAGCAAAAAATTATTAACTGGGCTTTTAAAACAAATTTATTTTGTTTTAGGTTCTAGAACATAATGAAAGTAAAAGGATAAAAAATAAAAACAATAGTCAAAAGAAATTTATATGGTTTTATTATAAAATTAATTGAAAGACAAATTCTATCATTAGGGATAGAGGAGTCATTTCATAAATTTAAAAACTGAAATTCAACAAATGGTATAGTTAAAATGTTCATCTAATACTAGAGCACATAAACATATAAAGCAAAAACTAGGGAAGCACAGAAGGATATAGACAAATCCTTAATATATTTGGAGGTTTTAAAACTTTTCTCATTGTCAGGGGCTAGCGGGTGGAGAAATTGAGCAGATGTTGTTTAATAATATAAACTTGCAACTAGTATATAAGTTCTGGAAATTTAATGCACATCTTAGAGATTATAGACAATACTGTATTATAAATTTTAAAGATGCTAAGAGACTAGATCTTAATTTTTCTCACCACATGCACAAAATTACGTAACATGATAAAAAATAGCTAATGATATGGTTTTGGTCATATTACAGTATATATGTATCATATCAATAGATTGTACACCTTCAATTCACTCAATATTATGTGTAAATTATACCTCAATTAAACAAAAAAGACAAAATCATGTAATGAGATTATATCAACAGCATACTAGATAATCATCAATTGATGGACAGTTGTAGAATAACTACAAAACTCTAAATTATACATTCTCTTAAAGTATGCATGGTACATTTTAAAAATTTACTATTTTCTGGGTTAGAAAGCAAATTTCAACAAATTTGAAATGATTGATATGATCAGATTATATTACCCTATCACAATGTTACTAAGCCAGAAATCCACAATAAAAATATTACTAGAAATAACTTGATCTTTTTAGAATTTAGGAAAAATTCTAAATAATTCAAGGTTCAAATATGTAACCAAATTGGAAATTACAGAAGTTTGAACAGAAGGAAAATAAGAATTTTATTACATTTTAAAATCAATGTAATGAAGCTAAAACAGTATATAGAGGGAAATGTATAGTGTGAAATGCCTACATTGGGAAAAAAAGACTGATCACTAATGCTCTATCATAAAGTTATCATATAGTGAACAGGAAAATAAAAATCCCAATGTTAATAAGAATGAAACAGTAAAAATGAAAGCAGAAATCAATGAAAAAAAACACATGCACACACATGGTAGCTCCAGATATCTAAAAATTGATTCTCTGTAAATACATTTGCCAAAGCATTGATGAAATTAATCAGAAAAATAGGAAAAGGTAAAAATAATCAAGTATAACCAATATAGAACTGAAAATGGGGCATTACTGTGATAGCATATACATTAAATCAATAATAAAAAGCCCACAATATGAATTTATATGTTAGGTAAAAGATGTAAAAAAAATTAAAGATGCTTTCTTCTTAAAAAAAAACACAAATACTGAAAATAATTCAAATGCCTATCAAAAATAAAATGAATAAATTGTGGTATTCCACATAACAGAATTATATATAACAATTAAAATTTAAAAACTATGACTATACACATCTTGGAGAATTCTCCCAGACACAAGAAAAATAAGCCAGGTTTAAAAAAATTCATATCATATTCATATTATTTCATTTATATATGAAGTTCAAATTGGTCAAAACTAATCTATAAAAAGAGAAGTCAGAACTGTGTCTGCCTTTGGAGGGTATCAATTCAGAGGGGGCATGAGGAACCTACTGGGGCACTGCATTTGCTTCTTATCTTGATCTTAATTACATGAAAATGTGTGTAAATAAATAAATCTAGCATATTGTACACTTAATATTTGTGTGCTTTATGTAAAATATATAATCTATTTTTTGTGTGTGTGAGCTAAAGCTCTGTGTGTGCAGTGGGCATGTGGGGTTCGTTTTCTTAAAATCTACAGGGGCTAATAACGAGATAATATCTCAGTGGCACTATATTGATAGGCATTTTTTTCTTTCAGCTTCATAATGTAAACACTGGTTTTGAGTAGATAGCACATTTGAAAGAGAGGTAAGCTTTGCTCATAGGGAAAATAGACTAAAGGGTTACTTTTTTCATTATCTTCTTTTTATGTATTATGAATTAAGTCTCACTAGACTCCGAGTTCCACATGGACAAGAAATGTGTTGGTCACCTTTGCATACCTCCATCCTTAGGGATGTGTTATAATACAAACATTCTATTCTTACATTGCATTTGGATGAGTTGATAGAAATTAGAAAACTCTAATTGAAACATTTTTGTGTTGTCATGACTAAAAAATGTGCATGAAATTCAATGTGATATGGTTATGTTATACTTATTTTTATATATTTTCAATTAAGAACAGATAATGCTCAGTTCTGAAACCATATTTCCAGCAATTTTGCTATGCATTTTTCAGCCACTGGAGTAACAATCTCTCCTAGTGGTTCTAGAAATCTTGTCAGAATTCTGATTCAGATTGTCCTAAAGGTAGTAGTTATGTTTAAGTATTTTTGCTGTAGTAATTTTGTGGGGCTACATTATTTTTGAAGGGAGGGTTTTATAATAATTTGTCACTAATTCTATGACTACTTAGTGCACCTGAGCTCTGGAGATTGCTGTAGGTTTAAGCAGTTAGATCATGTAGATGGGCTTTCTTTAAATCAGGGCATTTTAAGTGTGAGGTATGAGCTCTAATTTTAAAACAATCAATACAGTCATAGAACTTTAATCAAATTGGATGAAAAGGGAGAGTTGTTAAGGTGTAATTCAATTCAAGTGGCTTTGGGATATTGATTATTTTATGAGTTCTGCTTTTATAAGCCAGATACTAAATAGTGATGCTAGACTAGGTATCTGTATTTTATTTTTATCACCTTCACCTTTGTTTTAACAGTTTAAATTTCCTTGTCCTCCAGTTGTAATTTCTGATTTTATTTTGCCTTGGCTGTGGGTACCTTATAAGATGTGATTTCTTTGACATATTTTGGTTGACTCCAAACCTACCCTTTCATTCCATCACAGAGCTTCTTGAGTATCATTCTAGAGACCCATTCAGTGAGCTCATTATAGATAAATTTTTTGGGAAAATGATTATTTCCTTTAGGAAATTGTGAAAGAAACAACTACACACAGTGATGACTTCCTGGTGTGATATACCACAGTTCCTACAGGTATAGTTAACTGAGAGAGAAATTTTTATGCTTTTCCCTGAATTACCTGTCACCCACCTCCCCTGCCACCAATTTTTTTGGGGGAAAAAAGGAAGAAATATACTAAAGGTTAGTTTATGTCAGTGTATCCTTGATTGGCACCAGGTAATTCAATCCTCAAAGGCATTAGAATCATTACGAAAAACTATCCCTTTCACAATTTCCCAGAGCCAGGAAGGAGCTTCGTTTACTTCAAATTCTCTTTCTTCTAACTCATATTTTCCTTCCCCTGACTCTAAAGTTTCTGGCTAAGCCTTAGTGGAAAATGAGAACCTTTAAATTTATATTAAAAAACTGCGTAAATTCAATACTCCAGACTCACTGAAATGTACTTTCTCAAATCAATATTTGGCTATTATCTTATTCCAAATTTTATTTTTTCAGTCTCAGTAGCTAAGTATTATTTCTCTTCCTTTTCATTACCCCAATAACAAATTATAATTCACACTTCAGAGAGAGGTATTCTAGGTCAAATAAACAAAAACCACGTACTCAGAGTGATAAAAACAATAGAAGTGTAAATTACTAGCCTATTTTAAAATTATCTCCATTTTACTAAGATGAAATAAAAGTCTATGAAACTTGTCTATTTCACACTCTCCAGTTAACTCACAGCATGCCCAACATGTGCCTCTTTTGAAACACTTGTCCAATAAAAAATACATCCCAAGAATGGTATCGTAAGACTTTTTTTTTACTGCATAGTCAATGATAGAAAACAAAAATATACTCAAGGAAAAGCTGTTTTCCACCAAGGAGTCATACTCAGTGATGACTTATGCAGCCCATGAGCTAATGATTTAAATAAATATGTCTTTCCCTGAAGTAATAGCGGCATGGATTCAAATATTTCAAGGCTTTCCTTGTTGCTCTCATTGTACTCTTGTCAATAAAGGCCATTTGCTAGTGGGTATAAAAAGTATGTAATGTATACAATTTAGCAAGATTATTATTTTTTTTATTTTTTAAATAAAGATCCACAAAAATGAAAAAAAAAATTGATGTTTTCCTAATTTAGGACTCAAACAGATCTGGAAACTTATTCATGTTTCTCCTTAAGAGTCAACCTATTCTAAATGACTTTAACATATTTGACTGTATTTGTTTCTTATAATCTATACTTAATCTCAGACAAATGTGTAATTATTTAACTATATAGTATTTACTTGACTATATATGTATATATTATATACATAATCCACAATGAGGAAGGTGGAATGTAATAAAGCAAAAGTAGCAAGAACAGAAGAAAAAATTAAAGTGCTTCAACTTGTATTATTTCCATGTCATGTATTTGAATATTTTGGAAATAATTAATATGTCTTATACATTATAGAAAACTTAAGAAATGTATTCAGGTTGCAGAGAGGAAGGAAGGGAGTAAATAAAAGAATGAGAAAAAGGAAATGAGTATAAATTTAAAAAAGAATAAGATAAAAAGAAAAGGAATACATGAAGCATTCAAAAAAGCATGCACTCCTTTTGAGGACTAACCTATATGGAAACTGAATCTATACCTTGAGCTTAATTAACTACTTGCCTTAAATAATTCAACAAATGTACACTTTATGAATTAAACAGAAAGTGTTCTTAGTGTTAGGTAGTCCCGATGCTGAACTTGAGATGAACTGTGTTTTATTTATATATATATATATATATATATATATATATATATATATATATATATACACACACACACACACACACACACACACACTCACACACACACATACATATATATATATATATATATAGCATGCATATAAAAATATTTTTATTGATCAAAGAGTATTCTGTGATTTTTTTGAATTTCTTAAAGAATATTTATTTAATTTTATAATTCATGGGAAAAAAAGTAATAATTTTTTTAAATATATATATATACTAAGTAAAATGGTTGAATATGATGTCTCTAAACATATCACCTTCCCCTCAACAACAATTAAATTCATCATCCTCCACAGACAAAAGTGCCTTTGTGGGAGTCAGCACCATATACCAAAAGAACCAGAAGAAATTCTACCCACCTGTGCATTGGATCATAGGCAGATAGACCTTGGTCCCAGTTGCAGACCCTGATGTGGTCTGTGAACCAGATCCACCCAACCCCTCTCTGCTGCAGTCTGGGAGCCCTGAAAAATACTGACTTAAACAATCATCCACAGACATGAGAGCTTTTGTGAAAATCTAGGATAAGCGAATTTCCAACATACCACTGGAGGAAAAAAAAATAAGACTGGACTCATCTGAGAGGGCCAAAGGAACAGTTTGGTCCTCAGCCCCCAGGGAGCACAGGGGCTAAGGACCAAACAGGTTAGTGTGTGCATATGAACACTGGGCTTCCCCAGTTATATAGGATGCTGTCTAAGAAGACAATTTCTTTTTTCTCATCCAGAGTATTGAGCTGTGAGCTGCATGAAGGTGGTAGGGGTTGAGGGGTGGAGGGTGTAAGTAACTGGGAGGATAGCAACCAGGGATCAGAAATGCATCAAAGGAACACCAATCCTACTAACTACATCACAGACCCCACACAAGCCACTGGGACACCTCACATGTTAATAACCCGATTGTTTCCTGGGTACCTCCAGTGCCCCAGAAGCATCACCCACACACCTTTCCACCCCATGCCTTATTCCCTGTGCATGCTCCAGACTGCAGCAGAGTGAGCTTTGGCAGACAGCTAGTAAACATGTGCAGAAAGCTGGCCTTAATCTGTAGGTCAGAGATAATCACAAATTAAGCTTTAGCAATGCTTTTAGGAAAGCAAAAGGGAAGCTATCAGCAACTAGGCCTGAAAACATAATATATCAAAACCTATAGGATACTGCAAAAGCAGATCTAAGAGGAAAGTTTATAGTGATAAAAGTCTACATTATAAAAAAACCACCCACCTTTACACCTCAAGGAACTAGAAAAATAACAAACCAAGGCCAGTATTAGCAAAGGAAGGAAAACAAAAAACAAAAAACAAAAAACAAAGATTGGAGCATAAATAGATGAAACAGAGACAAAAACGACAATAAAAAAATCAATTAAACTAAGAGCTAATTAAAAAAAAATAAACAAAATTGGCAAAACTTTTTCTGGACTAAGAAACAAAAGAGAAAAGTCAAACAATCTGAAATGAAAGAGGAAATATTACAACTAATACCAAATAAATATAGGATCATAAGGGACTACATTTAACAATTATACACAAATTGAATAACAAAAAAATCAATAAGTTGCTAGATATATACAACTTACCAAGACTGAATTATGAAGAAGAAAATATAAGCAGACTAAAAATGAGTAAAGAGACTGAATCAGTCATCAAAATCTTCTATCAAAGAAAAGCCCAAGACCAGATGGGTTGACCAGTAAATTCTACCAAACATTTAATGAAGAATTAATGTCAGTTCTTCTCAAACTCTTCCAAAAAATTAAAAGAAAGGACATATACCCAAACTCATTTTCCAAGGTTAGCATTATACCCTGACACAAAAGCCAGATAAGAATACTACAAGAAAAGACAACTACAGGTCAATATCACTGAAAAATATAAATAAAAAAATTCTCAAAAAAATTAGCAAAACAAATACAACAGTATTAAAAGTATCATGCACTGTCATCAGGTGAAATTTATTTCTGGGATGCAGAATGATTTAACATATGCAAATCAATAAATGTGATACATCAAATTAAAAGAATGATAAAAATCAAATGGTTATTTCAATACATGCAGAAAAAGCATTTGACAAAATATGACATCATTTCATAATAAAAACTCTCAACGATGTGGGTAAAAAAAATACATCAATATAATAAAGGTCATATGTAAAAAGCCTTCAGCTAATATCATACTCAAAAGTGAAAGGTTTGAAAGCTTTTCTTCTAAGATCATGGAGAAGACAAGGGTGCCCATTCTCATCACTTCTATTCAAGAGAACTGGAAATTCTAGACAGAGCTATTAGGCAAAAAAAAGAAACAAATGCATCCAAAATAAAAATGAAGAAGTAAAATGATATTTCTTTGCAGATGATATGATCTTACATGTAGAAAATCCTAGACTCAACTAAAAAAATCATTAAAAATAAAGTTTCAGAATGCAAAATCAATATACATCAATTAGTTGTGTTTCTATATACTAAGAATGAAACATATCAAAAAAATATCTACAATGGCATCAAAAAATTTAAAAACTATGTTCTAGAAGATGGCAAACTAGGTAAAAGCAGGATTCACCTCCTCCCAAGTTTGCAATGAAATTATAAATTAAAAAAATAATCCACATGGAGAATCACTTGAAGTCCAGATGATTATAACACAAATATCTGATAATAAATAAGGAGCCACCACATCGAAGCTGGTAAAAAGAACAAAGTCGGGAATCAGGCTGGACCCTCACCTGTGGGTGGTAGAGGATCACCGGGAGGGAGAGCAAGGCTGCAGAGGCTTTCCTGAAGAAGAGGGGAGTCCTGGCCTCCTTTGGGAGCTTGTCAGCCCTGGATGTCAGCCCTGGGAAGAGGAGCCCAGCCCAGGGAAGAGGAGCTTCCAATAAAAACTAGAGAGGATTCTAGCCACCTGGGTGAGACCAAAGGAGATTGAAACCCTAGACACTCCTTTGAAGGGTCTACTCACAGGCTCTCTCACCTGCAGACATTCACCTGGGGCACCAGTGATGGGTCTAAGGCTTGTGCAAGATTCATACTGGGAAAGTCTGCATTACCTGGCACCAGAACAAGCTCTAGAGAAGCAGCCAACATTGTGCCTTAGTCACGGCCCACTATAGGGAATCTACAAACAAGCTGGACTGTGCAGATTCCTAATGGCAGGACCATTAGGGTTGAGCATTCTTGGCTAACACAGTGAGCACATTTCAGGGTAAACAGTTTTGGGCAGACACTTGCTGCCTATTTGAGCTGCAGTATCTCCTGAGGGGATCGCAGGTGTCTGTGAGACTGTGCCAGCACGAGATACAGTATTGCTTAAGCAAATCTCAGGGGCTTTGTGGGCCCATCATAGAGGACAGTAGGTCACACAGTGATATGACTTTGGTGGGAGCTCACAGTCCCAAAGGTGACAGCAAATCTGGTGCTGTAGAGGCCTGATGACTCTTGCCTCAGTGAGACAATGCCTCACATAACCCACAAATTACCTGTGGCAAGCCTGCTCCCAGGCAACCTAGTGCCATCTTGTGCTTTCCTTGGGTCAAAAATTCAACAGTAAACAATAGCATTCAGTTCATGCAGCCCACACAAAGCCTGTTCATCCAGGAGAAGCATTCAGTAACAGGACACAAACTCACGCCCATGATCTTCAGTAAGTCTTAAACACAGCTTGGGTGTTTGCAGGCCCAGGGTAGGCAGCAATTGACCTTGCTACAATTGGAAACTTGCACAGGGAGCTACAGAGACAGCATGTTAACTGACATTGCAATAAGATGGGGAAATTTACTCTACTGAGATTCCTGCAGTACTTGCACCACCCAACACGCATATCACTCAGAGGCTCTTCCAGTTTCAGAGACTTACAGGCAACTGACAGGCAGTGTCAGGCCTTGAGGAGCACCGGTCCCTCTACTGAACTGCTCTAGGTCAGGAATGGGGCATAACTGGACTGTTGTCTACAGCGCTGTTTCTTCCACTTACCTATAAATCCAGCATAGGCAACAAGTGGCTGCGGATCACTTTATAGGTCCCACTTGGTAGCCCTGAGCAATCAAAGGCAGCAGCTATCCTTGGCTACTCTGATATTGCTAAGAGAAATTTCTTTTCAAATATATTTCCTCAGACAAAGGAAACAAAAGAAAAAAAATAAACAAATGGGACTAAATCAAACTAAAAAGTTTTTTTGACAGCAAAGGAAACCATCAACAGAATGAAAAGAAAACTACTAAATGGGAGAAGATATTTGTTTATGATACATCTGATAAGAGGTTGATATCTGAAATATATAAAGAATTCATGCAACTTAACAACAAAAAACAAACATTTCTAAATAAAAAAGTGGACAGAGGACCTGAACAGATATTTCTTCAAAGAGAAAATACAGAAGGCCAATAGACAATATGAAAAGATGCTCAAGGTCACTAGTCCTAAGAGAAATGCAAATTAAAACCATAATGAAATATCACCTCACACCTGTGAGAATGGTTGTCATCGATAAATCAAGGAACAAGTGTTGGTGAGGATGTGGAGAAAAAGAAACTTTCATACACTGTTGGTGGGATTGCAAATTGGTACAGCCGCTATGGAAAACAATATGGAGGTTTCTGAAATAATTAAAAATGGATATACCTTTTGACCCAGCAATTGTAGTTCTAGGTATTTATCCAAAGAAAACCAAAACAATAATCTGTAAAGATCTGTGCACCCTTATGTTCAGGGCAGCACAATTTATAGTAGCCAAGATATGGAAGCAACCTAAATGCCCATCAATAAATGATTGGGTAAAGAAGTTATGGTTTATATATACAATGGAATATTATTCATCCATTACAAAAAATGAAATCCTACCATTTGCAACCACATAGATGGACCTAGAGGTTACTATGCTGAGTGAAATAAGTCAAAGGAAGATAAATACTATATGAATTCACTTATATGTGGAATCTACAGAACAAAAAGAACAAATCAAAAACAGACTTATAAATATAGAGGACTATCTGATAATCACGCAGAGGGGTGGAGTTTGGGGGCTGGGAGAATAGGGGGAAGTGTTAAAGAAGTACAAATTAGTAGTTGATAGTCACAGGGATGGTGAACATGGCATAGGGAATGTAGTTAGCATTAATGTCATGGTTAGGTGGAGAGCCAGAGGAGAGAAAGAGCAATTAGGGGGATTATTTTATAAATTATATAAATGTCTAACCAATGTACTGTATACTTGAAATTAATTTAAAAAAAAAACTGTTCTATCTGGCTAATTAAATAAAATTCAAATAAAACAAAATAAATAAAAATACTTAGGAATAAATTTAACCATGGCAGTGAAAGATTTGTACACTGAAAACAATGAGATTGATAAAAAAAATATAAAAAAGATAACTTGTGTATATGTACCAAAAAAATAATATTGTTAAATACAACCCAAAGCCATCTATAGATTCAGTAAAATCCCAATTAAAAAGAATTCCGAAGGCATTTTTCAAAGAAATATAAAATACAATCCTGAAATTTATGTTGAACCACAAAAGACCCTGAAGAGCCAATGAAATCCTGAGAAATAAGAACAAGGCCAAAGGCATCACACTCTTGATATCAAACTGTACAAAGTTGCAGTTAATCAAAACTGTATGGAACAAAATCTAGAGCCCAGAAATAAACCCTTGTATATATCATTAAGTAATAATATTTAAAGGGAAGTCAATAATAGTCAATAGGGACATAATAGTCTCATCAATAAATGGTGCTGGGAAAACTGGATATCCACATGCAAAATATAAATCTGGGCCCCTAACTTACACCAGTCACAAAAATTAACTCAAAATAAAGGCTTAAACATAAGACTTGAAACCATAAAACTCCTAGAAGAAATCTTAGGGAAAAAAGTTCCTTCACATCGAACTTGCCAATGAAATTTTGGATCTGACACCAAAAGCAAGAATAAAAGCAAAAATAAACAACTAGGACTACATTAAAAAGCTTCTACACAGCAAAGGAAACCATCAACTAAAAGAAAAGGCAATTTACAAAGTAAAATATTTGCAAGCCATATATCTGAGAAGGGGTGAATATCTAAAATATGTAACAAATTTATAAAACACAATGGCAAAAGGAAACAAAAAACCCAACCTGATTAAATAATGGGCCAAGAATCTCAACAGATATTTTTTTTTCCAAAGGCAACATACAAGATCCAACAGGTACATGAAAAGATGAGGGAGGATTTTTAGTGAGGATGTAGAGCAAATGAAATATTTCTGCACTGTTGGTGGAATGTAAATTGGTACAGCTACTATGGAAAAACAGTATTGAGTCTCCCCATAAAGTTAAATATAGAATTATCACATAATCCAGTAATTCCACTTCTGATTATATATCTAAAGGAAGTTAAATTAGAATCTTGAAGAGATATTTGCACTCCCATGTTTACTGCAGTATTATTCCCAATAGCTGAGATATAAAAATATCCTAAGGGTTCACCTACAAAAAATGAATAAAGAAATTGTATATGTATACAATGGGATAATATTTAGCCATGAGAAAAAGGAAATTCTGCCACTTGTGACAACATGAATGGACCCTGAGGGTATTATACTAAATGAAATAAGTCAGACAGAAAAAAAAAATGCTGTATGATCTCCTTTACATGTGGAATCAAGAAAGCTGAACCCATAGAAATGGAGACTAGAAGGTGGTTGCCAGGGCCTGGGATGTGGGGGAAATGAGGAGATGTTGGTTAAAGGGTACAGACATCTTGTTATAAAATGAAAAAGTCTTGGGTCTAATAAAAGGCATGGTAACTATGGTTAATAATACTGCATTTTATACTTAGAAGGGGCTAAAGGAGTAGATTTTAAATGTTCCTGCCACAAAAAAGAAATTATGTCAGAAGATGGAGGCATTAACTAATCCTACTATGATAATCACTTTGCAATACATGTGTTTCAAATCAACACACGGTATACCTTAAATTTACACAATGTTATATGTTAATTAATCTGGAGGAAAAGTAATATATTTAAGGTACCCAACAGTTGAAGGAAAGGGAATTACCTTTCACATACATTAGCTAATATAACACAAAAGACACATTTTATCTAAATTTGGTCAAGTTCATAAAAGAAAGTTTTAGTCAAGAAAAACAGTTTTTTGTTTATTTTTAATGACAATAGCACCTGGTCTTCCCGGCTGGTCTCCCATCCAAGCACTAACCAGTCCTGACCCTGCTTAGCTTCTGAGATCAGAAGAGATTGGCACGTTCAGGGTGGCATGGTCATAGAAAAGAAAACATAATTGAAAAATTAAAATAAAATTATCCCCTTATTTCACTTGCTGGAGCCAGCTGGCCGTGAGGGGGTTCAGTCTTGAGAACGAACAGTTCCTGAAAGGGGGAGTGAGGCTAAGATACAGAGAGAGACAAAGAATAGAATCGGGAGGGCTAACAGTAAATACTGCACCCTGAGTTTATTAAGAACAGTATATTTATACCCTAGAATGTGCATAAGAAGCAACACCCACAGATATGCAAACAATTTCAGTAACGAGTTTATTCATTAAGCCAATCTTCCTTCTTCAGTAAGGAGCTTACTAACTGCCCTGCAAACTTCTAGCTTGCAGGCAACTTTAACCCTGTCTGTAGGGCATTCAGCAAGAATGGCTCCCAACTTGCACTGAAAAACAAACAAACAAACTATTCTTCATTAATTCTTTTAAAGTTTGTCCAGATTTAAGTACCAATTTTGACATCATTTACAGGAAGAAAAGCTATCTTCTTTGGTTGTTAAATAATTTAGGCTTTGAGTTAAGCTTAATTTTTGGTTTTCCTTATAATTAGGACAGAAATTCACGGTCAGTGGCCTGAAATGCAAATTATGATTTAAGAACTCTTAAGTTACTTTTAACACTATTAAAACAGAAAAATATATATATTCTGAAACAAGAAGTGCTCTGGTGTGACACTAAAGCCTTAGATGAGATGGAGGTTTATACTGTTCTATTAGTTTGTATTCACAGGCAAATTTAGTGGGAGGAAGGTCATTATCCTCTCTGAGTATACTAATTCAGGTATGAGCAGAGCTGTGGGCCCTAAGCAGAACACACTAATGTTCCTCACCATATCATTTGGCAGGCCTCTCGATTATCCATCCATAAGAGTTTCCACATTTCATGATTCAGATTCTCAGTTTCTCCTCTTCCTACCTGCACCCCTTACTCCATCCTCTACGATCTGCTAAAAATAAATTAAATAATTGAATAAATAAATAAGTGAATAAATAGATAAATAAGTAAATAAAGCAAGTAAGCAAGCAAGCTGTTGTAAGACTATCACATATTCATTTCATCTAGATAACTCAGGGTTACCTGAAGTTTTAGGACTGACTTCTGTGTACCATTTCGTCTATTTCTAAAAGCCCTGGAATTCAATCCTTATTTTATTTTCAAGAGTTTGTTTTCTGAAGATTAGTTGCAGATGTTAATCTAAAAATATAATTATTCTAGAAATTTTTCAGTTTGTATTATTTATACTTTTATTCCTTTTATATAAAGACACATTATGAATACAATTCCAGATATTATGGTCAGCTGTTCATAAATATATAATGTAATTTATATTTTAAGAAATATTCTCTTAGTCACTAATCTGCTTGCACAATATAGAAGAGCAAATTCTAATAGAAAAATGTAGAGAACAGTGGGTTTCCAGTAATGGAAACTCATCTACTGAAAACATCTATAAAAGCTAAGAAAACTGTGTGTGTGTGTGAGAGACACACACATATGAAGACACTGACACTGTAACACTAACAAGGAAGTGGAAAATTATAGGGCTGAGGTATAAGAGAACAAGTAGAAATGTTGTTTAGCATTATTTGATACTACATTGACCTTAAGGTACTGCACTGCAGAAAATCATCTGGGAACCTGAGGAGAGGAATCTTAACTGTCCTGTATATCTAAAAGGACAAAAATTAGAGTTGAAGGATATTTACAGAGAAATGTCATGGAAGAAATCCCAAGCACTCTGGGCAGGGACTCCAAAAGGACATATTAAAGGATTAAGGAAGACACACAAAGAGAACTATCCTCAAGGACTGAAACAAAGCTTTGCATTACTTTATTACCTAAGATTACATTCATGTGATCCAAATGGCTAGTGTCTCTAGCCATCTGCCAGAAGCAAATGTAAATTTATTCTGAATTACGATAACATTCTTAGTATACTTAGCCTCCAGGATTTTCCCCTCACGTTTAAAAATGCAGTACTCATCACTCAAACACAAATTAGCAGGTTCATAAGGGAGGAGAAGAGAATGAAGCAGAGTAATATTTGAAAAGGTAATGGCTAAGAAATTTTCAGAAAGGGAACAATATTAAGCTACAGATTCAAGAAGTTCTGTGAATATGAAGTGTGTTAAATAGAGTTAACTGGCACCTGAAGATAAAGAAGATAGATTTTTTACATGTTATTTATGTACTCTAAAGCATACCATTATTCACAGCCTAAGGAAGACTCAGAATGGGGGCTTCGTAAGTAGTAATTGATAAACTTCGTTAGAGTAATTACTGTATTATTTTATCTAACACAACAATACTACAGATAATATACTATTTTTTCTAATTTACAAATCAGGAATTAAGATTGAAAAATATTTGCTCAAGGTCACAGGACCTTGTAACTGTAATTCATGTTTGATAGAACCCAATCTCTTAATCAATTTGTTCTACAATCATGTTTAGATATAAATTCTTTTTTAGTCTAATAATTATGATTTTAAAGGTCTAGCACTTCAAAAATACTATGATATATTCACATAGGTGCTCTAGTTCCTTTCTTATTCACTCACATATTTATTAACATATTTAGTTCAAAGAGTATTTGACTTACATCAGCGTTAACAACTGTGAAAGGTATGAAACTTTTCCCTACTCACAAGCTAACTAGTTAGCCTGTCATGGATTCATAGATGCTGGCAACAAAACACAAGCCTCCTGAATTAAAGACAAAGGGAATTATTACTCATAGCATAGCAGAAAGTATGAACTTTGTGTTAGCACCAGTTCTCCTTGCCCCTTAAGCCATACAGAGTAAAAGGGCATGGCTTCAGAGGATTCTGCATACACAGTGGTTTTGCATCACTCCTGAGGAAACCCAACCCAGTCTTTTATAATGAGATGAAAGTAAATATGACCAACTTTTTCCCCAGAGGGAATTATATTGATTATACTGGGAATCAAAAAGATTTGTCCCCTCTTTTGATGAGAGATAGTATCTATGATTTCTTGCAAGGATACTTGCTATACAAAAATTCTTGAAAAAATAATCCAGATCAAAAAGTTGTAGTGCCTATGTTTATAAGAAGTACAGAAACAAAAATGATCTATGGAGAATGTTCTCAG
The DNA here is from genome assembly GCA_004027375.1 of Macroglossus sobrinus. Classification (NCBI taxonomy): domain Eukaryota; kingdom Metazoa; phylum Chordata; class Mammalia; order Chiroptera; family Pteropodidae; genus Macroglossus; species Macroglossus sobrinus. Next base: position 591,494 of record PVKZ01000174.1, read on the forward strand.
TAATAATAATAAAAAAAAAGACAAAAATTATTTCTTGTGATGCTTACATTCTTATGCAAAATAGTAAATATAATAAAAATTTTAGTAGATTAGAGGTGATCAGTGATCTGGGGAAAAGAAAACAGAGTGAATAAAGGAAACAGAGATTTGTGAAGCACAACATAAATTTGGATAGATCAGAGTAGGCCTGAGAAGGTAAGATGAGCAAGGAATTAAAGCCTTGAAGAAAAAATTTTCCTCAATATTGCATTTTTCACTTTTTTAATTTTTTAAATTATTCTCAGGGGAAAAATACAATTAAAAGAGAACATATTTCAAATTCTGTTCATTGCAGGTTAACAACTCACAGGAGAACAGAAAGAAGAATGTAGTCAAGGAAACCTGTCCTAACATTCTTGTACATAGTATTTATTAGAGATAGGGGTATATACTTCTATTTGGGGTTTGATTAATGGCCATATTCAAGTCCAAAATTTTTGCTCTGTTAGAGTAATATTGAATCCCCAAAGTTCATTGGCCTATTTTATAAAACGTTTGGGACCCATTTTCTTGGAAATGAGAAACCAATTTTCTCAAGAGAAGCAAACATAGAAAATCTCATCTCAAATCCTCAGAGGTTCTAGTTGATGTTGCAAGTTAATGCTCATCAGGTGAAAGTGTTTCAAATCTTGGCAATGTACCTTTTTCTTTCTTGTGATATCTTTTCTGATCATTACCTATGGTGCTCTCTCAATCTCAATTCACAGTTAATTCATGAAAACTGGTTGTATCCTCCAGGACAAAACAGGGAAGTTTGGGTCTACTGATGGCTCCAGGAAATGTATTCTGTGTATTTTGAAAGAACAGGAAAATGATTTGGATATAAAATCCTGCAATCCCTTGAGGAAAATACACTTCATGTAAGGATGAGGATAAAAAGATACAACAAAATATTTTTACACTGATATACCAAAGCAAGCTCAGAGACATATTATAGAAAATTTATACCACCATATAACTGAATATTATATAGAGAGTTTATATAAATATCTGAATTAGGTTTAAGGACAGTAGAAATTAATGTACTATATATAACTTACTAAAAGAAACTGTTGATTCAGCAACTGGAAAATTACTTGCCTGACAGAGTGGAAGAAATATAGTTCTGGGTATAGAAATGATATTTTTTATTACTTATTTTTCAAAATAAAGTTGTACTTATGGCTAGAAGTTTTATAAACTCTAGATTTTTCAGCCGCTAACCTCTAAAGTGACTGCCTAAGGGTACAATATTTCTGAAGTAAAAATTATGTTTTCGATATCATTAAAAGTTGTATCAGTACTTTCTCTTATACATATAGAAAAACTGATTTACATTTTCAGAAAAATGCACCCACTACTTAGCACATAGAAACACAGTTTCTGAAACATGAAAATATAGTTTCTATCTTCAAATCCTGAGAACATAATAGACCACTTTTAGCCATTTTATCATATCTACTACACTAGAATTTAGGCATTTATAAACTAGTTTTGGAAAATCAAATAAGCTTATTGTTAAACAATACAGTTCATATTTTTTAATGATTTGTTTTTGTAACTTTAAGAATTATTGGGGTGACAACAAAATCAAATAAGTTTCAAGCATACAATCCAAAAGTATGTCATATATATTGCAGTGTGTTCACCAACTCCCATCAACCCCTTCGCTCTAGTAACCACTAATCCATAGTCCGTGTCCATGAGTTTGTTTGTCATGTTTGATGCTTTCAGTTTTATATCCCACATATGACTGAAATCATATGGTTTTCAATTTTTTCTATTTCACTTAGCGTGATTATCTCAAGATCAATCCATGTAGCAAATGACAGTATTTCATCTCTTCTTATGGCTGAGTAATATTCCATTGTATATATGTCCCACAGCTTTTTTAGCCAATCATCTATTGTAGGACACTTCATTTGCTTCCATTTCCTGGCCACTGTGAATAATGCTGCTATAAACATTGGGGTGCATATATCTTTGCTAATAAAAGTTTTCGGGTTTTTTGGTAAATGCTCAGAAAAAGATTGCTAGATCATATGGTAATTCAATTCCCAGTTTTTTGAGGAAACTCCATACTGTTTTCCATAGTGGCTGTACCAATTTACATTCCCACAAGGAGTATATGAGAGTTCAATTTTGCCCACAATCTAACACTTATTACTTATTCTGCTGATGATAGCCATTCTAACAGGTATAAGATGGTATTTAATTGCAGTTTTGATTTGAATACCCCTAATAACTATTGAAGTTGAGAATCTTTTCATATGTCTGTTGGCCATTCATATAAGAGTCTTCTTGGGAGAAGTGTCTGTTCAGGTTCATCTCAACAAACTCTATAATCCACTAAAATATAGGTATCATTCATATATATATATGAAAAATTGGGTGATGATACAGTATTAGAGAAGATATATTTAAGATGTTGGGAAGACAACTCTACTGCAAATAACGTAATAATAAAAAATTTTGCCTGACTACTCAACTGAGGCCATGAACTTTTTCTGGCATTACAATCTGCGTAAAATATAAGAAAAGGGAGCTCTCCAAGGGATTGTACAACACCTAGCCCAAAACTTTAATTTCAGAGAAAAGGGAAACTCATGAGATAAACCTCATCATCATCATTGCTCTCTGTCTGCTGAATATTTCCAAATCACTTCAGCAAGCTAGACTCCAAGCAGTGTGATGGTCCTGCTGAGCTAAAGAATCAGAAATAAGTTTGTATGTGCTTAAGGGGCTAGAATTGGTAGAGCATGGACCTGAAGAATGATTGTTCCCTCTGACTGGTTGGTTGAAGTATATATTTGCATGCACAGACTGAGACTATACAAGGCTTACCAGAAAGCAGTTGCTATGGGGTTAAAAATAAAACAGATATCATAGGTCAAATTTGGAACAGTGGAAATTTGCCCTAGTCAGGATAGAGAGAATTCTTATATACTGGGAACAAGCTGAGACACCAGCAAGGCTTCCTTTTTCAAAAGGATGCTCACAGATGTATGAGTTACTCCACACCCACCCTAACAAATACCAAAGACAAAATCAAATAATCTAAGAAAAAAATCAATTTTGGAATTTGAGTCCTGACTGGTTAGAGTGACTTGGACTTGCCATGGATTTATCCTGACAAAGGGTAAAACTAATACAACACAATGCAAAGGTAATCAGCAAGTTATGGAACTGTATAATACAACAAATAACATAAGTCTTCAAAGGAAGAGAATGGATACAGTGTTTACAAATCATATCATAATTAACATTTGGTACACTTAAAAATTTTTAGACATAGAAACGGAAAAATGCAATCCATGATCAAGAGAAGCTTAACTCCATATAAGAACAATATACAAATGTAAAAAGTACAATATACAATGTATAAATGATTTAAACATATCAAAACAAAAAACATATTTTTAATAAGCATACAAAAATGCACTCAACATTTTTATAGAGAAAATACAAATTAAATCCACAATTAATTACTACTTAATACTAAAATAAAAATACAATAATTCCAAATAAGAATGTAGTGCAATCGAAAACTTTATACATTGCCAGGGGTACTATAAAGATCTGAAAAAGTACTATAAAGATCTTAAAAAGTTAAAGATACACTTAGTCTATCAGCGATTAAAATTGCTAAATAATATGCTATCTCAAAGAAATGAGAACTTGTGTTCACAAAAACAAACAAACACACAAACAAAAAACGACTGATCAGAAGCAGCAATCAGAGATCAGAGAACAGATATCTAATGTTTGAAGGACAGTCCCTTTGGCTCACCCTGCTCCCATTAGCTGTGTACAAGCTGCTACAGGAACACTGACCATGTGGTTGGGAGTGGGGAATGGGTGGTTGCAACTATGCTAAGAGCTGAAATTGATGGAAAGCAACCACAATCTACCTCTGTCTTCCACCTGGAAGTTTTAAGTCTGCAATACACTCCAGAGTTCTAAATCAGTTACATTAGACAGGTTCTGCCAATCTAGTTGTCTAGCTGGAAAGACAAGATTCCCTATGCAAACTTCCCAGAATCCTGTTCTCTATAGAGATTGGTTTTTGAATGTCAAAATACCCTTGTATTTCAGGAATACACCTAACATGGCTGGGATGTATCATCTTTTTTTAATATACTTTTTAAATTTACTTTTCTGATACTTCGATTAGAATTTTTAATTTTTTTATAAGAAGATAATTTTCCTTCCTTGTAATGTCTTTATAAGTTTTTGGTATCTATAAGAGCCTGATAAAATGAGTTTTAAAGTATTTTTTTTTCTATCCTCTAGAATATTTTTATAAGACTGATGTTATTTCTTTAAAGTTTGGAAGAATTTACTGATGAAGTCATGTAAGTCTGGAGATACATTTTGTGGTATTTATTTATTTATTCAAATGCTATGATATTTAGATTTTCAAATTCTTATAGCATTTTGATTGTTTTTGTAGTCATTCATTAACTTCATTAAAATTTAAATATTACTTATATAAGAGTTGTTTAAAATACTCTCCTGTTATCTTTTCAATAGCTGCATTAGCTCTAGTGAAGTTACCATTTCTCTCTTGTTTTTCTCTTCTTTTACTTTTGTTATCTGTTAACGAGCTGGCTAGAGGTTACAAATTTACTTGGCCTTTTCAAACAAATAATTTTTGAATAGCTTAGTATTATCTCTCATGTTTGTTTTCTGTATTACTATTTTTATCTATTCCCTTTTCTCATAAAGTTTATGTGTTTCATGTGATCTTTTTCCAGCTTCTTGAGATAAAAGATTTTCAATCTTTATTTCTTTTATATGGCTATAAATTTCTATTTCTACATGAATTTAGTTGAAATCCACAATTTTTTGTGTGTTTTATTTTTATTATTCAGATCAAAATACATTTTAATTTCCATTAGAGTTGTTCATTAACTCATATAATATCTAGATGTATATTGCCCAATTTACAAATATTTAAGGATTTCCTTGTCTTTTATGACTGATTTCTATTTTTGCTTTATTCAGAAAACAATCTGCATAATTTAATCATTTACAAATTGTTGAGGCTTGTTTTATGACATGATTGATTTGATATCTTCAAAACAATTTAAAAATTGTATTTATTTTGCAACTATACTGCAGAGCTTTCTAGAAGCAAATTACATTCGTTAATTATCTTTAAATCTCCTAAATGTCTTTGATTTTTTTGTCTTTTTGAACTACCCATAATTAAAATAAATATGTTAAAATCCCTCAGTGAATTTTGCTAATTATCCTTTTTGTTGTTTTGTTTCATATGTTAAAAAGCTATGTAATCTAGTTTTTTTATCTGCTCATTGCACTGACACCGCAATCATAAAATACATTCCCCTTCATTTCTAGTAATGTTTATTAACTTAAAATATCCTTTTGTGTGCATTAATATCACTCCAAAGGCTTTCTTTTGGTTAACATTAGTGTGGCATTTTTTTTTATCATTTTTGCTTTTAATCTTTATCTCTCCTTATATTTAAAGTATGTCTCATATGCTATAGTTTAGGTCTTTTTGTAATGCAGCTATATCATCTTACACTGTTACATGTATATAGTCCAACAAAATAATATTAAGTATAATTAATTTATTAGATTTAATCCCTCTTCTTACTACTTGTTTTCTTTCTACTTTTTCTGCATTTTACTCCCTTTTTCTATTTTCTCTTCCTTTCATGTCTTTTGTATTAAACAAGTATTTTTGTAATAATTTTTATTCTATCTTGTATAAGTTACATATTGTTTAATATTATCATAGATAATAAGCTAATAAAGTTAATGTGCAACTTTCTTAGCTTGTATGTCTTGGTTCCAAAGTTACCCATCTATATTCTGTTCTCTGATGCTAGAGCTGAGACACTGCAGCAGGAACTTCTTTTTTCAGAAAATGACCTGTCAGGTTTTGGCCCCAGAGTGTGATTGTGAGGTAAAAGTAGGGTAAGACAGTCTTGCCCCTACTTTTTTGTTTGCTGTTCCTGTTGGCATTTGCCCAGAAATGGTGGCAGCCATTGTTTTTAGTTCTTAAATTCTTTAAACATTACCAGATCCAACTTCAACAATGCTTATACATACAAGTACACAGATAGACAAAGAGCTCACATCAGAAATCAGAGTTCCTGCTACATGAGGCCTCATTTCTCATTTACTCAACTCCAAATGCATTTATCATAGTACTTAACTCATAGGTTTCTTTAAGAATTGATTTAAAGCAAATAAAACACTTACAATGGTTACTGAACATCATAAGTGCTATATCATGCATTAATGACATATATATTAATACACATATCAATATATATTATTCACATATGTACATATATAAAAAAATCTCTATCCCTTGGCTTTGGATGAGATATTCCATAAAAAAATGTATTTAATTACATTTTAAAACAAAGTCTAATCATATATCATTGGACACAATATAAACAGATTATCACTTTTGGAAACCTCAAGGAATCGCAATTTGTATAGAATTTGTAAAATCATGCCTAAATGTATACTACATATCTTTATAGGTTCATGTATTAATAAGATAATTAGATTTTCATTTAAAAATCATTAATTAGAGAGTAAAAACTGTGGATAAGTTTGAATGTTACATATGATTTTCAAATGAGTATCTAAAACAATACCTATGCTCATGCAGAGATGACTCATATTGAATCTATTTCAGAGTCCAGTTTTCATTCAAAGAAAATGTTATTCATAGCAAGATTTTAAATTATACTATGGAAAAAATCTTGCTTCAGTTATAAAAACAAATTATATTAGTTGTTGAAAGAACATTAGAGCATTTCGAGGAACATAATCTATAGACTTAAATTATTTAAGATTAGTTTCTCATTAGGCTTAATAACATCAATAATTAATGATTCCTCAAACTCGCAGCAAAAATGCTTTATTCTTTTCAAAGAGCTTTCTTTTTATTTCCTTATTAGATGTTCACATCAACTCTCTAAGGTAACTTGGGAAATGTTACCCTTATTTATTGAGTTAAAAAACAAAATCTTGGAGAAGTCTGCAAACACTTTACCATATAAGTACTATAATCACAGGATTAAAATTGAATTATGATTTACTGTTGTCTGAGTACCTACTTTATAGTCTGTGACATGTCCTAACATTTCACTGTATGCATTCTGCTTTTTGTGGGTCTCATACAACCTATAATAGTTTATGAAGTCTAGTTTACAAATGCATTACATTTAAATATAAACAAAGAAAACAAAGAAATAAGAAGACATCAACCAACAAAAACATAACTATCATGAGTATGTGTTGAGGGAGTTTCCATAAGGAGAAACTATCTGACAACTGTATGGGGAGAAACAAAAAGAGTATGCCCTGAATCAAAACAATAAGCATCTCTCTGGCAAACAGTTAAAAAACAAACAAACAAAGAAGGAAGGAAGAAGGGAGGGAGGGAATACACACAAACAAGCAGACACCTCAAGTAAGAAAAAAAAAAATGATGGCACAGTTCAGTGAGAAAAAAATAATATACATTATCTCCTTTGAAATTAGATACAGAGCACATAAAACAGGTCTCATGCAGCCAGGAAAGTAGCCACAACCAATACTAAACAAAAATCTAAATAGGTAGAAAATGTCCTTTCAGTCTACGGCCATGCCCCCCTGAACAAGCCCAATCCTGTCTGATGTCTGAAGCTAAGAAGGGTTGGGCCTAGTTAGTACTTAGATGGGAGAATACCTAGGAAGACCAGGTGCTATAGGCATAAAAAATAAAAAAATAAGGGATTGTAAATTTACAAGGTCCTTGCAACCTGTAAGATCAACCAAGTTTGCCTCGCCTAAAAAATGAAAAAAAAAAGAAAAATGTCCTTTCAATATAGCTGGAATATGCCTGAAAGGATGAATACTAAGGTCTTAATGGAGAAATACTGCTTTATCTTTCGACATCAGCATCATCATCATTAATCTAACATTTTGAATGTTTTAGCACCACGTGTTTTAAAAACATTGTTTCCTTTGCTCTTCAATGCATTCCATGAAGTAATTTGGATTAGAGAGGGTAAGTAGTTTGCTTAAGTTTGAAGAGCTCTAATAAAAATTGTGTACTTCTAAACTCGAAAACTCCCTTTTCTACCATGGACCTCAAATACCCAGGAGTTCAGAAATACAACACATTTCACTTAACAGAAACTGAATTGAGTCATCCCTGGGGGCAGACCATCTTTACATGAGACCTCATGTGAATTTCACTAAAATTGCCCTTAAGACAATGACATCCCAGTGTGAGATGAGAATTTGTGATTTTTACTCTAAATTTATCAAAATCGATAATTGGATCATTTAAAAGAATAATGAAATTTACTGGAGTGACACTGGTTAATAAAATTACACAGGCTTCAAGTGTATGATTTAATGATACATCATCTGTATATTGCATTACATTCACCACCCAAAGTTAAATCTCCATCACCATATATTTTACCCTTTTACCCTCAACTCTCCTTTCATATTTCTTGACTGTCATTACGGATTAAATGTTTATGTCCCCTGCAAGATTCATATGCTGAAATCCTAAACCTCAATTAGATAGTAGTAACGAGACACAGCCTTTAGGAGGTGATTAGGTCATAAGAATAAACGAGACTAGTGTCTTTATAAAAGACATCCCAGAGAACTTTCTCATCCCTTCTGTCATGTGAAGATACAATGAGAATAGGGCTGTTTATGATCAAGGAAGCAAGTTTTCTCCAGACATAGAATCTACCAGTACTTGATCTTAGAGTTCTCAGAACAATGGAAAATAAATATTGGTTGTTTACATGCCACATTGTCTCTGGTATTCAGTTACAGCAGCCTGGATGAATTCAGACAACTCTCTTCTATTACATTAATTTAAGTGAGGAATTTGGAGCTTTTTTACTTCTCTACCCACTGCGAGATCTTTTTAAAAAAACTTTGAAACTATGGACACTCATTATTATCAAATTATTCTGACATTATATACCTTATGATTCTTGATATTTTTATTAGATCTGTAGCTATATTAACAGCAAGTATCCAGAATTAATCCTGTGTTTTGCTGTTATTACTAATAATTTTATATGCTCTATTAACTATTGTATATTAACCAGAAAAAACTTCAAATCTATTTTCAGTATTTTTACTATTTCAAATATACATTAATTTTTAAAGTTATATAGCTACATATGCTTGAGCTCTCTAATTATCTGAGAAATTTTTATTTTCCCCCAAATTTTTCAATAGATGGATACCTAGTTACCTTTTATTTTTAATTTTTGGCTATTGTCCTTGTAGCTTTTATTATCTTTACAGCTAAGTTTATTCACACTATGATTTTATGACCTTATTTCAAAGAATCTATATATTTTTATATCCTAATTAGGATGCCAACTCATTTTATACTATCTTTTTAAATATAACTTTTAAACAGTCATATGCCAGACTCATATAAGGTACTAGTAATAGAAGGGTGAAGGAACTTAAAACCTTCTCTCAAGAAATAAGCTGTAAGCAAAGATAGAACACTCAATTCAGTCTGCTTGCCTATACTTTTTTATTGTTTTACCGTATCTTTTTATAGAAACTGTGATGGTGAATTTTATGTCAACTAGACTGGACCACTGACTGCCCAGATATTTGGTCAAATGTTATTTTACATCTGTGAGTATATTCTAAGATGCAAATGGTAGACCAAGTAAAGCAAATTGCCCTCTCTAATGTGGATGGGTCTCATAAATTGACAATCTAAATAGAAGGCTGACCCACTCTATTAAGAAAAAAATTTCTCCTACTTTTCCTACTTTTGTGCTGGGACATTGGCTTTTTCCTGCCTTTGAATTTGAACTGAAATATTTCTTCCTGCTCTTGACTCCATTGGCCTTCAATCTGGAACTATTTGAAGCTTGAGGGAGTGGCAAGGAACCCAGGAGGTGTCAGTTAATATAAACATACCTTTGGGGCAAAAGCTTGTGAAATCTGTAAGGATCTGCAGCAGAGTAGATTATTGTGAACCATGATAGTTCCCACAATTGTGGCTGCTCTTGGTAGTTCTTGATTTTTTTCCATGTTCCTAGTCATCTCTAAGGGCTAAGCTTTTCCTGTCTGGGTCAGATAAAATCAAAGATCTTCATTTGGTCTCCAAAAGGCCTGGAAAGCTGATTGCTCACCTCATCTTCCTTTCCTAGAGAGGGGAACTATTTCTAGCCGGGAAGTTCCTTCTTGGCATTGTGTAAAACCAAAATGGGGGGATGAAATGATTACTGGCAAAATAAAGCTGTCTTCTTTTCTTGTGCAATTTTTCTCATGTTTTCGTTACATTGTGTTGCTAATGTTTAAATGAAATCTGGAGCAATCCCAGAGCTGTTTTGCTCATGGATAACTATCTAATTGTTGATCTTTGTGTGGGATGGAGGCAGAAGTCTCCTATGTTGCCATTTTGGTCACATAACTTAATTAATCTCATGTTTTACATATAAATCATATTATATATATATATATATAAATTATATATATATAACATACATTATTTATATAAAAATCATATATATAAAGCATATATATTTATATATATATAAATCATATATATATATATATATATATATATATATATATATATATATACACATATTCATTAGCATATACACACCCTTTTGGTTCTGTTTCCATGAAGAACACTGACTAAAACAGGTGTCATGCTTTTAATTTTTGTTTTCTTTTCCATTTACACATTAGGTAAGATGAGAAATCTATCCAGCCCATTAGATTGTACATAGATCATTTGCCACTTGTCAGTAGCAACACTCATTATCCACTTTGATGTGTCAGATCAAATACAATTCCTGGTCATATAAACCTGAAGTTTATATGGTAGCTATGATAAGTATTTTCTTATAGAAAGATAAGTTGACATTCAGAATATAACTTGACAGCTCATGTAGGTCTGTGTAGTAAGAGAAAATGGGCTGATCATGAGGGGTATGAATGGTGTTGTTCCTATGACAGTTATATTTCTCATAGTGAATTAATCATTTGTCATTCTGAATTTATAAGTGTCTTAAGAGCTTGCTTAATTTATCTACCTCTGAGATATTAATGTCCTCTTGGTGTGCTGATAATAAATAATAAATAAAAATAATAAATCTGTGTGCTGAGCCAGCAAAACAAAGGACGATATCAGAGGCATAATAAATTCATCAAGATAATGAATTTAATCCCCAGAGGCTTCTTGGCTGTATTCTTGTGTGTGTTTACCAGGCAGATGATGCAGAGGAATCAACATTTCTCTTTCTTTAAACATGGAAACTAGGCATTTGGTTTTCTTTTGAAATTTGGACCAAGGATAAAGAATGCAAAGGAAAAGAGAAAACACAAAAAAATAGATGTTTCAATATATAACTTAATTTCTAATTTGTTTAAAAGATTAAATTTATATAATCTAAGAAGACTAGCTCTGTAATTATACAGTATAATTAGCACTAGAATATAAAATCCTCAGGGATAGTAATATTGAATAATATAACTTTGCACCCCTAGCATCAAGCACAATACCTGCCACATCACAGATGTTTTATGAAAATTAAAGGGATGAATATCTTAATGATAATAAAGTATTAAATTGTAAGATGACTGATAAGCAAATTACTCACCCTGATAAACTACTTTTATTATTGACCTGTCTTGGACATTGTCCCTCAGTTTTATTCTTGTCTTTGACCCTAGTAACAAAATATCTGTTTTTTTGCTGAGTACAGAGTCATTAAGAATAATCGTTCGATTTCATAGTTTATTCTCTAAGCAGATGTTTCCAGGTAACAATGTGCTAATGAATGGCTTAAAATATAAGCGTTCTGTAGTATATTCAGTAAATTGTTAACTACCACTCATTTCTCTGCTCATATCTTTGAAATACAGGTATGAAGATGGGAACTCTAGCCCCTTTTCGACCCATGAGGATGAGTACTACATATTGATATTAGTGAGAAATAAGCTGCAAGGAGACAAAGTTTCTGAGTACTTAATGCTGCAGGCTTGTCAAATAAGAGTCAAATTGCTAAATGACACTAAAACGACAATAGAAAATGTCAGTAAAATTCAGAGCTTGTTCTCTGAAAAAAAAAAATAGACAAACCTTTAGCTAGACTCACCAAGAAAAAAAGAAAGAGGGCGTAAATAAGTCAAAAATGAAAGAAGAATGGTGACAAGTGAAACTGTAGAAATATGTGATTATTAGAGACTACTATGAACATTACACCAACAAATTGGACCACCTAGAAAAAAATGGGTAAATTTCTAACATACAGCTTTCTAAGACTGAATCATAAAGAAATAGTAAATCTGAACAGACTAATTATTAGTAAGGCAATTGAATCAGTAATCAAAAATCTTTCAACAAAATAGAAGTTCAAAACCAGATGGATTCACTAGCGAAGTCCACCAAAAAGTCAAAGAAGAATTAATGTCAATCCTTCTCATACTCTTCCAAAATAAATAAATAGAAGAGAAAGAACTCCTCAACTAATTTATAAGGCTAGCATCACCCAGATACTAAAACTAGACAATGACACCACAAGAAAACAAAAACACAAGCCAATATCCCTGTTGAACATTTACATAAAATGCTCAACAAAATATTAGCAAATCAAATTTAACAATAGAGTAAAAGGATCAAATATCACGATCAAGTGGAATTCATTCCAGGGATGCAAGGATGGTTTAACACCTATAAATCAATGTAATAGACCACATTAACAAAAAAAGGCTTAAAACCATGATTGTCTCAATAAAATGAGAAAAAATGTGATAAAATTCAACATCCATTTATGATAAAAACTCTCAACAAAGAGGGTATAGAGAAAATATACCTCAACATAGTAAAAGTCATACATAATAATCCCATGGTTAACTCCAAGATCAGGAAAGGAAAAGAATATCTACCCTTGCCACTTTTATTCAACATAGTTTTGGAAGTCCTAGCCAGAATTATTAAGTAAGTAAATTTTAAAAAGGATAACCAAATTGATAAGGAAGAAGTAAAATTGTCATTATTTGGAGATGATGTGATATTCTAGAGACTTCACCAAAACCTATTAGAACTAATAAAAAAATTGATAAAGTTGTGGTATACAAAATCAATATATAAAAATCTATTGCATTTATACACTACTAACAAATTAACAGAAAAATCAAGAAAACAATGCCATTCAGAAGTTCATCAAAAATAATAAATTTAGCTCAGCAGATAAAAGACCTGTATACTGAAAACTGTAGGACACTGATGAAAAAAATGAAAGATATAAATGGAAATATATTTGTTACTCATGAATTAGAAGAATATCATTATAATGTCCATGCTACCCAAAGTTATATATAGATTCAATAAAATTCCTATCAAAATTCCAATGGCATTTTTTACAAAATTAAAACAAATAATTTAAAAATTTATATGGAACCACAAGAAACTCCAAATAGCCAAAACAATCATAAGAAAAAAGAACAAAATTGGAGGCATCACACTCCCTGATTTCAAACTATATTACCAAGCTATAGTAATCAAAACAGCATAGTATTGGCATAGAAACAGACACATAAATCAATGGAACAGAATAGAGCTCAAAAATAAACCCAGGCATATATAGTCAATTAATTTATGACAAAGGAGCCAAGACTGTACAATGGGGAAAGAAAAGCCTCTTCAACAAATGGTACTAAAAAAAACGGGACAGCCATGTGCAAAAGAATGAAACTGGATAGCTATACACAATTTACATCATATACAAATATCAACTCAAAATGGATTAAAGACTTCAGTGTAAAACCTAAAACCATAAAACTCCTTGAGGACATAGTAAGTTCCTTGTCATTGATCATGGCAATGACTTTTTGTGATTAGCACCAAAGGGAAAGGTAAGAAAAGCAAAAATTAACAAGTCAGTGAAGGGAGCCAAAAAGTACAGTTCCAGTAATAAAATAAGTCATCAGGATATGACTGGTGATTACCATGGTACAGCATGGTGATTAGTTAATACTGTATTGCATATTTGAACATTGCTAAGAGATCTTAAAAGTCTTTATTACAAATAATAAAATTAAAATTGGATATCAAAAAATAAAATCTGTTATTTTATTGTATTTGACACGTCTGAATGTACACACAGCAATGGGGATTTCTGCTTTATTGCTTCACATCCATTAAAACCTGCTAGTAGAGTCAGTGACAAATTGTACCATTCAAGTGCATTTAGAAGTCCAAACTCAGTTGTAGTCTGAACTCAGTTGTGGCCCAAGAGTATCCATCACATGGAAATAGAAGCAGAGTTGGAGACATAGTTTATACTCAGTATGATGAAAAATAAAGAGTACCTAGAAAAAAATGGAGACACACATGCTTAGTTCTTTTTCTTGTATTGTTTTTAATCACATTAGCCACCTAAAAAAGTGAGACATGAATACAAATGAAAAAGAAGACTAGTAGCACTTCACTCAAGTTCCACTGTAAAAAATCTGAAATTATGGCCTGAGTGATCTTCCAACATTTATAAACTTAGAAGAAAAAAAAAGTGATGCTGTCCAGACAATAAATAACTCATTTTTTGCCTCCCCACCCATAGTTTAGATTTTGAATCTTCTTCCCCTGAAATTTGGCCCAACTATAGATATATGAAACAGTAGTACAAGACTGAACCAGTCATCTCCAAGCAATCTGTAATCATGTAACATGAAAAAATGAAAGTCTCTATGATGAACAAGAAAGTCACTTTTATACTCTAAGAGCTGTAGAATGGCCATGTTACACCATATAGGACTATGAAGGAACACTTTCATTTAGTCAAAGAGAAAGAACATTAAAAAGTGTCATGCTCTAAGCAGATATGAGAGATGAAATGGCTAATGGCTTTCAGATCCTTATATTAGTCTCTTCTTGAGTAAACTCATCTCTGCCTTTGGTTTCCAAGTATATGCAATATGAATACAGAAAATCCAAGCCCTAAAAATTGTAAGTCCTATAAGTGATGACTCTTCTTGCTTTAGCTTATGCAGCAAATATATACATATATGTGTATACACATGGATTTTTTTTCAACAAATTAATGAAAAATTCAGGAGTGACAATTAGAAAAAAAACTCGCAGACATACCGCATAACTTAGAAATACTGAAAAGAATAAGAAAATGTTAATCATGTCATAAATGCATAAAGTATATGTAGATAGCAGTCTTTTATTATTTACTACCATAAAATATATACATCTATCATAAAGTTAAAATTTATCAAAATGTATGCACATAATCACAGACAATGCATGGTGCCATCTGCAGTCAAGAGAAATGTAAACAAATGTAAAGATACTGAATAAAATTAACTTTATTATATACCATACTACTGTAATAATTTCATAGCCACCTCCTGTTGTGATTGCAGCAGCTCAAGTGTTTCGAGTATCTGATTAAAATGTCATGTGATGCTAATCATTTACACATGAGCAGTTTGTTTCTCCAGTAAGTTGTGTTTGGCAGTAAAAAATGATCTCTTATGGTTCTCATGTACCTTTCATCATGTTTACTACAATACTGTAAAGCTTGAATAAGAACATGATTCCCACATGAAGTGTCACTAGTGATGTTGAAATGCTCCCAAGAAGCAGAGAAAAGTCATGACATTACAAGAAAAAAATGAATTGCTTGATATGTACCATAGATTGAAGTCTGCAGCTGCAGTTACCCACCATTTCAGGATAAATGAATCCAGCATAAGGATCATTGTTAAAAAAAAAAAAAAAAAGAAGAAGAAGAAGAAACCAGGAAATTCATGAAGCCATTGTTGCAGCTAAGCCAGCAGGTGCAAAGAAAACCTTGCTCTTCTTATGGAATACCTTTTCATTACATATTTAAAATGCAGTTTTTATGTGAGTGCATGATTGCCATAAGAAAAGCATGTCTATAGACTCTAGGATAAAATGAAGAAAAGCAAAGCATTATATGACAACTTAAGCAAAAGAAAGATGAAGGATCTAATGCTGGAGAACTTAATGCCAGCAAAGTAAGTTTGATAATTTTAGAAAAAGGTTTGGCTTAAAAAAATATCAAGATAGGAGAAGCTGCTTCTACCAGCCCAGAGGCAGCAAATGACTCCCTAGAGACCATTAAGAGAATCATGAAGAGAGAGGATATGTGCCTAAACAGGTATTTAATGTGATTCAACTGCCCTGTTCTAGAGAAAAAAAAATGCCACAAAAGACATTTATTAGTAAGGAAAAAAAGCAAGTGCCAGGTTTATGTCAGTAAGCGAGAAGATAATTCTCCTGTTTTGTGCAAATGCAGTAGGGTTTATGACCAGGACTGCCCTTATCTAGAAAGCTGCTAATCCCTGACCTTTGAAAGGAAAAGATAAACACCAGCTGCCAGTCTTTTGGCTATACAACAAGAAGTCCTGGAAATTGAGAACCCCTTTTCTGGATTGGATCTATCAATGTTTTATCCTTGAAGTCAGGAAGTAACTAGAACTGCATTTTAAAGTTCTTTTGATATTGGACAATGCCCCTGGCCAATGCATGAGTTCAATATCAAAGGCATCAAAGTGGTCTATTTGCACCCAAATACACCTTCAGTTCAACCTCTAGATCAGACCTTTAAAACTGAGTACATATGGTATTCTATGTAAAAGACTGTCAATGCTATGAAAGAAAATCTTGATAGAATATCATGAAATGATGATGAGAGACAATCATGAACATTGTATGAAAGGATTACACCACTGAGGATGCCACTGTCATAGCAACTTGTTTCTGATCTGAGGAAGAAAGCACTCAGTGTTTCTCCACTTCATTTGGTAGTAGCTATAGATATTTTATAGATGCCCTTTAGTAAACTAAGAGTTTCTTTTTGTTCCTAATTTTCTGAGTGTTTTTATCATAGATATTTTTCTTAGTTTCTTAAAAGCTACAATAACTTCAGAAAAAATGCTTATGCTTAAATTAAATATATATGTAAGTGATATTGTATATATTTAATATATAATTATATATGCATGCAGATAAATAAGTATGTATGTGCATCTATATATACATAGATATTTAAATTGCTTCACTGCTATGAAAATCCATCAATAGGCAGCCAGAAGAAGTTGACTTAAAAAAAGATAGTGATAAATGAGACAGATAAGTTAATTTGAAGAAAAGCATTATAGTCCAAACTGGGACTAGAATCTGAAAGTCAATATGTCTTTAATGTAAACATCAAAGCAAAGTCTTCTAGTCACAAAGCCTCCTCTGCCAGCCACACTTGTTATCATACAAAGGTGATCATCTAAATTAAAATTAAATTTTAATTAAAATTAAATAGCATAACCACAGACAACTTTACATCATCAATCTGTCAGTAATATGAATAAACTTCATTTCATAAGCATTAATAGAAATATGATGCTGGAGAAAGACATGTGCCATTACTTATGTAGTATATTTAATCTGGGATCAGAAATCTTAAGAGCTACAAACTGAAATAGACAACAAATGATGAACATCGGTATTGGTTGTTGGAACAGAGCTCCAATTAGATCCTTGGGTAACCTTACATGTTCTAAAATTACTTACAGAATACATCATCTAAACAGAATATTAGGCTTTTTCTTAAGTAGAACAAGAAACTTTTTCAGGTTATTGTAAATCCAGTTTTTGCATTATAAAACTGGATTTCAAAGAGTTGAGCTAATGTTCATGGAAAAAAAATCATTTGTAAAGACCTCCACAGAAAGCTATTCTAAAATTTCCTTTGATAAACAATTATAGTATTAAAATTTTTTCATGGCTTAAAAATTTTCATTGCTATTTTACATAAATCCCATATTCCAGTTTTATTCTGAATCTGACTCTTAGAAAATAGAACTCATTTTATTTTTCAGTTCCACAAGAAGACTCTTGATATTAAAAAAAAATCGATAACATACTTTTCCATCTTTCATCCAATACATATTTATTTCCATTTTGTCTTTTGACCATGTAAGAGAAAAGATACAAAATTCACTGAGAGGCAGTACTTAGAAATAGAGTGTGTGACCTAAGCAACAACTTCGGCCTTTGTTCTCTATGTAGTATTCTCATAATTCTTACTGTGGTTGGGTTTTACTCTCAGGCCAGCCACTTTTATTTCTTTGAAAATAGTAATTGTTAAGCTTTGAAGACCTTCTAATGTCTGTCACTGCCCATCCCCTCCAACCTTCACCACTGAAGTGTAAGGTTCTGGAATGATACAATATGTGAAGAGAAATGTTACATAAGACATGACACTAGTAAAGGGCGAAGCCTTAAGCACATATATACCTGCTAAAATGTGTGAATGTGTGCGCACACACACATTTTTATGAGAATGTCCCCTCTCTAAATCCTCTTTACTACTTTGCATTTTGCAGCAGTTCTTTGTTCACATATATCTTCCATTCTCACACTTAAATAAAAATATTTTTAATTCAATCAAAAATTCCAACTGCTATGAGTTTTCTAAACCTTTGCCTTTGAATATTTTGCCCCTAGCACTTTAATCCTAATTGGACCTTTCACAAACCAGGAAGTTTCTAAAATATAAAAAGCTGCAAACCTGCACAGCTCATTTATACTTCCATCAGAAGAGGAATTAACAAATAATTTTTGAGTAAGGTGCTAGAGTTTTGGAAAACACTGGTGAGAAAACATGTAGTCCCCCACTATACTTCATTTTGTTTTTGTTTGGCTCTGTGGTCACAAACATGATCTCATCATATAATCATTGGATTTGTATTTTGACTTGCATTCTACAGTGTTTAAACACTAGACATTCCAACACAAATTGATGTGCCATCCCCATGGCATTTGATACTCTATTAATGTCTCTGGAAACACGTTCACACTCTATCTCTGCCCACCATAGCCAACTTCCCACCTTAATGAGCTTTGATTCTTTACACACACACACACACATACACAGAGGCCCAGTTTAGAGAACCAGGGTTATTCTCAAGTCTACATAGTGAAGCAACCTCTTCTGATTTTTCTTTCCTATCCTACTAATCATGCTGTCTCCTTTCACTTGCCTCCCCTCTATGCTTTGATCCTAGAGTCTAATATTTAATGAGGATATTATATTACTGACTTTATATTTTTAATTTAAAAATACCTTGGCTCCTTGGTCTTCAAGATTTCAAAACCATAACATTTCTGTAATTTGCTTTTATTGTTAGACTTTGTCATTATTGTAAATTTAATTTTTTATACTCACCCAGAGACAATGGCAATGGGTGTGGTTTTATAAAACTAAAAATAAAATATAAACAGATGTATAATTTTATAAAACTAAAAGTAAAATTTAAACAGATGTATCATTACTTGTATATCTGTTCAGAGACTGAGTAAATGACTACAATTTCAAATAAGTATATAAGTAAATAAGCATTTCAATATTTAAATACAGTGTAATTATGCAAATTACATTTTTTATTTCACATTTTAAAATATCACTTTCCACATCTGACAAAGACAACAGGAGTATTACTTAAAAATAAATAAATAAATAAAAATTAAAGTGGCCAGTACTACCATTACTCTTATCTTCACTACTGAGAAATGAATTCTTAGTGCCATTTTCTCTGCTTGTGAAGGCATCAGCATTTGAATGTTTGATACCCAACATGGAAAATGTTGGGAAAGAAGAGCTGTGATCTTAAGGGTGCAAGCTCTCACTTATATGGTCATGGCAAAGATATGGAATTCAACAACCAAACAGCCTCCCTTAAAGGATAAACCACAGTAGTCTACTTCTCTCTCCTAAACATTAGTAACTGTATGTTATACTGTAGGCCCTACAGCACAGGGGCAAAGATTATGAGATGTGGCATAATATAAATACATCCATATGCAAAAAATAGCAAGGAGAACTGAAAACCACCAAGAAGTCTTCACAGAAGTCTTCTCTGTTATTATTTGATGGCAACTCTTCCCCAGAGCTTTTCCTGCCCTAAAAAATAGATATAGCTTTCTTTTCATTTTCATTCACTGTTGTTCACAAAAATGAGAGCTGTAATTCTTATATCCATTATCCTTTCCATTTCTTCTGGAATTATAGTGTTTATAGGTAGCATCTTTCTGAGGTAGTGCTAAATAGAAGGTGAAAAAAAATATCATATAATACAACCGTAAGCATGCACTTAAGAGCAAAAAATGTTTTAAAATGTCTTTTTGTCTTTGTAATTTCACAGAATCCTGATGCTTTGGTTGGTGGGGGGCATTCCCTGCAGATTTTTGCTGCATCTATCTTATAAATGATTCTCTTTGATCAAAATCTAGTGCAAGCTTTTTTTTTTTTATTTAAAGTCATAGAGGCAATGATTTCATATCATAATATTTTGACTCTTGACAGCTCAGTGGGAGTGAGGAAAAGTAGGAAGGGGATTATGTAAAGGAGAGGAAAAAATGGGGGAGAAGAATTCAAAGTTAGGCCAAAGATGACAAAGCATAGGAACAGCTGTAAAAACTGTTACTTGATCTCTTCCAGAGATTAGATATTAGGGTGAATGACAATTTCTAATTAAAAAGGTGGCTGATTATCATGTAAGAAATGACACAATTTGTCTAAGACCTGGAGTAGAAGATGAATCAATTTTATTTGTAGAAAATTCTAATTTAGAGATATGCATTTTTTAGCTGAACATCTGTGGTGTGTTTTTGATGAGAGACGTGTGATAATTAAAATCCTTTTTTATTTTGTGCCTGAAATGTAATGTTCATGTTGTATTTTTGTCATGTATCAATTTTTATATTTCTATAAACAAGAATAAAGCAAGTCCTCAATACTCACATGCAAAATTGAGAAGCTTATGCAATTTAGGAGTGTTATAATTAGATACCCAGATAATTGCATATTCATATCTCACCATGAAATCCTTTGGAGTTTTAATTTTCTAAGGTAAATGATCTCCTTAGTAGACTTATATGCATTAAAGCTGATTTGTAGGCCTCTTTCAGGGCAAATGTATATGCCTGTCCTCAGAATACTTGCTGCCAGGTGTTTTGTAACTTTGGTTTTTTGTCTTTTTAATATATCTCTTTCAGAGCTGAGAAGCATTTTCTAATTATAAATGTACAGAAAATTATTTTACTGTTCCAAAGGAAAGACATACCTCTCTGAGTGTAAATCATTGTCTATAATTTGGCAGAACTTGTCTGGTTAAGTTAAATAATGTCATTTATGAATAAGCAAATATCTCAATAAGATAAATAATAATCTCAAATAATAGCATATGTAATATGAATATAACAGCATATGTAAAATGTACTATATATGACATTATGTATCATGTATAATATATATATTTTATACACAAATGTATATATTACACATGTTATATATAACACATACACATACATACACATATATTATACACATATTATATATACATGTATGTGTACATGTATGTATATATGTATGTATATAATATAGATGCATTTATATTACATATATTAGCATTTATATATTTGATTATATAATATGTATCATACATGACCTATATATGTATATATCCACACACCTTATGTATACATATGTATATGATATAATATCAAGTATATATGATGACACAAATATCAAACTATGGCTGTGAAAAGCAAGTAATTGTCCCATTTGTTTTTCCAAGGGGCTCCCTCCAAATTTGGTCCTACACATACTGGCTGTCTTAAACTTGCTATTACTATTCTGCTCTAGTATGTACAAATATATCAGGCATGGTCAAAATTCAATTGGTCTCATTTACCATGAGTGATGATTATGATGAGAAACAGAAACTACATGTGCTCCCTGCACCTATCTGAATCATCTGCCAAGCAATTGTATATTTTATTTTGTTCTCATCAGATTGGATTTTTCTATTACATTGTGTTTATAGGGTTGGTATATATAAAAGAATAATAGTGCTGTATACATATCATCCTATAGTTTTATGTTTACTATCACTGGTAATTCATAAAGTTTTCCTTTGGAGGAAGTACCAGCACACCCCTGGATTTCCTTTGGAGGGAAGAGATTAAAAAACAAGTTATCTGCAGTTGGAAAATTGGTAAGAGGTAGAGCCTGAACTCAAACAGTTGTTTTGATTCCAAATGTTCTTATACTAGGCTGCTTGTTTTCTCAGTTTCTGAGTCAAGACTTGTGGAATTGTTCATCTGTGACAGACCCTTCAGGGTCCAGGAGGAGACTGGTTGATAATGACTCATGAGCTCAAGTCCCATTTTAGGAAGGCTCCCAATCTTTACCCCATGTTGTTGTTCCCTTTTGCATTTGCTTAATGTATACATTAGTTTACTCATACAAAGAAAACTGGGACTTAAGTATAACAGTTAAAGGAGGATCATGATGCAAGATGTTCATTTTTTGGACTCTTCTTTCCCTATAGTTTTGCATCATGTAAATAAACCAAACACGCTTTCATTTAATATACAAGAAGATAACAATTACCTTATATATTTATGGGTGATGAAAGAGAAAATTTCACAATAGTGGTAATTATCAATGGTTATAAAGATAACTTTGATACATAATTATCTTTGGATGAGGTTCAAAACAGACTCATGCTATGTTAATTTGAAGTCACACCTACAGTGTTCTATCTCCCCTCATAGTCCTGTACTTCTACCAGTGTTTACAGAGCACATAGTCTCAGTCACAGACCTAACTGCTCACATTGATTCAATCAGAGAAGTGGAGAGAAAGTATAAAAACATTCTGGTCCAGGGAAGCTGATGGTAAAAACAAACCTGCATATGAGACCTAAAAGTCAGTGATCCCAGAAGACTTCCATTAAAATCATAGTAGCCTTTGAGAGTTAAAAGAAATTCAAGCTTCCACTCTAACTCCCTTAGTAATTCCTATTTTTTTCAAATATCTTTACAAACCCCAAGTGTTCTACATTCTCTAAGTTCTTGCAGCTGTGGAACTCTTAATCTAACTTCCATCTCACATCACATTGCTATTCTCTTTGTATGGTTCTATGTTAATTTGTGATAAATCTAACCTCTTTTAACTTACGTTTCTACTGGTGTGACTATTTGAGTGTGTTTAAATGTATGTGGAGGGGGAAGAGGAATGATGAAGAAACAGAATTTTTTTTTGAAAGTGGTTTAGTTGGTATAATAAGAAAACACTATGAATATCACACTGACCACTTTTCACCATAGGTTTCAGCTCCTATTCAAGTAACAAACAACTTAAATGACTTACGTATGCTTATTTATAACAATTATTCAATAGTTACTTTTAAAGTTCTAGGTTATCATGGAATTTTTGTTGAGAAATGTAGCTCAAAAAAACTTTTTTCCTCCAAATTTTTTAAAACAATAGAGAAATAATGAGTTGGAAATTGCAACTTCCAATTATTTACCATTTAGGTTAGAAAGTCTTGCTTCAATAGCAGCCATATTCAGAAGGGTAAGGTTCATGTCTGCATTGCTCACTGTATACTTAACAGAGTGTGGAACAAAATGGGAGCTCAGATATATGTACTGAATGAAAACAGAACATTTTTGGTTTTAGCATTTTGTTTTATTTCATATTTTTTTCCATGCCAACTTTGAACTTCTGATTTTATTTTAACATTGGTATTTTTCACTTCCTAAGAATTTCTCTGTTATCAGTAATACATAAATTTTAACTTTACTATTAAAGGGTGAGACCATTAAATGTGTCAGGACTGAGGAGGAAGTCAGTAAAGTTCATCCATGCAGGGAAGATATTGGAGCAACAAATCAAATAGAGATCTAAGGCAAGTAGTAGAAGAAACACAGGAGAAAAAAAGGGTAGAAAATGAGAACTAATCATGTTAATATTTATTTATAAGAATTATACTGTTTGACAGAAATTTTCTTTTAATCTTTAATATAATAGTCTGATATGTTTCTTATCATTTCTACTTCAGAGAGAAAATTTTAAGATCAGAGAAATTGTTGGATTGGCAATGGGAAAAGACATGCCAAAGTATACTTTTTAAAAATGAATTGAATAATAATTAAAACTTAGATCCCTAACTCCCAACACACATAATAATTCACAACAAATCAAAACTTAAATGTAAGAGCTGAAACTATAAAACTTTCAGAAGAAAGCATAGAGATAGATCTTTGTAATCATGGATTTGGCAATAGTGTCTTAGATGTGACACCAGAACTATAAGTGATAAAGGAAAACAGCAGCTAAATTGGACTTTAATAAAATTTTAAATTTTTTGCATTTTAAAAAACCCTATCAAAAAATTAAAAACATCCACAGAATAGAAAATATTTGCAAAGCATGTATTTAAAATTACTTATATCTAGAATATATAAAGAACTCTTAAAACTCAATAAAAAATAACTCAACTAAAAATGATTTGAATACATTTCTTTAGAGTTGTAAAAATGGCCAATAAGCACATTGAAAGGTGCTCAATATCATTATTCATCAAAGAAAAGTAAATCAAAACCTCAACAAGATATCACTTCTCACCTGCTAGGATTATAATCAATACATCAGATAAGTACAAGTGTTGGAGAGAACATAGGAAAATCAGAACCTTCATACACTGCTGTGAGAATGTAAAATGGTCTAGAAATTCCTCAAAAAATTATAGAGTTATTATCTGACCCATCAATTCAACTTCTAAGTATAGACCCCAAAGAAATGAAAACATATGTATGCACAAAAGTTTATACAGAAATATTTATAGTAGCATTAGTCATAATAGGCAAATGATAGAAACAACATAAATGCCCCTCAACTAATGATTGGATAAAAAAAGTGATATATACATCTATACAATGAAATGTTATTAAGCCACATATAGAAATATAGTACTGATAGATGCTATAACATGGATGAACTTTGAAAACATCATGCTAGGTCAAAAAAGCCAGTCACAAAAAAAAAAAAAACCTACACATAATTCCATTTATATTAAATGTCCAGAAGCAAAATACAGGGAAAATAAGTATGTTAGCAGTTGGACTGGGGGAAATAGGAGAATGGGACTAGGACTGGGGGAAATAGGAGAATGGGTGATAGTTATAGGGTACAGGATGTCTATTTGAAAATGATGAATATATTCTAAAATGGATTATGGTAATGGCTACACTTTGCTTGCTCTCTGAAGTGCATTTTGTTGCAATGAGTCATTTGAGTTGTATAAATAAGTTGCAGTTTTTGAAATAATGCCAACTCATATTTGTAGTTCATAAATGGACTCATTATGGAACAAATATAATATTGTATTACATAAAGGGAATGGCCTTAAAGTCAAAAGTCAAACCTATTAGGGTTGGTCTCAGAATGTGTAAGCAAATATTAAGCTCTAGGAGAAACAGGAGTAACAGGAAAAGGAAAGAAAGTAGGAAACAAAATAATTTTCTGAAGTTATGTTAACATTTAAAACCATAGGAGCAAAAAAAAAAATTGTAAAAAACAACCAACCATAAAAGCCAAATATCCCACCATTTCCTAGGATCCTAAATTCAGTCTTAGAATACTTCCAAGACAGCATTCCAACAAGCCAGATTCATTTAATTAAGGGTAGAGACCAAGGTATAACATTTTGCTTATTATATACAGTGGGTAATTTGATATTTTTAAATTCAGTTCATTCAATGTGTTATTCATAGAAGTAAAATGAGTGTGACTATCCTCGCCCTGAAAAAGCTCAGAGTCTACCTGTAATTATGTGTATCTACACACACACACACACACACACACACACACACACACACACACACACACACACACACTAATGTCAACACTGTGTTGCATGTGGAAATAGACCCATTAGCTAATTAACATTAATTTTCATGGTTAACTTCAGCTGGAGGACATGAGATATAGTAGAGTGGTAATTAGAGAAAAAAATATGTCATATAAAAGATACTTGGTCCAGGTTTTCAAAGATTTGTATGCGTTTAATAGATAGACAAGGTATCAAAAGAAAATTCTAGGCAAAGTGAATTAAATTCTTATATAAATGAAGGCTTTAGAGAAAATTACAAGGTAACTTTAAATCGCTAGTGAGAGAAACTTCTGAGAAAAAAGT
Organism: Macroglossus sobrinus; assembly: GCA_004027375.1. Lineage (NCBI taxonomy): Eukaryota > Metazoa > Chordata > Mammalia > Chiroptera > Pteropodidae > Macroglossus > Macroglossus sobrinus. The sequence continues at coordinate 617,582 of PVKZ01000174.1, forward strand.
CCACGAAAGAACAAAAAGAAATAAGTCCAAAGCACAGGTAGAATTAAAGATCATAAAGAACCCTGAAATAGCCTCTTTAGAATAGAAAGTACAGACTTTATCTTATTTCAGTGATTAGAAATTACTAACAGGCTTTAAATTAGGTATTGATATGATCGGATTGTGGTTCCAAAGTAGGCAAGCTACTCAAAATTATCAGGTTATCAGTAAAACAAGATAAATGAAACAATTTTTGTATTGGAACCTACTATCAACCAGATACGATGTGAGGCACTATAATGGAGTATTGCTAATCTCCCAACAGTACTGCATCAACTGATGAAATATACCAGTGTGTGTAATTCTCCTATAATCAAAGAGATAATAGAGGGAAAGATTCAAACCCCAAGCAACTGATTTCAAAATTCAAGCTTTTCCTACTATGTCACTCTGTATCCCCAAACATTAATATATTACAGAATGGCTATAGAAGTGTTTATGATCTAGAACTAAACAGGCTTATCAGATAGTACAGTAGCAGTTTTGAGGGTAGGTATGGATTGGACATGGAGGTCAATATAAGAACATGATATAATAAGGCTTAATCACTAACCTTAAATGATGTTAAGGCATAGCAAGACTAAACGAGGGGACAATAAAGAGAAATGTAACAGAATTGGGAGCCACTAAAATTCTAAAATTGAGCAAGTAAGAGACCTGGAATATCTGTTCTAAGTCTAAATTCCCCTCAGAGATTCTAGGAGCTCTGACAGATATTAGAGAATGAGAAAAATAGTTTAAATTCTACAGGATGTGGAGCCAATAGAGATGCTAGAAAGGCATTAGAAATGAAACTAGCATCCAAAATTAAGCAGAAAGACCAAGAAAATCAACAATTTTAAGATGCAGTTTAAAAATCAAATTTGTAGATGTAATGATATTACATAATATATTGAACTGCAAGTTTACCATGATTTGGCATCAGTCCAGAAATGTAAAATATTCTGTTCTAAACACAACAACAAAATATTTGTTGGGCTTGTAAAGAGGTTCATGACAGGTAATATAAGTTGGAGATTAGTTTCCTATGGTTCTAAAGTAGATCTTAACAAGTTATTAATAAGGATACCCTGTTTACAAATGAGGACAAACATTTTTGAAGTTTGAAGCATATTTGGTATGCATTGGGAATACTGGTCAACAGAGTACATGCAATCAATCACAGTTCTACGATCATAGGCAGAACAGTTATGAACTAAATGCCAGTGCCTGGCCAAGAGAGTGAGTATGGCTGAAATTCATCCATAATCTGTATATCAAGGAATGCACCTTTATTTGGGGTTGAATCTGCCCAGAGGAAGGAAATCTATGGATTACTTACCAAGAAGCAAACCCTGATTTTGGATTACCTCAAGGGAGGACTTTTTACTACTCACCTATATGGCCCTTCTTTTTTTTCCCTGTTTGCACTAAAACTCTATACAGTCTAGCAAATTGTTTTGACCACAGTACAAGCTTGGAGTTCAGTGGAAAATCTCCAGTCATGAGCTAAAGGATGGACTGGATAATGCTCCTAGACAAAGACTTAGAGACTTTAACCAAGACTTCTGTGTTAGTTTTCAGGGTAAATTATAGGCACAGAGGAGACTCAATTATCAGAACACAGACTACAGAAAAAATGGTAGACATGTAAAGGAATAATTATCACATAAGAACAAGAAATCTGGAGTCATCTTTAGTTCAAATCCAGAGTTATCATCTACTAATAGTATAAAATTAGGTATGTTAATGACCAACTCTATTCCTAAGTTTTCTCAAATGTAAGTGGACAGAATAACCTATTATTCAAAAGCTTTAATGATGACAAACAAGGTAATACATGGTAAAGTGCTTAGCAAAAGGTGTGATACAGAGAAAGGGCTTTATCTCTTCCTTCCTTTCTCATTTGTGTTTAAATGTGCACATATACAGACACATAGACACACACCACATACACCACACATACACACACAAAACTTGAGCCAGCCATTTAACCCCTTGCTTTTTACATTTCTAAAATCAGAATAATATACTTTCTTTTTCAAAGGGTATCTTGAGGATCACAATATTGTTAAATTATTATGTCATATAGCACAAAAATGCAATTATCAGTAAGTAGAGAAGAATGGGTGGTGATATTCGTAGAAAATTACAGTAATAAACTATAGGACTGAGCAATACATATTGTGATCACTCAGACAGATACATTAATTTTACTTAAGTTTTTAATCAAACAAGATTTCAATATTTAAGTAGGACTTCAAATAATAGAAAGTAAAGTATAGTATTCCACACAGAAGAAATTTAGTGAAGACAAAATAGGAGGTGGAAAAATAAATGTCTGTGTCCGAGAGGGAGATCAGACAAGTGAGACTAGACTATGGTATACAGAATAAAATACTTAAATGTGAATCTGGAAAGATAGTTTGGAACCTGATCATGAAGTATCTCAAACTACATGAATTAGATAGCAAATTGAATTTTAATTGATTTCTAAAAGATAGCATCTAAAAGATATCATGTTATTGACACAATTTACCAGCAGTCAACCAGTCTAAGAATTGATTTCCAGCTCCTGTAACCTGTCTCACAGTTTTAATTTAAACATTGCATGGCATGACATGTCAAGAATCTAGTGTACCCTTGGAAATCAATAAATAATAGATATAATTACAATGCATGTAGGAGGTCATTTTAAAAATATACAAGATCTTTTATCCTATAGATCATAAATATGTAAAACTTATCTAAAAGAATTATGTACATTATATATTTAGTATTTTGCTTAACATATCAGATCTTTAACTTTACATATATTTACGTTATTAAATATAAATACATTTATCTTTAAAATATATTTACAATAATTAAAAACACTTTTATCCCAAGGAGAATTAAATAATGTATATGAAAGTCTTATTGGTTATACAATGCGACTGCAAAAGCAACTATTTAATTAAATATAGGTTCAGGTGAGGGATTTTTCAGTAATAAATTCATAACCAGTTAATGAAACACTATAAACTCAGTTGGTAAAGGCTTACATAGCAATAGAAAAGTAATGAAACCAATAAAGATAGAATGTGGTTTTGGACTACGTGAGATGTTAGTTTGGCAGTGGCCAAGAAATGAAGCCATTTTTTTTTCTTATTTGACATGCAGTAATTGAGCACCTGCTATGTAAAAGCTCTTTGGTAGTTCTTGCTGTGACCACACAGAAATGACAGTCAAAAATTTTTTGTCATTTTTATTTATCTTCTCAGCAAAAACTTATAGCCTTCCTGTTTGCCAAGGTATGGTGCCCAGAGCTAAACAAGTTCTACTGAGTAGTCTGCAAGATGTCAAATGGCAGTAAGCTGGTTTCCCTGGCCTAGGAGAGGCACTGAATTACCCACATTTCCTTGGGTATATTTTATCCACAACTCTCAGCTCAGGATATCAATCAAGAATCAATTATACCACATCCTCCACATATTCCTACCTCTTTCTATCAATAATATCCTTACTGCTTTCCAGTTTAATGCTTCAGCTGTCAGTACTTACTCCTGGTTGGCCTCTGACATAAGCAAAGTCAATCCAGAGCAGTGACAATAACACTCCTGCTGGAACTAGACTACTTCCAACATGGTTACAGCTTCCACAAACTGCAGTTTTGAATCAAACTTAAAATAAATGCCATAGACAAATTCTGCTAAATAAAATTAAAATTTCAAACTATCAATGTAATACTATACAATTCTTTAAAGCTGATCAGCTTTTCTTTGAAATGGCCAATGTAATTCAATATAAACAACTACATTGGCCTATTAGTACTCTCTCTAGTTTCCCCCTGAGTTAGTGTATCTATCCAGCAAGCCTATTTTGAGAATCTACTGAATTCTAATAACTATAAATATAAATAAGATATAGTTCCTCTTCTGAAAGAGCACTTAATTTTAAACTATGAGAAGTCAAGCAAAATTATAACTGCAAAGAAAGAGGCAAAACTTGAGTTAAATGGACAGGAAATTGCCTGGGATGTGAATCTACACTGGGCATCCAGTGAATATAAGAACAAAAAAAAACCAATGCATTCACTAATACATTCAGCTAGAATTATTATTGAAAGTAGCTGAGATAAATGCTTTGATAAGTCACTGGGAGTGGAAAAATAACACCTGCAAGGGGAATTTTATTTAGACTGAACTGCTTCTGAATTGGGTTAGTTGTTGGATTTTTGTTTTAATTGATGATGTACAAATAGTAGAAAAGAATGGTTATAAATGATGGAGAGGCTGTGTGCCACCATACACATTATTCCATATTCTCTCTATATACTATAGAGGAACTCTCCTGTAAATAAAAATTAAATATTAATTTAAGAGCTAACTTCATATCATCCATTCTCAAAATGACCATAGCCTCACTTAGGTATTTTATTAAATTGAAAAAAATAAGCTTCATAATTTACTGATAATACAAAAAGAAAGAAAACAGGATTCTATTCTATTCCAGATAAGTCTATAAACCCACCTGCATCTGAATTTCATTTTCTGAGCTTGCCCTTTTAGTCCAATAGAGAAGTATATCTGTCCCTCTAAAATGTATCTCTGCCTGTGATCTGCCTCTCATATACCTCTCCTTTAAATGACCAACTTTCATTTACCTATATTGTCTCTCTCATTTTCAATCCCTCCTTTTTCTCCCTGACCTCCCCAACCCCACCCCTTGCCACTTTTCTATCCTGGAATAGTCACTTAGACCAGCAGTCCTCAGCCTTTTTTGGCACCAGGGACCAGGACTACTATGAAAATCTAATGCTTGATGATTTGAGGTGGAGCTAAGGAGGTGATGCTAGCACTGGGGAGAGGCTACAAATACAGATGAAGCTTTGCTTGCCAGCCTACCACTTACTTCCTGCTGTGCAGCCCAGTTCCTAATAGGCCATGGACCTATGACAGTCCATGGCCCAGGGCTGGGAGATCCCAGATTTAGACTAAAAAATAAACTTTATATGATGTCACAATATGACTTGGCTCCCGACCTTCTCTCCAAAATCATCATATCTTTATTCATTGAACCACAGCCAGTTTCTGATTCTCAGACACATTAAGTTTTACCTCCTCTGGAAATTTATGCTTGCTTCATTCTCTTTGCCTGTAGAAATCATCTGGAATAATCATCCTTTACAACTATTATACAGTTTGCTTTTTTTTTTTTAACATACTTTGTCATAAACAGCTTTGGTCTTTAATCTAGGGGTGGGTGGTTCATTATTCTATTCAGGTATTCCAACTCCATTTAATCAATATCTAACACTGTAGCATTTGGGCCATCTCTTTTTCTTCTCATCATCAGATGTTTTGCTAACAATAAAGTGAAAATTAGAAAAGGATTTCATCAATAAAATTAATGGTATTCAAGATATATGGATTAGCTAAAACATTTTAGAGATAACTGTTCTTTAAATGAAAGCTTTTGTAAATTCTAATAAGGCGTTCACTCTTAACCTTGTGGAGAAACACTGGACACTTAATTCTAAAATGTCCATGTTCAACCACAATATCAGAAGATTTTATAACTGACAATGACTATAAAGTTAGCTGAATCCTCACTATAGTTTGAAAATGGTGTCTGTCTTAACTTTTTATTCACTGATGATTCTACCAGAACACTTAAGACAAAGAACTGAGGTACTGGAAATCAAGCAGAATCATTGTAGTATTTTTCTTTTTTGTTCCCCTTTACTAATATATTTGTCTTGATAAATAATTGTATTGAGACAATTATTTATTGTCTCACAGTTGTCTGAAATAATAAAATAATAATAATGAAATAAGTTTACTATAATATATTATAGTGATAATAATAATAATTACAATATAATATTTCATTGCCTTCAGAGACAAAAATCTTACTATTCTTAGATACAACAGATAGTTAAGACACTGAATCTATCAGCTTGAAATCCTTGCTGTGGTATTCCCATCAGAACTAAACCAATATATCATGATCAATACCAAATCCTAATCAAGTCCTCAAATTAAAAGACACACCCTAAACCAAACTTCAATTTCTCAATAAAAATCAACCTTGCTCTTCCCCATTCAAGATTCTACCAAGGCTATGTTGAAGTAGTATTCTCTCTTTGAGGTAAGAAATAAATTAAGCTATCCCCTATCAACACACTATGTTGGAGACAGTCAAATGTATGCAATGGAATATGGTCTAAGACTAGCATTTATTGTGATTAGGAAGAAAATTTGAGAGAGAATAGTTAGCCTTGGCCTATAGCAATATTTTGCCAAAAATAACTAAATAATTATTTATAACCAAGTTAAGTTGGGCCAGATTTTAATAGGGTCTATATTCAAATGTCATATTTCAAAATGGCTTTTTCTGACACTGGATCCAAAGTTGCCTACCCATCTAGGCACTGTTTCATCACCTTTTTGTTTTTGCTTCATAACTCTTATTATAATCTGTTACCTTATAAATTTTGTGTTTATGGATTTTTTTGTTTATGGGTTTATTATTTGCTTTCTCAATCTTTCAAGTATTCAACAAACATATGGCCTACTATGTGCTAGGTAGTATTCTAGATGATGATGTTATAGGATGTTTATATATACTTAAGAATAGCCAGAATTTTACTCATTTTATTATTTTGTTTACATCTTCATTGCCAGAACCAAAGACTTGACTGACATATATTAGTCTCTTATCAAGTTTTTGAATATATGAGGAAAATAAATGAATAAATGAATATCCACTCAAATGAATGCAAAAAATTTAGCTTGCACCTGTGCATCGTTTTTTCTGTGCCTTCTTACTTCAGTGTGCTCCAGTTTATTCCCTTATTCCAATAATATGCATCTATGTGCCTGAAGGTATTCACCAAAGTTGACCAGAAATCAGAAATGTTTATAGCTGTTAAGCATCCATTACCAATGACTGAGAGGAGGTAGGGTATAAGTATCTTGTTTGATTGACGTGCTTGTGCCATAAATCTGAGGAGTCAAATAAATGTGCTATAAATCTGAGGGGTCAGATAAATGCTAATGTTGCCTTTATAATGCACTATGTTTTGGTCCCTTCCCTTGCTTATCTCACTTCTTTACTCCAAGGTTTCCTTCACCTACCAAGTAAACTACTTATACTAGTATCCCATCATCATATATCCAGGGGGTATCCAAATTAAAACACTCAATTCCCAAGTATATTGATTCATCTTTGGAAAGATGCAGGCGCTATAGGTATTAAGTTAGCAGCTAAGAGAAACATTTGATATAATACCCCAAGGTATTAAGGGACAGCTGAGTTCTTTAGTGAAAGAGATCTTGAGTTTATTTTCTAGCCACTCAGTCTCTTCTCACATATAATCTCCCCCTTTCAAACACTTGAAATATTTTCCAAGTTGAATCTTGGTTCTCATTCCCTACTCCATGAATTCTAACTCACTTTTCTCATTTTCAATATTCATTTTAAAGGCTTCCTTTATTTTGCTAGGGGGAGAAACAACCCATAGCCTATTTTCACTTAATCTTCAGCTTCATATACCAGATTCATCTACAAATTGCAGAGACTTTTTCAAAGAATGTCTAATTCTCTGCCTATTACTGTGTATGTTAATTCAAAAATTAACAATTCTGCATACTTTTTAAAAGTATATTTTAGGCTTGAGTATTTAACACATGGTCTTAGGTTACAAACTTTTAATCTTTATTTATTGAATCATAACCTAAATTAGTATAGTTCAATGCATATTTATGTTTTTATATTAAATATTTAATTATAATTCTCATTTCACTAATTATAACCATTATCCATCATAATCAAAAAGTAATATTTACTTCCTATGTATAGCTTTATATAAAGCAAATCACCTGTGCTGTGGCATTTAATGCCCAAAACATAAGATATTAATGTGCACAAGCATCTAAAATAACATGCACATATTACTGCATTGATGTTAAATAAATACTGGTCTACCTTTTCATAAGTAAAATAAAAATATTAATATTTGGAAGATATACTTAATTCACTCTACCAAAGTGTTTTGAAATTTTACTTAGAATTTCTTAAAATAATCACCTTATTAGTAAAATTAATGTTTTTAATAAAACATTAACAACTTTCCAGAGTCACACTTACTTATTGTTGCTCTTCAGTTGGAAGACATAAAAAACAAATATAGTGTCTATATTACTACTTATATCCATTTGTAAAAATAAGTTAATGTACCTATTATATGGCAAAGTAAATTAGTAAGCCAAACCAATACTTTAGTAATTCAAGGCTACATTATTATCTCATTCCCAATTATGTGGATATGTTAAGTCAAAGAGATTTTATGTGCTTGAATTATGCCAATAATGGTTCATTTTGAACTTCACTTGGTTATTACATAGAAATAAAGAGTTTTAAAAATTAAAACAAAACAAAATCAAAAAGATGAAAAAATTGCATATTCTTTCACATTTTGAAACAGTTGGATTTCAAGCTCTTATTTAGTCATTAAAAAAATGGTTTTAGCTACTTGGACAGAGTATTTTCCATTAACTTGGATGAGAGAGAGTAAAAATAGGAATTCTCTATTTAGATAAATACTACAATACTGGAATGGATAAAGAAGGGGAAGAAATAAAATAAATCTATATATTTCAATAGTGTGACTCTTGTGATACTAAAACATAGTCTCCAAATTCTTTGATGGTCTTACATCAAGAATTAGAATCTATGGTTCATATTCTTGAACATCAGGTAATTTGTGGCCGCTTTAAGCAACAAAATAGTGATAGCATTTGATCTGCAAGGTCACAAAAGAGAGCAAGGAATTAAAGACCTATTTCAAGACATAATGATAGAAAGCTTCCCTAATCTGGCTAGGCAAATAGACATATAAGCTGACAGTCCCAAACAAGATGAACCCAAACAGACATGTACTTAGACACATTATCATTAAAATGCTAAAGGTCAAAGACAAGGAGAGAATTTTAAAAGCAGCATGAGAAAGCAATTAGTTCTCTACAAAGGAGCTCCAATATAATTGCCGGCTGATTTCTCAACAGAAACTCTATAGGCCAGAGGGCCTGGCAAGCAGTATTCAAAGTGAGGAAAGGCAAGGACCTACAACTAAGACTACTGTACCCAGTAAAGCTATTATTTAGAATTAAAGGAAAGATAGAGCTTCCCAGACAAGAAAAAGTTAAAGGAGGTCATCAACACCAAACCAGTATTAACATTAGAGACTTTTTTAAGAAAAAAGAAAAAAATATAAAAAATATTAATAAAGTGGTAATAACTAAATATCTATCAACAATTACTTTAAGTGTAAATGGATTAGGTGCTCCAATCAAAAGACATAGGGTGGCTGAATGGATAAGAAACCAAGATCCTCACATATGCTGCCTACAAGAGACTCACTTTAGATCAAAAGACTCACACAAACTAACAGTATAGAGATGGAAAAAGATATTTTATGAGAATGAAAACAAACAAAAGCTGGGGTGGCAAAACTCATACCAGACAAAATATACTTTATTATTTTTCCCAGTATATTTTCTAATTTATTTTATTTTTATGGTAACATTGGTTAATGAAATCCAATAAGTTTCAGCTGTACATTTTAACAGTAAAGCATATATACACTTTAAAACAAAGGCTATAACAAGAGATAAGGAAGAACCCAGTCATCCCACTTCTGGGTATTTATCCAAAGAAACTAAAACACTACTTTAAAGAGACATGTGCATCCATGTTTATTAATGCATTTTTTACAATAGTCAAGACATGGAGGCAAACTGGGTGTCCATCAATAGATGAATTGATAAAGAAGAGGTGGTTCATATATGCAGTGGAATGTTACTCAGCCATAAAAAGAATAAATTATTGCCATCTGTAACAACACGAATGGACCTAGAGGGTATTGTGCTAAGTGGAATAAGTCAGACAGAGAAAGACAAGTACCATATGATTTCACTTAAGTGGGAGTCTAAAGAACAAAACAAACAAAACAGAAATTCAGAGATAGAGTATTTTGATGAATGCCAAATTGGAAGGGCGCTGGAGGATGGGTAAAAAAACAGAAAGAGATTAAGAAGTATAAATTGGTAATTAAATAATAGTAATGGGGATGTAAAGTATAGCATAAGAAATAGTCAATAATATTGTAATAACTACATATGGTATCAAATGGGTACTAGATTTGTTGAAGTGATCACTTTGCAATTTATATAAATGTCTAATCACTACGTTGTACACCTGAAACTAATATAATACCATATGGCAATTTTAACAGAAAAATAAAATATTTTTTAAAAAGTAGTCTAATGTAATCAACCTGTTACTGGGTAGCTAGCTGAGTAACCCAGAGAATGGTGCCATACTGGGGACACAGTGTTGGCCTCTGTGGACAGAAGGGCAATCACCAGTGGCTGTAGCCAGGTCAGCATTGATGTTTCATTGTTTCATGGTGCTGAGATCATATATAAACTCCATTCATGCCACCATGGGCACTTTGTTCTGAACTCCCTAGGCAATGACAAAAATACCTGGGAAGGAAGCTGACTAGTATGCACAAGATGGTTCATCGTAACCACTTATTAAACTTTTTTCCACTGAGGTAACACTTTGCTGAGCATTCACATAAGATGCAAACTTTTTCATATTCTTTGCCCATCACAGAGGTCTATCTACATACATTTTCTCCAGACTTTCTTAATTTCAATTTTCTAATCATGTTCCTTCCAAGTCACTTACAGCTGAATCAAATTACAGGCCACAGCCTATAAATCAATAAACATTCATACGTAGGGCCACGACTCCTTTTAAGAAAAATAAGCAACTTTGCATATCGCTCAAATTCTACCAACTAGAAGGAATTCCCTTTACTATTGTTCTTCAGGGATGTTCCAGAAAGAAACTATAGTGTTACAGTTGTCTATTTTTAGGTATATCATACAGAATCATCTTGCATATCATACAGAATCATCTGTATAATTTGTAAACCAGGCCAAAGTTGTATTCATTAGTAAACTGATCATAGGAAACTCCCTATGAGGCCAATGTCCCCTTACCATTGGACATTGAGCCATTAGTTTCTTTAAATCTAATCATGATAAAAAAATCAATTCCAGAAATTTCACAACCCATTTAGAAAACATTTTTGTAATTAAAGTAATTATAATAAATTGTGATAAATCTTTCATTGTTATGTAAAAAAGAAAAGAAACACTATTCTTACCAGTAAAAATACAGAGCTTATATTTTCTTTCTCCAACTCAGAACTTTTTTTTTTATCAAGGCTTTGCAGAATCTTTGATTCCCAGACACAGCAGAAGGATGTTTTGTTTTTTGTTTTGTTTTGTTTTTTACTTAACAAGTGAATTTAAAGCCTCTACCAGTAATAAAAATTTATTATTTTAATAGAACTTCCTACAGCTATCAAGGCTACCACAAACTATGCCTGGAAACCAAGAGCTTTGCAGAAATCACAGAATAACTGCTTAACTTAGATGCTTCTAAGCAAAAGTCAAATATGTTCATTCTCAAACTGTCATACCCAAGAAAAGAAATGCATTGAAGCCTTGATTTTTAAATTTAGTAAACAATTTAATAAGACTTCATGGATTCTTTGTGCTTGCTTATAGTGACCATGATTGTTAGAGCTGTTAGTTCTATAAATACTCTCTCACTATTACAATTCTCCTATCAAGGGCTGTAAGTAATGACTTCACATGGGCAATGACAGCGGGCTCTGAAGTTTAATGTAGAGAAAATGTAAAGTATCATTTACCATGTTGCAATATACATAGGCTTATAGACAAAGTTAGCAAAGCGTGGTAAAAGGAACAGACATTATAAAAACTTATCCTCCACTTTTTATTTGTGGACTATTTAAAAGACCTCTGTGAACCGAAACTGGTAATATCTCTAATACTAGTAAGTCTTGGAGCTATCTTAAATATTTTCAAAGAATGCCAAGGTTTAGTGCTAGCTTTTGATGAAAACACCACCATACACTTACCATGAACATGTTTTCCAGGACAAATGATTTCTATACTTCTGTGAAATAGGGTAGGGAGAAGAGCAGCTTACTAAAAATGAAAATTTTAGATTGATGTCTGCTCTGGCAGTTAGTTATAAACTGCCTATCAAGTCTTTGATTTTGGGATGGAAAAAATTAGAACTCCAACAGACCTAAGGTTACCCCCCAAGCCAACATGAATTACAGGCTGTTCTACCTAAAGTGCACATCCTCACAGGCCCAGGAGTACACTTAATAACCTTGGATCAGTGAAGAACTCTTCTGGCTCCATAGAGGCCATGTATATTTATTCCAATTTTGTAATGTTAGACTAGTGATCAAACCAAAATTTGCTGCAGTGAGTAGCCTCAAGAACTGCACAGAAGACTTAAGTACATTCCAGAGGGTGCCATTTTTCCATGTTTAAGCAGAATGAATATTGTAACATAATATTAATGAAAAAAAAAACTACCAAGGAAATAAACATTGAACACAATGTGACATAATCACACTATCAGAGTATGTAAGATAAATGTTCATATGTTCAGCTCTTTTTAGTTACCAGCATAATTCAAATGACAAATTCATACTTCATGAGCCATAATCAAAACAAATACAGAATCTCTTAGAGAATTATAACATTATTGTACAATTATTTATAGTATTGCTTTAAATTTCAGAACTTATGGGTTTCCAAAATAGTAGAGAACATATCGTTAATCAAAACAGTATAAATATGGGCACTGAAGCTCTTGATGACTTGAAGGAGAATATATCTAGGAATTATGGGATGAACTTGTTGAAGGAATACAAGTTTCTCCAGAATCTTAACTCCTTGCAATGTAAGTATATGCCTATTTAAAACTACCTGTAAAGCCAGTCCAGCCTCGGTTAGCTCCAAATAATTTAAGCAGTGAGTTCTGAAGAAACTGTTAATAGTATGTCTTCATTACATAACTTTGTCTTTTTAAAGGAACCTATGTAATGACAGATAAACATTCTTGTATATGGAATTCTTTTTCTTTCCCTGGTCAGCAGCAGAAGAGAACAAAGCTAACTGAGGAAATATGGATCCCATCACCATGTATAAGAATAGAAATCTCGAGTCTTAATTTTTCAGAATGTGTTTGCAGAACTGATCATATCAAGTCAAACTATTTAATTTTCTTGGCACTATGTAAACATAATGATTCTCTTATTCAAGTTAGAGTCTTATATAGCCTAAGGACAGAGCCAAGTTAAAAATAGAAAAAAAGTTGTCTACAGCCATGCCACCCTGAAGGTGCCTAATCTCATCTGATCTCAGAAGCTAAGCAGGGTTGGGACTAGTTAGTACTTGCATGGGAGACTACCTAGGAATACCAAGTGCTGTAGGCATTAAAAAGAATAGAAAAAAGTAGGAATTAGGAATCTTAACATTGTCATTGCAATGTATGTAATAATAATAAAAGGTGGTTATTTTGTAGTTTTTTCCATACCTGTACTTTTGATGATTGTTGTTATTAATTGGATAAATGTTATTATGTAATTCATGTATATGTGATAAAAAACAAACAGTTCAGCCTATGTCTTAACATATTACTGTTCTATATATATTATATAAAACATTGTTTTTGAAGTAATCATTCTTCAATCAAAAATTTTAAGGCCCTATATATTCTTGGACTACTCATGTAGCATTGAGTTAATATAATTTAAATGCTTTCAGTTGGAAGCAAAGCCTTGTATACAAAATTTTATATCAGCTTTACTCAAATGTACACACCTGAAAAAAACCCAAATACCAACTTTTGGAATAGCCATAAAATGTAAAACTGCTCAGCAATAAAAATGAATAAACTATTGACATGACACAGAGTGAATGAATATAAAAAGTACGGTAACTGAAATACACCAGACTCAATACACTATGAATGATACGATTTCATTTATTTGACATTCTGAAAAATGTAAAACTATGGGGGCAAATCTATCAATAATCGCTAGGTACTAGGGGTTGGAGGAGGAGATGGACTACAAATGGATACGAGAAGTTTTGGGGGTTGTTATAAAATTATATACAGTTGTCAAAATTCACAAAACTGTACATATAAAAGTGACTGAATTATATTACATGTAAATTATATCTAAAAAATGTGGAATTACAAAAAGTAGTCTTCCAGAAGACAATGAACATACTGAAATTTCATCAGTACACTGATAATGATGATAGTGTTGATGATACTGCTACTAATACTAATGATAATTAACATCCTTAAAAGCACTTTGGGTAAAAAAGAGAGGGAATCTTAATGACAAGTAAAAAAAAGTTTGTTCTTACCTGAAAATATTATGTTAAATTATCAGGAGTTTGATTTAGCTAAAATTTAGTAGTGAGATATAGCTGAGTATAAACTTTACTTCATTCAGTTTCACAGAATTTACTTTGGATGCTATAAGGGCTGATATAAACCACTTCTTATACTTTGGATGCTGCTGAAGCCACTGCCAAGCCCTTCCCCCTTTTCCTACCAATATTTGTTTTTACTTACAGCAATGTTCACCTTCAATCAGTCTAAAATAACTAGTGAGAAATCAAAATTTCATAATCAGCTATAAAGAAAAACATATGTAGAAACTGATCAAGATATAATCATGGACATGACAACATCACTTTTTCTAAGATTCTATTTAAATATATTTAGAGATTTAGAAGTTCTTTGGGGAGCTGTATAGAAAGGAGATTCTTCCTTCGAATAGTTTGTCATTCTCCTGACACAAATTGTGATAAGCAGGTATATTTTAAAAATTAGTGAAAATGTTTACCACATAAATATTATTTATAAACTTTTAATCTTTGTATAAACATTTTAGAGTTAGGTATTTGTAGATATCATTTTATTTACAGTATATATTTTCCTATTTAGAAGCACCAATGTCCTATTATGTTCCACTAAATTATACTATATGAACTTTAGGCTTCTACCAATTAAATGCTATAACACTACTTCTGGTTTTAGATGATGGTTATTACATTTAAATAATTTTATCAATATTGCTATTTATCCAACTGAAAAAAAATAAAAAGAAAAGGGATAAAGCCTCAAAAAAATACAACAAAGGAGTAGATGGTTTTTGAAAGAAGTTAGACCATCAGAAGAAAGTATTTAGATTCTGAGGCAGTAAGACAGTTAAATCAAAGCAAAGAAAACTAATCTTTTCTATTCCTAGAATTAAAATTGTGTCAAGTAGATATTACTAAGCCATATTTTAAAAGTGCAAAAATCCAAAACAGAGGAGTCAAGAAATGTGTCAAAGTTCTCAAAATGTACAAGTTTTAAAAAGTTTTTACATCTAATCATGCATAATCAGTTTTCAATTATTTCAATAGAAATAAAAACATTAATACAGCAAGAAGACATATCTTCATCCGAATTTGCAAGTATATACCTGCTCACTTTTACAAACACAAATAGAACACCTGCTACATGGAAGATACTCCATTGACCTGGATCTTATTCTTAATTAGGTTAGAATCAAAGTCTTTTATATCATAATGATCTTAAAAATAAGATTTCTGGTGCCCACCAGAAATCCACTAAATATAAAATTCCCAGTGGTGGAATCAAGGAGTTTGAATGTTTTACCAATCTCTCTACCCCTTCATCAGCCCATAAAAACAAAAAAGCAGACAATCACAGGCTTAACAAAAGGTAACAAGCTGAAAGTTGATGATCACTGTCTTAGAACATTTTGAAGGTAAATTCTGGTTTTGAAATTATATATATTTGGTAAAAGTGATAAAAAAGAGTGTTCTAAGCAAATGCTTCAGACTATTTTCTGCCTAAGTTAACTGTCCAGTGGCATGATTTATTCAGTCACTTTTCTTTAGCCTTTAGTTCCTTTTATACAGCCACACAGACTAAATTTTTTAAACCTGGCTTTTATGATCTACACATCTGCCTATTTGATATTATGTTTGCTGCAGACCACCTACTTTTGCATAAAAGCCATCAAAAACCTTAACAAATTGACTTAAGACTGATAAAAATCAGTGATCTGGGGATAAATAACATTATTGCTTTATATAAAATACCAAAGTTGTGAGCCTTCAGCTTTTTTCCCTCCCGTTATTAAAAAGGACATGCTGATATATACCAGCTGAAACATTTAAAGCTCTTTTAATCTTATGCTCTGAGAATGATCTTCAAATTCAAATACCAAGTTTATGTTGGCTTTGTAAATGCCAAGGTATTTCTTAGAGATACAATCATTCTGGCACCAGAATTCTCTACAGAAAATTTTTTGGAAGAAATTTAAACATGATATTAATCTGAGCATGTTAAGAAATTACCTTTTTAGAAATTTTGTTCCACTCAGGGACAGAATTATGCATTGATGGCTTTTTATCTTTTTTAATGATGTGAGAATATGGAAAAATTTTAATGAAAAATGATAGATTCTGAACTCTCATTGCAGAACATGTCTGCAAATAACCAAGCACAAGAGAACGATACTTTGTAGTTCATCATCCCAAACAAAAAGCACAAAATCATTTGTCATTTAAGCCTTATAGCTGTCAGAATAGGTTGTATAATTGTGACATTATAACACAACAACACAAAATTTCAGTGGCTTAAAAATAACAGACATCAATTTATCATACCTAATAAAAGACCAATGAAGATTTGCAAGCAGGCTCTGCTTTCATAGTCACTCAAGGACCCAGAATGATGGAGCCCCAACTTGACTGATAACTGGAGCAGGAAGTTGGGAATGTAAATTTTGCAACAACTCTTAAAACTCCCCAAAACATATGACACATGTTTCTTCTGCTCATAGTTCACTGGCCAAAGAACACTGCATGGCCACATCTAACTGTAAAGAAAGCAGAGAAGTGCAAGCCTGCCACCTGCTTGGAAAGTGTAAGTAGGAAATATCTCCTGAACCAGGTCCAGGACTACACTTTTCAAGAGTTTGGAGAATGGCAACACATGGTACAGGCTCTGATCATGGCACAGATCTGGTAAATTAGGCAACAACCTAGTAAAGTGCTGTCACAAGTAGAAAAGCACATGAAACTACTGAAGTTACCTGTGAAAAGGATGCTAGGCAGAAGGGTGACTTGACACTACAAAGATTTAGATTAAATGTAAGAGGGCAGATGAAGAAAGTTTCAGAACAGAGAATGGAAAATGGGACTTGGAACATTTTCTCTGCTAATTCATGGTCAAATACAGAAAAAAATTTAGGTTACCTTGGATTTCAAGAAGAGGCCACATAGTACATTTTAAATCAATATCACATCAATATCAATATCAGTGGTATATCACTGATCACATCAATATCAATATCAGTGCTATGTAAGCTCAACACTATATCCTGAGTTTATAATTATAAATTAATGGTGAAACTTGTCACATTAGAATTTAAAATAATTCAATTTGAAATAGTGTCGTAGCCGCTTCAAATAAGAATTCATTTCTAAATTTGCTTAGTTGGCAAAGTGATACTATTTGATTACCGCTAATATAGCTCAGAAATGATATCTCCTATGAGAGTGGTTCTGTCTTCCACCTTAAGACAAAGTGAATGTTGAATGATCGAGAAAGTCAGACCTGTTAATTGTGGTTTTAACATTTTGAAGATTGATAACTATGTTTCAATCATGCAGCAAGATAGATATGACTAAGATAGCCCTTAAAAAATACCAAAGAATAAAAAAAATTATAAAGGCATGATATAGAGCATTGCCAAGGTCTTAATAAAGAGAAAATAAAAATATCTATCTCTATTCTTACTTTTACTTCAAATTCTTTAATTGGACAAATGAAGTGCAATATACCTGTCTTTCACTAAACTGAGGACTCCTTAGGGTAGAGATTATGTTTTTCTGTGTTCCCTAGGGCAAGATGTATGTATGTAGATGTGTTTGTGTGTGTGTGTATACACACATAGATACATATATACAGGTGGTATATAAACATAAAAATAATATTTTAATTAAATATACATATATACAGGTTATATATATGTGTGTGTACGTATGTATGTGTGTATGTATGTGTATATATATATATATATATATATATATGGAAAACATGAGAACAATAATTTTTGCCTTTGTGGCAGGGATATCTATGAAGACTTCTGTGACTTGCTTAGCAAATAAAATTTGGGTAGAAGTGACATCATGTCACTTTTGGGTAGAAGCTTTAAGAGGCAGTTCAGAGTTTACCGTACCTCTTTTCCCACTGCTGCAATAATGGTAATGTTCCAGACAGAGATTTTACTAATCTGAGTTCTCAAGCAAAAATAATGTGGACCAGGACTCAGATGACTAACAATGAACATGAGTGAGAAGCATCCTTTACTCCTGTAAGCAACTGAGATATTAGTATGATTTGTTACATCAGCATAACCTAGCCTAGTCCTGACAGACATACTGTATATTCAGAAAAAAAGAAAATACTCCAAAGAACAACAAAAATGCTATTAAGAAACACAATAGTTAAAATAAAATCCACAAACTAAAGTTTATGCCTTAATATTTATAGGTAATCTCTTAAACCCAAGCTTAAATTACAAAACTCAGAAAATGAGTCACTTGGTCAATTTTACAAAGGGACTTCAAAATCCTTACTCCTACCACTTCATGTAGGTTTTATTTTCAATTTGCAAAAAGGAAAACTGAGTTGGGATAGTTAATTTGTTATTAAGAAGGAGCTCAATTGACTCCATGTCTGGTGTTAATTTCATTGCTTATACTAAGAAGATGCCTTCACTGTTGGAAAGAGCATTTGAAGTTTATGCTTTAGAGAACTGGTGTGAACAGCTGGCTAAAGTTATTTTAGTTGCACACTTTCCATCCCACCTCCTATGCATGTAGTGAATCAGAAGGGGCAAAGCTCAGTTCGGACTTCATCTCTGCCTCTTAGTAATCATATTGACGTAAGTCACATACACATAAAATAAATATAATATGTAATGCCCTCATACACTGAAACAATGCAGACAATAAATATGAATTTTCTGTACTTTTTAAAATAAGAATCCTAACTTATAAATATGTATATGGCCAAATATGTCCAAGCCACAATTAGAAATGGGCCTCAAAAAAGTGGATGTGAGGTTTTTTCCCTCCCTTTAGCACCCAGCCAGTAAGAAAGGGTATTGGCGTGACATCAAAGTTGAGAATTAGGCAGGTTGAATTAAATTAGATATAATTTTCACATTTTAGAGATGTTGAAAATAAGACAAGGATTCAATTTTTCTTCTGCATTAAACTAAATATGAAAGAGAGGGGCCTGTTATAGACTGCAGGTTCACAGTCTGTACTCAGGCTCTACTCACCAGGGCTGAGAGAAAAGGAGAAATGCCTTAATGGGTTTACTGGCCCCTATTGAGATTAAAGGCAGTGGGGAACTTGGCCAGCCTCTCTTTTGTCTTTCCTAGTTCTCGTGCCCCTCAGATGATTCATCTGAGCCCAAATCAAGGAATCTTGAGGCCTGAGTGAACTTTTCATAGCTCTGAAGAAAAATTTTCTCCACTTAAAGAAAAAATTGTTATTCTCAAAAGGACATGCAATATCAATATTCTATTAGCAACCTTGCCAGTTTCTATATACTCTGTAATCCAGTAACGTATTTATTTGACATTTATAAAAGGCATCCATGTTGTATCATGTTCTTTTCTCTAGGAACCATTTATAAAATTGTAAGAATGTCTTCCACCATTGTGTCTAATAGAATGCTAGAAACTGCAGGTAGAAATAAATTATTGTATTATCTACTCATTCTCTTGGTGAAAAAACATTTCAGCTGCATTTATATCTCAACTCCCTCTGGTATAGCACTCACTTTATTTGGACGAGACTGGGACTCTGTTACTGCTCCTTGTTGCTATACTCCAGAGTCTTCTACTTGCTCAGTTTTTTGTTGTTGTTGTTGTTTGTTTTGTTTTTCCCTCTCTGAATTAAAGTTAGTATTTTAAGTCCTACAGAAAGTAAATGTATCTGTTCTCCAAGGCTTCCTTACTTTGCAGGCAGAAGATATATAGGTTATTTAATTTCTATTTCTATGCCTACAAAAATACACTACTTTATTTTACTTGCTCCACAGTGGGAATGTATTTGATTTATCTTTTGCTTTTCACACTAAACAGGAAGGCTTCAAGCCAAGTCTTTCCTTCTGGAAAACACTTATCTTTTATTAGAGAATTCTTTTTGTCAATGCTATTTTAAAGCCATCACCCTTTGAAAACTGGCTCAACTGCTGACCAGGTTGAGCAATAATAATAAAGTGGTTACTATGGTGGCTAGTGGCTTAAAAAAGAATCAGTGGGTTGCATTTTGCATCAGCAAATCAGGTCAGAAAGAAAATAACCTTTCCTTTATACTTCAGTTTGGATCATAAAACCTTTGCACTATTCAAAAAGTTTCAATTATTAAGTATGGTAGAATCTGTCCATATCTTTCTTCCATAATCCTCCTTTATAGACTCAGGACCTTGAGGAATGCTCAATAATTTATCATTTCTAATTTCTTTTCCTCCAACGAAATATGCATTGGAAACTAAATTGCTTATATTTTACTCTTAGATATTATTGTGTGGTTTGTTTTAGGTAGCTAGCTCATTTTGTTTGGTACTAATGAATCAAGGGTTCTAAGTTCAAACCCCAAATGAGTCAGTTAAGTTTCCTTGCCCCTAGCATTCCCAACAGACTGCATCGAACAAGAATGTAAGTAAACCACCACTGGTAGACAAACAATCAAAAGTACCTGCTTCCATGATCAAAGAGTAATAGCTTCATTTATATTCATAAAGAATCACAAAAAATATTCTGAAACCATTCCACAAGTAGTTTCAATCTTTCTGATAGCCTATGCATAGTTCAATACTCTTAAAGCAAGACATTTTTTATAATCTTAGAGCTGGAAGTCATCATAGGTCTTTGGATCTACTCTCTGCCATAAAACAGGTGAGTACTTAGCTCATGGAAATGGAGAACAAGGGTAGACATTTTCTCGGTAATGACCTTATTATTCCTAAAGACAATAATGTCACTTCTTTGTCTTTATGTTAAACAATCCTAACATACAATTTTAGAATTCCAACTGCATATTTTTAGTGTGTTTTGTTTGTCTACTTTACTTTTTGCATTGATTTTGTAGATAGTTATTAAATAAAAATAATTTTCCTCTCTAACCCTGGGGTCTGCAATGACCGAATGGAGGGGCATGAATCCAACTCTGGAGAAAGTGACTCTTTAAAATGGGCTCATTGTATACACCTGAATATTACTGGATTTCATTAACTGTTACAATAAAAAAATAAACTATCTTTTAATTTGCATTAAATGATTAAAATAAAATGTGCTCATTGGATTACTGAAGTAATTTTCTTACAAAGAATGATAATCAAAGGTATTTAATCATTTGTATCCTATCATATGGTTTTTTGAGGATTAAGAATAGTGTCCCTAATAATCTCAACATTTTAAAATATAACTGGAACCATTTTATAATACAATTGTAATGTATTTGCTCTAAAGACATAATCTGTCAGGAGGGTCCATGGGAGGAGCTAGGGTTTACGGCGGGAGTAGGGGGTTGGGGGAGTGGAGGGAATTCTCCCACTCTATTTAACCGTACAGGAAGAACTCTGTTTACAGTATAGCTCTATATTCGTAACTGCCCACCCCTTAATTTACTTTTTTCCTTTTATAAATATCTTGGCACACAGGGAAGTGTATTGCAAATGGTTTGCCATGTCTGCATGTACAGGGTTGCAAGCCTTTCTTTTTCCTCGAATAAATCCTTTTTAGTGATGAAACACTTAGTCCATAATATTTTTCAGTGAACATAGTCTTAGGTGAATTATTATTTACAGAATAATCAACACAAACAGGAAAAAAAGTCCTAATCTATTAGCAACATGAATAATTTCTATCAGCGTAATTACAACAATATTAAAACAAAACAAAAAAAAACTAAGCAGTCAGAAAATTTAACATCAGAAGGAAACATTTTAAAACAGAGGGTGTCTCAGTGCAGGAAAACACTGAGCAAATCTTAAAGCAAGAAGATTATCACTGTAGGTGAAGGACAAATTGGTCAATGAACTTTTGACAGGAAAATAGAAGTTAAAAAACAATGGAAGAAACATCAGTCACAGAAGAGAAAAACCCAGAAATTAATCTTGGTAGTTCTTTTACCTCCAATGCTAAAAGCATCCATTTCACAGTTGTTCCAGAAAGGGTGAGACTTTCTCCTGTGGCTACTCTGAAAGTTAGATTTGCTAAATTTGCTTTGGTTCACAGGCAGAAATGGGTCTTATATACCTTAACTCAAAAGATAATGTGGGCTCCATTAAAATGCATTTAATTGTTTTCAATCTGCAAAGGGAGTAACGAAGGCCATTATTATCACAATATCTAAACCTCAGTTTGCATACAGATGGAAATTCTGAGAGGGCCCTGATTTTATTACTTTTGTTGAGAGTTTCATGATACATTTACGTATATTTTAAAATCAGTATTCTGACGTTAATGATTCCTTGACATCTCCTCTAGTGACACTTAACTAAAATCAGGTCATCTGTCGACTTAAAAAATATTAACTAAATAAAATTGAATCTTATAAATCTCTTTTGCAGATAAATCCTGGGTAAGGATGTTCATTGGGTAACTAGGAGCAATTAGAGAGACTATCTTTGTGTTTTTTTTTTTTCCTTCAATAAATTATTCTCTGCCTCCATTGCAGAAGCAATAGCATTTCTTCATGTTCTCAACATTTATGAATTTAGATTTCCCAAGTCATTAACATAAAAACACTTATTTTAATGAAACAAAGATATAAAGAGTGTCACTTTTGTTAAATTTTTAATTTATTCTTAAGGCTGCATTAATTTTTTTTTACTAAAACTTTCACTGACAACTAATGATGTGGCACAGAGCCCTTTGGACTCTCATAATTTGGTAATTTTTAATATCTAGAACAGTGGTTACACTGCATCATAATTCTTTACATAGTCCATGAGATGTTTGAAGGCAAACAGAATTATTTAATCAATCTTCAATGTAACCCTGGCTTCTACCACAATGCATAGCACATATGCACTCAATAAATGCAAGCTATTATGGACTGAATAAATAAACATTTTATCTCAATATTGCTGAGTTAACCCATCAATTATATCTGGTTCCTGAACATCAAACTTCTAACACTAACCACTGTCATACAAACAAGGTACATCTGCTTTGTTCCCTAGCCTTTTATCCTGAACTGTGTGGCTTGGCCTTAAAGATGCACATCAGAAACAAGGAGTATAGATATCCACTCCTTGTTCTGATGATGTGTGTATATGTGTGTGCATGTATACATATATGTATGCATTCATAAATATGTAGAAATACATGTATATATGTATATTAGATATAAAAAGCCTGTGTAAATCAGTGTTGATACTGCAATTACAACAGAATACTTAAACATGCCATTTGTGACTTTTAAGAGAAAAGCTTAAGCCTGTTATTAAAATAGTGGATTCTTTCTTCATTAACTTTGTAATCTTTAATAAGCCCCTTAACCGTTCATCTGTAAAATAAAAATATTTCCTAATTTATAGTGTTATTGTGAAATTTAAATGACATACTATATACTAGGTGCTTAGAATAGCAATGCCTAATGCAGAGTAAGCATTGTGCTATTATTACTATTATTTATGGGAAGAACAATGTCATAAAAATTTTATAACTCTCTGTGAAATATCTTACTCATAGATGTAACATTCACTACTTTAACCAGATTTTATATTGAAATTTTCAACTCTACAGAAAACCTGAATTATTCAATGAATTTCCATATAATATTCATCTTTATTCATATGTACCATACTCACGTACATACCACTACACCTACATACACAGAGGAATGTAAGCTGTCAAGATGCAGTTTTGAATAACTATATTCTACGGAATTTCTTTTTTTAATTATAACCAATAATTTTGTTTTGATTTTAGGGACTCTGGTTATACATACATTGGAACTCTAGTTATATATATGTTGGAACTTCATGGCCTATAGTCTATATTCATTAGACTATTCATTTTCATTATTTAAATTGAACACTTTTTTTATATACATAATTTTTACCCAATTCTATTATGAGATTTTGAATTTCTGCTTTAATGTTTGATTTTATTTGACTGTTTTTTTTTTTACCTCTAAATATTCCTTTAAGCATATTTAATTCAGAATCCAGAGTGGGGAGTACACTAATTTTTTTAGAAGATGGCAGGGAGACTTTTAATTAACTGAAATGTTTTAATTTTCATTTTCTGTTTTGTTTTCTTATAGTAACTTCCATGGATGTCACTTTTTTACTTGTTTGTTTTTCAATGTTTTACTTTCCTTATCAGAGTTATGTTTTTATGTAGACAGTTATAAGTATTTTGGGTGACTTACTAAACTTCAAGAGGTTCCAAATGTCCTTCTACTGATATATAATATGTAGGTTCCATAATCAACACTGTAAAGTTTTTGGAGGCGGGTGTTGCTATTCCTTCTGATCTTATGAATGAAGAAATATATATATATATATATTTTTTAAGGCCTATAGCACCTGGTCTTCCTAGGTGGTCTCCCATCCAAATACTAACTGGGCCCAGCCCTGCTTCCAAGATCAGATGAGATCAGGTACATTCAGGGTGGCATGGCTATAGATGAAGAAATATCTTTTAACTCCTTTTCCACCAGGCCTCCCAAGAGATCCCTTTCATTTCCAAGTTATCTCCTCTCCTGCCTCCAAAACATTCTTTCCAAAAAAAAAAAAAAAAGCCACTTCTTATTCTGTACATTTTCAATTTTTTTTTTCTAGTAGACAATGCTCAGATATGCCAGGTCTCTGATATGGGGTAATATGGTTTCTGCATTTTCTTCATCTGTCTTGCAGTAAATTTATCTATTTCATTACCCATGAATTCCATGTCTTACTCTTCTTTTCTAGATTAAATCTGCTTAACTCTTTACTGAATTCTAGTTCTGGAGCTGGCTCAACTGTATTTGTGCATTTATTTCCCTACTTACAAGTAATCTTGCAAATTTTAAGTGTTCTAGGTATAGTCCAGGCATGAGATAATGTTGATATAATTTGCTTATTGGTATGTGTGCTTGTATGTGAGGTGGGGTAATGTGGAGATATTCAACTTTAATAGCTTTCTTATTCTACAGAAATTGAGAACCAATCATTTTTTCAAGCTCTCATTGAAGTCCAGTCCTGAGTTATCTAACGACTTCAAAAGGAATTTGTATTCTGATGAAATAAGGGAGCAAATGCATTTAAGCCACAAGAGTAACAAGAAGGCATGGCAAATGGGGTTATGTGTGTGAAAGTGTTAAAAATGCAACATTCCATTCAACAAATGCATTGAATACTTTTGTGTATAACAAAGCACTATATTTAGTACTGATGACATGGTGAATAAGACAAAATAAAGTCTTTCCTTCCTGGAATTTATAGTATCATGAGACAGCTATCCAATAAATATCTATAATAACTACAATGTCTAAAACTAAACACTTTGACTAACATCTAGAACATACAAAATAAATATAATGTGGCTAATAGAAATAAAACATGATGTATATAAATAGGTCATTCAGAGAAGGAGAAATCTAAATGGTAAATATAGGAAGAAATTCTCAACCTCATTTACATTGAGATAAAATAATATTAGAACTTTCCTGGAATAATGCTTTACACCTACTAGAAGGGTAAATGTAGAAAGTAGTACAATACTACATATTGGCAAATACTGTTAATGGTCATTTAAACTGATACAGCAATTATGAAGAGAATTTGTATTATAATTTGGGAGTAATTTGTACAATTTATAAATGTTCTATGACACAGGACTACCGTGTGTTTGTATCCAAGAGAAAATAATACATAATGGTGTTAACTGCATAAGTCTTGGAAGGGACCATATTCAAGGATAGTGTCTGTGGTGAAATGAAACAGGAGGCAGTATTTTGTTCATCACTATGGCGTCAGCGAATGAAATATAATATGTATAATGTCAAATGCTATTGCATCTCTTAGAAACAATCCACTACAGCAGCACTAAAGATCATAATGAGTGGGAGAAAAAGTAATAAACTAAAAACATATAAATTAAATACATTAGAAAGATTTCTTGTGATAAGGAGTTGAATAAAAATAGAAATCAGTTATGAAGGGATAAGAAAATAACCTAAGAGGGAGTTCTTACAAAAAACAGAGGATGAACAACTGGTCCAACTCTCTATACCTAGGATCACAACAAACACTTGAATGAATTATAACAAGAAAGAAAAACTTTGTTCTTAATCATCCTTTCTTGATTAAAGGAATATATACAAATAAGCACAGTTATTAAAAATCTCATTCTTGATACATCTGTGACTTTTGATAGGAAAATACTGACCATTTTTGTTTTTACTCATTTATTTCTTTCCAGCTATAGCTTTTAAGGCATATAAATCTTTGTTTTCCTTAATTTAGCACATTTTTATTCTGATTATATTTACTGGAGAGCATTAAAAAAAATACAAGTCATAGAAGTGGCAAATTGGCTCAAGATTTATCAGTTAACTACTTACTTTCTAGTTGGCTTAGCTCTCTACCTAGAACTACTCAGCTACAGGTGTAACATTTTCACACACTTTCTACTTAATGGTGCTATTTCAATTTCTCACATCAATTTCTAAGAAACATAGCTACATAAATCCTTTTAAAATTATCTTTTAATATGTACTGTTGTTTTGTAGTTCTTTTTCCTCTTCAAGCATTTACTATCCTGTGACTCTTTAGTAAAAAACAGTAATTTAGCAGGTTCTATAAAAATGTATGTCTGAAGTGATGACTTGGAGACTCTAAGATCCTAAATTATTTTCTGAAGTATTAAAGACTAAATTAAAGATTTTAGTGTTATTTTCATTTAATTAAAACATTTAGTCAATTGAAAAACTCTGCTTGTCAATTAACAGAAAGGTTTTCTTAACAATCCAGCTCAAACATTACTTCCTGTATAA
This sequence comes from Macroglossus sobrinus, assembly GCA_004027375.1. Classification (NCBI taxonomy): domain Eukaryota; kingdom Metazoa; phylum Chordata; class Mammalia; order Chiroptera; family Pteropodidae; genus Macroglossus; species Macroglossus sobrinus. The sequence goes on from PVKZ01000174.1 coordinate 644,659, forward strand.
AAATCTCTCTCATTTATTCCATTTAATTTTAAAGAAAATTAATTGTGCATTTTCCTCTAATCTTCTATTACTGTTCTCCTTTGCCCTGGAATATGCTTTTTATACTTCTGAAAACATTTAACTTCGATCTTTTCTCTATGTTTTGTTTTTTTGTTGTTTTTTGTTTGTTTGTTTTAAACTCTTTGCTCTCAGTTAAGTTTTGCTACTTCCTTTAGTTTGGCAGATTTTCTTTAGTTTTGTTCTTTTTTAGGATTAACTGATTTGAACTACAATTGCTTGGTGTGTGTTTTATCAATATTAGTTTTAGTTATGTTCTATAAAATTCTAGTTCTCTGCTTTATCATTTAATGCTCTGAATATTTTTGTTTGTTTGTTTGCTTAACTCTTCAGTTTCCTTCTAATAATAATCTATAATATGGTTCCCAGACTGTATCAGTGTCATATGAGGAGCTTGTTAAACATATAGCTTCCTGATCTCCAATCTAAATTCTGTGAATTAGAATTTTAAGAAACAAGTACCTTAGATCTGTATTTTTAAAATCAGCTACATGTGACTATGATGTACAATTAAATTAGGTTGGAGACCACTTCACGAGCTGTACTTTTATTCAGATTTAATTTTCCATTATCTGTACTGTTATGATGTGGTTATTTTCTTTCAGTGGAAAGAATCATTTCCTCACTGGGTGCCCAGCTTATTTCCTAATATATAATTCTATGATTTTCCTGTGTCATATTCTCTGTGTAATACTAGTATCAACCTTTGTCTAGTACTATTTAAGACCTAGGTAGATGTGTCCTTAGCTTTGGGCTCCACATTTTAGATAGCCTTACATTTCACAAACACACAAAAATAACATCACTAAGAAATACATGGTGTCTCAGTAACTCAGAATTTGGTGCCCATGTCTAGCATAACATGTCCCATAAGCCAAAATATTTACTTTCATATTTAATAGCATCTAGACTTCAGGAAAACATTTCTTTCCAACCCTTGCCCTATATCTTTGGATGGAGAGGCAACTATATGCAAATGGTTTGAAGATTTGTCAATAATGCTGCTGAAGATGTGAAGAAAGTCTGCTTCTGAATAAAGGAAGAATTTGAGCAATTCAAGCTTAGATAAGAGGGGAAAAAATAACAATAAATCTTTTTGGAGAGCAATAATGTGATAGATTCTTACGTATTTATAATTTTGTGATATTTATGTGAATTGTATTGAGGACAAGAAAATAATTTTAAAACTAAACATATAACACTTTTTAATTATGTCTATTTGATTACACATCAAAATAACATTCTCCATCAACAGGACATCAGACATATGTTAAAACTATTAATTTCAATCATGTTTGCCATCTGACAGCATGCAATATATAATAATTTTAGTTTTCTAAATTGTTATTAGGACACGTTTCAAGGTAGAGTATAGAGTACATTTTATTTAATAAATTGTTAGCCTGATTTATAAGTTTTAAATATTTTAACATAGACTCTGTTGCTTCCCTTTATATTATTGTACCAGGTCCTATAACTAGCAATCAAGGCTTTATTCCTCATAATAGCTTCAATAGGCTATTACTTCTGAGACTCTGGCAATCACTGCATAACAAAAGCAGTATAATGCCACGCTCATGACCAAATGGAAGAGTTGTCTGTCATAACTTTGTTATAGATAAAAGGCAATGTTAAGAGGAATGTTTATAATTGTGTCAAATATATATATTGTATACTTAATAAATGCTCACTGAGCTGAATTGAACTTATTTTCTCATGCAGTTGGACATTGGTAGAAAATCACTTAGACATCAGAGGGCCTAACAAAACTAGAGGTTAACTAGCTTACTTCTAACTCAGGACTTATTTCTCACATGGACTATAAAGTCATCTTTCTAACTTTCCTCCTTTTGTCCTATCCTCCACAAATTTAATCTGAAAGCAACAATGTGCTATGATAAAGTTAGGGGAAACACATTAGAAAAGGTGTCAGGGAAGTTTCTGAGAAAGTGACATTATTTTGCTGAGCATGGCATGATCAAATGAGAAAAAGATTTTTGGTAGAGGGAATAGCAATGACATGTGCTAGCAATGAGAAAGGGGCTTGGGCATTCTCAGCGCCCATGAAAATGACAATGTTGAGCAAGGTGTAGCACAGCTTAGATGGAAATGGTAGGTAGAGAACAGATATGTGATTTAATTTTATTCTAAGTTGAAAAGACATCAATATTTTAAAACAGAAATGTGATATGAGTATGATTTACTTTGTAAAATAACCATCATCGCTTATGACAGATATAGCCAAAATGAATATCACACCATTCCAATTTTCTGTGTAAAATCTTTCAAAACCTTTCTATTAAAAATAATAAGTCCAGTCCCATTTTTCACAAAACTGTCCATGATCAGGCTTCTGTCTTCCCACCCTGTTTCTTCTGCAGTCATCCCATAGGTCTTCTGTAGCATTTCTTAAACATGGATATGTTTGTCGTTCTTTGGATACAATGTATTTTTTTTATATACACCCATGCTCCCTAATTTCTGTGTCATCAGTGGGAAACATCCTGCTTATATCCTTGCAAACTGAATTAAACATGTATATGCAAATACACATATGTAGTAAATGAATGAATATTTGGTTATCAAATGATTCAATAATTAAATAGTTGAAACTCATAGGGTTAGAGTAATTTGCCTGGGTCTGTATCCCATAACTAGAGTATAGTTGATGAAAAATACATTCTTCTTTCCATTACAAAAAATGTTTTTCTCTATTCCTTAAAATAAATGAGTAAAATATTTGTTTAAGTGTATAATTCTGCTCTATAAATTTATCAGATTAATTAAATAAAAAACCAGGAATCACATTTCCTAATTCTGGAAATAACTCTAAACTTACATCTTCAATTTGTTGCATGTTTAAAAGCATTAATTTATTCAGGCCACTGTGATTCTTAAAATCTGAGCTTCAATGCTTAATTTTCAAAGCTAATTTAACTTTTCAAAATCTGGTAGTTAGATTCTAAAATAGGACAAAAGTTACAAGAAATTCATACTGTGAGCTAATAACCTTAGAGCAAAGGTCCTATTAGAACATAGAGATTGCATTTCGTAATTTTTCTCAAATTGTATAAAACTTCTGGTTTTATATCACTTTCAACAGACTAAGTAACAACTAAAGCAGATAATTACATCTTATTCACTGCATTTGAGTTTCAAAAGTTTGGGTGTTGTTTCAGGCTAAGAATTATAATGATAGCTCTCATTTAAAAGAAATTTCGTAGTTCAGAAAGTACTTCTATATGCATTATTTTATCTTCATGATAATCCTGGTGAAGTGGATATTATCACTCATCACTTCATGTATGTTGAAACAAACTCAGAGGGTTTGCAAATCACTCAATGCTAATCAGTATTATCACCACACCAGGGCCCATTTGGGGGCTTGAAATACATCCAACTTTGTAGCTTATTATATAAAGAGAGGAAGTATTTTCAATGACTAAATCTCTGATAGAACAGAATTTGAGAGAAGTACTGTTCAGTAGAGCAAGGAAAGATAATTATATATTGTTCTGTAATATCTGTTCAAATTTATTTTATCTTTCAGAATCATAGAACTATAATAAGACAAAACAACAAGGCCTCTCTAGAACATAGTAGCAGAATGTATCTAACCTAAAAACAATTCAATAAACAAAATGTTACTCATTTTTGCAATAAAAAAATGAAGTAAAACTTTAAAGATCTAAATCAAGATTATTCATTTAATTTTTATTGAAAACCAATAGTCAGTGCTTAAACCCTTCACTTCATTCTTTAGTTCAGAAACTTTGGTATCTTTCAAAGACTGCCATTATTTTCTTAAAGCAAAATAAAATTTTTTTCTTACTCTGTTCAATAAATGTGTTTGATATTATAGAATATAAAAAACATGGAGAATAGGGTGAAGGGTTAAAGAAGTATAAATTAGTAGTTGATCATTGGTCACGGGGATGGGGAACATGGCATAGGAAATGCAGTTAGCATTAATATGATGGTTAGATGGAGGGCCAAGCAAGGGAAGGAGCAATCGGGGGGATTGTTTTATGAAGTACATAGATGTCTAACCAATGTCTTGTATACTCGAAACTAATTTAAATATTTTTTAAATGAGAAAAAAACATGAATAAGGTACCGTGACTCATAGAAATTTGAAAAATTTCAGAGGAACCCATGCATACCATGAGCAATGCAGTATCTTCTCTATATGTGGGAATGTACCTAGAAAATAAAGTACTCTAGAATATAGGTTTCTAAGGATAACAAGTCATATAGAGCTGAAGTGGAATTCTGAAACCCTAGGAAAAGCAGCCATCTCCCTGCACAACTGAAGGCAGATTGCCCTCAGGAAGAAGAGGTGAGACCCTTACACAAGAGCATAGTATCAATTGGATGATGCCATAAAGTTGGCCTAAGGTGAAGAAAAACAACAGTGTTCAACCATGGAGCGTACTTCTACCAACTGAGTGGGAGAGGAAAACTAAAAGGTAAATCCTAGGGTGTGTGGATTGGGGAGAACTTTCAGAAATATAGTTTAAGACACCACAGTTAGGAACATAAAAAACCATATAGGGTATTTCACAATTCAAAGCCAGTAAACTTAGGTAGAGAAGTAGGTGAAAAGAATTCACAGTCTTCAGAGTTTGGGGCTGTTATGTGTAAAGGAGATGGCTATATACTTTACTTATATTGACAGGAGTTAAGGGTAGGTGGGAACATTGGTGAACACTTTAGGAGAAAATCTTAATAAAAGTATCTGCCAGAGCTAGTTTTCTTTGTGCTGAGTCACAGATAAATCATTTAGTATCTCTGTATCTCTTATACAAGTCTGCTACAACCATCACTAACCTGGATCCCAGAAAATAAGAGAGAGAGAAGTTGATAAAGAGGAATCAGAGGTCCAAATTGAGAGAAAAAAAAAAAAAGATGGGTAGGGTAGAAGAGAGACGGATTCACACAAAGATGTTATCTGAGTGCTATAAATGTCAGCCAATTGGGCAGAGTGTCTCATCAACTACTCTCAAGGAAACGTTGAGTCTCTTCCCACCATTATTTCAGATTTGTTCTGCCTTTACTTGACATCTTCTCTGAGTTATACCCTGATTAGCGCCAGAAACATTTTGCTATGATAGAACAAGAAAGGAGGAAGGAGAAGTAGGATGAAGAGGAAGAGAAAGAAGAAAACAGATAAAACATATTCTAAGTCTATTAATATGACATAATCCAGATTTTTGGCTTTGATACAATTGCTAGGAATACCATATTTATTATACATTTATATTTCAATCTTCACTGTTAGCTTTAAACCAAAGCAGCAGTAAATTCTAATAGATATAATTTCAACTAACTCTCCCTAAAGTCCAATAAGGAAAAGGAAGTTTGAGGCATATACAATTATTTATTTCTCTCCTTTGCCTCAGTTGGCCAAGCTTTTATAGAAAACTTTTAAACAAATGTTCAATTTCATGGATATGATTAAAATAACAGAAATCCTATAAAGATAGATTGAAAGGAGACGAATGCCTTAATCAATGGATTGGAAAGATATAGAACAAAAGTATGATTTGCTAGTTCCCTCTGTGGTAGGTAATTTTGCCTTGATGAGTTTCTCTGAAACAATCTGTATGGCTCTTTGAACTCATATTTGGCTATCTTGGTAGAAGTCTTGGAGACTTTTGTACTTCTGTTTAGTTAAATGAGATTTAACTAATTTTCTGGATCCTCTAGTAAAGCTCTAGTATTTAAATTCAGTTAGTAAATAGACATGGTAAATAAATAACAGCCAGCAGGGGTGACAATATATGAATAATATTTTAAATAATTGATTTAAAATATTATCATTCATTCACAAGATTCACAGGATTTATTAGATAATTTGAGAGACATAGCTCTTAGAGAAGATTTAGTCCAAACTTTTCACTTTACTTTTGAGTCAGCTGAGATTCAGAAAAGTGACATAAAAAAATTCACACAACTAACAATTAAGAAATATTTGTCAAGAATGAATTAATTGATCTGGATTCCAAGACTACAGGTTTTGGTGTGTGTTTTTATTGTTTTGTTTTGTTGTTGGTGTTGCTGTTGTTTTATGACAATGGACTTAGTGGGGAAAAAAAAAAGTTTTTCCAGACTGGGCTACTGATGGGTGGCCATAAATCTGCAGAAAATTGGTGATCCTCATACACAGCTGTGGGGAAGGACAGCACTGGGCTCATATACCCCTAATACAAATCCCAGTACTAATGACAGTTGTCTTTACAGAGGGTAAAATTTCTCAATCTCATTGACCCCTCCATATGGCAGAGTTTTTCTTCACTTTACATCTCCTCTCATGTCCCTTAGGTATTTGAATTAGTTTATTGGCTGTAGAAATACTCACTTTGTAATTTCCTTCTCATTCTTAGACCAAAACATTATTTTCCCCCCTTAATAGTTTTTTAAACAACTGTTTTATTATTCTCGTTTTGGATTTCAATTAAGCTGTTCTGTTTGAGGTAAGAGATACTTAAGGTATCAGGATAATTAGTTGCAAAACATGGAGTTTGAAATGAAGAGACATCAATATTTTAAACTATTATTCTTGCATAATTATTTCAGATTGAAAATACAAAAAAAGAATTTAAAAGATTTTAATAATATTTTTAGAATAAAATACCTAAAAAACTTATAGAAGGATAACACAGCAGAATGAAAAAGTACTGATTGGAAGATCTGAGTTCCACTCTCAATATTAAAACTCTTTGAACTCTGTCAGTCAACTAAAATTTTCTTAGTTTTGGCTTCCTCTCCTTTAATATGCAGATTATATAAAAATGACTTTGATGAGTATGTGAGATAATTTATCATATATAAAATAGTAGATAGGTGGCATATTAATTCTTTAATTAACTCTGAAATTTTATTATTGAAATATAAAAATAAGAATAAATAAAAATTAGAGGTTGTTCATAGTTTATAAACAAAAATTGAAAAATTGGTAAATACTAAAATAACTTTAGATCTTTTTAAAGTAGGTTTGAAAATTTTTAACTATCAAAATAAATTTTGCTATAGCATTATGTTGCACACCTATACAGATAAAAGTATTTAATAACACATTGAGATTATATTGTTTTATTTACAACCTCCCTAAGAGACAGACGTGGTCCTTGCTACTCAAAGATATTTAGTACTAGAGAAAGGCTTCTAAAAGTGAATACACTGAAAATGAAAACTAAAATTTTATCATAAATATTGAAAAATTTTGGCAAGAACCTAATTTTGTAAAATTAAGAATTTTTAAAGTAAATTTAATTTTTCTAATGTGAAAAAACATTACAGCTTATAATGCAAGTCTAAACTTTTTAGAAAAACAAAAAGTGGGTCAAAGAAGAAACAAAAAAGATTGAGACATGCATAAACAAGAATGAAAATACAACATAGCAAAACCTTTGGGATATAGTAAAAGCGATGAGGAAATTTCATATCATTACAGATTTATCTCAAGAAATGAGAAACATCCCAAATAAACAAGTTAACTTTACATCTTGAAAATATAGAAAAAGAACAAATGAAGCCCAAAGTCAGAAGAAAGGAAATAAAAGTTAGAGAATTAAATAAAATTGAGAACAAAGAGACAATAGTAAAAATTAGTGCAAAGAAGAACTGGTTCTTTGAAAAGATTAATAAAACTGACAAACCCCTGGCTATACTCACTAAGGAAAAAAGAGAAGACATAAATAAACAAAATCAGAAATGAAAGAGGAGACATTACAACACATATCACTGGAAAAAAAATATTATCCAAGAATACTAGAAAAGATTATTTGCCACCAAATTTAATAACCTAGAAGAAGTGGACAAGTTTTTCAAAATATACAACCTTCCTGGACTGAATCATGAAGAACTGGAAAATCTAAAGAGACCAATTACCAGTATGAAAATTGAAACAATTATCAAAAACCTCCCAAAAAGTAAAAGTCCAAGACCAGATGGCTTCACTAACGAATTCAATCAAACATTCAAAGATGATTTAATACCTGTTCACAAAATTTAAAAAAAAATTAAAAAGAGGCAATACTTCCTAAATCATTTTATGATACCTACATTACTCAAAAAATAAAAAATATCTCTGATGAACACACATGCAAAAATCCTAAACACAATAAATAACTAAAAGGCATTCAAATTGCAAAGAAGCCAAATTGTCACTTTTTAAAGATGATACAATTCTCTATATTGAAACCCTATAGACTCCACTAAAAAACTATTAGAAAAAAAATCCAATACAGTAAAGTTGCAGGATACAAAATCAATGTTCAAAAATCCATAGCAATCCAATATAGTAACAGTAAATTTTCAGAAAAATATTAAAAAAAAAACAATTCCTTTTGCAATTGCAACAAAATAAATAAACTACCTAGGACTCAACCTAACAAAGCATGTGAAGGACCTATACATTGAAAACTATAAGGCATTATTAAAAGAAGTTGAAGATACAAAGAAATGGAAAGATATTCCATGTTTATGGATTGAAAGAATCAACATAGTTAAAATGACCTTATTAATTACCCAATGTCTTATACAGATTTAATGCAATCTCCATCAAAATCCCAATGGCACTTTTTAAAATAAGAGATAGAACAAAAAAAAACATCATGTTTGTATAGAAGCACAAAAGACCCATAATAGCCAAAGCAATTCTGAGATAACAGAACAAGTCCAGAGATATCACACTATGCCTGATTTCAAATTATACTACAAAGCAACAATAATCAAAGCAACATGGTACTGGCAGAAACACAGATACACAGATGAATGGAACAAAATTGAGAGTTCAGAAATAAATTCACATATACTTGGGCAAATAATTTTCAACAAAGGAGCCAAGAAACATACAATAAAGGAAAGCCTCTTCAATAAGTAATGCTGGGAAAATTGGAAAGCCATATGCCAAAGGAAAAAATAAATGAAACTAGACTGCTATTTGACACGCCACACAAAAATTAACACAAAATGTATTTAAGATCTAAATATAAGACCTGAAACAATAAATTGCATAGAATACATAGGTACTAAACGTAGACTTTGGATTTAGACAGGATTTTATGAATTTAACCTTAAAAAAAAAGTCAAAGCAAAAATGAATGGCACTAAATAAAACTAAAAAGCTTCTCCACAGCAAAAGAAACAATCAAGACAAAGAGGCAATCTTCCGAATGGGAGAAGATATTTACAAACAATACCTCCAATAGGGTTTAATTCAAAATATACAAAGAATTCATACCATAAAAAAAATCCAGTTAAAAAATGGGCAGAGAATCTGAATAGACCTTTTTCCCAAGAAGATGTACAAATGGCCAAGAGGCATGAAAAGCTGCTCAACTTCACTAGCTAAAGGAAAATGCAAATCAAATCCAGAGTGAGAGACCACCTCACACCTGTTAAAATGGCAATTGTCAACAGGACAAGTAATAACAAATGTCAGAGAGATTGTGGAGAAAAGAAACCCTTATTGCTGGTAGGAATATAAATTGGTACAGCCACTATAGAAAACCGTATGCAGTTTACTCAACAAATTTACAATACCATATGACACAGCAATTCCTCTTCTGGGTATTTATCACCAAAATTTGAAAATGTTCATCCATAAAAATATATACACCTAATGTTCATAGCAGCATTATTTATGGTGGCCAAGACACAGAAACAACCAAAGCACCCCTTGATAGATGTTTGGATAAAGAAGTGATACATATATACACACATATAAATATGTACTTATATACACATAGATACATACATACACATACACACTGGAATATTATTCAGTCATAAGAAAAGATGTAATGCTAACATTTGCAATAACATGGATGGGTCTTGAGATTATCATGCTAAGGGAAATAGGTCATACAGAAAAAGTTGATATCCATATGATTTCACTCATGTGGGGTAAAAAACTAAAATGATAAATATAAGAGACACACAGACAGTGAATTAGTGGTTACCAGAGAGAATGGGGGAGGAGGCAGATAGATAAGGGCAAAAAGGCTCAAGTATTTGGTGACAGAAGGAAATTTAACTTTGGGTGCTAAACACAATGCAATATACATATGGCATATTATTTGAATTGTACACTTGAAACCTATATAATTTTATTAACCAATATCAATTTGATAAATTTAATAAAAAACAAAAACTGAACAATTTCCTTCTTGGTCAGTTTTTAATAAAAAATATATTTGATAAAAGATTATCTTTATCTTCATATATTTTATAGCATGATTATGAAGAGAATCGGTTTAACAGTAGTATACTAGAGCTTAATTTTCTCTAGAGAATATCTTAGTCCCTTCATTCCTTAATTCTTCTGGTTCTCTATTTTTATATTAATTCAGTCTTTTGACAGACATTTATTGTGTCTCTTTTGTGCTAGGTACTCTTTAAGGAATGTGCATATAGTAGATAAAATTTTCAGTCACTATGTAGAAAATATAGATAATGAATGAATAAATAAGTATGTGTATAGAATGTCAGTGACATTCTATCTAAAAAAAAAGTAGAGAAACAAAGCAAGAGAGTAGGCAGTGACAGAGTGCTATTATGAAGTGATTAATAAAGGGATCTCTGAAGAAGACTGACATGAGTCTTGAGGAAGGGGAACAGGCTATGTGAAGGTCTCAAATAATATTCCAGGCACGAGAAACAGAGTGGCTAAAAGCCCTGAAGCCTGAACAAAGTTAATGTGTCTGAGGAATACTGGAGACACTAGCATGCTGGGAAGAATATAAGAAATAAAAAATAGGATAAATTAGTTTGGAGAAGTATTCGACTAAGATTAAGTAGAGAATTATGTGTGATTAAAAGCAATTGGTAGATGTGTAATAAGGAAATGATGTGATTTGCTTAAAAGGTATCATAGATAGATCATCAGTTGAGACTACTGAAGAAGTCTGAGAGATGATGGCGGTTTAGACTTAGGGTTAAGAGGTTAGAGCTGATAAAAATTGTTTAGATTTAATATTTTCAAGGCAGAGAGACAAAGAAATTTGTCAAATCATTGTCTACAGGGAGTTAGAGTCAGATGTCAAAGGATTCCTAACATTTTGTTCTTAAAACACTATTGAGAGGTAAAGCTGTATGTGAGCTGCATGGAATGTGTAAGAATAGGTTTGAGTTTTTTGTTTGTTTTGAATATTGTTAAATTCTTAGTAGTCATCCAAGTGGAAATGTTAAGTGGACAATTGGATATAAAAGTCAAGACATATAGGCAAATATGGAGGCTGGAGTTATAAATTTAGGAGTTACCTATAATCAACCTGAACATTTTCGTTTACAAGCTTTATTTATTATTTATTTTCTCTTTCTTGATTGTAAACTTGTTGATCTACAAATTACAGATGCTCATCAGTATTAAAACAATCATCTCTGGCTTCATAAATTTCTGCTCCTTTATATTTGCTATTTCACATAACACTATTCATGTTAGGTTTAGCTAGTTCTGTCAGAAGTTTGCAACAACAGAAAGTCATCGAAACAGACTGGTAAAAGCAATAATTCAACATGTAAGAATATGTTTTAGAGTTAAGTAAATAATGGCTAACTTTATGTAGTCAATTTATCAGTGACATTTTCCACACATGGAGATTTTCTGCTTCCCTATAATCTTACAAATTCAGAAACTTAAATGATAAATATAGCAACCTACTATAATACTTATCTCTTAAATTTATAGATTGATTTATTCAGAATACTTATTGGCCTTTTGCTATGTTAAACATCAGTTTAACGCTGGGTATATAGTTGCGAATAATACAGACAAAACTCCCTCCCCTCATGAAAGTTAAAATTCTATTGCAGAAGATATACTTTAAATGAGTGAAATATAAAATATCTTAAATGTTAGTTTCGAAACTACAGATATATGTGTATGTTGCTTTGATCTATACATACATAATAGGTGCATATGTGTATGTATGTCCATGTACACATAATGTGTATGTATCAAGGAGAGACTATAAAATATTAGAAAGTGAATGTAGTTTCATATGAAGTGCCTAGAAACTCTCACTGTATAGATGATTTTTGAGTAGAGATCTGAAGGAAACAAAAATATTAGAGGCTGAAGGTTACACAACTAGATTTGGAAGAGGTTTTATCTGACTGTAATACCTACTAAACTGTCTAGATATCATAAGGAATCAGTTATATCCCATGTATTTTCTTAAACGTCCAAATGGCAATTCTCTTTAAATTTAATTTTAAAAGTTATTTTTCTGAATATGTAATAGTAAGCTGTCATAATATCAAAATACCTATACTACCTTAATTGTGTATGGCCATAATTTAATTGTGAACATTATATATTGAAATCCTTCCACACTCAAAAAAACACACTGAATTAAGTTTAATAGGTGTCACTAGAAGAAAAAAACAAACCTTTCCTCAATTTTAATATCCTCTAGGAAAAAGAATGTTGAAAGTATTTCTAAATATGGTGTGGCATTTTAGGAAATTATGGAAAAAAAGAACAGCCCCACTCCATGTCACTAGAATTTTACTTTTATTAACTTAAATTAAAAAATAGCTTAAGAAATTTAAATACTTTGATTCCATGGAATTTATCCATATGCCATTTACTGTATGTAATGAAATTGTCATATTCTTATTTGTAATGTATTACAACTACTGATTACTTTGATGGCTTACTTTCATCCATTCATTCATTCAATAAAGAATGAATGCAGGAAATTCATATAAGTTGATAGCATTATTCAAAGTACGTTTTGCTTCAAAATTTTGTTCTTGCCTTTCCCTTTGTTTGGTATGTTCTTCCTCTAGATCTTTGCAAGGTTACTCACTCAAATCTCAGCTACAAAGAGAGGCCCTTCTTTACATTTAAGCCAAAACAGCAGCTTTGTTTACTCCCTGCCATGATCCTTAAGGCTAATAATCTAATATTTTATTATACTGTATATTTTATTACATTATATTAACATAGCACAGCATAAAATATAACATTAATATATTAATAATTTCCTTGTATGCTTCTTTTCCCCCCACCAGAAGGCAACTCCAAGACAACAAAAATTTTGTCTGTTTACCACTTTTTAACCATGTGTTTCACTATCTGGAATAGTGCCTAGGACATGTAAGGAGTTTAATAAATATGTTAAATGAATTTATAAATAAAAAAGACCATGGTAACTGTCATCAAAATGTCTTGTTTTTGTGGAGTACCTTATAATGCAGTACTCAAATTAATATAGCTTAGAGTAGGAACAGGAAATAAGCTAAATAGACATAAAATTTCACACTGAAAATTAGAATCATAACACTGAAATATCAAAGGTAAAAAGAATAGTTAACAGGCTCTTAACTTGATCAGAATCCAGTTTTCACTTAATTTTATGCTAAAAGAAAAAGGAAAGGCATACAAAAAAACTAGTTATATGACTTAAAAAACATTTTTAAAATGGTGATAGTATTATGTTAAAATGAACACAAAAAATTAGATTTCAATATTCAAATGTAATTGAAAATGTCATTCAATCATAACATTTTCTCTTATAGTCCTTTCCCTACCTTATGTGTTTAATTATTAAATAAGTACTTGTTCTTCATTAGTACCCCAAATAGTGTCCAAACTAAAAATTATCTTCTCCTTCCAAAACTTTCAGTCATGGAGTCAAGAAATCAAAAGCATGAGTTAAATAGGCAAACTATAAATGAATAGAATAAAAGCCTTTGCATAAAATATGAATATAATTTAGTTACCATCTTATCATAGACTACAATTCATTTTCAATTTCTAGCTAAGATTCTCCTAAGGATGTCATTCACAGCATAGCCTATTATATCTAGCCTTGAAACTTATTGAACTTTTTGAAGCCATTCCCTTTAGTCTCAAAATAGTTTCCATATTTTAGAGCCTGTGTATTTTTCTATAATGAAAAGGATTTTCACCCTTTCAAATTTCTAGTGCCTTCGTAGTATCTTTTTAGAAATAAATTAGTAATTATTCTAAGTAGAATATATTCTCCATGCCTCACTAATATATCTCCTGGATATTTATCTTCCTTGCTTAAAAATTCTCAATAATCCTATTGATTCTAAACTAAAAGCATAAAAATCCATCCAAAATCAGCCAACATTACCAATTACGTAGGTTCTCTGAAACGGCTATCTAGTGAATCATCATATTTTCTAAGAAAAAAATCCTGTAAACATGCACATTTGATGTTTTGCAAATGTAATTACCTTTATCCACATTGCAATCACTTTTTTTTATTCTTCACTTATAATTAAGTCTTAGATATTTTTGAAGACTCAGTTTTACTCATTTCGCATAAAGCTAGGCAAAAGTTTCCTAGAGGGGTCTCTCTGTATTCTGAACTTATAATTTAATTTATATTCAGCTATATGTGGCTATATAAAAGTAAACTTTAATAAAATAAAATTATAAACTCTATTCTTTAGTTACACCATTCACATTTCATATCCTCAGTGGTTACATGTGGGTAGCAGCTACCATGCTGGACATGAAAGTCAAGGGGCTAGTAATTAGGATAGGTACATCTTGGCTTTTGGAGAGTGTCAATAGAACTGACATTTGACTGTCAAATAAAAATTAAAGTCAGGTGCATACAACAGCCACTTACTCATAATTGAATGTCTGTTTCTTAGAAGATACAACTTGGTCTCTGTATCTCCTAACGTCAAAGTGAGGAAATAAGTAAAAAGTATAAAACAGATTTCAGCTCTATATTAGAAACAATTTACTTTCAGACAATAAAAAGTAGAAGACACCTCTTCAGGAACATAAAATGAATGGTTATGTAGTAAAACTGTTTACAGATTTGAGCCTTACAAGACTGGTTGGTTATGTGACTATAAATACCCATTCTGCTATTAATGATGTTAACCTCATGAGTTGTCAATGAAAGGAATCTTGTCTGAACACTGAAACATATATTCCTAAACTCCAAATCAGAAAGTACTACTGAAGTAGAATTTCTGGGAGAAAAATCTTATTATGTATTTAATACATACCCAAGTGATTCTAATATTCAGAAGAAAACAGAAAAGGCGGTAAATAAAAAAATGATAAGTACAAAATTCTATCAATCAAGTAAACAAAAGAGGACAGAACTATTTGTCAAGGACTTTGTGTAATAAGATCTATGGCTACATCTGAAAAAAATAAGCAAAGTTTGAAAATATGGAAAGAGAAATGCATTTCATGAGTCTTAAAACTCAGTTATAATTTTGGCATGTTCAAGGACCAAGAAGAGACAGCACTGTCTTTTTAAAACATTTAAAGTGTAATTTTAAAAAATTATACATATTATATACATATATAGATACAGAGATACATAGATACACACATACATATATATGTGTGTGTGTGTGTGTGTGTGTGTGTGTGTGTGTGTGTGTATCCTCTTCCACTGGAAGTTTAAATTTTAGAAGTTAAGAACAACTAATGAACATAAGCAAATAAAATGCTAATGACATTTTTAGAGAACACTATCCAGACCTGAAGAAAAGCTGGAGTTACTAGATTGACTCAAGCTCGACAATGTAGAAGCATAAGCAACATGGAATCAAATATGTGTGCTTTTAAGAGGAAACTAAACATTTTTTAAAACAAATGACAATTTTTAAGTGACTATAAGACTGAATAGATACTCAAAAAATCACATATAGTATTGCTTATCTGGTGATTATACAAGAGGAAAGAAATAATGAAAGAGGTCAGAAACAAAGAATAAGGGACTAGTATTAATGGCTTCAATTTAATTCTTTAGGCATTTATTTATTGAGTGATGACTCTGTGGCCAGAACCACATAGTATGTCAGCAGAGAAAAAAAGATTTTGTTGTATTGCAGTATTTATGTGCTCATTAATTTGAAAGTAGAATAATAAATGTTAGTGATAATTACCGTAATTGAGGGGTGTACATGTGGCGATGTAAAGGTTTCCTGTAATATAATTATGTTTTTCTGTCACACCTCATAGATATAACTCTTGAAAGAGAATTCAATGATTATGACTCATAGACTGAATCTGCACAGGAAAACTGAAATGTAAAATAAGCACACATTCAAAAATTCAAAATGTTATTGATATTTTTCAGGAAATGCATTATATCCCTATATTATTCAGATTCAATTTTTTGTTTAGTTTCATATGATTATTTTTCTATTTACTTTTTCTAAGTTCAGGCAGGTCTGAATTACATAAATGACGAACTGGAATCAGCATCACTAATATTAATAACGGATGCAAGATGGCAGCTGAGAAATGACACAATAGAGGCATGATGAGGATCAAGGAGGAGTTAGTCATTCCAAAGGAAAGAGGCTACCAGCACTCTTTGGTGATTTACACCTTCCTTTTGATCTATCTGATACAAAATTAATCTGAAAAATGATTTAATCGACCCCAAATGATACCTTCTAAAAAGTGGAGTTTTATATACATAAACAGATACTTCATTAGATAATTTCATTAAAGGCTAAATTTAGTTGTGTCTCATTTGAAGCTGTTTAATTCAATAACATTTTATTTTGAAATTACTAAATATTTAGGCATTATGCAAAACATGAAGATATGAAAATAAGATATCCTCTCTAGCTTCAAGAATTTTATAATCTAGTAAAAGACTGACTTGAAAACTAAGAACTAGAATACTCTATTTAAATAAATATTGGGTAGTAAATATATGTTAGAAACCATGCAGGATATTATAGATGCAATTACAGGTAGGTGTGGTAAACACAAAAATGCCCTCTTGAAAGATGTCTATGTCATAAGTCACAAAACCTGTGAATATGTTTCCTTTGGTGGACAAAGAGATTTTGAGGGTTTAAATGAAGGATGTTGAGTTAGGCAAATTATCCTTGATTATCAGGTGGATTGAATGTAATCCTGTGAGAATCTTAAAAGAAGGTTAGAGTCAGAGAGAGAGATTTGATGATTCTATGCTGCAGATTTTGAAGATGGAAGAAGAGGCAAGAACTAAGGAATATAAGCAGCCTCTAAAAGCTGGAAGAGGCAGGAAATGGATTCTTTCAAGAAGATTCCAGTAGGAATATAGCCTTATTGACACCTTGGTTGTAATCCAACAGCACCTATTTTAGACTTCTAACCTCTGGAGCTATAATAAATTTGTGTGCTTTTAAGCTGCCACATTTGTGGTAGTTATAGTATAGATATTAATACAGTAGTAGTAGTTACAGGAAAGTAAACAAACATGAGGGAAAAAGGTATGTAAAAAATACTATATAGTGTAATAAATTAAAATACTGAGAATTCAAAATAAGCAGTTACAAATACAAATTTTGCGTAGTCTTCAGAGAATGGGTGATGTTTTAATTGAGTCCTGAAGTATGTCTATAAGATTTATAGAATAAAAACAACAGAAAAGTAATCTCAGAAAAAAGGAATAGCATCTGAAAATTTACAACGGTGTAAGAGAATACTATAGCTTCAAAAAATGAGAGAAAAATTAGTGTTAAATTCAGGGTATGATAAAGGAACAAATGGCAAAAGAAAGAACATCACTCTTCACCTCCAGGAGGCACTTTTACCTGTAGCCTGTGTGAATGTACACTGCACAACCTACAGAGACTACAATATGTGTGGCCCACTAGTGATGCACTGAGAAGCCCTGCTGAGCAAGCTAATAAAGGTTTATGCCAGGCTGAGAAGGGCACTGAATGACATTATAAATAATGTGGATCTATCTCATACTCACTAGGGTACTGTAAGTGAATGTTTAAGAAAGAAGGCTCATTAACAGATCTAAATTCAGAAAGATAACACAGATACAAGTGATGTACTGAAAGGTTCTTAAAGGCCCAAGCTATAATTTTATATGATAGACACATCCAAACCAACCTAATAATTATAAGAGACATGAAAAATACCATCAAGAATTTTTAAGTCTCCAAAACACAATTTTTGAGCTCTCAAATGGTAGTATAAATCTCTTCTTCAATTACTAAGTGAAACATTAAGGTGGTAAACGAGATTGTTTTTATCTCTTGAAACACTTTGTGTGTGATCTATTTTACTTCAGATCTGTTTTGCTTCATATAAGATAAAATTATCAAAATGAAACAAAAAATGATTTTTATCAACATTTTGTGCTCAGAATATAGGTCATACTTCACTGATTCTTTATTCTTTTCCTTTAATTTACTTTTCTCATCTTTGACCTGCATTGGAATAACTGCTAGTCGTGTTCTAATAGGTGGTACAATTGATGGTTTAAACACCAGTCTGATGTAGCAGAGATTCAAAGGTTTGTTTTGGTCCAACTCACTTAACTCTTCATCTTGTTCTCTTGATCTTAAAAATAAGGACGAAAGTACTAACCTTTGAACCTTATAGAAATATTCAACACTCTGATAGAGGAATATTCTAACGTAATTGGATTTAATGCCATTTTTACACTATAACAGAAGTTTAAAGTATGCACTTTTAACTGGATGGCTAAAAAACAAGCAGGAGAAATTTGGTGGTCAATGTAGATAACCATTTGATTTCATCATTCATGTAATGGCAGTTTTCTTCAGTACAGAAAGAGATGATGATGCCAAATAAAATGATCATAAGCTGCAAGAGTCTGAAAGTATTGTTTTTCTATTTTATTTCACATACATCTGACCCTTACAGAAAATACTGTACAATTTGTTACTTAACTCTTCAAAGATGAGAATATTGACATGTTAAAACCAATAAATGTGGTACAGGGAAAGTAGATGGGATAAAAAGAGGTTAAATATGTGGTGACAAAGAAATCCACTATGGGTGGTGAACATACAATGCAATATATACATATATGACTTACTGTTGAATTGAACACTTGAAACTTACTGGATTTCATTAACCAATGTCATCATAATAAATATTTAAAAAGTTAAAAAAACACTAAAATAAAGCACAGAACAGACTAAGTGATTAAAATATCAAAAACAGAGCACTGATCTAGTAGTTCTCAAAGAATTTTTCATGGAGTGCTTCATAGGTGTTAAATAAAAAAATGAAACTCGTCGAAATAAGGTAGAGAAAAGCTGAGTAAAATAAAACATTCTTTTGTGCTCTAAATCTTCACAGAGCCACTAAAGGTAAATTGATTTGCATCCAAAAAAGTATATATTGTGTCAGTAATTGAATTCACTTGATAACAGAACCTTTTTTCCTATCCGAAATTTATAAAACCGTTTTTCAGTAGAATAGTATGCACTGAAAAATGCTGTTCTAGAGAACAGCAAGCAATATTTTAAAAAATTATAAAGAATGATAAAGTCAGTTATTAGTGGATTACTACTTGTGTCTCCAAGGATTTAAAAAAGAGTAAACAAAATTCAATTCAGCAAGAGACTTAAGTTAAATGAATAAGAAAATTTCTCAGAGGAGCTGAAGAGGTCAAATGTGAGTGCTTGGACAAAGATAAGATTTACTGCAGCAAATAAAATAATGGAATATGATGTGAAAATTATTTCTGTTTATGCAATGATAATAGCAACTATCAATATTTGAAAATCTTCAGAAATTGAGATTACAAATACAATGAATTCTCAATGAACAGACATTCACAGTATGACATAAATTATCAAGGATAAGGTTACTCTATTTTCAAGAGGCTTGTGGGTAAGAATAAGTCTCAAAAAATGAAAAGCAGCAGTTTCTCTAAAAGTGATTATTAAATAGTTATTTTATTGAAATTGATAAAATTTGAGAAATATTAAAAATCAAAAGGCAAATGTCAGATGCCAAAATTGGTAAGATCAAAATAATGAGAAATGTTAAGAGTTCAAACTGGACTGATTTCTTTCCTTGGGTGAATTTAAGAGATCAAAATGGGCAGATTATGATACCTTTGATTAAGAAGATAAAGATGGCAGAGTCTTATTTTCTACAGAACATTTTAGGAGACAGTGAATGTATTGTTCCAATCTAAAAAGAAAGAAATGCAGTTTTTGACAGACATCAGAACTCAAGAATTCAGCTATTGACTTAATGTTTGAGTATTAGAAGACTGTGGGGCAAATATTCACTATGCAGAATGTTTGAATGAAGGTACAACAGAATAAGAGGTAGGCTAATTAAATCTTTTTTAAAAATTAAATTATTAAACTTAAGTCTCCTTATGTTTTTGTTAGCATGAATTACAAAATATTTTATAAGAATTGTGCTGCAAGTTCTAATAAGAAAATGGAGAAAGTACATGATGTAAAATCTTTAAAACTCTCAAAGAAATCGTGACTTCACCAAAGGAAAAAAAGTGAATTGTTATTTAAAAAAGAAGTGAGAAAAAAACACTTGCTTTATTTTCAAGATCAGTTAAAACAGTTCTCAAAATGTAGAGTGTCAAGAAATCTGTTGAAATAGCTAAGGGAACTGTATAACTAAACACTTTTGTTTAATGGATGATAAAAAAATTAGAGTATCTTTTTTCATATACATTCGCAATAATGATCCTATTGATAAGCAAGTATTTACTTACTAAAGACACAGGTGAAGCATCAACTACCAAGAAAGCTTTTGGTTTCAATTTCCTTTGCCCACATTTCTCCTCTTCCTAAAGCAGAGAATACCACCTGTCTTTGGGATTTCTTTAGTTTTGGCATTGAAAACATGACTTTCAATTAATTCATTCAGAAAATATGCATTTTGCACGAGGGTTACCATATCCAATGTACACTGTAAACCAGAGGGAAGCTAAGGAAATTAGATATCTATGCTTAAGAAGCTCTAACTATGACCTTAAACACATTCTTGCACTGGGAACATTATTTTCCTTTTTTGTAAAATGAAAAAAGATGTCATAGACTTATTACATAAATTAATATAAACAGCACATAGTCAATCAAAAAAATTTTGCTTTCATTTTAGAAGGTTGTATTCCATACACCAATAGATTTATTATATTGTAGATCTATTTTTGAAGATTTTAATTTTCATTTCATTTTGCTTCTCCACTAGATTATAATTCATACCTTTTCTCCTATAACCTAACTCAATGGTTAGCCTAGAGTTGAAACTCAAACTTTGTAATTGAAAGAGAAAGGGAGAAAAAGGAGGGAAAGACATTCAAAAAGAGAAAGATACATAAAGTATGACCGTTATAGAAGGGACACTAAAGTACTTTAACAAGATCAAAGGTTTTCCAGAGAAACAAGAACAAACATCAGTAAACAAAATATAAAGCCATAAAAACAGGAGAAAGTAGGAACGTACTACTGCTTCACCATTTTTGCTCTTCCAGGGTTGCTACTAAGGTAATGATTTCTATTCTTGCTCTCTTCTTTTTCCATTTAAAATGTCATGTAAATGATTTTACTGCTAGATTATTTGTTTTTTTTTTTTCATTCATGTCTGTCAACTGGCTCCAAAATTTGTTTTTCTCTGCTACATTCAGAAACTAAGTGGTCCTCTGTAAAACCTAGAAAAATTAGTTTTTATAACAAGCTTTGGAAGAGAAAAAAAAATTACCATTGTTTTATTTTATTTTCATCTTCATGTCAAATAGGAAAATTGAGAGTTACCTTTAGAAAATACATCAAGAAAAACAAGCAGTTTGTTATTTGGACAAATTTTAAGCTTTTATGAGTGACACTAACAGGAAAGAACCTGTACTATGCCAGACCCTTAACTAAGAGCTTTCCATGCATATTATTCATTTACTTCTCATGACAAATCTTTCAGGAACACTTTACATTCTCCATTATTATAAGCAAGAAACTAAACTTTAGGGAAGTAATGTAATTAAAGCTCAAAGTTCAAGAAATTACTAATGTAAAATTTACCTACATTATTCTTAAATTTAATTCCTGACCAGTTATTTGTTTCTACTTATTTTGTTCTTTGAATCTCTTCTGAAGTTCCTGGTTAGCAATGAAGAAAATCTAACTCTGGTATGGATTAAGAACATTTAAATCAGGTCATGTCACTCTTCTATTACAATGTTCCATATCTGTAAACAAAAATCTAAACCGATTTACATTTAAGAACTTTGCCATAATTTGCTTCTATTTCCTATTTAGCTTTATTCTCTTGTCACTTCACATTTTTTATTTGCATTTTAGAGATGCTGAAATGTTACTGAAATCCTAAAGCATATCGTTGTACATGATGTTCCCACTGCATGGAATGCCTTTCTAAAATGTGTCTACTTAGCAAACTCATGTTCATCTTTCAGATATATCATGAGTTTAAAAATTCTTCTATATGCATACTGTTCTGTCAATACCACCACTGAAGTGACTGAGCAATTGTATTATCAATCAACAGTAACTTTAATTAAAAAAAAAAAAAAACAACTAGACTTAGTCAAGTCCAACAAGGCTTTTTTCTTACATTGCATCATTTAATTGTAATAGCAATCCTACATGGAAGGCATTACTTTTACAAGGTCTACCAGTTAGTAAGTGGTCAACTTGAAATAAAATCCCAGTGTGAAAAAAAAGCTAATTTTTTCCTATGACACTCAAAATCTTTAGTATTTTTTACTATAAGAAAGACATGTGAATGCATGCACAAGTTATTATTTTTAACATCTCATGACTCAATGGGTATGTAGCATACATGTATGTATATATGTATATGTATTTATATTTAAATATATAATTTTAAAAGTATACAAAGGCTATATCTTGTGGATGACACAGGATTTAAAAGTAGAAATATTTTAATCATTGTTTAAAAGAGAAAGGACATTTAAATAAAAAGCAATGATGGGGACTTGAGTCAACACGTAAATTTCTTAGAAGTCTTTACCTTCACCTTTACAACAAGAAAAAACTAGACAACTGAAAATCAAGCTTTTGTGAATCTATTAGAGAATTGAGGTTGCAAGGCAAATTGTTGCCTTGAAATTAAGAGTCACAACCAAGATCTGTTTACTTGGATAAGCTCCAAAGCAATAAACAGGTATTGACACTTGGTTAGTAATTTTGAGAAGCTCCTGAGGGCTGAGTGTGCACTAACATGAAAGTGGGAAACTTCTAGGACTTGTCATGGGGGTACTCCAAATATTTATGGACATTAGCACAAGAATCCTCAATAGGTTTAAATACTAAAGAAGAAGAAAAGATTCCCTCATGATGCTGCAAAGTGGAGTGGAAAGAGTAATCACTGTGAAATATGCCCCAAGCTTTCTTCATAGCAATGGCCAACTCAACAGGGAAAAAAACTGACATTGTTTTCTCCCACTGGAGGGAGATCATTCTTCCCGCTCCAGTCCCCTCTAGACTTTAATCTCAAAGCAGGTAGAAAAAAATAATATTAAGGTCTTCAATGAAATAAATTGAGAATGTTGCAGCTATGAAGAGAATTACAAGAACAAGGGGGAAATGCGATGCCATTGGGGATACATTTGTAATGATCACAAGCCCACTAAAAGACATTATAAGAAGCTCCTCTTTTATCTACACCTTACTGCCACACCAACAAGGGTCCTGTATAATGACTATGAATAATAGCTAGAAGAGTTATTTTATAGATATCAACAAATTAAGGCAATAAACACAAAATAGGTAATACAATTTTGAGTAGAACAAAGTTGGAGGACTTTGGAGGACTGACACTACCGAACTTCAAGACTTACTTTAAATCTACAATAATCTAGATAGTGTGGTACTGGTGAAGAATAGATGAACAGATCAACGGACCTGAACAGAGAGCCCATTAATGGACCCCTATAATTATAGTCAACTGATGACCTCTAACAAAGAAATATACACAATAAAATGAAGCAAATATCTCTCTTCAAATGGTACTAGAATGACTAGAAACCCACATAAAAGATAAATCTAGAAGCAGACCTTACTCTCCTTCCCCAAAACTTACTCAAAATGGATCATAGACTTAAATGTAAAATGCAAAATCATAAAATCCCTATTAGATAAAATAGAAGAGAACCAAGATAATTTGGGCAAGATGCATTTTTAGATACAACACTGAAGATATGATCCATGAAAGAAAGAATTGATGAACTGGACTTTGTTAAAGTTATAAACTTCTGCTTCACAAAGACAATATCAAGAAAATTAAACAAGTAACAAGGTAGACAAAATATTTACAAAAGACACATTTAAAAAAGGACTGCTATTAAAAATATACAAAGAACACTTAAAACTCAACAAGAAAACAACCTGATTAAAATTTGGACCAAAGACCTTAACAAACGCTTTACCAAAGAAGTATACACAGATGTCACATGAGTATATGAAAATACACTGCACATTATATATCATTAAGAAAATGTACATTAAAGAAACAAGGATATTGTTAATCACCCAATAGAATGGCCAAAGTCCAGAACACTGACTACACAAAATGCTGAAAAAGATGTGGAGCAACAGAAACTCTTATTTATTGCTGGAAGAACCACAAAATGGTAGAGTCACTTTGGATAATAGTTTAGA
The DNA here is from genome assembly GCA_004027375.1 of Macroglossus sobrinus. Taxonomy (NCBI): domain Eukaryota; kingdom Metazoa; phylum Chordata; class Mammalia; order Chiroptera; family Pteropodidae; genus Macroglossus; species Macroglossus sobrinus. Next base: position 669,118 of record PVKZ01000174.1, read on the forward strand.
GATTCCTTAGAAAACAAAAACATACTATTACCACGTGATCCAACAATTGCATTTTTTGATATTTACCCAAAGGAATGGAAATTTATGGCTACATAAAAAACTGTACATGAGTGTTTATACCAGAGCTTTATCATAATTGCCAAAACCTGGAAGCAACTAAGATGTACTTCAGTAGATGATAAATAACTGACACATCCAGATAATAGATTACTCCAAATCAGGGATCACTACATATGGAAATATTCTAGAGACTATATAGCAGGACTTTACATTTTTATTTTCATGCCTGAAGCCCTGTTTTGACAGCACTGAAGTAGACAAAATCTGTGACCTAAAATAAGCTACTCAACGAAATATCAGAAAGGAATGAGCAAGTTGTAACTGTGAGAAAACAGTCACTGAGGCCTCTTTTAAGAGAATAAGAATGAAATCATAACCATAGACTATCACTGTATTAAAATTATACTAACTTATCTTTGCCCTCATCCTCTAATTTAAGGTTACTTACAAAAATATATAAAAGATAAAGTTTAAAATAATTTTAGAGGGCTCACCATTGGAGGAATAAAAAGTAAAATGAAACCAGGATACAGTTACGTATATAATGTGCATGTTCTGGTGTCAGGCACATGCAGTGTTTTGCTTGCAAATGTTTAGTAAAACTGACTCTCTAATCGAGTGTGCGTGCATGTGTGTGTGTGTGTGTGTGTGTGTGTGTGTGTACACACATATTGAGCATATATTGCTTATAAAGTATTATAATATACAAGATTCTTTATTGTCAATCCCTTATAGACAATTTGTTCTCAATATTTTCATTGATTTTTGCCCAAATCATGTATCTCTAACCCTCATATAACTGTAAATTTCATGATTTGACAAATCCAGTTGCATCACAATCTGCTCTTTTCTAGTAAGTGCATTTTGACCTACCGTTAAATGTTTCTGATCATGTAAATTTTATTCCTTAAATTAAAAACTCAGTTTTATCCTTAATTGTAATTTTATAAAATGTAACTTTTAAATGGCTATGTTTAACAACCAGCTAGCAAAATTCTTGAAATTAATAATTGCTTCTTGTCAGCCAATATAAACCAGCTTGAGCATACCACTAGATTAGTTTGAAATGAGTGACAAGCTTTTATAGGAGCCAACTTAAACAGGTAGGCACCAACAATTAATGATTCACAATGACTAGCCAAAGATTATTTGAATTAGTATTTGAAAGTGCTAGTACATTTCTATTTCGTAGAAAGTATATTTAATGCTTATTAATATTTGGGTGCAAAGAATAAAACAGATTTTTCAAATATGTAATTCATTTAGTAGAAGGCTAAAAGCTTATCTCAGAGAAGTCAGTGACAATTAAAAGCAAGCCAGATGAAAAGTGAAGGTTATCAGCTAGTTATTCTATTTCTCTGATCAGTCCCTGGAATGTAACATTTTCTTTCGTTTGCTTTCCATCCTTTCTTTTTATCCTCTAGATTAGTTTTGTTCAGTCATTATGTAGAAGGTGCTAGAAAATGGGAACCTAAAATCTATATAACTTAAAATTCAAGAGTCTACTCTAGCGTGAGTAGCTCAATTTTCTGTTAAAGCAAATTTGTAGTTATGCCAAAATGGAAATGAGCTAAATGTGTATTAGGATAGTGTTTTAAATTTGCTAGAATTTGGCTATAGATTAATGTACCTCTGTACATATCTATTAGAGGTTTTGAAATTATACTTTATCATAATTTGTCTATTGTTGCCTCAAGAGTTATGGTATGATTTATCTCAAAGTTAATGGTAATTTGAGAGATGAGTACCAGGTTGTGCCCTGTGTCTGTGTCTGAGTCTGCATCAGTTAGCTATTGTTATATAACAAGCTACCCCTATGTTATTTTCTTCCAGCAAGCTAGTAAACTATTTTCATAGCTTAGGTAAAGTTTCAAGAAATATGCAAAAATGACTGGCATCTGAAAAATAAACGTGTTTTTAATAATTGGCTTTCACTAAGTTGTATGTAAATAAATACAAAAACCTCTCCTGAGCTACGTATGTGGTGGATAATATCTGAATTCATAACAAATCATTAAATACAATGGATTGAATATTTTATAATTGTAAAAATATGTTTTTGAGAAAATATTTAAAAATCTATAAAATTTAAATTTTCAGATGTCTGTACATCTCTTATTAAATGTATTCATAACTTTTTATTTTTTATGATTATATAACATTCTATATTTTACTGATTATATAAAGATGTATTTATGATTATATAAAGATGTATCATGAATTTTAGCGACTGTTTGGGTTACTTTTTATTTTCATCACATGCATATGCCAAAATGTATTTAATCAGTTTTATATTGATGCATATCTAATAAGTTCCTAGTTTTAGCTATTATGAAACAAAACAGAAAAATATGAAATCACATTATTACTTTATAGTTCTACTCTCGCATGGAACCTAAATTGTAACCTTAACCACCATCATACTCTTTGGAAAAAGTACCCCAAAAAAAGAGGAGAAAAATATACTAAAACATAGCAACTACAATCCTCGGTTCTAGAGCTAATAATGGTGCCCAAACTGATAATCAAAGAACCCATTTTGTGTTTTCCTTGCCCTTTGCCACTACCTCAGGGATTTTTCTTAAATGAAATAAACCAAACTTTCAGCCCTGTAGAAACCAAGTACTTAGTAATCCCGCCTTTTTCGGTTTCTGTATTTTCCCAGCAACTATTTTTACTGAAAAGGAGAGTATGAGGAAGAATACCTATCTCCCAGACACGAGTCTTTATCTCCCCTATTGTAGAAATTACCTAATGTCCTTCCTGTCAGTACTCAAGATCTACTACCTCGGCTGGTACAGTAGTATCTTTCTCTGCCTGAATGCAGTAACTTGAAGAATAAAAGAGAAGCCTTGTATCGGAACCTGAATCTGCTCTGCTATAGAACTTTTTTTTTTTTTTGCGCTCTAAGACACAAAATAGGCTGCTTTACATGTAACCAGGTAAATCTGCTAAAGCAGTACATTGATATTTAAATGGCTTTGTCTCCCTGCAACTGTACAATCATGCTACAAGCCTGATCCTTAGCTATGTTTGATTTTAGATATATGAAATAAAGAATTCCTTTAATGTTTAAATAGAGATGATCAGCATTCAGATTGTTCTCCACCTGAGATTATTTCTTTTTATTATAGTGACATTGATTAATGAAATCCAATAAGTTTCAGGTGTACAATTTAACAGTAAGGCATATATATACACACACACACACATTATATATATATATATATATATATATATATATATATATATATACACACACATATACACATATACATATATATATATATATATATATAATTTATATATATATTGCATTGTGTGTTCACTGCCCATAGTTAGACTTCTTTCTGTCACTATGTGGTGAGATTTTTAAGTCAAGAATGAAAGTTAGGTTTCATCAAATGTGTTCCTTGAACATATTTAGTGGTATATTTTATATTTTATTCAGTTGAAAGTTCCATATGTTTTCTTGATTTTTCTTTTTACTTAAAAAAGTATATAACTAAATATGAGTTTTATACTGGACACTGCCGTGTTCCATAAACTAACTGTTCTAACATCATAGATGAAGCAGTAAATAAAAGACAAAAACGCTTTATGCTCATGCAATTTACATACCAGGTGGCAGAAGTGAGGAGAAAAAAAAAAGGAGGGAAATATATGTTAGAAGATAGTAACTTTGAAAAAAATAAAAGGAGAGAGATAAGGAGTACCAGAAAGGCAGGTGCAATTTTATTGTAGTCAGGAAAAGCTTCTCTGAAACACTGGAACAATTACCTAGATAAAGTGAGAGCCCCAATTCTTCAGCTAACTTAAAATAATCCTATAAAACTCAGCTCTTATATTCTACTAGAGTAAGACATAAATGACTGACATCTTACTTCCTGAATTACAATTTTGGGTTTGATATCTCATCTGTGTGTTTCCACAGCATTGTGTTTATCATTCTCATAACACTCACCTGGTCAATTAAAAATATTTCTGTATGTCTGTCACCCTTTATCTACTAAAATGTTAACTCTTAAGTAAAGAGACCATACAAATTTTAACTTCTGTATTCTGCTCTTAGTGATGGTGCTCAGTAAATATTTGTTAAAATAATTTGACCCAGTTGATTTCAGATGTTTTGTAAGCTATTCCAAAATTATAGTCAAATTATTCTTCTCCTGGACTTAGTTTCTGCTTTTGTAAAATGAGATACACTTTAAGTCTCATAGAAGTTTAAAATAAAAGAGGGGTAAAATTATGCTATTAAAATAAAAATACTATTATCTAGGATGGCTCCCAAACTGCCTTTATAAAAAGTAAAATCCCTCAGAGGAAATCACTAGTTTCTTCAGTTTCTTCGTATTGGCACTTTTATCTTGAGTGTGAAATTGGTTGTATTTTCAGATCATTGAGCATAGCAGTTGTACAAAATGAGTCATCATTTTGAATTTCATTCAAACTTAAAGATGTTGATGGTTTATTTATTAAAAATTCATACTTTTGGAGTCCTGCAGTTTGGCTGAGTAGCTCCTACCAGTCCAGTTCCTTTACCAGATAACAGATATAAAATCAGGGAATGGTGCAGGAGAGGGGAACAACCTAAATGCTGTAAAGTGTGAAGGAAAGCAAACAGATCGATAAGGGAGCTGACACAAAGAAAAAGGGAAGAAGAGCTAAGTATCAATTCCTGTGTCTTTTATCCAGAGGGCAGCCTGCAGTAGATGCTACTCTGGAAATAAAACTCCAATGGCAAGAGTTCAGGCCAGCCAATGCTGCTGAAAAGAAAAAAATCCCAGAAAGAAAACATCTAGAAAAGATAAATTTGAACTTTGATTCTCCAACTGATGCCTGTACCAGTTATATGAGCAGTCTTCAGCTAAAGATAAAATTACCCAAAAAGAGTAAATGTAAATAATGCCACTCCTGAATATTTCATAAACATACTGCTGAAAAATAATAAAAATATAAAGGTAAACCTTGAAAGAGGCTATAGAACAATGACATTTCACATAGGGAAAGCCTTTTGAATGAATGCTAACTTTATTAAAAATATAAAGTTCAGAAGGCATTAGGAAATCATTAAAGTGATGAATTATCAAACCATAATATATATGAGAAAATATATTAATTGACATGGAAAATGGAATAGATTTTCACATAACATCTAATGGAGAGTTCATTTCTATTGGACCAGCACTATAGGAAATTCTAAAGGAAGTCCTCAGACTGGAAATAAGAAATGTCAAAGTTGTAAGCTAAGCTACACCTAATATTTAGGTAAACATTTTTTCTTTCTTAGTTCTTTAAAATACATAAGATTGTTTAATTCAAAAAGAATATTATATTTTCTTCTTTATAATGTACGTCAGAATAGGAGAATAGCATTAAGAATGAGAACAGGAGATTGAGGTCTATGTTTGCAAGGTTAATACATATTTAATTAATACAATACTATTTAATTATTTAATTAATACAATATTAATATTTAATACAATACTAATATTTAATTAATAAATACTAACTACAATACTAACTATAATACTAACTACAATACTACTATAATACATATTTAATTAATGTATGTACTATAATACATATTTAATTAATACAATACTAACTACAATATTAACTATAAAAAATTAGAGATGAAAGAGATGTCACCCCAGATCTGGCAGACATTAGGAGAATATAATAATACTGTGAATAATTTTATGTCAATTAAGATAAAATGCACAGGTAACATCAGCATCATGGTGGCATAAATTGTCTTTCAGGTATCCCCTCACAAGAACAAAACTTTGGCTTATATCCACAGACAAAAAATGCCTTTGAGAGAGCTGTGGAATTTGGTACCATACACTGAAGGATCTAGAGAAAATATGGGTACCGTGTATAGGGTAATCAGCAAACAATCCTTGGTCCTGGTTGTGGATCCTGAAGTGGCTCATGAACCAGCTCCAGCCTTTCTTGACCAGGCCCAGGAGGCCCTGTAAAACACTGACTTAGACAAGCACTCACATATGAAAGAGTCTTTGTAGAAGACCATACTTCCAGAGGAAACTTTACTACACAATTCAAGTAAAAAATAAATATATCGAGTTTGGATGCACTGTAGAAGATAGGAGGAATAGTTTGACTTAATATCCATCACACCTTCTTTAATAGGGGATGGCTTAGGGCCAAGGGAGAGCTTTCTTAGCCCATGATTTCCTCTACTTAGACAATGAAGAATGTGGGAGTAAATACCTGCCTTCTCCATCTGTACAGGGCACTCTCAAAGAGACTCATTTCTCTCACCTCGTTCAGAGTACCAAATCATGAGCTACATGACTAGAGGGCAGTTGTATCCACAGGAAAGCTGAGAAGACTTCAGAATTCCTACCAAGGCAATGAAAAATATTTCTCCCCCAAAGGCGTTCAGTAAAGACTGATATTTTGATATAGGAAGTAACTGATATTTCAAATATAAAGATAGCAATTCAAGACTTCAAACATTTTTAAAATAATTTTTAAAAGATTAAAAAAAATTACACCAAAGGATTAAAATCTATGAGTAACCAATTCCAAAGACTTGGAGATCTGTAATTTACTTAATAATTCAAAACTGCTATTTTAAGAAAACTCAATAAGTTATGAGAAAACACAAAGATAATTTGATAAAATCATAAAGACAGTACATAATCAAAAATGAGAAATTCAACAGAAATATAGAAAAAAACCCTAATGGATATTCTAGAGCTGAACAAAATGAGAACTGCAATAGAAAACATTAATAAAAAAAATTTAATCAAGCAAAAAGATCAGTGAGATTAAAAACAGGAACTTTGAAAGTATCTTATCAGAAGAATAATGAAAAAAATTAGAAAAAGTGAAGAAAGCCCACATGATCTTGGGATACCATCTAAAGAAACAATTTGTGAATTATTGAGGTTCTAGAAGGGGAGGTCAAAAACTTACTGAAAGAAATAACAATGAAGAACTTCCCAAATCCAAGGAAAGATTTAGATATCCAACTTCATAAAGCTCTTAGGTTATGAAACAAAATCAATTTAAAAAGATTGTCTCCAGTATACATAATAAAACTAAAAAAAAAATGAAGACAAAAGGAATAAAAGCAATAAGCACAAAGGCTGATAACCTGCAAGGAAAACAAGGAAACTCCAATAAAGACTATGTGTGGATTTCCCAGCAGGAGTAACTACATTTATTTCAAACAAAATTTTTTTTTGTCTGAACAAAAACAAAGATCATCAAATAATGATAATGGTGTGAATGCATCAAGAGGATACAACAGTCATAAAAATATATCCATCCAACATTGAAGCATCCAACAATGGAGCACTTAAATACATTAAACACTAAGAGATCAGAAGGAAGAAATATAAAAAAATACAACAACAGTAGGGAACAGTAGGGAACTTCAATTCTCCACTTTCAACAATGGATAGATCATCCAGACAATCAAAAAGGAAACAATAGGTTTAAGCCATAATTTAGACCAGATGAACCTAACAGAATTAAGATTTTTCTATTCAAAAAGAGAATATATATTCTTGTCAGGAAAATCTGGAACATTCTCCAGGATAGATCATATATTAGAATCCCCAAATGTTTTGGCACCAGGGACCAGTGCTCCTCTGAGAAGCTAATGTCTGATGATATGAGGTGAAGCTTAGGCAGTAATACTAGCACTAGAGAGCAGCTGCAAATGCAGATGAAACTTTGCTCACTCACTGCTCAACTCCTACTCTGTGGCCCAGTTTCAAACAGATCACAGAGCAGTACTGGTCCGCAGACTGGGGGCTGGGATCCCCTGATATAATAAGTCACAAAAGAGTTTTAGCAAATTTAAGATTAAAATTATACCAGAAATCTTTTCTGACCGTAATACTATAAAAATGAAAGTCAACAACAACAAAAAAAAAAAACCTAGAGAATTCACAAATACATGGAAATTAAACAGTTCATTCCTAAACAACTAATTAAAAAAGGAAATAAAAAATATTTTGACAAAAATGAAAACAAACAACATATCAAAACCACTGTGACACTATAAAAGGAGCTCTTAGAAGTATATGAAAATAAATCCTACATCAAGAAGATTTCAAACAATCTCACTTTACAATTCAAGGAACTAGAAAAAACTAAGAGCAAAGTAAGTAGAAAATAGGAACTAACAAAGATCAGAATAAATTAAATAGACCCAGAAAAACAGAAAAAGCACAAAATTAGGGCCAAATTTTTTATTTAAAGATAAAAAAATTGACAAAGTTTAGATAGACTAAGGGAAAAAAACTATTCAAAAATCAGAAATTAAAGAGACATTAATTGATACACAGAAATACAAATATAAATGAGATGTGTGTGTGTAGTAAATAATCTGGAAGAATGGATAAATTTCTAGAAACAAAATTTGTCAAGATTGAGTCATGAAGAAAAACAAAATCTAAACAGACCAATAATGAGTAAGAAGATTGATTTAGTAAACAAAAACTTGCAAAAAAGAAACATTTACAACCAGATGGCTTCATGAGTGAATTCTACCAAGCATATACAAAAAGAATTTTCAAATTCTTCTACAAAACTGAAGAGCAAATACCACCTAAACTCATATTATGAGGTCAGTATTAGCCTGACACCATAGCCAGACAAGAACACAAGAAAACTGCAGTCCAATATGCCTGATGGTTATAGATGTAAAAATTCTCAAACAAGATATTAGTAAATCAAATTCAATAGCACACTGAAAGAATTATGCACCATGATGAAGTAGGATGAAGGACGGTTCAATACATAAAAAAATCAATGATATACCACCACAACAAAATAAAGGATAAAAATATGACTCTCAATAGCCAGGATAAGCATTTAACAAAATTCAACATCCTTTCATGATAAGAACTCTTAACAAACTAGATATAGAATAACCTTAATGTAATAAAGTTCATATATAAGAAGATCTCAGATAATATATTCAATGGTTAAAGAGTAAGTTTTTCCTCTGATGCTAGGAATAAAAATAGGGTTCCCATACTCACAATGCTATTTCACATTGCTCTGGCTAAGACTTCAGTACTATTAGGCAAGAAAAACAAAAGATATCCAAATAAGAAAGGAAAATGTAAAACTGTCTTAATCTTCAGATGATTTTATATATATAGCAAATCCAAAGATTTTACCAAAAAGCTGTCAGAGAATTAATTTGATATAGCTGCACAATAAAAAATATATATAACTCAGTTGCATTTCTATATGTTATCAACAGTATATTGAAAAAAAATTATCCTATTCGCAATGCATCAAAAACAATAAAATACATAGGAATAAATGTAACCAAGTGAAAAATTTGTAAAATGAAAACTATAAAACCCTGATGAAAGAAACTGAATAAGACACAAGAAGGTAGAAAGATATACCAATGTTAAAGAGTTAGAAAAATTATTATTGTTAAGTGTTCATACTACGCAAGCGATCTATAGATTCAATGAAATCCCTATCAAAATTCCTAAGGCATTTCTCACAAAATAGAACAGTCTTAAAATCCGTATTAAACCAAAAAAAAGACTATGAATATGCAAAGTATTCCTAAGAAAGAATAAAGCTAGAGATCAAACTTCCTGATGTTAAACTATATTACAGACCCAAATTAATTAAAATAGTATGGTAATGGCATAAACATAGCCACATAAATTAATGGAACAGAATCGAGATCCTAGAACTAAACTCTGAAACACATGGTCAACTAATATTTGACAAAGAAATCATGAATATTGATGGTGAAAAAATAGTCTCTTAAATGGTTCTGGGAAAATTGGAAAACTATATGCAAAAGACTTTGGAACCCCATCTTATACTACTCACAAAAATTAACTCAAAATGGATTAAAGACAAACATAGGACTTGCAACCTTAAAACTCAAAAAAGAAAAAAAAAGAAAAAAGCAAGGAGAAACTTCTTGATATTGGCATTGGCAGTGATTTGTTTATGAGGATACCAAAGGTAGAAACAACAAATCAGTAAGTGGTACTTCATTAAAAACAAACCAGCACAAAGTGACATGAACCAGCACAGCAAAGAATCAATGAAATAAAATGGCTACCTAGAGAATGGAAGAAAATATTTCAAATCATTGATCTAATAGGGCTTATTAGATCAAAATAAAGAACTCATTCAACTCAGTAGCAAAAAAAAAAAAAAAAAATCCAATTAAAAATGGGCAGAGTACCTGAAAAAAACATTTGTCCAAAGAAAAAAGACAAATGGCCAAAAAGTACATGACAAGTACTTCTCTAATCAAGGAAATGCAAATAAAATCACAATTAAATATCACTTCACATCTGTTAGAATGGCTATCAACAAAAAACAAGAGATAAGTGTTGGTGAGGATATGGAGAAAAGATATCCCTTTTATAGTGCTGATAACAATGCAGATTAGTCTAGCCACTAATCAAACAGTATGGAGGGTTTTCAAGAACTTTATAATAGAACTACCATATAATCCAGCAATTCCAATCTTGGTTATATACTCAATAAACAAGATAGAGAAGACAGGCAGAGACATATACTTCTATAATCATTTCGTTTTCAATAAATGTGAAGTCAAAGTAAATAAATTGAAAAAAGAAAGTCTTTTCAATGAATAGTCCTGGAATGCCCGGGTGTTCATTTTAAATAAATAAATAAATAAATAAACCTTTACAGTATTAAAAAAGTTAAACAGGCAAGCTATTACAAAGAGATTCTTAAAACAGATATCTGACAAAGAACTACTACTGAATATATAAAAAGAGCTCCTACAACTCAATAATAAAGATAAATAATCCAGTAAAAAATGTAAATTTGATTAGAAAGTTCACAAAAGATATGCAAAGAGCCAGAAAAAATGAAAACCTATTTAACAGCATTAGTCATCAGGAAAATTAAACTTAACATTACAAAATGTTATCACTACACATTCACTAAAACATCTAAAATTAAAAGATTACAACTCTTCAGTTTTGGAGATATGGGGCAACTGTAACTAACATGCATTGTGGATGAAATCTTTTAGGCCCAAGTACTCCTTTTTCTTTCTTTTTTTTTTTTTTTAATAAAATTGAACATACATCTACAAAATTATCCAGAGGAAGCCTGAATATTTACACAGAGGTATTTAAAATGTTTACAAAAAAATGTTCATACAAGAACATTCACAGAAGCTTTCACATCTCATTAAAAAACTAGAATGAGCCTACAATGTCCATCAATAAAAAATTAATTGAAACTGTAGTCTATTCAGACACTTGAAATCTCATCAGTAATAAAATGGAACAGACTACTGATATATGCAGCAATGAGGATGAACCTCAATTATTCAGCTGAGTTTGTTACCTTATCAAAAGCAAATATACTACACAATTCATTTTGTGAAATTTTAGTACAGGCAAAGCTAATTTTTGGTGAAGAAAAAAAATCAAACATGATTGGCTTCAGCTATTCAGGGGAGAAGAGGAAGGGAGGAGGGAGTTCTGATTTAATTTGAAGTATTTGCCTGTTTTCATGGTGTAGCTACAACCACTACCATCACGGCCAATTTCAAGTACCAACTTAACGTCACCGAATAAAACTGAGAAGTATACATAACTGGTTTTTGTAAATTGGTTTAAACTCTTTCTAACACACAATAAAACATAAGGAAAACTTCTAGAAGATAGTAATATTCTATATTTTGACAGAGGTTTGAATTGCATGGTTGTAGGCATTTTAAAAACTTATTTAAGTAGTTACAAATTGATATAATTCATCTTATGTAAATTTACATTAAAATAAAATTTAAGCAAATATGAAACTGTAGCTAATGGTAATTAAATTTAAATATTAAGGAGGATTTTATTAATATATATGTGTTAAAATGTATTAAATAAAACATGAATTGATGGCTAGGTAGAAGGATGAATAGATGATAAAGCATGTATAATAGCAATAATAAAATCTAAGTTGTGATTATATGAGAGTTCACTCCAAACTTCATTTAATTAATATATTTAGAAATACTATAATAAAATAAAGGTATTTTTTTCTATTTAAAATTTTACTTTCAGCATTTACAAATTCTATAAAATATTTTGTCTTGTCTTACAAAGGTTACACTAGAGCTTCTAATTTCTATTTAAAGCAAGTCAGTCATATATATATATATATATATATATATATATATATAAATAAATAACTTTTTCATTTCCTCTGGAAACTATTTTCCATATCCAATCTTCTTTGCATTACATGTTAAAAACCAGAAGCAATTTCATTTCCCTACTATAAAATTCATCAGTATCATTGCCTTGTTCAAAACCTTTATTAGCTCTCCATAACCTAATAAATTAATTTTAACCACATAACATCACTTTGACATTGTATTAGTTTTCTACCATTGTTATAATGAATTATCATTTAGTTCCCTAAATCATCATAACTTTATCATCTTATAGTTTTGTAGGTTAGAAGTCCAATGTAGGTCTCACTGGGTTAAATTCAGTGTTGGTATGTCTGTGTTCCTTTTTGAAAGCTAAAGGAAGATCTGCATCATTGCCTTTTCCACAGCATTTAAGAGGCTGCCTGAGTTGCTAGGCTCAAGGCTCTCTTCCCTCATTTTCAAAGGCAAAAACACCACCTCTGATCATATTTTTAAGATCTCATAAGATTTGATTGTTCCCACCCAGATATTCCAGGTTAACTGCCTGTCTCAAGAATCACAGTTTTAGTCACATTTACAAACTTATTTGTGCCATGTTTATAGGATCTTAGAGATTAAGGTGTGGACACATTTGGGGGCCATTTTTCTATCTACCATGCTGTCCATTATCATATGCTAGTTAAAATTATAAGTTCCTTTCTCATCTTTTACCTTTATACTCATTATATGGCAGTTGAAACAGATAATTTGCTTAAGTCCTCTCTAATCTTGACTTTGGCCCTTTCATTTCACTTGCCAATTCATCCCTGATAGTCAACATTTATTGAGCATATACTATGTACTACCTTCACTGTCAGTCAACTGGAATGTCTTATCTCTGAGAAAAGTTACAACTGGCAGTGCTTTACTAACATTTTTACAAGTCTGGATCAAGTAGTTTCCCCTATGTCCTACCTTGCACTTTCTTATAGCACTATTCTCAAGCAACTTTGCATTACTTATAGTACATGTTATCATTCAATACCATCTATAATCCCTTTGAACATTGATTTGATGATTCTTATATAAAAACAGTCTTCAGCCATATCAACCTGAACAAAGTCCAATCCCATCTGATCTCAGAAGCTAAGCAGGGTTGAGCCTGGTTCATATTTAGATGGGAGACTACCTAGGAAGACTAGGTGCTATAGGCATAAAAAAAAATAATAAGGGATTGTAAACTGACAAAGGTCCTTGCAAATTGTGAGGTCAAGCAAGTGTTGCCTCACCTAAAAATAAATAAAACAGCCTACAGCCTACTTTCTTTTTTTATTGAGTCAATCATAGTAGGCACTCATACATGTTAACTGATTTGAATTTGGTTGAGGTAACAAATCGTATGGAACATATGTTGTGTGCAAGGTTAGATACAAGGTCTGTAAGGAAGTTTGAGCTATGTAGGCTTTAAAGCCTTAATGAGATACAGGAAAAGGGACTTCTAAAACTAACTTAAAATATAAGGTAGCATGTACTTTGCTCCAAATGGTATAAACTATAAGTGCTTAAGAGTTATGATGGCCAGGATTTGAAACATCTGTGATCAATTTTTTTACAACTTTGACCCAACTCAACTGTACTGAAAAAAATATGTTCTAATTCAGAACAGCTGTCTATGGTTAAGTCACATGGTAAGAATGCCCTGGACTCAGTGATAAAGCCACATGAAAATCATGTAAAAGTTATTTTTCATCATTTTTTTCAACAGTAAGAAATAGTTTATGGGTAAGAAGAGAGATATAAGGGAAGAAAAAGGACAAAAAATTGGAAAATTTCTTGTACATGAACATGAAGTCTAAGATCCTCTAGAAGCTTGATGAGGTTATACTTCTATAATAGAACTCTATTGCTTTGGAATACTGTCTCCAAGTAAAACTCTCTGCTGCTGAAAGTAAAACAAAAACACACACCCTTGATCTGATCCTAGAAATGTAGGTTAATAGTTTTATAAGTTTTCACAGGAAAATTTAAATAATCATTTAAATATTTGCAAATCAGAAAACCAGGAGATTTTGGAATTATAATATACTTTCTAATGGATGTTTACAATACTAGATACACTATTTTTTTTATGAAATTGTTAAACTCAATTTTTTGCTATTTTGAGGTTGGAAGGGTTTCTCATATTTTTCATGAGTACAAGGTTTTGTAAAACTGTATAATCAAATTTTGAAACCAGAAGGCAAATTTTCTGGCCCTCAAATTAAAAAGTCAGATTTGAAGACTGAGCACTTTCAGTTTGATTACCTATATGAGTCCTGTAAGACACAGTAAGATGTGGATGGAAGTGCTGACCTTGGCAGCATAAAGACCTAGTTCAAAATAAACCTCTGTTCCTCATTTATAAGTTCTTTTAATATGAGTTAAGTATAAGCAGGTAAAGTGTCATGGATGTTTAATGATGGCAACTATAAATAATGATGTGTCATTGCTTTATTTTTGATTAAAGTCAAACAAATCTCTTCCAAGTTTTCATTTAAATTCCATATTAACCATATTTTAAGTTAACTTATATTGAGAATATGGGAGCTGAGAAATAGAATATACTCCTAAAAAACGGTCACAAAATATGATAAAGATTCCTTTAAACATCTTTTTATGACTATACAATTGCATTTTAATGATTTGATCATTTAAAATTAACTTCTTACCCTGTAAGAAGTTCTGTAATAACTCATTACAGAACACACATATATCAACATGCACTATTATACAAGTTTTGCCAACATAACAAATAATCGTTCTTCAAAAAATAAGATCTTTTCTATTTTTTGTGCTCTTTGTTTGAAAATCACCTCCTCACCAATCACAATACTATCAAAGGCTGCATTAGGATTTGCAAATTGAAGTTTTGTTTATTCTGTGCTCACTATATCTGAAAAACTTTCATAGTCTAATTTATTCTAAAATGTAAATTTTATTCTTTTAATTATGCTTTTTTGTTTTACCATTAATAGGCACATGTATATATATATATATATATATATATATATATATATATATATATATAGCTATCTCTAAAATACAGAATTATACTAGATAATAGAAAGTCTAGCATAGTCTAGCATACTTTTTATTATCGAGTACCATTTAAAAGATTCCTTACTAAGCATTGACAATTGTTGCTTTTAAACAGTTACTAAAACCTAAAATATTAGGGAAAGTGGACTGGAATTATTTTCCCCACTCTTAGTGCCTTCTACTTTGAACCAAATTGCAAATATCTCAAAGCACCTTAATGTTTATTCAAAACAAAATGCATAGATGGAAGAGAAAGGGGTAGTGAGATGTAACTACACTAAGATTCACACTACAATTTCCCAACAATTAGAAAATAAATCCTACAAATAAACAAAGAAACAAAATGTTTAACCATATCAACTGACTTTTGCTCCCTATCTCAAATAAAGAAAACAGATCTTCATCTGATATGTTTTCCACTGAGCTGCTGCATAGTGTCTTAAAAAATTAACTTCCAAGAAAAAGGTAAGACAGCCTTTTGGAAACCAAATTTAGTATGGGCTAGATTTTTTGCTTTTGATTTTAATACTAGGAGATGTATAAGATTAGTATAATAAAAAAATTGCTATTTATGTTCCAGAGGAGGTCATAAAAGCTGTGTAATCTTAAGAGTTTAATCCTTAGGTCGACTGACGATGTAGATAAAATCAGGAGTCCCTATGAGGAAATAATGGAGAGCTCCAACTTCTCATATAAATCAGACAGCTCAGGAACACTTGATTCTCAAAAATACATTGGAAAAGAATGAATATAAAGGCTTCATACTCCTAAAGGTAAGATTGCTAATTAAGTTCTCATTTTGAGATGAGAGGAGTTTACTTCCTATTGGGATGATAAGGTCATTTCCTACAAAGTGAAATCTATAAAATGAACATGTGAATATGACTGATCCTAAGGCACTTTGGTAACATGATATTTCTACAAAAAATGTTTTATTGATCTCTACTTAATTGCTATTTCAACTCTTTTTGTTCAAGAATCTTAAGAAAAATCACCATCTAAAATAAAAAATTATCAAAATGCCTAGTTTCCTCAAGATGTTGGATTTGTCATGATAAAACACACACATGTTTTGCATTAAAATCCTGAGTGTTACTATGTTACAGCTGGTGTAGATTTTGCGTAGACAAAGTTAAGGCTTACTCATTCACCTTAAACTGTATTTAGTTTCCTTCCCCCTCCCCCGCCCCGCAGACAAGGTTTCTTTTCCAAGATATGATTTAGAAAAGGTAGAATTACGATTTGCTAGGCTGTAGGTTTAACAGCTAACACAAGAAGAAACAGATGAATTTGTATGAAGTGCAAAATGCACTATTTCTGTGGATGAACATACCTGCAAAGAATTACATGAATATTTGGTGCTGACTTGTTGAGCTCCCAGAAAGCTAAATTTATAGTCTTAGCACAAGAGTGTCTATACTCTGCATTAATGCATTTTAAAAAGGAAATAATATTGAGGCAAGAAGGATTTTAAGAGGTGATTAGATTGTAACATGTACAATATGGTAAAGAAGATATGGAGTATAAAAAAGGGCAGAGAAAACATTTTCTCTCTGGTGACTTATCTATAATCAATGATAAGGTACATGTGTCAATTGTTCAACATCGTTAGAAAGCAAAAAAATATAATACTGTTTTATATTCTTACTAGGCTCAGGATAAATAAGCTCACTATAAGCATTTGATCTAAAGGGTCATTTGCTATGTGAATTTGGAATGTGATTTTCATTCCAAATCATTGATCTCTCATGTGCAGTATAAGAATTATGACTACCTATAGAAATGTTGTGAAAATTAAATCAATATAAACACAAAAGTTAGTCTAAGCCAGTCTATAGTAGGCTTCAAATCAATCATTGTTTGTTTCTGCCTCCATTATTTTGATATCTGTGAATACAAATGAATGTATTATGATTCTCATTGGGTAGTTAGGTGTTAGGATTTGAAGGAGGGTGGTATTAGTTAATAGTGATTTTTAAATAGTATATAAATTTTATTAATTTAAAAATCATTAACATGAAAACTAAAAGTTGTGCTCAATTCCTTCTTAGCTCCTGTGAGAATACACAGAAAATAGTAATTCTGAAGAAGTTTAAGTGCCTATTCTCAGCTTCCCCAGGCTATATAAGAATGGAAAAGAAAATAATATTTGTTAAAAGCACAGGAGGACTTCTGGTTCCACCTCAACATATAAACAGCTTGGATGTTGTCACTCTCATTCTTACATCAAGAGAAACTGGAGTAACTGAAGGTCAACAGATTTTTTTTTTGGAGCCATCAGATAACTTAAGTTGCATAGTAAACCACCACTCCAGCTACTACAGTCACAACTGAGACTGGCTTATCTGGAAGAAAAACCACAGAAGCCAGACCCAGGTAATAACACTTAAGAGGTAATTGTGATGAGTTCCTGGAAGCTCATTATGGAAAAGCTTGAGAATAAGAAACTCCTGGGTCACAGTCTTAGGAGGCTCACATATTTTCATGTATTTTAACTCAAAAACACCCACAGGTTCTATTGGTGAAAAGCCTAAAAGATTCCTTCCTGGTTCTGGCAGTGGGAGGATAAAAGTAACTATTTTGATATGTGCCCAGAGTGTTCTGCATTACAACTGCCTACTTTCAGGGGAATGCTCTATCAGAGCATTTCTCCAACTTGATGCTCCTCTGTCATTTTGTGCTGCAACTATGGAGAAGGCAGAGAAGATTTTTAAAAAGCACTTGTGAAATTCACAGCTTATGATATGGGTTCACTGAATGATATAAATTTAATCACGAAATTACAGAATGCTTCCCCTCCCCCATGATTTACCAATAAACCAGCAGGGTTCCACTATATCAGAATATCACAACGGAAAGAAAGAGTCTATCTGACAGGGACTTCGTAGGAAGCCTAAAGGCAACAAGAGGAAAAAGGAAAACAGGATGCTAGAGGAATTTTAGGCTTCTGGAAAACTAGTTACAGCAAACATTTCACATAATCCAAGTCCTAATCAAATTAACGTAAATCTACAATGAAGCCTTTTACCTCAGTTCCTATTATCTGATAAAGTATATCTGTCAACAAGAAGGTAATAACAAAAAGATAGCTCGAAATCCCTAAAAGTTGGAAATTAAAACAATTCACTTGCAAGTAACACATTGGTAATGTAGGCATTTCAAAAAAGATTACAAATGATTTAACACTAAGTGAAAATAGAAGTATAATTTAACAAAATTGGTGAAATGCAGTAAAAGTGGTGCTTAAAGAAACATTTTTTGTCATATAATGCATACATTCAAAAGAGAAAAGCTCTAAAAACCAATAACCTATGCTCTCATCTTAGAAAAATGAAAAAGAGAAAATTAAATTCAAAGAAAAATAAAAATTAAATCAGAAATTAATGGAATTGAAAACAGGAATTCTATGGGGAAAAAAAATTCAGTGACACTAGAAGCTGATTCTTTGAAAACATTACCAAATCCACAAACTCTAGCCCGTCTAACCAAGAAAAAAAAAAAAAAGACACGTCACATGATATCCGAAAAGAGGGAGGTCAACATGACCTCAAAACCTGTCTAGAAAACCATGTGAAATCTTTCAAGCCTAAGCATGGACAGTTACAAAAGCTCACCCGGCAAGCCTCACAGCAGAAAGTCGCCAGTCTCTCTCTGACTTGGAGCACTAGGAGTCTTCGAAAGAGCTGCAGTCAAAAACTGGGGCTGCCAGGGGCAGCCATGTTTTTATGTATTTATATTTCCTAGCTCAGGTGGCTCGATTCAGAGACCATTTCTTCAATAGCCTTCAGCTGAGGCCTTTCCCAGATGCCTCTACTGAAAACCCCTTATAAGATTCAAGACATGAGAATGTTCTCCACTGACTCACTATTCAGTACTTTTTCACTCTGAGCTCCCTACTGCCCATCTCCACCTCCGCCCCAACTGCCATCTCTACCCTCAGTCTCTCTGGTCCAGGAGTTTTCTGTTAGGAGCTCTCTTGGCATTGAGACAATTTCCACGCGTGTGCTAAATTCACTTGATCCTTAAGTAGCACCATTACAAGGAGAAAATTAGGAGGGAGGAGAAAGAAAAGCTGGTGCTTTCTCAGGTTTAATCTCTTGCTTATACTGTTATACTAAGTGGCTAAAGGTTTGTTTTACATTTTACTTTTATGTTGGCTTGTCTTAAGGAACTACTCTGATCCTTGACAGCTGAGCTCCCTTGAGCTCAGCTTAGTTTCTGACAGTCACTGCTACTGAAACCATGAACATTAAAAGGGTAATAACGGAATGCTATGAATAACTCCATGCTCACAAATTTGATAACTTAGATGAAATGGGCCAGCTCTTAGGACAAAATCTACAAAAACTCACAAAAGGAAAAAATAAATATTCTGAAGAGGCCTAACTTATTAAAGATATTGAGAATTAGTAATCTTCCATAAAGAAACTACTAGTTCCAAATGGATTTACTGGTAAATTCCACTGCACATTTCAGTAAGGTATGATACCCATTCTTAGTCTTTCTAGAAAATATAGGCATGCTTCATTTTATTGTGCTTTGCTTTATTACACTTCACAGATGTTGCATTTTTTTCAAAATTGAAGGCAAGACTCTCGATCAGCAAAAAGATTATAACTTGTTTTATTGCAGTGATTGGAACTGAACTCACATATCTCCAAAGTATGCCTGTATAAGCACCGGCGATATTTCCTAACTTATTCTATGAAGCCAGCATTACCCTAATACCAAAGCCAGATAAAGGCATTAGCTATAGGAAACCTACAGACCAATATGTCTATGAACAGACTCAATAATCTTTAACAAAGTATTATCAAACAGAAGTCAACAATGTGCACTTGATATGATGTGATAAACAACAGTTTAACTTTATGGTCTTTCCTCCTCAAAAGCCACAACCACAGTATAATTATGAGAAAAGCATCAGATAAATCCCAACTGAATAACAAATCTACCGATATCTGACCAGTACTCCTCAAAAACAGTTACTAAATACAGAGCAAATTTAAGTAATTGTCACTTAAAAAAGGAAGCCTGAGGTTTCAAGCCTTCTTATAATCTTGCTCCTTAAGTTCTAAAAATTCACTTTCACCACATTTTACTAGTCAATGCACTCCTTAAGGCCAGTCCAGATCAAAAGGAGAACAATGTAAAACCTTTGCTCTGTGAAAGCTCCTTTTAAGAAATTGAAAGACAGGCTACAAATTGGAAGAAAATATTTTGAAACTACATAACTGACAACAGACTAGTATCTAGAATATATAAAGAAATCCTCACAACTCAACAGTAAAAAAGCGAATAATTCAATTAGAAAACAATGAAAAGATATAAATCAAAGAAGGTACGTACACAGAGGGCAAGTAATCATATAAAAAGATGTTCAACATTAATAGTCATTAAGGAAATGTAAATTAAAACACTAATGAGATATCACTACAACACCTATGAGGACGGTTAAATTTGAAAAATGGTGACAACACCACATGCTGGCAAGAATGCAAAGAAACTCATTCATTCATATATTGCTGGTGGAAATATAAAATGGTACAGCCACTCTGAAAACATTTTGTCAGTTTCTTTAAAAACTAAATATGCAATTACCAAATGACCCAGCAATTGCACTCTTTGACATTTATCATAAAGAAATAAAACGTTAGATTCACACAAAAACTTGTACATGAATATTTATAGTAGCTTTATTCATAATGACTAATACCTGGAAACTTCTCAAACATTCTACAATAGGTGATTGGTTAAATACATTGTAGTATATCCATATCATGAAACACTACTTAGTAATTTTCTTTAAAGGAACTATTAAGCCCGATAACAAAATGAGTCCCTAGAGAATTATGTGGAATGAATAACAGCCAATCTGGAAAGGTTACATATATATGATTCCATTTATATAAAATTTGTGAAATGACAAGTGGGTGCAGATTTAAAATGACAACAGGAGGGATCCTCGTGGGGATGGTAATGTTTTACATTTTTACTGTGTCAATGTCAATATTCTGATGGTGCTGTTATATTATAGTTTTGCAGGATGTGACCGCTAGGGGAAAATTGGGTAAAGGGTACATGAGCCCTTTCTGTATTTTTTTTTCTTTTTTCTATAGCTTTACTGAGATATAACTAACAAATGCAAATTGTACATATTTGAAGTGTATAACATAAGGATTTGCTATACCTATACATTGTGAAATGGTCACCAAAAAACTAAATAACATCCATCACCTCACATAGTTACCTTGTGGTGAGAACACTTAAGATTTACCCTGAACAAATTTCAAATATACAATACAGTTTATTATCTTTAGTCACCATGCTATACATTAGATCCCAAGAACTTATATATCTTATAATTGTACATAAATCTATAGTGATCTGGATTCAATAAGATTTCTTAATTTTTTTTTTTTGTCTCCTCACTTTCTGTGGAAGACCATTCAAGACCCTTCCTTCTCTACAGAGCATGTAGATGGCACATATTTATGGTTGTAGGTGCTTCTCTGCCATCCAGAGCAGACTGGAGGACTGTTTTAAAACACATTTCTCTATTATCTGATGGGTTGAATAAATGCTAAAATTCTCTACACCATTTAAGTTAGAGATGTTAATTGTGCTACCTGCCACATCCTGGACTCTCCAGAGAAAGCTGATTGGGAACCAGAAGTGGATTCCTGATCCAAGGACAGCTATTCTCTTGCATGGTCTACAATTTTAGATACTTTTTGAATAGACAAAAATGATTGTCAGTCTAATTATGACTTTAAATACTCTGAATTGGGAAAAATATGAAAGATTACTAAAAATCTAAAGCCATGATTCAGAAAAACGTCCCTTTTGTAGCACACTTCGAATCCCAATGTATTCTTTGATAACAATGCAATATCATTTAATATAATAAACAGCTATAGTTTAGTCTCTACCAAGACTTTTACTTTATCTCTCTCTGAGACTCTTTTCTAGGTCACTGGAACTTTGCAAATTTTGGTTTTTTAATAGTTTTCTGGTAGATCAACATTTCTTGAGGCTCAGTTCATATACTCTGGGCCACATCTCTCACTCTAGCCATAGATTCAGGGAACAGTATTTGCAGATTTGATAATTCCTTCAAGATGACAATGTTTCAACTCAAGGTGGAAATTTGCATAGCTCACTTTCTGCTTTGGGGCTGTTCCGACCTGATGGTACAGAAAACAGGCAGGTAGGGGTCGACTTGTTACATGTCCAGGTGCGTTCAGGAAGTACTGTTACTTAAAAATATCTGAGTAATCCCTTGAAATATGAGTAAAAGGAGTTATGGATCAGTGGTTCTTCCTATGGTACCTGAGATGGAAAATTATGGAAGGTATCCTATACTCTCCTCAAAAGGTTCTGGCAAAACTGATCCTCAATCGCTCATGGCAGAGGTCAATTCCAACTTCATTTATAATTCTCCTGGTCTTTCAAAATCCCCAATCCTTGGGATAATCTCCAGTCTCCAGTTTTGAGAGGAATCCAAGTTAATACAATTAGGTAACTCTCATCATTGCTTTCAAATTCAGCTTAAAGGTACTTTTACCAGAGAGATTTTTCTTACCTCTTCCTCAAAAATTCAAACATTTTTTTTCATAAGTCTTTCACTATATAACCTTTACTTTACAGCCATAGCATTTATCTTAAATTTTAATAGTGCATTATTTTAAAATTTTTGTTAGATTATGATATACATGAGGATTGAGATCATGCCCATTTGTCTGTTATATCTCCAGACTCAAAATATCTGACATATATATGGAGCTCAATGAATGTCCACTGAAAGAATAAACTATGTCCAAGCAGAAAATATGACAGAATGGAAATTATAGCAGAAGCTATTTATATACAAAAAATACAAAAAAAATCTGCAATAATCTGAAACTAAAGAGATGAATAAAAGAAAGCACAGGTTACAAAATGTTAAAAAGCACAGTATATATATTTTACAAAGAGATACAAAATAATTATGGCCAAGAGTTTTATTTCATAAATATCGAAAATGATAAAAAAGCATATAATATCTGAAGCAAAAAACTAAATTGGAGACAAATGATTTATATCCATATACATATGTCCTTTGTAGGATGTGAACATAAATAACTAGTTATAGATAAAAAGGAAGTCTAAATGTAGGAACACATTTACTGTGTTAACTTTCATTAACATCACACAAGATAGAACCCGGTCCCATTGTTCCTACATGCAAGTATAAAATAATAAGAAATTGCTAAGGAATATCTTAAGACAAATGAGGAAATAAAAAAATCAATAAATGAGAAAATAGGTGCCGGCAACCTACAGTATTGTATTTGAGATAAAAAAAAAAAAAAGGTGGTATGTTTATTTATTGTGCAGAATAAAACAAACAAAGAAAAAGAATAAAAATTGTAGCATGTTCCAAAGTAAATTAATGTTCAGTTTCAAAGGACTGTGTTTATGTGTAATCTTAAAGTAAATATCACAGAAATTTTTTTAAAAATCTAATATGGATGAAAAATGATTTATAAGAAGTAATCAAGTATATAAGCAGCTCAGATATGAAGTATAAAATATTAGTTATGCTGAATTGCAGGAAAGAGGCAAAGGGCACAGTCATAAGATCAGAACAAAAGGAAAAACCAAAGTGAAGAATGAATGAAAAATATCAAGGGAGGTCAAAATATTATAGAAACTGTGTTTCAAGCATATAAAAAACCAGAGGTCATTCTGAAGAAGCCTGCAGAGTAAAAATTATGAAAATAAATTATCGACCAATGAAATAGACATTTATAAAATATTACATTAATTTCTTGCTTCCTTGACTCAGTTTTCACAAAGAAAAGAAGGGACAAATGCTAGGAACAGACATTAATTTCCCTTGGGAGAGAAAAGAAATATTACAGGAAATTGTGATCATGCCAGAAAAGGTAATCAAAAATACTGATTGAAACTGCGCACACAAAGAATAAAAAAACATTCCATAGTCAATGGCCAGGTATGTCTCACTAGTTTTATTGGAGCCATTCTGGGGAAAAAAATAACAAAGCAAGAGGAGAAATAAAGGATAAAGTTCCTTTGCAGTCAACCTTTTTCTAAAACCTAATATTTAAAGTATATACCATTTTTTTAATTGGAAAGATAAAAGATCAGTATAAGGAGCCTTTTTCTCTTCTTAAACCCTCAATTCTACTCACAAATAAAATCAGTCACAAATATTTATATAATTCTTTATTATGTTGCTTACAAATCTATCCCCTTGATTTTGGCATTATGCAGAAGGGGTGTGGGGAGTATACATGTCTAAGTATTTATCTAATTCCAAAAAAGTAAACATAAGTCTATGTTTATTCAGGATAAATAATTAAATAGAATATCTCTTTCAAAAATATAATATAACAAAGTGAAGAAATGTCAAAATAGCCTATTTTCTGTTTTTAAACACAGTTGTACAAAATGAGGAAATATGCTTGACTTCATTCAAGGCAGAGGTCTTATACCCATTAGTAATTTTAAAGCAAAAAAGAAAGTAGATGTAATTATGAGGTATAAGAATTGAATGTAACTTTAATGTTGGGATATGTAATGACGAGTGAGAAATTTTCTTCATATTAAAACACAGAAAGAAGTAATATTTGTGTTCAATTATATAAGAAATATAACTAGGTACCACAGGGGTACCTGAGTTCAAGATAGGTTCAAGATAATTTTACATATTTATACATTCGTTAATTTATTCACACAATCAATGAATAGATGGCCCATTATGTATAATCAACTTGTCAGTCTAGTGGACACAAAGACAAATAAGTTACAGTCTCTGTCTTTAAAAAGCTTATGTTGAATTCTACTCAAGATGGAGTAGGTAGATGCTGTGCTCACCCCCTCTCACAACTATTTCAAAATTATAACTAAACTACATAATAGACATCACTGAGAATTACATGAAATCCAGCTGAACAGAAGTCATACAAATAAGGACATACAGAAGAAGCCACCTCAAGACTGGTAAGAAGGGAGGACACAGAAAGGGCAGGTTCCATAACCCTGGCTGATAGTTAAAAATCAGGAGGGATGTCATGGATGTGGATGTAACCTCTGAGAAATGAAGGGCCTCGCACCAGGATGATCAGCCTAGGGTTCCCATGCCAGGAAGAGAAGTCTTCATAATTTCTGTCTATGAAAACCAGCAGATTGTAGCTGAATGAGACATGGTGACTGGAGTACCAGGTGGTCCTCTTAAAGGACCCATGTACACACTAACTCTGTGACAACTCACATACTTTGAGCTATAGCCCTGGGGCAGAAGCTTGAAAGGTGCCAGGAATATACAGGAAGGGACTGAATGTTTTGACTTAAGGGCAAGGGATGGAGGGGCAGCTTTCTCCCAGACAGAAGTGCTAGCAGAAGCCATTGTTCCTTTGATGAGCACTCCCTCAACCAAGCATGCAGATACAGGCAGGCATCATATCTCAGTCAACATCAACCTGGCTAACAGCTTTTGACTTGCCCTGGTGATTCCCTGAGATCCTATACCACCCAAATTGAGGGCACATTCAAAATGATTCCAGTGTTTTTTTTTAAATCAAATAGCCTGTCTTGACTCATTCTGTGAACTTTCCTAGAATCTCTCAAAGGTCCAGAAACCCCAAACAAGCAGCATCTGGCCTGGCATGCCCCTAACCTCTTGCTAAGCAGAACCAAGCCAGACACTAGTGGCAGCTGGCTCAGTTCACAGCTCAGCTTCTCTCAGGCACCTCTAAGCCCAGCACATGTGGCAATCATCTGCAGATCTCTTTGTAGCTCATACCAAGTGGGCAGGGCATAGGCAGCAGCTGAACTTGGCATGCACAAGAGTCTCTTCAAAAGGCCCCAGAACCAACACACCCAGTGGCCAGCTTCAAACCACACCAGAATACCACCCAACCACTTCCACACACAAAAAAAGAAAAAGAAAAAAAGAAAACACGCAAAGGGCACATTGGCCAGGCACCAGAGCCCTGCTAGTCTGAATCCTGCTCTATGGGTTCAGCTCCTGCACAATGGCTCATCCACTGTAGTCATGGCCAAACCTCACAACAAATCAGCCTGAAGTTCACTCTCTCCCATTGACATACCAACAGCAATCATGGCTCAACTACAATAGACACAAACAACCCACACAAAGGATACACCTGGAGCACCAAGCTCAGATGATTAGAATGTGCCTCTGGGCCCAACAGGACACATATCTCATAAGACCAATTTACTAGGACTGAGAGACATAGCGGCTCTACCTAATACATAGAAATAAACATAGGGAGGGAGCCAAAATGAGGAGACAAAGAAACATGTCCTAAATGAAAGAACAGAACAAAACTCCGGAAAAAGGACTAAATAAAATGGAGATAAGCAATCTACCAGGTATAGAGTTCAGCACACTGGTTATAAGAATCCTCAGTGATCTCATTGCGAACTTCAACAAAGAGATAGAAAACATAAAAATAGAGAGAGAACATAAAAGAGAATCAGTCAGAAATGAAGAGTACAATAAATGAAATGGAGAATACATTAGAGGGAATCAACAGTAGATTAGATAAAGTAGAGGATCGGATCAGCAATTTAGAAGATAAGGTAACAAAAAACACTCAATCAGAATAAAAACAAGAAAAAAGATCCAAAAAAATTATGATAGTTTATGAAGCCTCTGGGATGACATCAAGCACACAAATATTCACATTATAGAAGAAGAGAGAGAGCGATAAATTGAAAATCTACTCGAAAAAATAATGATAGAAAATTTTTCTATCCTACTGAAGGAAATAGACATACAAGCCCACACAGTACAGAGAGTCTCAAACTAGAATAACCCAAAGAGGCCTACATCAAGACACAAGATAATTAAAATGCCAAAAGTTAAAAAGAGAGAATCTTAAAAGCAAGAGACAAGCAATTAGTTACCTGCAATGAGCCCCCAAAAGACTATTAGTTGATTTCTCAACAGAAACTGCAGGCCAAAAGGGATTGGCATGAAATACTCAACAGAATGAAAAGCAATGACCTACATACAACCAAGAGTACTCTACCTAGTAAAGCTATCATTTAAAATCAAAGTACAAACAAAGAACTTCCTGGACAAAAAAACAAAAGCTACGCCGGTATTATAAGAAATGTTAGAGGGACTTCTTTAAGAAGAAGAAGATGAAAAATATAAATAATAAAATTGCAATAACTATATATCTTTGAACAATTACTTTAAATATAAATGGATTAAAAGATCCAACCAAAAATCATAGAGTAACTGATTAGATAAGAAAATAAGACCTTTACATATGCTGCCTACAAGAGACTGACTTCAGATGGAAACACACACACAGACTTAAGTAGAGGGATGAAAATGATATTTCATAAAAGTGGAAATGAAAAAAACAAAATGCTGGAGTAACAATTAGGTTTTAAAACAAAAACTATAACAAAAGATAATGATGGACCTAATAATTCCACTTCTGGGTATTTATCCAATGTTGGGAGCCATTCTTGCTGAATGCCCTACAGGGTTAAAGTTTCCTGCAAGCTAGAAGTTTGCAGAGCAAGTGGGCTCCTTACTGAAGGAGGCAGTTTGTCTTAATGGATAGTTTGTTGCAGAAGGAGGAAGTTTGGCTTAATGGAAAGAGTTGAATGCTCCTTGCCCCAAGGAATAAGAAACAGAAAACAGGAACAAGGATGTTTTGAGAGAACTTATGTAAAGGTCAGCAATTGTTTGCATATCTGTGGGTTTGCTTCTCATGTACGTCCAAGGGTATATATATGCTGTGCTAAATAAACTCAGGGCTCAGTATTCACTGTTAGCCCTCCCGACTCTATCTTCTGTCTCCCTGTCTTTTTTTCTCAATCCTCACTCCCCCTCTCAGGAACTGTTCAATCTTAGCCAGCTGGCTCCGGCAATCCAAAGAACCAAAACACTAATTGGAAAAGACAGGTGACATATATGTTTATTGAAGCATTGTTTATAATAGAGAAAATGTGGAAGCAACCTAAGTGTCCATAAGAAGATGAATGGATAAAAAATGTTACATATATACAATGAAACATTACTCAGCCATAAATAATTAAATCTTGCCTTCTCCAACAACATGGATGGATCTAGAGGGTATTATGCTGATTGAAATAAGTCAGACAGAGAAAGACAAATACCATATGATTTCACTTATATGTGGAATTTAAGAAACAAAATAAATTAATAAACAAAACAGAAACAGATTCCTAGATACAGAGAACATTTTAATATTTGCCAGATGGGAGGGGTTTGGGAAGATAGGTGAAAAAGGAGAAGGGATTAAGAAGTATAAATTAGTAGTTACAAAATAGTCATGGGATGTAAAGTACAGCATAGGGAATATAGTCAATAATATTGTAATAATGCTGTATAGTATCTAATGGTTACTAGACTTATGGTATTCACTTCTATAGGTATGTAAATGTTGAATAACTATAAAATACACACGAAACTAATATAATATTTTATGTTAGCTGTATTTTAACAAACAATTTTAAAAGAAAAACTAATAAAAATTTTAAAAATAATAAAACAAGTGGACTATTTTACATTTGATGTGATAAAATTATATGTAGAATTCTTGGCAATGTGAAATCAATTTTTAAAGAATTTTAAATGGGTAAACACATCTTTACTTCTACTCAGGAAAAAATGCAACTATTATTTTCATGGAATCCAGCAATCTAAATTTTGAGATGTTCTTATAAGTCCATTTAACATGTTTTGCAATATATGTTGACAAGTAGTCACCCCATCTGTGCTTAGAAATGTTTCACTTCTCATGTTTTAAAATAGAATTGGAAAGGAAGTAGATCAAGATAATAAATTGCTTATGAAAAATGTTTCATATCCTCAAACAGTTAACATATTTTCATCAGTCTTGAGGAGGAAAATCGTGCTTACAATAAAAGGAAAATATAAGATTTGCCAAAAAGAATTGAAGAGTAGTGATGTAATTGCTTGGGGAAAAGGCCACTGAGTTGAAGAGCATGATTAAAAGAGCTGTGGTGCTTGGGTAGAATCCAGCTCAGCAGCCCAGCAGTCCAGCAGCTGCACATTTTGACAATCTGTTACTGATTATTAATGATGGAAGAGCAGGTATAATCATTGGTATCTATTGTTAAGAATGTATGAATTGAAATTCCAACAGCCTTTTTTAATAGTATGTCACAGAGTGAGTACTGGCTTTCTGAAACTATTCTGGATATTCACTAGAATTCAAGAAATTATATAGCAATAAATTAAGGTTACATTTATATATAGTGTATTCTGTTAAAGGCACGGCCATATAACGCTCAAAGACAACTTAAGTTTGAGTTTTAACAAGTTGTGAAAAGGTTTCCCAACATTTAGAATTTGGCTGTTTTTATTCTTATGTAATATCTTGTTAAGCTGGAATGAAAATAATTGATGTACAGGGATGGGTGGGAAGCTAAGGAATCCCTTGAGGTTGGTTTAGGAGGAGGGTTTTATCTCCCAGCACCTGAGATTCACACACTTGCCAACATATTGGATGGTAGAACCCCTATCAACATCAGATTGTATGGATGGATGACAATACTTAGAGTAATAAAATAAAGAAACTGAGAAAAAGCATTTTAGTTTTGGAAACAGCAGAGTGGATGACCTCACAATCCAGCAAAACCTACCATTCAATATAGTGTAGACAAGTAGCCTCTATATGTTATAGGGAAGAAAAAAGGCAGCACGATATAAATTGAAAGAGGCACCTTACTAAAATTTGTATCAGGGTCAGAATGAACAATTATGCTATAGGATTCCTGCTACCCATGTGTAACACAGAGAGACAAAATACTATGCTTTTACAAATTATGACTGGCCAAAGCAGAAGCTGTGGGAAAATCTAACTGTGCTTAAGCAAGCATCAGATCATCTGAAAGATCTTTCTCAAAATGGAGGTGCTAGAGTGGAGTATTAGCCTACTTGGCAATAAGGAAAGAGTAATAACAAGAATAGCATTCTATCTTGGAACTATTCTAAGGTAGCAATACTGATAAGAGCTGGAACACAAGTAATGTAACTCATGTCAGATGAAAGTTCTTACTCTTTGGTGTTTCAAGCAACCCAAACTGAAAGTTGATAGCTATTCAGTCTTAACTGCTCCTAAAAATAAAATAGGTATAGCTTTATTATCAGAAGTAAATTAGTGGAGATCTCTAACATTGCAGAAACTGAATTTCATAATGCTATAGAAGAATAACCAGAAACAAATTACAGACCGGTTTAAAACACCCCTTTGAAATTCCCAGAAGTACTTGGAAGAAGATAAATCTTCTAATGTTTCTTAAATGAATGGTAGAGGCATGAAATAATTAAGATTTATAAATTAAAGTTTAATATAGATTTGTCCTATAGTCTAATGAAGCCTGGGAGATTTAGAGTATGTCTTAGTCAGCTACTTTTGAACATTTTGGAGCAAAACTATGGTTAACATTCCAATCTAACAATTATTTCTGCTTGAAATCTAAACCCCTGGAGACTAAGCTATTCGTTTCCTGAATAGACAAATAGCTTACAATAGAAAATGGAAATGAAACCAGCTGTTCAATCAATAATAAATACTAAATGTCCATTGAATGCAATGGTATAATAAAAAAAATACTTAAATGTTAGAACACTATATTTAGTATAACATATGCAGGAAAGTCTATGCTTTATCTAAGAATTAGACATTTATTGATATTGGTTTGCCATCCTACTGAAAGACAAAAAAATAGTGTGTGAATACACACACACACACTATATATATATATAATTGTTTATAGGCACTGGACAATAATCATCACAAGAATTTGACTCCTGAGAGAAGAGAAAAAAATGAAATGGACACTACAAATGACTAATACTCTGGCTTCATGTCAAGGTTCACTTTCCTGAGTGTGTTACAGGGAGGAGAAACACAAGAAGAGCACAGTGATATTACTGTCTGGCAGCCATAAATTGCCGTTTGGGAGGCTGAGACTTATGGAATTTAGATGGCAAAGTACTGGAATGGAGGAACTATACAGAGAAAGAGCACAAACAGTCTGCATAAGATATAACATGAGTCTGTCAAATATTAAACTGAGCTTGTGTTGGGTGTAACCTAGAAATTGAGAAAGAACTACCAAAACTGGATTTCATTGAACAATTCAAAGACCTCACAAAGAGTTGGGAATTGTTCAAGTCCAACTAATCAAAGTGGAGAGAATTTATTGCACATGCAAAAAATCCAATATAGGTTATATAGTGGTAAGACCTTAGTAGCAGGGCTGAATTTGACCTAGAATAAAGGCCATTGTAAACCTGACCTAACACACTAAAAAAACAAGCTACAGAAACAGTCAAGCTGCCCAAATTTTAATACTCTTTAAATGAAGGCAGCAAAATTCAAACTCTCAAAAACATAGCTTTAACAATGTCTAAAATTAAATAAAAATTTACTGTATATTAGAAGAAATCCAGAAAATGTGAATTATAAATAAAAGGAGGACATCTGGAAATGCCAGTAGTACTGGAATTTGAGTTAAGATCTTTAAAAAACAAACAATTGTGATATATGTAATAATATAAACCAAATGAGAAAATTGAAGATATAAAAAGGAAATAAATGAAATTTTAAGAGATAAAAAATAAAATATCTAATGGGGAAAAAAAGCTGGAGAAAAGAGTAAATATTGCAGAAGATAATACTGGCAACAAAACACATATAAACAAACAAACAACAAAAACAAATGAAAAACTCCTTCAACCCAAGGAGAAGGAGAACAGAACAGCTGAACAGAGAACAGAAGAGCCTTGTTAATAAGTAGTAGAGTATCAAGTGGTATAACCCATGTGTAGTTAAATTTTCAGAAAGAAAAAAAGAATCTGAAAAATATTTGAAGAAATAATTACTATTTTGTTCTCAAATTTGTAAAAAAAAAATTATAAACTCAGGGATGTAGAAAACTTCTTAAATTCCAGCCAGGAATTTGAAAAATTTCAACTTGAGAATGAAAACCACATTTAGTGTATCATAACCCAATTGCTATAATCTAACAATAAGAGAAAATCATTAGAGAAGTCAGAGAAAAGCAAAACATTATGTCTTTAAATATAGAAGTACAAAAAGCTATATAAACCACAGGGAAGGGGCATCTGACAACAGCATGTGAATTAGTTCTGCTAAATGGGTCGAGAGAGAGAGTCATTGTAGAAAACCTCTATATATTATTGTGAAGAGAAGATACCACTTTCTCTGCATTTTACAACTATGATGACAGGTATGCATGCTCATATATCCAGGAGGCGAGTGTGCATCAAGGAAATGAAAATAAAATATCACATGGTTAATTCTAACTGTAGTACACCAAGGTCAAGGTGTGCCCATGTGCCTGAATTCTCAAAGGAAGGGTGTTCTGACCCTTTTTTTCAGTTATTACAGAATTATGCATCCTAAGAAAACACAAAAGAAACAAGAACTAGAAAATTATACAGTATTACATGTTCTCCAAATGGGGTTTATTATTCAAGGAGACAGGCCTCTCTAGAAACACTGAAACCAATATCTCTGTTTTTGGAGAAAATATCAAGCATTGCCTAACTCATTGCATCAGACCTCAGGCTATATGTACAGGATAAAGGAATGAAGAAACATTCTTCACCCTTTTTGTGATACTTCATCTGTTGGAATCTTAGAAGGCAAATTTAAAAATTCAATGATCATTTTTAAGCACCTACTACTATATTCTAGGCAGTGCCACAACCATTTAAAGAAGCGAAGCCCATCATGAATAGTTGTGCATGCCAGGCCCTGTATAAGGCAGTTCATCAAGATGACAAATTTTACTTAAAACCCTGGTATGAGTTTTGTCAAAGGGGAGGTAAAAAGCATGCTCTTTTATTTTTCCTTTCATCCTGAGTGAATCTCTTTCAAATTTGTTTTTGTCCTGAGGGTGTCCCCTTTTCTTAGGCACATAATGACATATATTTTGACACTTGGTAGATGACTGTTTTTGTTCTGTTTATAAAGCCTGGAAACCTAGCAGTGTCCATATCCTCAAGACAGTTTGTAACAGAGAGCTCATCTGATGATAGTATGACTAACAGAATTGTAGAAGGGAAATTTACCAATTTTCCCCACTTTACATTTCACAGCAATAATCAGTTAAAAGAGCCCCCCCTCCAAAGGGTATTTACAAATTTCAGTAATTGGAAGATATTTTTAAAACTCAGGTCTTCATTAAAGCAATAGTGGAACTTTTGTAAAAATTACTAAGCTTTACTATGCAAAAAAAAAAAAATGCTACAGAGAATTCTATTTGGAAACAATATATATATTACAATATGATAATTAGTAAGGACTTAATATCACTTGAGGTGTCACTGGAAGGAAGGGAACTAACATGGGGAATAACAGGCCTACCAAATCATGGAGTGACCTTGGCAGGGTATGAAGCAAGGGCCATCTCTGCCTTTTTGTGTTTTATGGGAACTCTACTGGAACTACCATTCAGAAGTCAGGAGGCTGTGGCTGCTTCTGCTGTGTACTCCATTGCTGCCTTTTAAGCTCATAAAGCTAGGAATGAGACCATGGGAGACTGAATCTAGATGACTCAGTTGTCTCTACACTTCTGTATCTATTCTGACAGAAGACAGCAACTAGAAGCTGACTTCTACCTTACCTCCATACTACCTTCCATATTTCATGTCAGTGCATCTAATTGGTGGATCCCACTGACATCAAGAATCATAATCCTAAAGTAAGTGGAATCTAGATGACAAGAGGCAATCTATAGTTATTTATCATATTTAGTCTCTTGACACAGGTAAGTTGTGGCAGAACAGTGTATAAAACAAACAAGGCCACAAAAGAGGTTCTGATACATGTCTAATCAGTGTTGCTAAATGAATAGTTTTGATTTAGTGTAAATTTCCTTCTATACTGTCATTTTTTTTATTAACCACAATTTGAATATAGGCTGTAATCAGCCAACTGCTTCTTGGTCAGGACCATCATTACTAACCACTTCATATTCTTTGTCTTTAGTTTTTTGTTTGTTTGTTTGTTTTTGTCTTGCCCAAACTTTACTTTAAAATCTATGACTAGATTCCTGCAATAGGCTTCCTTCACTCTATTCTGCATGACACTGTCTATTATTTTGCTCATGTATAAAGATAGCACTGCAATCCTTACCATGCATGCTTCATTTCCACTAGCTGTTATAATATGATTAAATATTATAATATGATTAAATATGATTAAATGTTTTTGGTGACGAGGGTTGGGGAAACCAAGAATGGGTGCCCTAGAAAGCTTTAACTTCAAAATCTCTCCAAGGTCACCCAGTGTGGATGCTTACCTTATTTAATTTTGATCAAATTTACCACATATTTATTACTTTGCCATTTTAATATCCTATAAATATAAAACATGTATGTTTAAAAATATATTTTCCTATTAAAACATAACTCATATCTCATCACTGACTCTTTTGAGAAGGGAGTATTCTGATGAAAAACTATTAGATTAAAAGGACCAAATATACTCAATGATGGAATTCTGAAAGAACCTGCTGAGAAGTATCTTGTTCAGTGAAAGAATAAAAAGTTTGGGATTCAGAGGTGATTCCAGTCTAGAGCTTACCTTAAGAATGACTTTCCTTTTGTTCCCATCAGAGATTGATAACTTCAAGTGTTCTTTGTTCAAATAATTATATATCTTTCTGAGTAAAGCTCTGGAATAATTCCATGCATTCATCCTAGCAAAGCAATACTTCTGCATTGCTTAGGGCAGCCTTTCAAGTAGCAATTATAAAGATGAAAAATGGAATAAAAGAACTCTTAGATT
Organism: Macroglossus sobrinus; assembly: GCA_004027375.1. Classification (NCBI taxonomy): domain Eukaryota; kingdom Metazoa; phylum Chordata; class Mammalia; order Chiroptera; family Pteropodidae; genus Macroglossus; species Macroglossus sobrinus. The sequence continues at coordinate 704,266 of PVKZ01000174.1, forward strand.
TCGAGAAATATATTTGGTGGGTAGTATTGCCCAACATTTCGAACATTTCTGAATACCCATAATACAGAAAACTAATATGTTCAATCTACTTCCCCTTAGAAAACCTATTCTTTTCAATTTAGTTTTCTATAGGACGACTGCCCTTTCAAATTTAGTTCTAAGAGTTATACAGATAGGGAACAATACAGATACAGGAATTGCATTCAGTGATTTTATTTCAAATGCAGTCTAATTTTCTACTGTATATTTTTAAAGTGGGCCTCTTTCTGAGTTTGCTAATGTGTGTGGAGTATTTAGCATGTAACCTTTACCTTTTTAAACTGCCTTTTTTTCACTGCTAATACATCATCAAAATTGTTTGTTGCTATTTTCTAATGTCTATATATTATGGTTCTGTGGAAACAGACTTCAGAAAAAAACTTTTTTTTTTTCAATCCAACTACCTAAGTTAAATTCTAATTTTGTTCTCTGGAATTCGAGCTTATTGATGAATTTGCAAATGTTTAGGAAGCAAGAGGATCAAGAATTTAATTAGAAATAGTCATTTACAAAGCTACTTAGTGCTATTTATGTTTCGTTACCTTGAATTGCAGTACGGGTGAGGAATTGTCGCCTGAAATCTGCTTCTGGATTTACCTTGTATGTTTAGAACTTCAAATGCTACAGTAGTCCCAGGGAAATCTCTTGCTTTACATAAATTATTCAAATTTCCAATTGTCATAATAATGCTATTTATTGTAAAAGGAAAAAAAATCTGCTAAGACAGTTGAATCCAGAATCATGCATTACATATCTCTTTATTTACTCTTAATCTAAAATGTTTCTCAACCTTTCCTTCTCTTTTTTAAGGCTTTGACATATATCTTTGAAATATATATATATATATATATATATATATATATATATATATATGTATAGTTTTAGATTTGCATCAGTTACAAAGATGGGAGTTTTCTCATATATCCTGTACCCAGTTTTCCTTGTTATGATTTTACATAAGTGTGATATATTTGTCACAGGTAGTGAACCAATATTGATACATTATTATTAGCTAGAGGTCCATACTTTATTAAGATTTCCTTGATTTTAACATCATGTCTCTTGTCCATTCCAGGATAAAATATTACATTTACTCATCATGTCTCCTAAGACTTCTTTAAACTATGACAGTTTCTCAAACTTACCTTATTTTTGATGATTTTGATAATTTTGAAGAAAATGATCAGGTATTTTGCCAAGTTCTTTAATTTGAGTTTATCTGATATTTTTGTGTGACTACATTGGAGTTGTGGGGTGTTTTTAGAGGACAAACACAGAAGTAAAGTACCATTAATATGTAATATCAAGGGTACATATTACTAACATGAATTATTGCTGTTGTGATTAAACTTGATCAACTGGCTGAGACAGTGTTTGCCAAGTTTTTCCACCATAAAAGTATAAATTGTAAAGTACAACCACTTCCTCCTTCCCCGCATACTCTTTCCATATGGTACTCTTTGGAAAGAAGTCACTGCACAGCCCACACTTAAGGAGTGGAAATTTATATTCAACCTCCTTGAGGGAAGCGTACTTACATATATTATTAGTTCTAAAGGGAGATTTATCTACTTTCTCCTATTCAATAATTTATTCAGTTACTTATTTAGATCAGTATAAACTGATGTATATTTATTTTTACTTTAGGTTATCATCTAATGCCATATTCCTTATTTTGTTGCTAAATTTTTCTACCTTTGGCTATTAGGAGCTCTTTAGATGGGTTCTAATGCCCCTCTGATAGATCTCTATCATTGCGGTTTTTTTGTTCATTTGTTTAGCAATTTCTTACATTCTGGCACTAACAGAAGCTCCAGGTTTATCTTGAATATTCCTTGGTCTGGCACTAGAAACTAGAAAACTAGAATGAACCATTTCTTCAAGGAGCCCTGTTATGTTTATAATCAGTTTGTTTAATTGAAGAGTGGTAAACCTGGACACTATTGAAGAGTGAAGGCCACTTGTTTGGACAATGTTCTTTAATTTGGATCTGTGTGATATTTCCTCATGATTATTTGCAGATTATATATTTCTGGCAAAATAAAAAATATAATGTTCTTCTCAAACCATCATATCAGAAAGCACATTACGTGGTTGTTTTTATTATTGCTCATCTTATCTCTGGTCACTTAGTTAATTTGTGGCAGGTATCTCCATTAAAGGTCATTATTGAAGGAGACACACTGAGATCATGTAAATATCCTATTTCCCATCAAACTTTTATCCCCTAATTTTAATATATATCGATGATTGTTAACTGAATGTATTATCACTATATAGGCTGACAAATTGTGATTCTTTTATTCTTTATTTTTTCTATATTTATTAATTGGCTAGTTGACATTTGACTATTTAAAAAAATTCATTAAAAGATAAAAAAAGAAAAAATAGGTAATAGACATAGCGAACACCTTAACAGCAAATTCAAGTTGAATTTGGTCTGAGATGTGCCCTACATATTCACTTGGTACTATCATTAAGATTTTACTCATTTAAGGAGAAATACTTTTGTTTTAGATTTCCTCTAAGTTACATACTTTCAAAAAATCATTAGTACATCTAATGGTGTACTAATTTATACCTATAAATTTTAGTATACCACATTGACTTTGCTGGAATTTTAAATTTTAGAAAAAATATTTTTTAGATATTCAGTTAAAAAAATACTACTATTGCTTTCTTAAAAACTTTAAATCACTGCTTACTACTAACAACACTGTCTTCCACTAAAGAAAAGGAATATTTTACTGACCAAATTGATTAGAACTTATGTTCATTAATATATTTCCTCCCCAAATTCAGAATCCTAGCTTCAAAATTACATGTAGGTTTACCCTTGAACACATGGGCCTTGGGGGAACTTACCTCCTGTACAGCTGAAAATTCATGTAGAACTTTAACTTCCCGAAAACTTAACTACAATCAACCTTTCATATCCAAAGGTTTTGTATCCACAGATTCAACCAACTGTGGATAGAAAAGAGTATTTTTAATTCAAGATTGAGAATCTGTGGATGAAGAGGAGTAACTGTACTAATAGTTCACTGTTGATTAGAAGCCTTACCAATAACATAAACAGTCAATTATACATATTGTATATGTTATATGTATTATATACTGTATTCTTATAATAAAGTGAGCTAGAGAAAGAAAAATGTTAAGAAAATCACAAGGAAGAGAAAATACATTTACTATATTTATTGAAAAAATCATGTGTAAGAATTCCACACAGTTCAAATTTTTGTTGTTCAAGGGCCAACTGTATTATTTTCTCCCTAAGGCTATAATTTTAAAAGAAAAATAATCTGTTTTATTTTTCCACTGAGAAACTAAAATGATGCCTTAACCTAAATTGAAGCTTGTAGGATCAAAGCATTTTAGAGGAATCTTCAATATTTTCCAGTCAAAACATTTTTATTTTAAAGATAAGGAAAATAAGTCTTAGAGATTTTAAATGGCTTACTCAATACCACATACATAGGCTTAAATCTATTGCTTAAATGTCATTATGCCAGTTCCTTACATAGTGTTTTGGCCACTGCTCTGTGCATTTATTGACACATTGTTAAACATTTAAATGCAATACTAGAAGAGTTTATGGAGTCCACATTTCTTGAGGTCACTACTACAATGAAACACACACACACACACACACACACACACACAGGAATGTTTTTAAAAGGATTCACTATAAAAGTAGAAGAATGAGACAGAGTACCTCAAGTAGGCAAAGATATATATCATACTAACTTTTCATTTACCCTTAGGATTGAACACAGTGCAAGGTATAAACTAGGCTCTTAATAACTACTTATGAGGAGATGACTACAACAAACTATTAAGTTGGGTTACATTTACTTGAATATAAATAATGGAGCAAAATTTATCTCAACAAAATGGGAGCAGAGATTAAAGAATTAATTAGCTTTTCTCTTCCAGACTAACTTAATCCTTAATTGATCCTCAAACTGATAATTTACTTGATAAGACAACAATCTTCTCATGCCTCCATTTCATCATCTATGTAATGAAATTGCTGTAAAGATAAATTTAAAAATATGAAAGTAAAAATTTCAGTCTAGTGCTGTATTGTCAGAGCTTATTAAATTATGTCTTTCTTCTTTATCACTACAACACCCATGGACATTTATATGGAGAGCACTGTATTTTAATGTTCAGTTTGAGGAAGAGGAGGGGCTCCTGAGCTATTCTAGATAGGCTTTGTTGATGTGTGCAAATAATATTAAACCAAGTAGAAAACAAGGTCAATATTATATTCATATTTATAAAAAGAGAAAATGATAACTTTGGAAATTTCAGACATACCCACTTAGTTGTGCTATAAGACACCATAACAAACTACATGATTTATAGGAAATGTAACAGAACCTCTAAGAGAATATTAGGACATTGTTCATTTAAATGAAACAAGGAAGAACTTGGAAGATTCAAAAGTGAGATTTAAGAAGCAACTTTAGTTACTATTTTAATGTTCCTGGGAATTTTTGTTGCTTGATCCTTTGTAAGAGCTTACTGAATATTAGAAAGGCAAGAGAGAATGAGAATAGTAGGTGGGGAGATGTCAGTAGAGAAGGATAGAAGTCCAGAAAGCAGGTAGGAGGAATGGAGGATGCTTTAATGACATCGCTTAGCATGCTTTCAACTATAAGAAATAAGGATTATTTAGGCCATAGTCAAAGTCAGGGGAATAAAACAAGGGGAAATGGACAATTTATTGAGTATTTTCCATCAGCCACTTTGCCAAGCATGAACTCAGGGTAACTCATTTAAGCTTTGTGCCACACTCAATAGAACATCACTGCTGCAAACAAAGATAATTGAGAAGAACTTTTAACCTTTACATCAGTTTCTGGAAAAATTAAATCAAATAAAATATTTTTCTTATTATATTGCAAAACTCAGATATACATACTCTCCCACTTAATTTCAATGTAGCTAGCAAACACAGTAGGTATTCAAAAACTCGAACCATAAATCCTGAATTCTTTAAACTTGCTCATAAATCCAGTTCACTTAGACTTTTTCTTTTTCTTCTAGGTTAATCTTTACCACACAAGCTAACATGGCTTCCTTGTGGGATTATTTGATTAAATCCTAGATCACCCTCCATCTGTCAGCTCAACAACAGGGAACATTTTATATTTGCCTTCAAAACTCACACACACACACACACACACACACACACACACACACACACACACACCTGCTATTTTATATATGTGTTTATTTGTTTCTTTTGTATATCCTGGATATGATGGATATCCCAAAAGAGAACTCATCAGTTTGTTTCCTGCTGTATCTTCAAATTCTAGTACAATGTCTAATGTGAGTTAAAAGATGTTTATCAAATGAAAAACTCTAAGTTATCCTCTCTTCCTTAATTTTTGGTTTCTATACCAGAAAAAAAAGAAAGTGAGGATTCTGGGACACACCCAGAAATTAAAATCCCTTTTCTTTGAAGAGGTCTAATTACAGAAAGAGGTAAGGGCAAGTCCCCAAGAAAACTATAAGCACCTGTTTTATCAAATACATAAATATGCATTGATTCAATTAGCATTTATTTAGTAAACACTATTAGTGATTAGCACTGTATACATCTCAATACCTACTGGAAGTTTATAATAGCTTATAACAGGCAAGTATTCAAAAAAAAAAGAGGCAAGTATCCATATATCAAATTTTTTTTATAAATGTGAAAAGGTTATAATGAGAGAGCAATTTAAGTTATTACACTTTACTTCACTAGACAGTTTCTGTCAATGTCTAATGAGCTAGACACTCACTAAAGGCTAGGGATACTCACAAATAGAGATTATTATAGGCTAGTGCAAGGAAGCCAAATGGGACAGGTGATTAACTCAACAACTTATGCTAAACCCTACTCTGATGATGTTACTGCAAATAGTTTCTTTTATACTTTGTGTCATGCTGTTTTAAGCACTCTCTCCTATCACCATTGCATTCTGTATCATATACAAATTGAAACTAGTTATTCAGTGCTAATGACTAATGATAATAATAAAATGATGTATGCAAGCTCAATCCATTTATTCACTATGCAACAATTATGTGTTAGGTAGTTATAATATACAAGCCTCTCTTCAAATACTTATTTTAAAGCAGTGATGAAAATAGAAATAGCCCCACCCTCATGCAGCTCACATTCCATTGTGTGAGATATTTAACAGAAAAATAAAGATATACATGAGATAATTATTTATGTTATATTCCATAAAGGAAAAAAAAACTGGTTAACAAGAAATGGAGTACCTTGGATTGGGTACTTTAGTTATACTAGCATGACATAGCACTTTTAAAAGAATCACACTTGGTTGATACCTAAAAATGAGAATGGATTAGTTTTACAAAGTGCCTTGGGAGAGATTTCTAGGTAAAAGAGGAACAAATGTGAAGTCCTGAATGTAGACAAAAGCTTAATTGTTTGAGGGAGGGGGAAGGGAAGGAAAGGAAGCTGAGGAGCCACAGCATAATGATTCAGTTATAGAATGTTATAAATCTGAAGAAGTAGAGAAAAATTGGATTACAATGACGTTTATAAGCAATGAAAAAAAATATTAGATTTTATTCAAGAGCAATGGAGTGCAGTAGTAGAATTTTGTGCATAAATGAAACAGAGAAATAACAGTATAATTATACTGTTATAACAGTGCTTTTGAAAATCATCTAGGCTGCTGGAGAATGAATTCCAGGAAGGACAGAGAGGAAACAAGGTATACAATTAGAAAGCAACAGCTTGTAAGAGACCAGAAATGAGATGATAGTTACCAGGATTATGGTGGGGCATTGGAGATAGGCAAGAGTGATGGCTTAGAACTATGAGGGACCATCTGTTGTCAAATTCACCCTATGAGTATGCCTGATACACAATAAGACTGGCCGGGGTGAATGTAATGTTGAGGAGACAATCACAGTGTCCACTTTAGCATAAATAAAAATGTTTTCAGATAAAGGGAAAAAAAGTATAAATTACTTCAAAAGACAAAACAATAATCATTAGTTGGAAGATAGAGGAATTTTACATCAATATTAGTAAATAGAAATTTATAATTGAATTTTGATCATTCAACCACATAATGACCTGCTATATAAAGTAGGGACACCTATCAATATTTCATCAGATACTAGTATTCAGTGGTGCACAGATATACAGAACAGACTACAATTTTGAGGTACAGTAAACACATGGTTCCAATTTTCTTTCAAAATTTGAGATTCTGTAAAGAGATGTGGAATAGTTTTCCATCACAAATGCAGTCACACTACATGTCTGAGAGGCCAGGAAAATAAGAGTTTAAACATTTAATTAATAGTAGTTTAAATAACTTTTTTCACATACTAGACAATATAGTCTTTCTCAATAATTTGTTGAATATGGAGTATATTTTCACTTATTTCTTCTCTTTTGTTAAGTCTACCATGTATCTGCTATTGCTGAAATTTTGGCTGTTGAGTCTTAAAGAGTCTTTTGCCACTAATTCTGCACAGAAAGTACCTTTGTAAGCTTCTTTCTGATGACACACCATATCTGAATATATAAAATCTCTTTGCCAATAGTCCAGATTGATGACCTAGGTTAGAAGACACTGAATCTATACCTTCCTCACACTCTGCTCTGTTTAATGACCTTACACTACATAATTCCTGCCCAATCTGTCTCTCAAATTCATGTCAATGATTTCAAGAGAGTGTAGGAGAATTAGCAGAGATCTATTACTATAAAATCAACTCATCATTCTTGCTCCCAATGAGTGATCCATTGGGTCATCTTAAAATAAAAGAACATTTCATTATTTTAACTTGAAATGATGCATTACCCTTACATCCATGTCATTCAGTCAATGTTCTGAAGAGATTTGAAGCTATACCTAATCGCCAGTTATCATTAACATGTACTCAATGGCTTAAAGTTTCCATCCATTTTTTTTAGGTATTCAGATATCAAACTTGTAAAGTGTAAGAGACCAACTTAACAATTTTACCAACATGGACACAAAAGATTAGAGAAGATAATGAGCTTTTCTGAGACCAAAGAGGAGTTCCATATCCCTCATAAGAAAACTCTTATGCTGCCGTAAGGAGATTGATGCAAACTTTGCATAGCCTTAATCCAATACAAACTATAAATATAATGTTAGGTATAAAATATAAATATTTATCAAACCATTTTAATAGTTAAAAGACACAAATACCACAGCAATCACAAAATCCAAAAAAAAGAACAAAATATTTTCAGTAGTAACTGCTTGATACACTTCTCTAATATGTATTTGCTACATTTTTTTCTGCTCATTATTTCATCACTTGTCTATATGACAAAGATTTCATAATTTCTCAAGAGTAATTTAAAATATGTTTCAATGTGTTTGTTTTAGCAATTTTGACCAAAGTAATTTTTGATATTTAGGTGTTTATATCCCAAGACTTAAAGGAAATCTTTTGTTTCTTAGCATTTCAGAAGTCTAGTAGGAGGTAGGCATTCTCGAGCTGACAAAAAGAAGAATAAGAGTGTACATATTACATGGTTTAAATTTTATTGAAAAAAACACACATACACTAGACAAAATTATAATTATTAATACCTAGCCTAACAAACTGGGAGGGATTACTGTTTTTTTTTAATTTGCTAGATCAGGAAACTGGGGCTTGAAATGTCAGACAAGTTTGCCAAAATTCATAAGATTACCTATGGTGGATTTATGTCCATGTTTTTTTGACTAAAAATATGCTTATCTACTATACTTTCTGTTGCATCTTGATATCAGATAATTAAAGGAAATGGGAGGGGCATTTTATCTGGAAGGGAATGAAATGAAGCATCCAGTGTCTCATATCTCAAATATTCAGGTCTTTCTTTTATCACAATTTATGCTTTTGTGTAATAATGAGGTAACACTTCCATTCCCTTTATGATATTACTGTTCTCTTTTATAGGCAAGACCTGATGATTCCTATATCAATTTTTGCTACTGTTGGTCCTTTTTCTAATATTCTGTCATTTGGATTTTTCCTACAGTGACTTTTATCTTTGACAAAAAAAAAAAAAGCATGTTCTCTGCACTTTCAAATGACCCAGATTCACATTCCTAGTGAACCTGAAGTTTTCTAAAAGGGTCCATTTGATAGCAATGTAGCCCATTTAAAATATCTTTCATGTTTACCGATTTGCTATAGCTAGAGCTATGCTAAAAAGCAACCACATTGCTTGACTACAAAAAAAGAAATCTATTTTCTCTTGGTAAGATAGAAGTCCCTATGCATATAAATCAAAATCTAACAAACCCACAGGAGAGGAAAATAATTTTTTAAAAAAGTAAACTCGAAAATTGTGTATTTTTCAGGAGAATATTTATAACAAGTAATTATAAATACATAATTTCTCAAATCATTATATTTATATAATCCTTTTTTTGTTAAAATGGTTTCAGGATTTGTGAAGAAAAGTAACTTTGAAATCTTCTTTACAAAATGCTTCTGTTTTTTATTTTATTACATTTTAGCTCTTCTAATTTTCTTATTGAGACCTATATTCAAAAATTATTCTTTTCTACAGTAATATATCACTTTAGCTCAAATTCCTTCTATGGAATTATCCTCACTGACTACAAAAGAGTCTTAAGTATTATGTAAATTAATAGCCCTAAAAGAATCTGACTGTTTTAGAGCTCCTGAAATTTTGAGAATTATGTGTAACTTAAACAAGTAAGAGAAAAATGGCCCCCAAAAAGCATAGTTGTTATTTAAATTAGTATAGTGTACCATGGAGTTCTAGTCAAGATAATGAAGAAGATAAATACTGTGCTAGCTTCCTTTCAGGATCACATCAAAATAACAACTAAACTAAAAAAAACAATCATCATTAAGAATTGTTGGATGTCTAGCTGAACAGAGTCTTATAAATAAGAACATACAGAAGAGGCCACCTCAAGACTGGTATGATGGGTGTAAAAAACAGAAAGGGCTGGTCCCACATCCATAGGTGACAGTTAAAAATTGGGAAGGATATCTTTGGTATGGATGTCACCCCTGAAGAGAAAAGGGTTTCAACGCCACACCAGGCTCTTCAGATTGGTGTTCCAGTGCTAGGAAGAGAAGTCCCTATAACTTATGCCCATGAAAACCAGCAAAGTTTGGGGCTGAATGAGACTAGGGCAGCTGGAGTTCCAGGTGTTCCTCTTAAAGGGCCCATGTACTACTACTCACTGACAACTCACTCACTCTGACCTCTAGTTGTGGGGCAGTAGCTCTAAAGATGCCAGAGATATATGAGGAGAAACTGAATTGTCTGGCTTTAGGCAAAGGCTGGAAGAGCAGCTTTCTCAGCTTTTTCCCAGAAAAAAGTGCAAACATTTTTTTCCTTTGTTGAGCTGTTCCCCGACCAAGCATGCAGATATCTGAGTCTGAAAAAACCTAGCTAGCACTATTATGACAACTTTGTGATTCCCTGAGACCCTGCCCCACCTAAATTGAGGGCCCGCCCAATACACTTCCAGTGGCTTTTTTATACAAATGGCCTGTCTTGACTCATACTACAAACTTTCCTAGAATCTCTCAAAAGGTTCAAAAACCCCACACAAGCAGCATCTGGCCTGGCCAAGTACTAGTGGCAGAAAGCTTCAGTTCACAGCTCAGCCTCTCCCAGGCACATCCAACCCCAGCACAAGTGGCAACTATCCGTAGATCTCTTTGTAGCTTACACCAAGTGGCACCAGGCAGGGCACAGACAACAGCTGAATTTGGTCTGCACAAGAGTTCCTCCCAAAAGGCTCCAGAACCAACACAGCCAGTGGCCAGCTTCAGATCATAACAAAATACCACCCAACCAACTCCACAAAAACACACCCAAAGGGCACACTAGGTAGGCACCAGAGCCCTGCTAGTCCAAATCCTGCTCCATAGGGTCAGCTCCTGCACAATAGCTACTCAACTGTAGTAATGGCCAAACCTCACAACAAATCTGCCTGAGGTTCACTCCCTCCCAGTAACATGCCAACAACAATCAAGGCTCAACTACAACAAGAGATCATACACAACCCTCACAAGGAACACACCTGGAGCACTTGGCTCAGGTGACCAGGCAGAATGCACCACTGGTCTCCATAGGACACCTACTACATAAGGCCATACTACCAAGAACAATAAACAGAACAGCTCTATCTAACAAACACAATAAGGCAACCAAAATGATGAGACAAAGAAACATGTCCCAAATGGGAGAATAGAGCAAAACTCCAGAAAAACAAAAACAAAAAATTAAATAAAATAAAAACAAGCAATCTGCCAGATATAGAGTACAAAACACTGGAAACACTGGTTATAAATATCCTCAATGATCTCAATAAAAACTTAAACAAAAAAATAGGAAACATAAAAATGTACATAGAAAACATAAAAAAGAACCAGTAAGAAATGAAGAATACAATACTTTAAATGAAGAATACCTTAGGAGGAATCAACAGTAAATTAGATGAATCAGAGTATTAAATCAGCAATTTGGAACATAAGGTAGCAGAAAACATCCAATCAGAACAGTAGCAAAAAAAAAAAAGAAAGAAAGAGAGAAAGAAAGAAAGAAAGAAAGAAAGAAAGAAAGAAAGAAAGAAAGAAAGAAAGAAAGAAAGAAAGAAAGAAAAAGAATTCGAAAAAATGAGGATAGTTTAAGGGGCCTCTGGGATAATGCCAAGGGTGCCAACATTCACATCATAGGGGTACCAGACAGAGAAGTGAGAGTAAGAAATTGAAAACCTATTTCAAAACATAATGGAAAACTTTTCTAACTTGGCAAAAGAAATAGACATGTAAGTCCAGGAATCACTGAGAGTCTCTAACAAGATAAGCCCAAGAGGCCCACACTAAGACATGTAAAAATTAAAATGCCAAAGGTTAAAGACACTTTTGCAGCAAAAGAAAAAGCAGTTAGTTACTTAGAGCTGATTTCTCAACAGAAACTTCAGGTCAGAAGGGATTGGCAGGAAATATTCAAAGTGATGAAAAGAAAGTTTCTACATATACAGTGTACCACAAGTAAAAGATCAAAATATAAAAGCTTGGCCAAAAAATAAAAATAAAAACTAAGTATCATGCAAGTAGCATTAAGAAAGAGATCACTGCCATTAAATATTTTATTCCACAGGCAATGGAGAGTCGTGGAACCTTGTTGAGTAGGGAGGTTACATTTTTCAATCTGTTATTTAGAAATACAATTGGAAGGAAGTTGTAGAGATCTGGGTGAGAGTTGGTGAAATCAGGGGCTTACATGTGATATGAAGACAAAAGCTCAGGCAAATGAAACAAAACATATATATGGATTCAGTTTGCTGAACTTCTTGAATCAAAAAATTTATGCTTTTCACTAAAATTTGAATAATGTGCTACCACTGTTTCTTTAATTAATTTTAAACTCCATTTTGTTTCTTCTATTCTTGTGTCAATTACATACACATTAGATCATTTTCTTTTTTAAATTAGAAAAATTTTAAAGCTTTTTAAATTGAGGTATAGTTTACAAAAATAATACACATAGATACTAAGTATACTGTTTGATGAATTTTAACAAATATATGCACTCATATAACTACCAACCAATCAAGATGTAAAAAATTTCTGCAACCACACAGTTCTCTCTGGCCTTTGTCTAGTCAATCTACAGATATTGTCACATAAGTTTACATTCTAGTTTCCTTTTTCTTTTTTTAAAATATATTTTTTCCTCTTCTTTCCCTTTCTGGTTGTATTGACCTGTCTTCAAGTTAATTGACTCTTTACTCTGTGATATTTATTAGGTTGTTACTCTCATCATTAAAAATTGTTTTTTATAGATACTGTATTGTCTTCAGTTGATGAATTGTCATTTTGCTATTTTTGATAATTTCTATTTGTTAGTTTCTAATTTTTTCATACATTGACAGCACATTTTCCTTTATTAAATTGAGCATGGTTATTTCAGCTTATTTAAAATACTTGCTTCTAATTCCATCATGTGTCACCTCAGGGTCACATTTTCATTATTCTTCATTTATTGAGTAATTTGGTAACCTGTACATTGTAAATGCTACGTAGTAGACATCCTAAATTCTGTTAAATTCTATCAGAGTTTGATTTTTTTTGTGGTTTGTTTGGCAGGCAAATCAAGTTGTTTAAACTCAAATTACAAACTCTCAGTTAGATTGCTGCTCAAATCTCAGTTCATTTATTTTATCTTCACCTGGGCTATGATTTGTCCATCCCATGCATACATAATTTGTTGCACTCGAAAATGCATAAAATCTGGACAAACCTTAGGATAAATGTTAGAGTCACTTCCCTTCAGGGATTTCTCTCCCACTTTCTAGCCACTGTGGATGTTCCAGTTCTGTGTTTAGAATCTTCAGGCCTAAAAAACTGTTTTTTTTTTTTTCCATCAGGAATTTAGAGCTCTGCATAGTTCTGAAAATAGTTTACCTTAAGAATAAAAACCAGAAAAACAAGAAACATCTCTTGCCTCATTCCTGTTCTAAGTCAACTTCCATACTTTTATGTACTTTCCATGCCTTAAGAAAATATTCCATGGTTTTTGTTTGTTTTTGTTTTGTTTTTTGCTTTGCTTCAGGGAAAGTATGAATTTTTTTGTAATTTTATTTATTATTTTTGTTGATCTACAGATTTTACCTGATAGGTGGAGACATTAGGATATAGGTGGTTGCTATTACTTCAGGCTTCTGAAATTCCTCCAAAAGATGCTTCCCACCAATAATACTAGAATGCAGCCAAACATATTTGTATGTTTGCTGCTTGGCTATCAAAACAATGCTGACACTATATAGTCTCTATGTTGCATGAGCAATTAGAAATAATCCTGATTCCCTTGGTAAGTAACTAAAGTATAAATAATGTGACATTTCTTATTTTATATATCTGTGTTGGAAACTTGACTTTAGTGCTCACTGGCTACACTTTCCAAATCATATGAACTTTCTAAGTCATACTCCTCATGATTATAAAATGAGAACAATCATACTTTTTTCATTAAAAATATATAATATGTATACAACAGTACTAAATATATGAACTGCCCTCTCTTTAGTTATACATATAATAAAACAATTTCTGTGAAGTGAAGTTAATGCCCAAGGTCATCCATTAGACTCAAACCAACAAAACAAACAAAAACTCATAGACACAAACAGTTTAGTGGTTATCAGAGGAAAGTGGGGAGGAGGGAGGTAGAAGAGGGTCAAAGGGGTAAAATATATGGTGACAAAAAGAGATTTGACTTTCAGTGGTGAATATTCAATGCAACATATATGACATAGTATTGAATTATACACTTGAAACCTGTATAATTTTATTAACCAATGTAACCTTAATAAATTTCATTTAAAAATAAAAAAATTGGGAAGGCAAATATTCTATATTTATAATTGGCATACAAATACAAGTTAATATTTTTCTGAAAACTTGCAATTTATCTAATTGTAAAATATATCATGCAAAAGGAGTATGTGTATTAAAATTTATATGCATATAGACATAGATATGCACACATACTCACATAGAAACATACAGATTTGGTTTTCAAGTAATACCTGTTTGTGGCAAATGGCATCTGCATATTCCTAGTGAGAAAAACTAGAAAAAGACTCTAAAATGGGTGCTAAAATCAACATATATTTTGGTGGGATAATCTAACTGAAGAGTGAAAACTGGAAAATTGATGAAAAACTACTTTTGAAAAGAGAAAGAACAGTTTCTAACAAAATTCTCATTTTCCTTTTTGACAATTGCTAAATCTTCATATTACACAGAGAAGGAGGCAAAAAATTTAGGCACAAGACTCAAAAGATTGGAAATATTGACAGGTCCACTCCCCTGAAGAAAAAAATATTACTGTTTAGTAGCCAGCACAGAGAAAGGCATGGCTGAGAGCATCAATAAGGTTTATTTTATTTTATTTTTTTAGCAGCTGGGTAAATTGAAGGTATAATAATATTACCCAAACTACATAAATTGTTTAATGTACATGTAATCACTGTTAAGGTATCCTTCTTTGACTTTTTAATGTTACTTTGTATAAGTACAACTTTGTTTTATAGTAATATAATAAAGCTGTATTTTTAAAATGTATGTATTTTTCATAAATTGTTTGAAATATATAACTTGTGAACTGGATTATGTTGCCTTGCTCTTATAGTTGATGTATTTGATTTCTGTTGAGGGGTTTCAATATAAGTGTATTTTGTTTTTATTGTATATTTAGGCCAGCCCCATATATTTTGATATGTTATTTTTTCCCTTGATTATGTCCTGTTATTTTACAATATGCTTTTTTTTTTTTTCTGTGCCCTTTTAATCTTTGCTATTTTGTGCTTGGCGTAATTTGGAAGTCTTATATTTACAACTATGTAGATAGAATTGCCGGAGAGAATTTTGCTAAGACATTAGTAAAAATAGAACAAACATGAATTAGCATTTACTGGAAAATAAATAGAAATAAGAATTAGAATTGAGTTTAAAAACAAAAACAATAGATTTATACAGGTTTCAGTTTACGGTTTAGTATGTAAGAAGCTTGGAAGTTGTCACTCCATTCTAACAGTAAGTAAAAAGTTGAAAAATCAACAATTCTTATTAGAGTATAAGAGAAATAAGGTCAATGGACAGACTACTGGTCCCCAATTTGGAGAGACTTACAGGCAAATACAGAGAATCACAACTTACCAGAGTAGAAACCCATGAGCAAAAATTCTGTGGACAGCAGTGTTAGAGAACACTGAACTTGAACTTGAAGCCAAATTTGAACTGTAATTGATAAATTGCTGGAGGTTTAATGTGGATAACTCAGAGACAAAAATTCCAGGAGGACCCAGTCATCATGCTGCCTTGCAGTTTTGTGACTTTTATCTCTTGGAACTTTATTTGCTGATTATCACAGTGATTATCTGAGAAAAATCTCATGCTTTCATCAGGGGAAGGGGAAATGGAACCACTTTGAAATATGCCAGAGAACTCCTTTCTTCTTCATAAGATCCTCTTTCAAGGGAAATTGCTTAATGGAAGCCTAACCTGCTGGGATTTTATCAGATTCAAATGGACCTGGAGGAAGGGCAATACTCACCTTTAGCTGGCGTATCCTTCCATAAAGAGGAAAAGATATATTCACCTACAACCCCACCTAGCCTTACATGTGAGACTTATAAAATACCCAGCTCAAGCCTATTCTAGCCACTCTGTCCCACCTAAGGAGTGGTGGTAGCTGAAAAGCAATGGTAAAATTCACAGTTCAGGGGATCTACATAAAGAAACATAATAAAATCTACAAAAATAAAGATAGGAAGAATATTGGAGAAGGGATAAGTAACAATAAAACTAAAACTTTTAGTTTACCTATTCAAATTGATCTAACAGATGTTTGTTCAAAATAATAGCAACAGTTTATTCAGTTATGTATATATATGCTTATATATGTTGGTGTACAAGTGAAATGAATGATAATAATGATACAAAATATAAAAGAGAGGAATCAGGATTATTTTGTTAACATCAGGTACTTACATTACCAGTGAAGCAGTATAGTGTTACTTGAAAGTGGATATAGATGAGTTGTGAATATATATGACAAACTCTAAGACAATCTTTTTAAAAAGTTAATTAATTAATAATTAAATAAAATTAAAATAAGTATAATTGCTATACTAAGAAAGAAGAGGAAATGACATTATATAAATAACTCAATTAAAATCATAAAAGGCAGAAAAAGAGTAGGCAAAAATAGAAACAGAGAACACGGGCAGCAAATAGAAAAAGTAACAAATATGGTTGATATCAGTTCAACTATATCAATATTCACTTTGAAAGTCAATGGTCTAAATTTACCAATTAAAAATACAGGGATTGTTAAACAGACACTTGACCCAAGAATACATACAAATGGCCAACAGATATATGAAAAGATTCTCAATTTCAGTAGCCACATGGGAATGCAAATCAAAATCACAATGAGATAACATTTCATACCTGTTCAAATGACTATTATCAATAAAAGAAGAAACAACAAATGTTGAAGAGGATGTAGAGAAAAAGGAACCTTCGTACTCTGCTAGTGGGAATGTTGTAAACTGATAAAACTACTATGGAAAACAGGATGGGTGTTTCTCAAAAAATTAAGAATAGAGAAACGATATGATCCAGTAATCCTTCTTATGAGTATCTACACTCAAAATTTGAAAACTTTTATTCATAAAAATATATGTACTTTATGTTCATTGAAGCATCATACACAGTAGCCAGACATGGAAACAACCTAAGTGTCTTTCAGTGGATGATTGGATAAATATGTGAGATATATATACATATATATGTATATATATCTCACTATATATATCACAATATATATATCACAATATATATATCACATTGTATATATATATATACATATATATGTATGTATATATATATATATACACTCAATGAAATATTACTCAGCCATAAGAAAGGATGAAATATTGTATTGTGACAACATGAATAAATACTGAGAGTATCATGCTAAGCAAAGTAAGTCAGATAAAAAATGACAAGAATCACATGATTTCACTCATATGTGGGATATAAAACAGAAAGCAACAGATGAACAAACAAAATAAATTAACTTGTAGATCCAGATAACAGTATGGTGATTACCAGTGAAGAGCATGGCAGGGAGGATGAAGAGGATAAAAGGAAGGTATGGTGATAGAAGAAGATTAAACTTTGGGTGGTGAGCACACAATGCAATATACAGATGATGATGTATTATAGAATTGTACCCTTGAAACTTATATAATGTTATTAACCAATGTCATCCCAATAAATTCAATTATTTAAAAAATAACAATTGTCAAGATTGAAACAAAAAACAAGCTATGTTCTTTATAGGAAACTCAAACTTTAAATATGAAATTATATATATATATGAGAGAAGGAGAGAGAGAGAGAGAGAGAGAGAGAGAGAGAGAGAGAGAGAGAGAGAGAGAGAGATTGGAGACATTAAAAATATTTTGAACTAGGAGAAAACACAATTTACCAAAATGTGTAGGATGTGGTGGAAGCAGTGCTTAGAGAAAAATCTATAGAATTGAATGTATATATTAGAAAAAAAAAGACATCTAAAACCAATCATCCAAGCTTATACCTTAGGAAACTAAAAAGAAGAGCAAATTGAGTCCAAATTAACAAAAGAAGAAAAAAATGAAAATTAAAGCAGAAATCAAAGAAGTTGAAAACAGGAAATCAATAAAGAAAATCAATTACATGAAAAGCTGGCTCTTTGAAAAGATCAATAGAATTCTTAAGCCTCTCTCTAGGCTAAGAAAAAAAGACCAAAAATATTTTACTCTTTTCTCAGTAAGGCAAATAAAATTCCTTAATGTAGTAGGGGATTGAGGTAAATTCAGACTAAGAGAAGTTTTGGTAATATTCTTATACCTCCAGTTCACACAGCTGCTAGAGAAAAACTCTTCAGGGCTCTCAACCAAGAGCATTGGTATAAGAATATTACCAGAATATTAACTCAAATATATATGGATATTTGACATATAATAGATATGTTTTTATAGATCAATGGGAAAGAACAGGATTTTTAATAAGTAATGCTGGAAAATTAAGTATCAACTTGAAATAAAATGCAATTTAACTACAATCTCATACAGTATACAAAATCAATTCCTGTGGGATAAAGGATTTTAAATGTTAGGGAAAATTTACAAAGCTTTTAAGGATAACTTAGTATAATATTTTTATATTCCCAGATATGAAATATTTTCTTATGCAATACAGAAAGTACTATATTCTAAGCAGCTCATTCAACTACTCTTAAAGTAAGAACTTTTGCTTAGCAACAACACAACACTATAGAGTGAGAAAAAGGATTATACAATAAGAGATTTGCTTTGGAATACACAAAATTGACAAAAATCTTTCTAGCATAAATGAAGGACTCCTACAAATCAATAATGTAGAGACAAAAAAACCCTTAGAAAAATTTGAGAAACCTCTAAATAGATATTTCACCAAAAGTTAAATCGGTATAGCAAAATTATTAATGGAAACTCAACATTTTTATTAATCAAAAAAAGACCAATTGAAAAAAATAATAAAATATTATTTTACAACTAACGTTTTAGAAAAATTAAGAATGAGATTAGTTCCAATTATTGGTGAGGATTTTAAGTAATGAGAGCTTTTCTACATTTCTAGTTGAAAATTAAATTGTTATAACCATTTATATGTAGCTATTTATTACCTAGTAAACATGAAAATATTCACACTTTTGACACAACATTTCAATTAACAATAATATACCTAGAGATAGCTTTCCATATAAACCCTTGCATATAACTCCAACAGGAGATATATAAGCAACGTCAATATTTTAAGTTTTAGTGCAGCTTAACATAGGGTTTGTTTAAAATTTTGTTTTATTTTAATATTTTCAATATATTATATATGATAAATTTTATACTGTAAAAATGTTTTATAAAGTGTCATATAAGTATTTTATCATTTCAAAATATTAGGGGAAATGATTAATTTGACAATAAAAATAATAATATTAAGATTAATTTTATTGCTAAACTATGCAAATAAATTAAAAAATCTAGGTTAAAAAAGTGTACTTGAAAAGGCAATTTAACAAAATTGCCTCCAGAAAAGCTGAAAATATGCATAAAGTGCTTAAAGTAATTAAAGAAACTAACTTCCTAATACAAGGCCCATAAGAGTTCTTTCAGGAACGGCTGATTTTTCTATCTTAGAAATTCTATTGATATTACCCTCCATATAAGTAAATCATGAGATAAATTAAGATGATTAGCTACCAAATTAACTACATCAAAATTTATTTGAAAAATAAAGCATTCATTCTTAGAAAAGACCAAAAAGAAATAGGTATTTTCTTCCATTAAACAAGTATAGATGTTAATCCAAAATTAAAGAATGTAAAAGAAAGTTCAAAAGAATTATTTACATTACTGTTTAAAAAAAGATACTTATTAATTAAATAAGTTTTTTTTCATGGCATCTGGAATTATCAGCCAATACAAATAGAAAAGAGAAAAAATCAAAAGAATATTAAGAACAAAGAAAATAATTTTATTTGTCTCTTGACAAAGTATATAATTATACACATAGATTATATCATTGTATACTTCACATACACTAAAAATATCCTCTGAAAAACTGTTAGTAATGATAAATCAAGTCGGTAAGACACAGGAATTAATAGACTTTATAATATAAGCCAGAACCAGTTAGAATTTATAAATTAACTAAAAAGTCCGTATGCAATATCCTATTTAATAAAATAAAATGTAACATTTAGCAATAATATAATAAGAAACAAAACAGTATCTATGAAAAATAAATAAGCAATTAATGTTACTGAGAGTCCCAGAAGGACCATTGAACAGAAAAAGTTTTACTATATTCCTGCCTAGGAAGACACAACTTTATAAATATTTTAAATTTGTCTTGAGTTAATTTATAAATCTATTCGACCCCAAATAAATATCAAAGGAACTTTTTTTGGTAGAATTAGATTACTTGTTTCTATAATTCAAGTGACAGTATTAATATGTAATAAAAGTTGGAATAATTCTGAAAGAGAACAGTAATGAGGGGCAACTCTCTATAATAAATGTTTAAATACCATTATAAAATTAAAATTGTTAAAATGGTGATGTTAGTACATAGACAAACAGATAGATTCATCCATGCAACAGAATGGGATGTCCAAAGGCAGGCTAAAATATTCTACAGAATTATTGTATAACAAGGATAATACCAGATAAATTGGAAAATCCCAATTGTTCATTAAAATGTTTGTACAACTTGGAAGCCTTCTCCAAAAAAAGTAAAAATGGAGAAATAAATTAAAAAGTATATAAAAATAAATTCACATTGAAACATATATTGAAACAGTATTAGAAAAATAATGATACAGATTAGTTGAATGATCTGAAGCTAAGGACAATCCATTTAATATGATGTAAAATATCAATATATTAGAAGATTTATGAGTTCATAATAATGAAAAATACATGATAAATGGCAACTTAAATAATCTAAACACAAAAACAAAACATTTGCAATTTCTCACATGGTAAAAGAGATATGTATACCCATATATGAGGAAATATCCTTTAAAGTATTTACACAAAGATGAAATGACAGAAAAATAGAAAAAATATATGAAGACGATAATAAGCAGAAAAAGAAATTTAAAGGGCCGTTATAAATTGGAAAGATGATCAATCTTTCTCATAATAAAATAAATCCAAATTTTAATCACTCTAATGTCTTCTTTTTTTAAAAAAAAACTTATCTAATTGGTAAAGATTAAATAATTGTTGATATATTGTGAGGGTTACTGTGTTTGGATAAAAGTATTCTCATGCCTCTTTTATGGGAATATAAACTTGTACAATGTCTATAAAGAAAATTTTGACATAATTCATACATTACAAATGCATTCACTCTTTGAACTGCCAATTTCAATTATAGATAGGTGTTCTTTAGAGGTAATCACACATGTGAAATGACAATGGAACATTGTTGTGAAATAAAAATTGGAAAACATTCAAAATGTCTATTGATAGCAAGCTGCTTAATAATTTATAATATAGTCATAATGTACCATAGTACAGCTATAAAAAGAAATGTATACATCCATATGAGACAATACTCAAAGTGTATTTTAAGTGAATTTTAAGTGCATAAACAAAAGTACAGAATGGTGAATATAATACCCAATAGTTTCTTGCAAAAAGTGAGATATATTTGTGTATTTGTGGCATGTATATGTGTGTGTGCAAGTGTGGGTGTCTGTGTGTCTGTGTTGGTATGGAGAGAAAGAGGAAGAATGTGAGAAATTATTTTGTAAGAGTACTTTAGAAACTAGAAAATTGAATACCTTTAAAGAGAAAAATTGAGTGGCCAGACAATGCAGTTGGAGAAAAAATTTCACAATACATTCTCTCATGTTTTCTAATTTTTTAAAAACAAGCTTTTTATCAAGTAAGTATATGTTTTGCTTATTAAATGCATAAATAAAAATGTAAAGGTAAAAGAAGAAGGAAGGAGGGAAGAAAGGAAGAAAGAGAGAGAAGAGGAGTGATGGGAGAGATAGGAAAGGAAGAAGGAGGAAAGGTGGTTATTAGTTTGCAGTCTCTGGAGTTACCTAGGTCAAATTTGAAACTGGCCCCTGTATACTGAGAAGTAGGAGAGGTCTAAGAAAGAGACAAATCACTCCAGATTGGTAGGTGGCAGGTTTACTAAGCAAAGGAACTTACATAGAAGGCTTGCCTTCTGCTGCCACAAGACAAATCTCCACACCTTCCCATTCAGAATCTTGAGTGGCTATACAGAGGCTATAAATTGGCTTTAGCCCAGGTGTTCTCAATTAAGCTTGCATCCTTAAAGTGGCTCCTAGTGAGGGAGTTGAATGTACATTCCCAGGACAAGGAAGGGGGTGAGGAGCATTTGACTGCCCAGGTCTTACAATCACATCCTTTGATGCTCACTTCCAACACAGGAAAGGAGGGAGGCAAGGAAAATGGCATCATTTATAACTTTAATCCTATATTAAAGAGGCTGCTGAAGCTAAATATTGATTCAGATTATTATAACATGATATTGAACTATCAATTCAGATAAGTATAAATGATAGGGGGCTTAAAGAACATAATCTTGCATTTGTAAAGCCAAATCCTAACCAAAATTTGTAAACAGCTTTTTCGTTTAGAATATACTTGTATACATGCTTATCTTTCTCAGGTAGTTAGTATTTTTTTTAACTTTTAAAAATAGTTCATTAGAACCTCAAAAATGTCAAGTGACACACAATAAAGTACAGAAGTTAGTTTTTAAATCAAAGTCTTCTGAGTTTACATCCAATGTTCATTACAAAGTTCCTCATTTTCATAAATGTGAATAACTGCCTCCCTGATATCCCTCAGCCTCTAGGATATAATAATTTTGATGCAAACATTAGCAGCTATCAGTGAGCATGGAAATAAATAAGAGAATGAATGCATGAATGAACAAGAATTAATTCAAGCACCTTGGAGAAAGAAAAATTTAAAAATAGAATATGTTAAATGTAGGAACATCTTTAAACTTAAAATAAGTGTGTGGAGAGTGGTACGATCTTTCCAGAGGTCAATTAAGCTATTTCAAAAGTCTTAAAATGAATGACCATATGCATCCAGCAATTTTACTTCTAGAGATTTTTCCTAAGAAAATAAACAAATGCACAAAAATACATGTAAAATTATGCTTAACATACATATGTCAAAAAATAAACTGTGATATTATTTTAAGAAAATAGACTAAAATAGATTTAGTACCAAAATAAAACATGTACAGAAAAATTCTGAGTTTTTTGTTTGTTTGTTTTTTACTTCTTTTTTCCAACTACGCATCTTTTCACACTAATTAAAATACTCATCAAGGTCTCCACCAAGTATATATTTGTTTGGACTCCTTTAAAATTGGTGAGAGTTTGACATCTGTAGCCTAGTCTTCCATTTCCTCAAAGTTTAATGCATTTGAGCATTAGTGTTTATTCAGAGCCAGGTGCAAAGCTCTCTTGGTAGCCCAAAGATTTGATTGGAATCAGTCACTTTATTTGAAAGCATCATGCTTCTCCCTTTCAAACCTTTTAAGATCAAAGTGTTGCTGACCCTGCTTTCAAGCTCAACACCTAAAGACCTCGCTATCAATTAAAAGTTCTTATACCAAAACCACTGGAGCCCTGCACGATGTTCTTGAAGCATACATCTAAAGAGATTCCTAAGACTTACAGATTTAGTGTTCTAAAATAGGAACTCTTTCTGGCAGAATCATTTTCCCTCTGTCTCTGACAGCAAATTGTAAAAAAATCCTCCTGATACTCAAAGTTATCAGAAACCTTAAAATAAAAACCAACATTTTTGTGCTGGATAGAATGTTCTGTAACTGCGATTAAAATCTTTATCTTTTTAACATCTTGGATCACCATGCTTGGTCTCTTTTATTTCCCCTCCCTAAGTTCTGTTCATAAATGCAACTTTATTAAAGTAACATTTTATATATTGTATGGTGTCAGTAGCCAGCAATGAGTTATAGTGTTTACTCCTAAAGCAAGAATAAATAAGAACAAAATACCAAACTTTGGGTTGCAGATTATATAGATTTGTATATTTAAAAATATCCTATAAAATTTGTATCTAAATAAAACAAACTAATAATTTTCTTTTTGTTATATGGTGGTCCAGTTTGAGATTCTTTCATGGCTATGTCACATGGGCCCTTCAGATATAATAGCAAACCCAACAGATTTTTAATCAAGGACTGCATTTAATATTTATAAGGAGCAGTAACATGTGGAAAATTAAAAAAGAGATTCTCTCCTTGGGAACTGTGAGATGACTAAGCTTATTTGCTTCTATCTTTAAACTAGAGTGTCTTATCTTGACAAATTAAGATGGGACCAACAGGTACTATGTGATCACTGAGATAGAAATGAGTGACATTCAATCACATCTTGCATTATTATATGCACATTTTAATAAGATAAATGATGATCTTGTTTCACAGACAAGACGCAAGACATCTTTTTTCCCTCCACAAATTGTAATTTTCTTGAAAAGGGAGTATACTAAGAAGCTGAAATACCAACTCTTTACACTACTTTGCTTACATAAAATACCCTATAAGAGTAATTTTACCCCATCTGTAATATCAAGTAATACTTTTAATCTTATGCACATTAAGCCCCACTGCCAGAAGAAGGCAAACCAATGATAAAAAAAAATCCCCTTTTCCCATGGCCATTTCAGTAACCTGAATCAAAGTGAGATTACTACTTGACTTTTTATACCCATATGATTATTGAGTGTTTTTGAGTACAAATACCAGTGGAACACACACACACACACACACACACACACACACACACACACACATAAACATATATATTGTTTATCATGTTTTCATAGGAATGATTAAAGAAATTCATAAATTGTATTTTAATTATCTCTTTAATCCACAATTAGCCCATACATGGCTTAAAAGACTTTCCCAGAATTTAGACGGTTAAATAAAGACAACTACTAAACATTTGTTTTAATTTTGTTTTTCTCAGAGCAGATACACATCAATAGCCAAATGTCTTTGTTTCTTTTCTTCATTCCTCGGAGTCAGACTATGTGTCAATGGTATAATGTTGCTTTTAGTCTGCTAAATTTTATAACAAAAGGAATTAGTTTTTACTGTGAAAGAAGTACTACAATGGAGTAAACTGAAATTAAATATTTTATGACTTTTGTCATTTTACAGTGACAAAAATCCTTATTCCATATTTCCAGTTATTTAACAGTCATAGTATTGAAGCCACATATTTTGTTTCTAAGAAATTAGTCTCTTTCCCCAAAGATTCTGTTAGGATTTTAAAACCAGGTCTAAAATAAACAAAGTATGAAATAAAATTCCATTAATTACGGAGAAATCAGTATGAAAAGACTGGAATTTACAGATGGGCAAGATGTCTAATTGAATTTACAGGCAATGCAGATTGGCTGCAGATGGTGAGGAAACTTGTCCAGAACTTAGAGTTCATACCATTTTTGTTTTTAGTTTAGTTTTATGTCTTCAAGCCTGTTTCCCAAATTCTTATTTTGAAAGGCAAAGTCCTCTCATATGAACTAGACTTCGGTACTTTTCATTTTACTATTTCATAAAATTTATTTTTTAATCCACAGAAAGACTACTGTGGACATTATCATCATCACCTGAGATTTGATCCTGTTTATGCTTTTTTAAGCAAGTTAATTTAGTTACTATCATCATTTGCTTCTGAAGTCAGGATCTTCCAGTTCAACCTGGCATCAAACTAATCCATTAATATTTGACAATAAAGATGCTATTGGAAGAAAATGAGTACCACTAAGAATAACCTAAAAGAAATTAACCTATGTAAATAATGAAGATTAAAAAATATTTAAATATAATTAACACACCATTTAGACAAGACAATCAGTATCAGATCATAATCTAAGATTAAAAAAAAAAAACTACTTTGACTAAAAATACCTTTATCTCAGTCTGACCCTAAACAGATGATGCTGTACTAATATAATTCTTAACTTTGTCAAGTTTTCTAACACTGTATATATCTGAATAAAACTGAAAATGCAGGTGAGTCTAAAAACTTTATGTTATTAACTCTAAAGCTAGAATAAAAACTAACAAAAGAAATATAGTATTAAGTTAAAAGTTTGGCCTCTGAAGTTGAGTCTCTAGAGTTTATATCACAGTTTTCTATTTACTAAATATAGGTAAACTTGAGAACATGATAAATTCTTTGTGGTCTGGTGTCCTTACCTATAAAATGAGTTAAGGTCTTAGTTGCACACAAGATAATTCACTCTAGCTAGTTAAATCAAAGGTATTTATTAAGTAGGAGTTGACAAATATTTTCCTATTGAGCCATAGACTAGATATTTTAGTCATTGTGGGCCAATAGTTGAAAATACTCATGCTGGATATTTTAGTAAAAATAACCATAGACAATGTATGAACAAATAGATGTGACTAAGTTCTAATAAAACTTTATTTACACAAACAGGCTTTGCCAACCTCTGTATTCAAAAGATACTCTGCACCTCACACAGTCTTGAAGATTTCAAAGGTATAGATGTAAAACCAGAGGTATGAAGCTCGTTTTAATAGTAAAAACCACTGTGCCACACTTTTCACAGTCATGATCCTACCATCACTGCCCACAGAAATTACAGCTTGCAGCATCAGACACTGAGCACAGACAGGACACCTACCACTGGGACCATTATGTGATCTCTCCATTGTACTCTACCTCTTTCCCAGCAAGAAGGATTCAACCCATACTTCCTGTTTTATTTTACATTACCCTTTCCTGTGAGTGTACCTCATTAAAGAAAAGTAGGCCACATAATGTAAATGAGGCTGAGAATGTAAAATTTTTGGCTTCTAGCTTGAGAAATTATGACTCATGATAGGGAAAATTACCAAAATATTGGAAAGATGTTTAAAATATATTATGCCACAAAATGAAAGAGAACTACCATGTAGACAGATACAAACAGAATTATCATAATATTGTCATGGTAGTTGAACATAATATTGTCATTATAATTAAACAATTCTTGGCATCCTTTCATTTCAATTTGAAGAGATCTTTTGACATTTCTTGTAAGAATGGTCTAGTGGTATCCAACTCTCTAAGCATTTCTTAGTCTGGGCAACTATCTCTCCTTCATTTTTGAAGGACAGTTTTTTCAGGTATAGTTTTCTTGGTTAGAAATTTTGGGTGAAAAGCACATAATTATCTCAATAGATGAAGAAAAACATTTGACAAAATTCCACATCCTTACATGATAAAATTAAGACTTGAAAAAATGTACTTTAACATAATAAAGGCTTCATATAAAAAGCCCACAGTTAATATCATACGCAATGGTAAAATAAATAAATAAATAAATAAATAAATAAATAAATAAATAAATAAATAAAAACTTTTCTTTAAGATGAGAAACAAGGATCCCCAATATTGCCACATCTATTCAACAAAGTATTAAAAGTCCTATCCAGAAAAATTGAGCAAAAAAAAAAAAAAGGAAATGAAATGCATCCAAATCATAAAATAAGTAAAATAATTCCTATTGGCAGACAACATGATCTTACATATAGAAAACCCTAAATACTCATAAGAAAACTGTTAGAACTGTTAATAAATCAATTTAATAAAGGTGCAGGACACAAAATCAAATACAAAAATAATTTTTGTTTCTATATACTAACAACACATTATCTGAAAAGAAAATTAGAAAAACAATTCTTTTTTTTTTATTGTACCATATTGTTCCCCCATTTTCTTCAGAAATTTATTTAAATGTCACTTTCTTATACTTCTCATACTTTAATTTACCTGTTTAAAAAAAATTCTTAAACTCTAATCATCACAATCACTTCTTTACTCTCTCCATAATTAAAATGGAATCTCTACTAAAATGTAGATTTTTGCTCAGTTCATTTCCTCTTGCATCTCCTAGAAATGTGCCTGCCCCACAGTATATTCTCAAAAAATATTGTTGAATACATTAATGAATACAAGAGTGACTATTTTTCAGCTGCTGAATTTACTCATTTTCTTGAAAATTGATGCTTTTCTCTCCCTTCAGGCTTTAAGGGCTCTGTAGTTTAGCTTTCATTACTTTTCCACTCTTGATTCCTACTAGTCTGTTGGATCTCTTGTAATATATGACTTGCTCAGAAAAAAATATGGCATTTAACTTGAGTATCTACAAAGAGATAGGCAGATCTGTTCCCATCTCTTCATAATTATCTAACAATTTTACACTTAATTATAGACTTTTTTTGTTGTTCAGGAGACTCTAGATATGAGAATATGAGGTAAATAAGAAGGAATATATAGATTCAAATAAATTGATAATGATTACATATGTTATATCTTATGTAATTGAAACAAATCTTAAAAAGTAATTTCATGAGAAAACTGAGACTTGAGACTTTAAACTTTCTGAATTTCATACATGGTGTTATATGGCCAAGATAATCCATGCTCTTTCTACCCTATACACTGCCTCTTTTACAACAGAAATTAGACTCAATCAAAATATTAGAAATAGTCATCATATGCACAGGCAACAGAAGTAAAAGTTGTAGCAATTGGTTTTATATTAATCAGTGGAAATTGAGCAAAATCATTATTATATTTTTTTCTTTTTCACCTTATTTTACATTTATTTAAATTAATAGTCAATAAATTGAAATAAGTAAGAGAGAAGACCTTAACATAAGAATCATTGCACATTATACACAGGTAAATTAATTTCCTTAGAAACATCAGTCCAAGGTTATTATCCAAAAAGCTGCCATTTAGTTCCATCAACTTTCACATTTGTCATAAAACACAGGAGTAATATTTGAAAATATATTAATGGACTCCCATGATGGCCCTTCCTTTATTTCTCACAGATTAACCCACAGACAGGAATAAAACATTTCTCTTTCAATCACAAAAATGTTACAATATTCCCTGCATATGTTAATTTGTCCCCTACTCCTTTGAAGAGAACATACTCTCTTTCAGAATCATAAACAAGATTCTTCAAGGAAGGACAGGTTAGGTAAAAGTGACTGGAAGGATGCAGCTGAGGATGTCTGCAGAGAGAAAATGAAAACAAAAATAGTAGAGAGAGCAAAGAGTGCTTGCTGATCACAGCTTTCAACAGCTCCATTTCAAAACTATTAGGGAAAACTGGGAATCAGATTTCTAAATACTTAAGGGACCTAACAGGACTACATAGCAAATAAAAACATCACGTTAATTTTACTTTTTAAAAAACTACTTATTTTTGCCAAAGCCATTTTCTCTCAAGTGTAATTTTCACAGTAAAACACTTTGAAATTTCTGTCACAGCAGTGCTTTGGATATAAATGACACAACTGAGAGATACTCATTAATTCTATCACATATTAGCCTCTGTGATTCAGATTGATTTAATTTTCCCTAAGCAGTGAATTTAAATAATTATTTCTAATTTAAATGTAGTTTGAAATAAATAAAATTACTTAAATTTGTTTTCACTCTTCCTAAAGCAAGTTTGATCTGATCTAAAATAACAGATATGAAACCTAGATTTCTCAGTACCACACACACACACACACACACACACACACACACACCACACCACACCACACCACACATAAACACACACACACAAAATCAGAAGTAATTCCAACAAAGAATACATGAAGCCCAAACTGGCAATTAATATATGCAAATGATAGTTATACCTTGATATTAATTTCCTGGTAAATTAAAGGGCCTGCTCACACATGCATCATGTGTTATTGCTGCAACTACTCAGTCTTAGCTTGTCTTATTTAGTTTGTCTACTGCTTTATTTCCATTCTTATTCCTTTAGGCATCACACTCATGAAATCTGATTTCTCAGAAGTTCTGGTGAAAGTTCTTACAATTTATTCACTGTCTAATTTCTTCCTTTAGCACTCCCTTCAAAGCCCACGAGCGCTTCGTCTAGAAAGAAGATTTATATTCTCATTCATCTTCAACTCTGACTTTCAAAATTGTTGAATATTTTTACTAACTTTCCTCCTACCACAATATATTTCTTTACCCCTTTTGTACAACTTTTACTTTATAAACACTGTCTTAAATAAAGATATAAGTTTTATGCAAATATAGTTATTTCAAAATTGACTCAAAAGAACTTTGAACATAAATGTAGAAAATCTGAGTTTGAAGCTTGATCTTGCCATTCACTGAGAGGTTTGGACCAAATTATCTAAAATCTTTGAATTCTCCTATCCATACGAAGCCTGAAAATGATAACTGTCTTGCTTATGTAAAAAGGATTCAATTAGTATCAAATAAGAGGTATGTGATATTGGTAGTGGGTATGGAGAAGATTGGGAGAGAATTCCCTGATATCATTATATGAAATGAAGATATTGAAAGAAATATTTTTACATGTATATTTATAAATTTTAAAATTAAAATTATATATACACACATCTATCTATTATCTCTCTATTATTTATAATCTATCATTTATCTGTCATCATCTATTTATCATCTAGCATCATCAAGTATGCATTTTTTGGGAGAATAATTATCAAGTATTATGCCAGAGAACACAACTGGTCAATATGTGTACATTTGTCAAGGTCTTATTTCCACAATTTCAGGAACTGATTAGTCAAGATTTGATGGCATAGAACCAAAGCAGTTACTCAAGAGGATGTTTTAGAAATCTACTATGCCTCAGAGTAAGAGTTTTGACCTTGAAACCCCATGCTGAGGGGTACTTGGGGTATGACTTGTAGAATTTTCTTAAGCTGTATACATCCAGTTTCTCCTATAAATTAAATCTAACAAGTAATCTGTCATTCACATTTCCAAACTTTAAAAAACTTTTTGAAAGAGATCTGACAGTGTTTTATTGCTTATGATAAGTAACATATTTACTGCTCTAAACAAAATGGCAAGTGAGGATATTATACAATACTTAAAAATAAATAGGCCAGCCTTATAGAAAAACACCTATGCCAATAATTTGGCCAGACAAAAACTAAAGAGATTAGGGTGTTTGCTTTAATGTTCTTGTGTTTTTTCCCTGTAGGCACTGACTCTTGTCAATTAACTGATCTGAAATGCATTTTCTCCAACTTCTGTGGTTGCGTCATTTCCACAACTTATTTTCTTTTCTAAAGTCCACACTGACACTATATGACTTTATCAAAATGCTTTTGTCTTCTGTGAGAACACTGGGTTTTATATATAAAGATATAACAAAGTTTTACTTAGGAAGAGGAAATGGGAAGATATAGCTGTATATTAAGAGTTAAACTGTAAAATCCAATGCTGAGTAGCTCACAGCAGATCTTTAAGATGACCTTCAAGAGACAGAACATGCACAGATGGACTAACATGTCTAATACAATTTTTTAAAAGTATAACTTGAAAATATTATTTTGTCTACTCTAGAACAATAAAAGGGGAGATATGGTAGCAAATATTGGCAGGGTTCATGCCTACATACAATTAGTGTCTAGTAGAAAACCCACCTTGGTTAAACGTCTTTATGACAGCCCACCAATCCATCCAACCCTAATGTGAGATTACATGCATAAAAGGATTAAATTTAGTATAGGCTGGCATTCTTCTAAGTAACTCAGATGCTGCATCATTTGATATGAGGTAACTCACTATCATTACTCTCATTCTACAAATGAGGATATTAAGATTTACAGCAGGGTTTCCCAACCTCTGGGCTACAGACAGCTACCCTTCCCTACCCTGTTAGGAATTGGGCTGCATAGCAGAAGGTAAGCAGAGGGTAAGCAAGCAAAGTTTCATCTGTATTTGCAGCCACTTCCCAGCACTAGCATCACCACATCAGCTCCATCTCAAATCATCAGGCATTAGGTTCTCATAGGAGAGGCAGTCCTTGGTGTGAAAAGGTTGGGGACCACTGATTTCGATAACTTAAATGATTTGACTAGGACTTCACAGCCAGTACTTGCTCAAGCTGAGATTTGAGAGTTGAATTGTAGAGTCTCTGCATTATACTCTATTTAAATTTTCCCCAATGCTATTTAACTTTCATCTAGCCTTTTTGTTCTTATTACATGTTCATTAAATAATTTTGTAGCTAATTTTTGGCTTTTGAATGTCTTTATTTTACACACAAATATTCCAGATTTTGGTATGGTTATATAGCTAGTATAAATTAATGGGCTGGCATTCTGGTTTTATACATCAATCAAATAAACATGGTTAATAAAAGGCTGCTCAAGATTGATGGGTTTGTTATCAGTATGATGACAAAACTAAGTTTTCAGGGCTGCATATTTACCAAATAATGATCTAATAATTTAATTGTGTCAAGCAGTTTTCCAAGAGAGGAAAACCAGGTATAAGAAATAAACTAAGAAATAAGTTAATTGCTCGCATTTGAGCAAGAAAGGATAATAGGGACTACACAGAGAGAGGCCTAAGTACACAAAGTATGAAAGAAAAACTGATCTGGAGGCTGAAGGCTAACCAAAATATGTCTTTGGAGCAATATACTTATTTTTAATTTTTGTATTATTCAAGCAATCTACCTCTATAACATAAAGGTGAACATTTTAGTTGGTTTCCATAAAATCCTAATAATTGGTTTTGCTTTCTGTAATTTTAGTTGCCTGTGGTCAATCATGATCCAAAAATATTAAATAGAAAGGTCCAGAAATAAACACTTTATAAGCTTGAATTTGTGCACCATTCTGAGTAGCATGATAAAATTGCACGCTGTCCTTCCTGGGGCCTGAGCCATCTTTTTGTCCAGTATCTTCATGCTGCATGTGCCACCTGCCCATTAACCATTTAGTTGCCAGCTTGGTTATCAGACTGACTGTCACATTATCACAGTGCTTTTGTTCAAGTAACCCTTATTTTACTTAATAATGGCCCTAAAGTACAAGAGTAGAGATGCTGGCGATTCAGATATGCCAAAGAGAAAGCGAAAAGTAGGTCATTGAAGTAAAAATTGAAAGATCTTGACTTATTAAGAAAAGGAAAACATTGTATGGTGAGGTTTCTAAGATCCATCATAAGAACAAATCTTTTATCTGTAAAATTGTGAAGACAGAGAAAAAAAATTGGGCTAATTTTGCTGTTGTACCTCACACTGCAAAAGTTACAGCCACAGTACATGGTAACTGTTAAGATGGAAAATACTTTAAATTTGTGGTTTTAAGACAGGAACAGAAAACATGTCCCAATAGACATCAACATGTTGTGCCAGAAAGCATCAAGCCAAAATGAAGAAGTCAGTAAGGTATCCCCTGAAACAAGTAACACCAAGTTAGTGATGGTTACACAGAGTCAGGAATAGATTTGGACTGAAAAGTATAAATATTACTGGAGAAAGAGAGAAACCATATTCACATAAATTGTATTAAGTATGTCATTATATTTATTCTAATTTGTTATTAGATATTGTTGTAAATCTCTTTTTGTACCTAATTTATAAATTCAGCTTATCATAGGTATGTATTTATAGGAAAAACATAGTATATAAAGTGTCTGGTACTGTCACGCTTTCAGGCATCAATCTACTGGAGGTCTTGGATTGTATCACACATGGATAAGGGGGGACTAGTGTAAATGACTTTACTTTTAATATAAAACTACATGTTAGTAGAAAATATCAAACTGGTAACTTAGTAAAGCCTTAAAGCTGGCCCTGCAGACTTACATCAGGACAAAATTAAACGTGAAGCCCAGTTTTTATTATTGAAACTATAGCCTGCTATGTTTGATATGAGACAAGAAAATGAGGAAAGATAAAATATCTCCGAAGAAGGAGATGGAAGGGTCTTTCTAATACCTCTCAGCCAGGAAAGATGCTCACTTTTGTCTGCTTTAGGACATGAATATCTAAATATCCTCTCACTAGAACAGCAAACCATTTTAAGGCTCTATCTAGTGCATTCGACGGAATTCTTAAACATTTATCTATCAGTTCTTGAATTTTATGCATTAGTAGATCAATAATTAGAAATAAAAGGAAGAGTAGTGTGAACAATAAAAAATACAACCTGCGAGTAATATACACTTAAAAAATGGTGTCTTTCAGAATTGAACACTGGACAGTTACAGGAAGACTATGAGCTTCTAGAAATGGCTAGATCTGGTTGCATAACAGGAAAGAAAAGAGAAAGGGCACAAACATTCACTCTCCAGTGGATAGAAATAAGATGACTCAGTAATATACCCTGAAAAAACACAAAAATGTGCTCTTCTTACATTATCATGATAGACTTATGATAATAGAAAATTATTTATCTGGGGGATTAGTTTTTTATGATGGATTGGGAAAATAATGGACTAGAAGCAAGAACTACCTTATACTACTTGAAGTCTGTTTGTGTTGGGGGGGGCATCTACATATCCCACAAGAGCTGATTTGTGTGAGCCAAGTACACAAGTGACACACAGTCAATAGGGCACCACAAATTAAACAGTATGTAACTATGAACCATGTATCAAAAGATAGTTTGAGTTCTAGTTCTACTATTAACACAACATACATGACGTATGACTTTATATAAGTAGCTCCAGCAAGAATTTTCTTGTAAAAATGTTACACATCACAACAATGCATAAGTCTAGAAGAAGTAAATGTCTCTTCTAGAAGCTATTAGGGAGGTGCTGTAAGGAACTTTAAAAAAAGAAACGCTAACAAAACAAGCCAACAAAAAATAGTCTTAATTCTAAAATAATTGTAAAAACTCAGCTAGTAGAAGATGTTCAGAAGAAACTACATATATGTGTGTGTATGTGTATATGTGTATAAGTTTATTTATATATATGGAGCTCTAAAGCAATAAATTTGGAATGGACAATGAGAAAGGTGAATGAAAAATATTTTAAAATTACCCAAGTTTTTCCTTGTAATTTTATTTTAGAACAGGTTCAATAGTGTTTTAATTTTTTTATTTCCATTGATGTTGTTATATACATAGTAGGAACATTAATATTTGCAAGGTAGAGTGAACAAGTAGTTTCGAATGCAGTTCTTCTTATTTTTTTTCAAAAGCCAGAACACTTCTAGTTATTACAGAGAACAGACGACCTAAAACCTCACTTTTAAAAGTGTTCATATTCGTCTTTTCCACATGCATAGGTAAGGCCCCATTGTAAGTCCAATACCAAAGTTCAAGCAAAGCAAATATCATACACTTTCAAAATGTAATAGGCACTGTGACCTAATTTTCACTTGCATATAGGTTCCATTGAAAAGTAACAAAGGCATGAACACCTTTGTTGTCTTAAAGTGTACTTCATGTGAGTTTAAATAAAAAATGATGAATAGTCTGTTTTATTAGTTTCCACTAGATATCTTTAAACATGACAAACAGCTTTTACACATCGTGAGTTCAAGTCCCTGTCCATTTGTTGAAAGAGTAATTTGTGTTTTACTATTCACTTACTGAAACAGTGCATTTGAAACACAGAGGAGATATGGATTGTCTCTGGTGCAGTATCAGTGAGAAGGATATTTAATAGATATTCCAATCATAAAATAAAATCCACATATCTTTGTTCTGAGCATGATAATGGAAAGTTGATGCCAACTTTTCCAGCTGAAATATGAAAATAGCAGCTTAGAAAAGAAATTAGCAAATGACTTTTTAAATATAGT
The DNA here is from genome assembly GCA_004027375.1 of Macroglossus sobrinus. Taxonomy (NCBI): domain Eukaryota; kingdom Metazoa; phylum Chordata; class Mammalia; order Chiroptera; family Pteropodidae; genus Macroglossus; species Macroglossus sobrinus. The sequence continues at coordinate 740,112 of PVKZ01000174.1, forward strand.
AGTGAGCCAAATAGCAGAGAGCCCTACAACCCAAACAGTAGTTTATCTTTAGAAACATTTTGCATTTATCCTGATATATTCTTTCTGTCAGATAATGAGCCTAATGGTCAAGTCTGTTATTATGGAGGCAATTTCTTATTGAAAGGACCCACAAAGCTGGATCTTGCCATATTGGTACTGCTTTATTTTGCTGTTTGACTTTTGGTCTTTATCTCGATGTTTTATATTTCTGGATTTTTATATTAATAATTCTGCTTCACGTTGGTTGAAATAATTAAATGAAAGGATGCAAATAATTCACATAGAATAATGTGGTACTGAATAAGTACTCATTGAATGTTGGCTTCTGCCATTCACTTGTAGTTCTCTGCTTTAATTTTTTCATAAGATAGAACAATCTTTCTACTGTGGTCTTTAGAAATGGAAGCATATAGGTCTTTGCCCTACATGTTCAACACCATTAATGTACCTATTATTTTCTGTTAGATCCATGTGACAATATGCAAACAGGTGGCAATAAAGCATCCTCTGAGAAAGCATAAGGGATACATATAAATAATACTTTGGATTTAGTTCTGAAGTTTTGTTGCTGCAGGGTTTCAGAAGGTAAGTGAAAACATACTCTTTTTAGTCAAGCATAGGCTTTAAAAAGAAGAGAATCTGAAAGAATATTAGAGGAGAAAACTCAAGTGATAGAATCTGAAGACCCAAGTAGAAAGAGGGAAAAATAAAACTATTCTTAAAGATATTTGACATCTATCCCTCATGTCTTAAGAATTCAGAATTGGAAACAGAGTAGAATGGTGGTTCCTCAAGTCTATGGGTGGGGGAAATAGAGAGATGTTGGTCAGAGGGTACAGACTTCTAGTTATAAGACAAGTTTTAGAGATCTAATATATAGCATGGTGACTGTTGATAAAAATATTGTATTATATACTTAAAAATTGCTAAGAGAATAGATCCTAAATGTTCTCACACATGCACGCGCACGTGCACGCACACACACACACACACACACTCATATACATACACAAGGTAGTTCTGTGACAGAATGGAGGTGTTAGCAAACCTTATTTCAATGATCACCTCACAATATATACATGTATCAAATCATCTTATACACTTTAAACTTGCACATTGTTATAGAATTTTATCTTTATAAAGCCATTAAAAATAATCCAGTTAGATTAATCCTTATGGAATTATCCAAATTTAAAATACTTAGATAATTTATCAATGAGATGTCCTAGCATTTTGTGAGAAGCAAACTTACTAAAACTCTTTATAACATACCTGCCTGTAATATTGCTTTACCAAATACCATAGACACTTGTAAATTCATAGAAGACTGCGTAAAGTACCTGGACTAATGTGTGAGGATGGGAGAAAGATGAGACAACCTTGATACCTAACATATATAGAATCTAAGAGAACCATTTGAACTTACAATATCATCATATATATTTTAATTTTCATAGGCTTGGTATGTTAAATAGTTTTTTTTTATTACTCCCATTTATTGGATAAGGCCCTTGAGGGCTCAGAGAATTTTAATATAGTTATCAGGCTATACACACACGCGTGTGCCAGGCATTGAAATCGTGTTTTATAATTTACTATTCTTTGAACTTAGTCCATAATCTTTAAAAAAATGAACTTTATCACTGAGTCTCTTCTGTGATAACCCTATTTTCAACCTCATGTTCACAAAAAAAATCCTGCAATTTCTTAGCTTGACCACAGAAGATCTGGGCTGTTTTTTTGTTTGTTTGTTTGTTTTTAAACCGTATAAGGAAGAAAAGGTGAGAAAGAATAAATAGTTCCCCCTGATTAAAACTTGAATCAGAAGCCTTTACATTCCTTATTCATTTGCTATATACAAACACAATTCTCTTACACTTTAGTGCCTATACATGATGCTTTTTTTCTGTATTTACTATCTTCCATTGACTGCTAAAGGAACCTCTATCCTCATGGTCACTAAAATGCCATCATCTTCTGTGGAGCTGTCCCTATTTCTCCTGGACTATTACTTAAAACAAAGCCTTGCTTTGTTACATTAGAATTTTACTGTTATCTTTATTATATGACCTCATACATTATAATTTCATTGCTCATATTCTTATATTTATATTTTACTATTCTATTCAATTTACTTGAGAAATCTGCAACACATAATATTACTTCTAAGATATAATTTCATTGATATGAGAAAATAATTATGATACACAAAACTTACATAATTTAGATAAGAATCAATATAAAAATACAAAAAATATTTATAATTGTGACCACTAAGCAACAAAATTTGGGGTGATTTTTTTTTGCTTATCTGATTTTCTAATTTTTAAACACCAATTGTATTACTTGAATAGTAAAACTAAGAGATAGTTGAGATGCTTACTTAATTTTAGTCAATAATCAAATTCTCTATGAAAAACTAACTCAAAGCATAAGGAACAAATAGAAGCTTTGATATATCTAAGAGCAGTGGAGAATAGAAACTGATATTTAGGTAAGAAAAAAAATAGCCATTGCAAAAAGGTTAAAGAATAACTGAGATTCCTGAATCACTGAGCTTGATTATTCAACTAGAGAAAAATTACTATTTACTAATTATATAAAATATGGATATGCATAATTTATAATGACTACTTGTTCTCCATGTCTATGGAGGCCTGAATTTTAAAAAAGGAAAGAAGACAGGGAGGAAAGAAGAATGGAAGGAGAGAGAGAGGGAGAGAGAGAGAGAGAGAGAGAGATTAAAACTCAAAGGGAAGAGAAATAATATATAAGGAAGTCTTTATTGACAGTGAAAACTAAGTACTATACCAGACTACTAATGGAATGAGAAAATAGTTATTAAGGCCTTATAAAATTGGCCTGAGATAATTTTCAATTTGGCATGTTTGCAGATAGAGATGCTTAGGGTGACTTTTAAAGATCCTTTGTGATTATTTGCTTTTATAGTATGATGTATTTTTTAGGACTAACACCTATTTCTCATATAACATTAAGTGATTCATTTAAGACTTTCCAGAAGCCCTATACCTGGTTCTCTATTGACACATAATTTTTATTTTCTAAATCTCCAAGGTAGAAAATTGATTTTTTAAATGTAGGTATTAAGATTTTTGCAATCTCTTAAAGATCCTATGTTTTGAATTTCCAACTCAGATCAAATTCATTTTATGCTCTACTAAATGCATATTATCTTTGAGGAGTAATTTTTCCTCTTTAAAATCTAACCTTTCCTCTGTTTTCCACTTTGTCTCCCCTACTGGCAAGCTCAGTTTTAGCCAAAGATGTGTTTTAGCCTCTGGTTTCTTGTTAATTTAGACCATGATGATAAATATGCTATCGTTTATGGGAAAAAAATTGAGAAGATGAATAATCAAATGGTCAGAAAAATTTTCTATCTCAAATTTATTTTACACTAACTATATTGTTTATTATTTTCCTATGATTAAAGTAATATCTTAGACTGACGTGTTGGCACTATTTCCTCCAGGTTAGTTAACATTGTCTTAACTGATTAATGTACAATTTCATTTTTTTTTCATAATATGATTTCCCTTCTAGGAAAACATCTCTCAAAAGGCTTAAGAGCTCTTATTCTTCCATTACTCAATAACAGTATTCTTTTGTTAGCTGCCTTTATTGTTTCAGGATCCCTTGAATGTAAAATACATTAAATAAACTAATTTTTAAAATGAGGTAAAGAAAACATCTAGAATTTGTCTAGAAAAAAGTGCTTTGAATCTCTTTGTCTATCCAAACAGAGTAGATAGATACAGCACTATCTTTATCCCCTTGTAGTTTATATCATTTTTAGAAAGGTACTTTCTACTTTTTTCAAGGTGAGATAGAAAAATAGAGGGACTATTTTCTTGAAAGTTAATTCAGAAATTTAGAAATTGCTATTTTAATGGAAACCATTTATTCATATTTTTTTACTTTCAAAAATGAATCCATCAGATAATAGATATGTCATTATGACTTTATCATATCTAATTGTTTTCTGTATTCATAAAGTTAATACAAGAAATAATTTAACTAGACTGTCACGAGAGCACTGACATATCTTGAATAAAAAGGACTAAAAACTTGTCAGGCACTGTGTTAGGCAATGAGGATACACCAGTAAAGAAAGACAGTATAGGAGGTGTAAGTGAGATATAAAGACAAGGAAATAGGCAATTATAATATAATGTGATGAGACTGGGTACAATATGAAGACGTGGTGCAGCTAAGAGAGATAAAAAAAAAAACAAAAAACAACAACCCCTATTTGGGAAATGTTTTTCAAGAATAGAAAAACAGATTGAGACCTGAAAAATATGAGCCAATAATGTAAAAAAAAAAGACAAAGGGAAAGAAAAGGCAAGAGAGTGAAACTCCATAGAGAGAAAGAGTGTTAAGGAAAACCACAGGTAGTTATGTGAGAGTTCTCAAAGCTGGTCCCTGCACCAGGAGCATAGGTATCACCTGGGGCAGTACATTAGCTGTACAAATTCTCCAGCCCCAGATCTAATTAATCAGAAAAGCTCCAAGTGTTTATATAAGCTTTCCATGTGATTCTAATGCCAGCTAAAGTGTAAAAACCACTGTGTAAAAGAAACTAAATTTCAAATGGCAAAATTATATAGAATATTCAAAAATGGCTAAAGTTTAGGCTGAGATAAGAACCCAGAAAAATCTATGGATTTATCTAACACATTAGGACAATGATGACCACATAACGGTTACGAGGAGGAGAGTTACATTCATTCACATCACATTCTTGGAGGAGGTCTCCCTGACCTTATCTTGTCACTTTTTGCCACATCACAAGTTTTATTTATGTCATAGCACTACCTTATTTATTTTGTTTGTCTGGGCCTTTTTTCTTTCACTTAAATGTAAAGCAATTGGAGGCAGAATTCTTGTTTGTGTTGTCCTATACTGAATTTCCAGTACTGAGAATATTGCTTGGTATATAGTAGGCACTCAATAAATACTTATATAAGTCACTAGGGATGTAGACATGAGAAAGAAACACCCAGGTCTTGAATTTTATGAAGTTAACTTTCTTGTTCATATGACTAAATTTGCATTTAGATAGCATTTTGATCACTGTAAGGTGACTGGGGGAAAAACTGAAGACAAAACTAATTTGGATGCTATTGTTGTCATCCACATCAGAGGTAATGGTGATTGACATCTAAAAGAGAAATGACAATGGGAGTAAAAAGAAACAGATACATTTAAACATTTAGAGATTGAATTAGGAGACTTCTGTAATTGATAAAATGTAAGAAGAAGGAGTCAAAGTGTGAAGGGTTAGATTCTGGATTAAGCCACTGAAAGACAGAGACACTTTATATAGAGAGAAAACAGAGGAGAAAAGGCAGGCCCGAATGCAAATATTATATAGGACATACTAATATTAAAACATCGCTTGTTGTTTATCTGATATTCAAATTCAACATGTCCTGTATTTTTATTTGATAATAAAATATAGCACAAAATTAAATAGGAGCTTATTCATGAAATTACATGTAATAATCAATACAAACTCCTTAATAGACAAATCCAAATTATAATCTGAATACTGAAAACATTACATTCAAATTACTCAATGATTTCATTCACCAACCAAAAGACACTGGGTTGTTTTAAGTTCCCAAGAATAGTGCAGTTGTGTATTTTTTACATAGGAAACTATGGAATACTTAGGGAACTTATTGGGATTTAAAAGTAATTGCCTCCACAGAAGGTAGATGAAGAGGAATTGAAAGAATTTGCCAAATACCCTATTGTCCAAGTTAAATTAGATTCCTCAGCTTGAGTATTCTATCTCAAAAAATAAAATAAAAAGAGTTGTTACAATGAGATTCTTAAGAGGAAGAAAGTCAAAGCAGAGAAAACAGAGTGATGCTATTGTGACTGTGGTTATACATACCATTATAGTGACATAATAGTTTTTGAAAAAAATGTTCACATTCATTTGACTTTATTTAAGGCTTCCAGTGGCTCTGGGTGTCTTTAGGATTTATTTTCATTTGAACAAATGAAGGACATGAGATTCTTTGAGATTTTTTGGTTTTCTTGAGGTCACATATTTTAGAAAGTAGAAGAGACAATACTCAGTGCATCTACCAACAAGTTCAGAATTCAACTTCACAGCAAGGTTAAAGGGAAAAAATTAACATAAATATAATAACATTTGTACACAAAACAATGTGCTTTCTCAGTGAAACTTGATGGATATCTGAACACACACTGAAAGAGTTGTGCAGTAAAGTTGCTATGGTTAAAAGGTTTCACGGAACTAGTTTTAAGAAAGACACTGCAGTACTCAGGGTAGAAGAATTGGCTGCTCAGCAATTGACCTAACAGAGTAGATGGTAGTAGCTATCATCTTGAACACCCGAAGCAGAGTTAATTCCAATAGAAGCTTCCATTGCTGAAAGTTGACAAGGACAGAGCAGTAGCTGGAAATGACTATAAAAGGTGTCACCACAAACTGGAGAAGCTGATGAAAACTGATGGAAAACCCCATCTATGGAAGAGGGCACCAATGAGAGCAGATGGAGTCACAGAAAAAGGAAGTCTAATTTTCTACCATCTCTGCCTTATTCATCAACCTGGTGGGAGTGTCAGCTTTGAGAGAGAAGGATGATGTTCTTTGTTTATTAAAGTAATTATGGAGTTCACCAGTCTATCGTTATGCCCATGATGAAGGAGTGTGAGTAACTGTTATGCAGAGTGTGATGAGGTAAGTTTGAGGACCTATATTTCCATCAGAGCGATCTAGCAAGTTCAGTATCCAGGGTATCAGGAAACAGGGACTGAGCCTTTCCGTGTGTAGGTTCTCAAAATGCACCTCTTCAGGTCCTGAAGACTTAAGACTCTTATTTCTTCAAGTAATAAATGCAGGGGTAGGTTAGACCAGATTGTTTTTAAATATTTTGAAAAGCCCTAAAGATTTTATGAGTACCCGAGGACTCAATCTCCATATATGATTTGAAGTCAGGACATTCAGGGTCAAGCCTGCCACTTCTAAGTCAGATCAGCACTTCTATATCCATATGGAGATTCTACATATGAATTTGTTTGAAGTTTATTTCCTGGAGCCATAAAATTTGAACTATCAAGACTAGGTCACCTCAAACTTTTTTTCTAACTTGAATATCTGTACGCAACAGCAGGAAGATTCTTCTGTCCTGTTTCCAAAATGTTCAAAATTTAGATTGCCAGTACATCCTACTGTATTTTATCCCTTCCTCTCTACATTACTCTCCCCGCTTCCTTCCTTTCTTCCCACCCCCCAGACTTTCCCAGTGACTGTAAATCATCATTATTTCTTGATTTTGCATTTGCTTGGCATTTGTCTGTCATTCCCAAATTGACCTCAGGTTTGTAGAGAAGGCTCCAGCTGGAAAAATAAGCTTCCTGTTCAGGTTCATCCTGTTTCTAATTTGCTGCTGTTGTAAGAAATTCCCTTCAGGGATTTCTTTACTTCCTATTGCTTTGCTTTTCTGCTATAAACCTCACAAATATTAATCTCTCCTGGTCCCCATTTTCCCTTACAGCCTAGCTTTTTTTTTTTTTTTTTGTCTAAAATGTCTGCCAGTACTTTTAACACTTCATCATGTCTCCAGGAATTCAGGCCCTAGGTCAAAGCTGGAGGCTGCAACTTGATAAAATGTATCACAAGGTGGTTTTCCCTCCACACTGTCTGCAGCTGTCATCTTCCCTCAAGTCTCCAACCTGCAAATTAGCCAGAGAAGGCATGGGATCATGAAATTTTGTAGTTCCTTTTCATTAAACAAAAAGAAGGTTGTGGCTTTTTTTTTTTTATTCCATATCTAGGAAAATAATTGACTCATAAATCTATATTCTTTACTGGCTTTTTTTATAGCGTTTGATTAATAGAATCAATAATTACAACAGAGAAGTTTAAAAGTCCCTTTCCTGAAGGAAAATAATTATAAATAATATACTCTTCTTTAAAATAAAATTTATCTGTTATACTGATATTGTTTACTATTTCAATTTTCCTTTGGGTGGTTATGGTAACTGCAGTGGCTTCAGGGCAGAGAGAAGTATGGACTCTATTTAGAGAAAAAGCAACCTAAATTTTTCAAGCCTATTTTCAGCTAAATAAATTAATAAAAACACAATTGTCTGTATTCTAGACACTATGTTCTATTAGTATCCAATTTCAAATCAATGCCAAGGCCATTAATATTTAGAAATTGCACCTTTATAAATTCATGTGGAATATATGTTAGTAATTGCTAGAATTAGAAAATGATTGGCATTCCATTTCCTCTTTGAGTAAAAATGAAAATGTTTAGTTCAAAATGCATAATGGTCAATACTATGTGGTTAAGTATTCTGTTTTTCTAGAACTTTGCCATAATTAGCCCCTCTTAAAATAAGTGTACTGTAAGTTTTTACAATGGTATTTGAGTTTTACATATCCACATCTGATAGAAACATTGAAAGTTTACAAATATCTACTGAGTTAGTACTTTGTGTTAAGAAATATATTAGATATTTGGAATATAGATATTATCATATACTCCAAGTTATTAAGATATTAAATGAGTAATCATAAAAAAATGTGCTCTAAATTTTACAATTTATTTTTGTAGTGCTTGTAAAAAAATAATAAAATAAAATTGTTTATTAGCTTTTATCCATGATCATGGACAAGTAAGTACTTCTATATTTTGAATGTTAATTTAGATCATATCTAAAACTAAACAAATTTCTAGGTCTTCAAGTCCTTAACATATAAAATCATATTTTATGAGTCATATAAAGCATAAACAGCTAAATACTTTCTTATATATTACTTTTGCTTTTATCTAGCATCATTTAATAATAGACAAGTAATGGAAGTCTCCAATAAAGTAAAAATTAGTTAAGAATTGCATACCTCTCCCCTTTTCCATTTCCACTGGCACATAGAGAAAATGTGTATAGCCTTCAGTAAAAGCCATATAGTCAAAGGAAAATTACATGAAAATTGTGTGCACAGAAATTGATAGCTGGATAGATAGATAGATAGATAGATGCACACCTAAATAAAATCTAATAAGAAAAAGTGCTTTCTCTACTGAAAATATACTCTGTAGCTATATAACCACAGGACTAAGGCTCAAAAACTAGGGTGAGTCCTTGGCTCTGTCTAGTAAGCTTAATAATGTTAAAGCTATTAACATCTTTTGATTTAACTTTTCTCATTAACAACATAGAGATAATAATGATATCTATCTCATAATGTTATTATAAGGACTAAATGTGAATGTATATATGAGAGGAATGTTTAAACTAAAAAACAATAAAAAGTATTTTTACTCTCATAATATAATCTGATCGACACCAGAATTCCATGATCTGAAAATTATTCAGCTCGCAGTGAGAAGAGAACAAGGTAACCCCAAGTAGGACAAAGGCCCTACCTTACCATCTCTCATACCACTCTTTAGGATAAGTGATTAACCTCTCCATTGATGGCTACCTTCTAAGGTCAGGTGACATATGACTATGGCGCACTGTAGGAATTCCAAGCTCACACTTGGAAAAAAAACATGAATACTTAATAACTGATAAATGAATGAATGATGTATCTCTATGTTTATTCACTACTTTGAGGGACTTTGATTATACAGCCAATTGGTCCTTATGGTTAGACTCCTTTTAGGGAGAGAGAGGAGAAAGTTGTATTATAAAACTGTCCAAAGTGTTCTAAATAAAAAGCAGAATTCTTTGGACATTAGAAGGAAGGCTGAAACACTGTCAATTTAATCCACTGTGTCTAAGCTTGTCCAGAACACTGCTGAGATCGCACCTGGTTGTTAGATCTCAGTAATAAAAAAAAAAAAAAAAATACAGCATCTGGTTTCACGAGTCTGAAAACAGGAGAGATTTATGGAGTCATATATATGTATTTTAACAATATCATTTGGGAAGACTGTATTTCATTGTATGTCTAACCCAATACTTTACTCTCTTGGGTTCCTCAGAATTATGATAAGCATTGTATTATTAAGCTTTATTGCCATTTTACGATCTTTAAACCTCACTTAATCTGTTTCATATAATAATGGCTAATATTTTATATACCTAGAATACTGGCACAAACATGAGAATTTCAGACTTACAAAATGAAATGTACAATCGATCAAACACCGAGCTATCAGAAAGTGTGCTTAAGCTTGATGTCAAAAACATCTGGGAAGGCGATGAAGCCTTATGGGGCTTAATTCGTATCACAATATAATCTCATGACAGAAAATCAGGTTTGTTGATATATTCTTAATAATATTTTTTCTCCTTGTCACAATTTTCAGGTTAACTTTATACAGCTATCAAGGTACAGAATAAAATATGTGTTTTCTTAAAACATTATCTCATATAGGATAGAGGTTATATTAGTGGTATTAGGAAAGAAATAATTATTGAGCAGCAAATTATTGAGCCAACATGTACAGGTACATGCACAGATACACATGTAGATTGGTGACAAGAATAGTTTAAATGATGCAGCAATAAAGACTGAGCTATGAGAGGGTTAATCAAAAAAATTAAAGACAGACACATAAAAAGGAAAATATGTTGCTATATCTACAGATTTTCAAGTCAGAAAAAAAGATATTATTTTGAAAAGATAAAATTTTAGAATATATAAAAATATATGTGACTTTAATGTCTAAAGTTAATTCTGTAATTAGTTGTTAAGTTTTATAAAAGAAAAAATCAAATATCTTTCATTTAAAAAATGTTTACCTCTATGAGTCTAGATATTTACTTAACTATATATTTATTGAACACTTATTTTGTCTGACTTTGGTTCTAAAGGATACAACAGTAAATAAAATAAAGTTAAAGTTCTAAAATAGAAAATAGAGTCCTCCAAAAGTAAACAATGAAATAAATTTTAAAAAATTTTTCAGATAAAGATAAAATATTTAAAATAAAATGCTATGATACAACAAAAGATTGAGGGTTGCAAACTTATTACAAGGAGTGTAGAGAAGGTCCCTGATGTAGTGATATTTACGTGAAAACTGAATAACCAGAAGGAATAAGAATGAAAATGTCTGGGGGAAGGGCAAAGGTAAAAGCAAGATCAAAGACCCTGAAGCAAAATAAATTGACATTTTTGAGGAATCAAAGGCCAAAATGACCAATTCTGATAAAGTACACAGAGCAAGTGAGTGGTCCAAGATAATACCAAAGTAGGATGGAGAAACTAGACCTCGCAAACTGGAAAAGACTCTGGTAAGGAATTTTGAATTTTGATCCTAACACAATAAAAAACATTAGAGAATTTTAGGCCAATGACATGATCTAATAACCATTAAAAATAAGATAATTTTAGCAACTGGAACATAGAAGAGAGTGGAAAAAGAGGCCTATTAGGAGGCCTATTGATCAAGAGATGAACTAGTAATCTAATGACATGAACAAGAGTAGGAAGATCCAGATGAAGGGGAGTAGAAAAATGAAAAGCACATTTTGGAGATAGAGTTAATAGGCCAGCTGCTAAGGGGAGAGGGATTGGAGAAAAGAGAAATCAAGGATCATTTAGGTTGAGCACCTGAATAAAGGGTTATGAGATTTGCTGATATAAGAAAAATGTGCAAAGAAAGAGGGACAGTAAAGAGTTCTGCCTGATATATGTTAACTAAAATGCAAATTCAAAAATAGATGTTAAGAAAAGGTATGAGAAAAATAAATCTTAGAGATTTATGAGGTAAGAACAGGGACTCATTCATCAGGTCTGTTTTTTGGAAAAATGAGGTAATTCTCCATATAATATTCATCTTAAACAGATTTCTGTTTAGATGCTGATATTCATCTAGAATCTATATGGGAGAAATTCTTTACCTTAAATTTAGCTTTTATGAAAACAAAATGAGCTATTTCTAAGCCACCTTCTACTACTACATCTTTTTCTTCTACTACCTCAACCAGGCAATTTAAAGTTAAATAATAGCAGAATCAAGTGCAATATTTAACTCTTTTGAGAATGGCAACAGACATACTTTTAGAGCTTAGTAGCATATTTGATTTGCAAATAATATTACATCAATGGCAATCTAAGTACATATTTTAGATATGACAATAGGAAGATCTCCTAAAATATAAAGTCTACATAGCATAAAGTTTCCTTATTTGAGATGTTGAGCAAAGTTTTGTGAAGAGAGTTCAAAAATATTTTAAAATGACTTCTCCCTATTTGCAATGAGTGTTTTTCATATTTTCACATTCAATGATTCAACTTCAATAACACACTTGATGTTAAACGGTTGCATGAAAATGATGTATTTTAGCATAATTTCTTATTCTACATGACTGATTTTGTCAAGTGTATTAAAGTATTTTTTTTCTGATTATATCCTCATGGGAAAATGCTAAATAAATGCCTTTCCATAAGTTTGGTGATTTTGTATTTTCAAATCTGAAATCATATCATTATTTTCAACTCTTCTTTCTTTCTGGAAATACCTATGGCTAAATTTCACTCAGCCCACAATAACACATAGTTTCACCGGCATAATAAAGGCCCCTAATAGTTATGAAATTAGAGTGAAGTTGATAGTTTGATTCTTCCATTGATCTCAGTACACTTTATTAAGTATAATATAAATCCCATGCTTCAATGGTGGCACAATGGCACCCTTATAAAAGAATACAAAGCAACAAATCCACCTGGCTTAATAATCTGTACAAAGTGGTGTAATGTGTAAACACATGCAACTTGCAGCACATAGCTTTATTTTTTAATGCATAAGACTAGGAAACTGATTATTGGCCTCCTGAATAAGCAGTTGTGTTGGAAAGCTACATACAAAAATATTTAATAAATTTATATATTGTTAATGTTACTTTAATGTCATTTTACTTTGAGTCTATTTTGTGAAGTTGAATAATAATGTAAATGAACCAGCACTATCTACATTTAAAGGAGTATGTCCTTACTTTATGAGTACTATATAATTGTTTCAAGATCCAGAAAATAATAAATTCCATTATAATCTCTGAAAAGTTGGCTAATTTGTTTTCTCTCATGGAAATTTTAAATTTAGCTGTCAACATTTTTCTCTTGATGCATAGAAAATCAACATACTCTGTGTATATGAGCATGTATCACTCATTATATAGATTAATAATAAATAAAAATTTCAAACATACTTCAAGTTATAAAGTAAGAAAAGTTCAAGAAGTTATCAATGTTACCATTTTAACTTAGCTCTTTCCTGGTCGTTTCCTCAGTACAAGAGAGCAAACCCTACTTTTTTTTTTTTTTTAACCTGTCTCACTAAATTCACATTTGTACATACCACAACAACCACATAATGTGTCAGCAGAATTTACATGTTCATCAAGTTTCAAGTATAATAGCAAATAATTTTTAGCAAGCAGATACAAATTAATTTGTTATATTGGTTTTAGAAATAGTTTCCAATAATTAAATTACATTAAAATAATTTCTAATAATTGTTAAATCACATTAAACACTAAAAATCTTTAAAAATAAGTGAAGTAAGACTGGAAAATTTAGGTAATCTTAGCATACAGAGGTAATCACTTTTAATGTTGTGTTGCATTATTGCTTAATCAAAATTATATCTAACTATGAATTCTGCTTTGCAACAATTCTACTTATAACGGTTATGGTAAAATTAAAAATTAATCTATGATAAATTTATTGGTTATAGTGTATTTCATTTATGGAAGGATAAACCTTTACAGAGACATAAACCAGGTATTTTAGAGGTGGGAAAAGTACTAAACATATATTTTAAGACATCAAGTGTCAAACAAAGCTTGGAAGAAAATAGAGGCTCAGTTGTGATAGGCCTATATTTCATACTAGAAAGATGAAACATAGACTTTATTCTATAGACCATTAACTTTATTACTCAGACTTGTAAACAGTTAGTGTCCTTATTGCAATTCAGAGATATACGATTAATTTCTATACCATAATTACAAAGTTTTGGATGATCTGACTTTTGTCTTTTTCTAATCTTGAGTACCATCACCCTAATGCTTATTCATTGTGTCCTACCCAGCTCCCATGGTAGTTTTTGTTTCTTGGCAAAGACAAGCTCTTTTACACTAGGGGTCCTTGCATATAGTGATCCTTGAAATACACTGCACCACCACAACCAACTCCCACCTCTTACACACACACACACATTTCCCATGGCTAGCTCTTTCTCATGTTTTATGTAGGTTTATATGTCACTTCCTCTGTGTGTGACTCACACACAGTAGATACTCAAGTAGTTTTAGGTTCCATTACTAATGATTAATTAAATATATAAAACTATTGTGACATTAAATCAGGCTAAGTCTTTATAATGCTGAATTCAGGCTATTGCAGATCTAGTTTAACGATTTCAAGGTACAGACTCTCTCTATGAGAATATTGAATATTATCTAATTTTCTGTCAACGTGTACATTTTTTTATTACTTCATTGCAAAATGTTTGACCAATGTCAGGGGAAATACAACCACATGGACATCCTAAATTTCACCCACATCCTCTTTACCCCAAACTAAGAAATTTGCATTTGTTATATTTATCTTGCTCAGAACCCTATTAAATGTTTTCTTCAGAATTTGAAAGTATAGCCAGATACCTATAATAAACAGCTAAATTGCTAAGACCTACCAAAAGAAAATACCTTAGCTTTCACAAAGCTCATAGTAGAAAACAACAACAACAACAAAAATTTAAAATTATACATTGCTTTCTTCTTTGTAGAAAACTGAAGATTTCTTCATCTAAAGGGAAAAATATATTGTGATACACAGCATTGAATCCTATTTACAGACATAGATATGAAATATAGGTGTGACATCGTAATTTTATTTTTGCTCTAGATAGTTACTCAATAAATATATTTTATATCAATATTTGAAAAAATAATCAAGACATTCATTACTCTCCTACATTCCCTAAATATCTTGGAGTTAGTTCCACTACACAGTATCATCCTAACTTATGTTCTGTGAGTTAAAAATGAGGAAGAGATAGAATTGAGTACTTTCTAGATGCCTAGCTAAGTGCTTTACATAATTTGACATTTTAATTCTTATGAAACCCATAATCTTTATGACACTTATAAGGAAACAGAGCCTTTAGCAAATTTGTTGATTGCTGCAGGCTGCGCAGCTAATAAATGATGGTTCTAGGAACTAGAAAGTAGACCTTAGAAATTACAATTGGAGAGTCTAAGGTTTGTGCTTTATTAACTAATTTAGTCAGGTGTATTACTTGTTTCATTATGGGGAATCTGGTATGGTTGGCTAATGAAATTAACAGAGAAAGATATCACAGATGCTGTTTTGAGTAGAGGGAGAGAATAATAAAATAATATTAGTTTGGTTTGTATATCTTGACTGAAAGATTTCAATATGCATCAAACTAGGCTTGTAAATTTAGCAAATAAAAAGTGATATATGGTTTTATTGAAATTTCAGAAAAGCAATAAGGATAAGTATGTCCCATGCAGTATTTGATAGATACTTATATTTTAAAAATAATAACTGTGTCCTGTATTTTACCTGTCAATGCTACATCAAAATAAATATATCTGATTAGTAGTTGGACATGAGCCCCAATGGCATGGGAAGAATTAGAATTGAAAAAATTAGTTTGGGAATCATGAATAGTTATTAAATTTTACATGTATATAGAGCTTCCGCTGCCAACGAGGGTGTGGTACACCATGATCCTATAGTGGTTAGTACTCTGCGTTTGGCTGCAGCAACTTTGGTTCGAATCCGAGTCATGGCACTGTCTTCTGTAATGCCTATATAGAGCTCCTGCTGCTTCCAGGCTGTATTATGTACTATAGAAAGGTGATAGTTGGAATAAGTCCATGAACAGATGACATTCATGAATCAAAATATATAATCAAATCAAGAAAGCAGTTAGAGAAACACTGATTTTTTGGAAAAGATTTTTATCAGGTAAGACATGATCACAGAGTCAGAAGGAGAGACATAAGTATATTGGTAATAGCCAGATGCCACATAATATTAATGAGGATGAGACCCAAGAGAAAGTCATTACATTTGGAGTTTATCTCTTCTGGTAGTCTGTTGCCTGAGAGCAGTAACTCATTGTACAGCTGTGACCAAAATATTCTGACAGCATTAAGCCTATTTATAATACCATTAAGCACCTTTTTTTTCTGTTTGTAAATAAAACAACTGTGGTATCATGTATCTGATTATACAGGTGGGGACCTGTCAAGAACACAGATCAAATGATTAAAAATAATAATAATTATCCTAAGAGAAAATATTTAAATTAAGATTATTTTTTTCTGTTTGTCTTTAATGCAGAAAGACAAATGCTGTGTAAAATCAATAAAATTTACAGAAAGCATAGGGACTATGAAGTAAAAAAACCTAAAATTTATCTGTATTAGTGTTCTATTGATGAACTATGAATTACCACAGATGAAGAAGGTTAAAACAACTCCCATTTATTATCTGATAGTTTCTGCATGTCACGAGAGCTGCCGGCATGATGGCTCAACTGACATCTCTGTTCAGTCTCACAGGAAAGGAATCTGTTACCTGGACTCTTTTCTGAAATCCAATTTGAGCTCATTCAGGTTGCTGGCATAATTTGGTTTCTTGTGGTTATAGGACTGAAGTCCTCATTTCCTGACTATTGGCCAGGAGCTACTCTCATTTCCTATAGGCCACTGGCTATTTCTGCCAAAAATCTTTTAAAAAAATTGTAGCTGACAATGTTGAATTGTCAGTCAAATCCCCTTCATACTTCAGCTCCCTTTGACTTCCTCTTCTGCTACCAACTACCTAAACCATTCTGTAAGGTCAACTGACTTGAGACTTTACTTACATCTGCAAAATCCCTTCACAGCGGTTCCTTGATCAATGTTCATCTTAGGAAAAATGAGATCTTTGGGGATTAATGGGATCTTTAGAATCTGCCTATTGCATTTTACCTCCCCTTTTAATTATCTAAAATTAAAAGGCACCTTGCAACTGAAAGTGAAAGACTGTCAAGCACTCAGTTAGATACCTGAAAGCATTATTTTGTGTAATTCTTACTGTGTCCTAAGAGATGAATATCACTGTTTTCAGGTAAAGAAACTCTGGCTCTAAATAATTACATAATTTACCCACATTACATAGCTGTTCAGGTCACTCTGCCCACTTAAACTTTTGACAGTTCCAGAACACCACACACTAACAAAAAGTCTAGTATTTTTTAATTAACTTTCAAATTTCTAGTTCTGAAACCATGACTGATAATGAAATGGAAGGTAAAGTATAGTCACACTCAATTTCAAGATTCTTTGCTCTTTTACACAGTGGTAACACCAGATAATAATAAAACTGGGTTCATATTATGGTAATTTTAAATTTAACTTCTCCATTCCCAGGTAGAATGTTAATTCCACGAAGGCAGGGGCTTTGTAATAAAATACAACCAGGTTAGACTCTAATAGAAGCTTCAAGGCAGGTTTAGTAATATGCTGAGAAAGGGGAGAGGATTTACTGTCTCTTCAAAAAAGTTGTAGTGCTGTCATGAAAGATTTTTTAAAAACCCATGAACTGTATGTTAATGGACTATACATATTAAGAAAGTTAATTCCAAAATACTTGTGTCCTTGTGTCCTGAGAATTTAATCTTAAGTGAAATAGTGGCTGACATGGTTCACTAAGTAATATCTAGTTACGCCATACCTGAGACGTTCTCCAACCACAGAGAATGGAAAAAGATTGCCTAAAGTATCTACTTACATATGGTCTATAATTTAAACTAGAGAATGCAGGAAATGGTTGAAAAGTAATCATTGCTCTTTTGGATTATAAATAAAAATAATATAATCTTTTCAGTTGCCACATGATTTCAGATCTTAGTAAATATGTTCTATTTTCTGGATATGGTTTTACCATTTTAATAAAATTCATAAAAACTATAGTCTGTAAATAGATGAGCCAATTATTAATTAATTAAACTATTATAAAGTCATTATTTGCCAGAAGAATAAAGTCCAAGGAAATATGCATTAAGAATTCTAACCTCTAGTCTATGCTGATAAAAGTAAAAGGGTAATAATTATTATCATTACTGTAATAGTTAACAATTACTGATTGTGTATGATGTGTCAGACACAAGAGTAAAAATGTGCATGTGTGTTGTGTATGTTTGTGTTATCTTATGAGATCAGTTCTATTCCAACTTTACAGTCGAGGGAACTAAAGCTAAGAACATTTAAGTTACTTGCTCAGTTCATAGCTAGTAAATAGTAGAATTAATTTTAAAGTCACAACTAACTTCTGTTAAAAAATGTTTAGTGTTCCATTCTTTGCATAGCAGAAGGTATCTTTTCACAACTATTGTTTTTAGCAATATTTGTAGTTCAGAAGAGAGAGTTTGAAAAACATACATATCTATGTATTCACATTATTCAGAGATGGTTATATTTCTGTATCTTTCTATTTTGTTTACTGCTCATACAAGACTTATTGTGAGGTATTGAAAGTAGCTCTGTTGTACAATAATTAGTCTACTGGTAGCATAAATAAGGGATGTTGTTCAGTGAATTGGTATAAATAATCAGAGATGTGTAAACAGTAGGTAATCTTCTTCATAGACTGTTGAATGTAACATAAGTAATAGAATGTTTATTGTTTACAAGGATGAGCATACTGATTCACTATTTGACTTACCTCAACAGACATTTGTTAAATATTGTCAATTTCTTAGGCCTTTGAGGTACTCTAACCTCAGTGTGACTAAATATCTAAGAGAAGACCAGAAATATTCATAAACTACTTTGCACACTTGGAGAGGGTAAAATAAAGTACTGAAGAAGGAGCAGAGAGTTTCAATTGAGTTTACTGAGGAAGGCATAACAAAAGATTTCGAGAGTTGATGAACATTACAAGTAGAGGGAAAAGTCCATGCAAAGGCACAGAAGTGAGTTAAGTATAAGACATTCATGAAATATTAAAATAGTTTAGTTTCTTTCTTTATATGAAAGTCTGAGAGAGATGATAAAATTAAAAGAATTCAATGAGCCAAAATTAAGGTTATTCTCAAATACCAGAGTTTTACATTTGCGTATGTTCTTTTATATAATGGGAATATAATAAATCTTTTTCCAGTGGAAAAGTTAGATAATAAGATTAATGTTTCACAAAGTTAAATCCATATATTATGTGGAAACAAACTGAAGAAAAATTAAATGTATGAAGACTAAGTAGGTATCTTTTTTATCCAATGTGATCCATTCTATCTGTTAGTTTTCCCATTTGTACATGAAGAGATAGAGGATTAAAGAGTTAAAGTGCTTACTTTTATAAGCCAGATTCTGGTGTACGCAGTAGTATTTTTCAAATATTTAACAAAAATGTATTATTGAGAACATTGTATCAATTATAACTTTTAAAAAGTTACTATTTGATAAACGTGGAACATGGTCATTTTGAGACTGTTGTGACAAAACAACTTAGTTCACTCATGAAAATCAGAGTCCCACCAGAAAATACTGTGAGAGAATTTGTTGTAATACCCTCCATGTATGTATCAAATACAGGAGAATGGAATGGGTATGTTACCTATTAAATTTTTTATAGGTCATGAATTAAACAGTAATATCCTGAAGATAATTCATGTCACCACTGCTTTAGTTGAGAAAACAGAAGCATAAAAAGTTTAACTTGATAGTGGCAATGAGAAACTGACTTGTGAAATCTCATCCTAAAGCTATTGCACTCAGTCAAAAATAGCTTAGGTTACATGATTCTTAAATCGACCAAATCTTGGGTATCTCCTTTTACAATGCAAAATCCCTCATTGCACTTGAGATACATTCAAGTAGTCAAAGGAAAACTTAAAACTTTCATCCCAAGTGTCATTGAAATCAGGGTAAGATAGACCTGCTACTACATTTATCACTAGCCAGTCTTAAGTACCTCGTGATTATTCCACAGGAATGACTTTGTAATTAAAGCATCTTCCAAAATTCCTGGCTCCACTTTACCATTTTTTATTATGAACATTTACTAATATCCCCCAAACAGAAAACATTGCTTCACTAGGAATCTGTCCCAAGTTAAAGCTTACGATGTCAGGTCTTTCTTAAGCTTTCCAAGACATGTGTTGGTGGCTTTCTAAATTCTCCCATGTACATGACTGTTATTCAATGCCCTCCCCTCACCTACATCAAATTGAGGTTCCTTTAAACCTTGAGGAAGCAACTTCAGCCAGTAGGGTTTGAAACAACAGCGGAGAGACTGCTTTCTAGCATCTTAGCAAGCAGAAGCAGCAATCTACAATCAGAACACAGGATCTTCATATCTGGAGGACAAATTCTTATTGCTCACTCTGGTTCCAGAAAGTCATGCCAAGAATGTGGTTGCCATCCCCACAGCTGCCTACCATGGAGCTATGGAGAATGAGTAGACACCATTACACTAATTGATGAAACATTCTGAAATTAGCAGCAATTTACCAGATAAGCTTTCCTTTGGAAGCTGCAATTGGTCAAATAAACTCAAGTTCCAAAACAGTCACTTCATATCATTTCTGCCACTACAATTGTTATACAGATGAAGAGGTGGGTTCTTGGTACTTCCTACTTCACCATCTTTAACGTCCCTTCTTATATAAGTATTTGTAATGTGTTTTACTCTGAATTCTGTTTTCTTTTTTCTTTTTTTTTTTACTTGAATATTCTCGTGGAGAATATCTGGAGCCAGGCTACTTTTTATCCTTTTATTATTTGTGTGCCTGGTTTTGTGTGTGTTTGTACCCCAAAAAAATCATTACTAGTTCTTACAGATAATTTTATCAGGAGATGTCTCAGGGTTATTATTCATGGGGCAATTCTCCTTATGAGATAGTACTACAATTCAGTTATTTAAGTCTTTTTTACCCTCAGGATATTAAAAATAACTATATTGTTAAAATTTGTGGGAGTTTTTGTCTTCTTAGGGTACTCCAATCTTGCATATGTTGGATATACAATGCCAATTTTTTTTCTATTCTTCTCTCTAATCTTATTAATTTTGGTTTTATAATTCTATTTCTCTTTATTTCATATGCAGTCTCTATCTCCCTTATTATACTTTCTGTAGTGATTATTTTTCCTAGACATCTATTTAATATTTTTTCTAAAAATTTTTTCTTCTTTTATTTCCTATATAAGTGTTATCAGTTCCTGATTCACTTTCTCTCTCTACAGCCAAGTCATGACATCCAGGATGTCTGAACATCTCTTCACTTAAGTTCTTATATTTACTTTTATAGCTATAATTGATCATTTATGTTTATTAACATTGATTTATATTTTTCTTCTCTTTATAGGAACATTTTTATGAGTACTTTATAAAGCTAATGAAAATACAAATATATATGTATGGAGCTTGGTGTTATTTCACAAATTTTTTCTCTTCTCAGGATTTCCTCTTTGATGCTATAGTCACAAACTAATTACTTACTGGGTGGCTGTTGCTCCTCTTCCTCTTAGAAACTTAACTTAATTAGGAGGACTTCTGCCTCTATCCCAGATTTGTTGTGATAATCACCACTACCAGAGTGGCCTTTATTTTCTAAAAATTTTATACTATACAGCTATTATTCTTAAAAATGTGAAGTGTTAAGTAAAAAAAAAAAAAAAAACTAACATGACTTAGAGACTAACTTCTTGAAATACTATCATTATATGTACTACTAAAAGTAATTGATATCTTGGATAGAGTGAAAATACAATGGCTATTTAGAGTCACATTTTCATTTATTATTTTATTTAAAAGCACAAGGAGTTCAAGAAAAAAGACTAATTTTTATATTCTGTATATGTCTTATGAATAGTGAACATACACATTTCTGTAACATAGAAATATTTATAGGAGTATGGAAATAGCTATATAAAACATGGCTTTCTTTTATAACTGAGATAGACATGTATCCCCTCCTGTTCTTGATACATTTATATTTCATTTCATTTGTGTAAAATCTTAGGATGGAAGTACATTGAGAGTTATTGCTTGAAGTCATATGCACTCTTAGACGTTGTAGAGAGGCAAAGCAAGTGCCAAACTGCAGATGCAAAGCAAAGCTATATAAAAGAGAAAAACATGTGACTATAGTGTTCTGTGTAAAAGACTGAAGAGAGACTCCCATCTGGGTAGTGGCAACCTGAAGATAATATAGCAAGGGCAATATCATGAGCTCCACTGCCTGTACATTTAAGTCTTTAAAGGGAAAACTAACACAATAGCTTAACCAATTTAACTTTAGAATAAAATAAAATAAGGTGGTGTGTTACATTTTCTAAAGGGCTTGACGAATATTATTTTTGTCTTTATTTATGTGAGAGAACATTTTAAACCCCAACCAGCAGTTTCAGGATATGTACGGTAGACTCTACTACTTAGGAAAAGTGTTAAAGATGCCTGTAGGAAAAACAAATTGTAATCAGTGCATAAAGCTCAATAGAGCAGAAAATAAAGAGAACAAAAATGTTTTCCTGAAAAATATTTAGATAATTTTTAAAGAAATTAGGATTTCATTAGAAATTTCTCAGTGCAAACACTGAACAAGCTTGAAATGTCAGCTGTGATAGGCGACAATGATCCTAAACATGCTGTGTGAATCTCCTTGTTATAACTATGATGTTATACTACGGGACAACTTATTTAAACAGAGTTTAGTAGCCTAAATATAAATGCTATTGCATTTATTTTAAAATGTTATGAATATTATGAAGAAATATATTTTCAACAAATAGCATATTTGAGTTACTTTTCTGCTAGTTCCTAGTTTCAGGACAATTTTCTGGAGGCGTCACATTTTTAGTACTTTTCAGATACCAATTTTGGGGGTTCAAGAGGAGATATGGAGCAGAAAAATGATAGTTATTACAAGAGTAATCATGAATGCTCAGCTAGAGTTGAAAAGCCTAGAATGAAACAGGATTCTATGATTGCATCAATGTACGGTAAGATTTATGTGTTGTTGAGGCTCTTGGTTAAGTACTAGATGCAGTATCATGACATATTTTACAGTCTTGTAAATTATATGATTTACCGCATGAGCTTTCTGTCAGCACAATTTTTATTTATTGACTACAATGTCAGAATGTCACGTGAAGCAAAAAAGTCACCCACAATGAATAACGATTACATTTTTCTAAAATGATACAAACATTAGCTTTTGGTTCAGCAGTGATGTTATGCCACTTCCCATAGCAGTTTCTGTCTTCACATTTTAAATAGATAAATAAGGTCAATTTCATTCTTTCTTCTCTCTGCTGGAGCAACTAGGATAATTGCTTTTTTTCACTCATTCTACTTTCCAGATGTTCACAAGAGATTTCTATCTACTTTCAATGCACATGGATTAGATTGCTTTATATCCCTTTATATATTGTGTTACTTACAAGCCAGAGATACTGGTGTCCTGGCCTCTTATAACATTGAGAAAAAGCAGCATTTCGTAAAGAAAAGGACCCTGAGCTAGTGAATGGGAAACCAGGGTTCTCCAGCCACTATAGCCAGTAATACTGTATGACCTTGACAAGTGTTTGAACTTCTCATCTCATTTTACTAATCTATTAAGTGAGATCATTTAACTAAACCACTTTTAAAATACCTGACTGTCCTAAAATCTTTTATTCAAATTTAAATTTATTTTATATTATTGCTCATCAATAGAGTAGATGAGGGAATATTAGGTTTTGACTTTAGTTTGTCCTACAAAAATGTTTTTACTGCCATTAAGTAAACTTTCCTTTATGAGCAAAATCAAATCAAAGTACTATATCCCTGCTAGTTAGTTATTATTCATGAAGGATAATAAGCCATAACAAGAAAAGGAAGATGAATAATTTTAGATACTTAGATTTGGTTTTGGAATACAATTGCCTCTTGATCTGTTGACACTACAAATGAGGAAGAGAGAAAATTTAAGAACTGCTTTTACCACACTGAATTGTTTTTATTTGGGGTGTGACATGGTTCAAAGAAGATCTTTTCTCATTTGACATAAAAAAAAATCTGAACATTAGAGAAAACCTTTCTCTCTTTTTAAAAAAATCTTTATTTAAATATCTGCTTATATTTTTTAAAAATGGTATGGAGGAAGAGAATAGAAGCAGAAATGTAAATATTAAATTACAAGGGAGTTATGAGAACACAACCGGAAGGGCTCTGTGAGATCTAATACCCAGAATACTGCAAATCGTGCTTACTGCTCCACTTTTGGGTCTAGGAAATTTGTATTGATCCTCAGTCTCATGCTTTAGAAAGAAAAAATTCTGAAAATGGAAAGATCACCTGCTTTCTTAAAACACATCCAGACTTCAAATCCTCTCCACCTTTTTTTTTTTAAATCTGATGCACTGTACTATACTACAGTATTTAAAATAAGATGGATATTTAGGGCTTGATGTTAATATACTTCAAAATGTCATTGACAAGAATCTTTGGGAAAATTGTTCCATTTTGTAAGAAGGAGATTCTGACTCTTCTTGAAAATCACCTGATTGATGTTGCTTCTCTTTTAGTAACCTCTAAAAGTAATGTCTCATGTTTAAATAAATAAATAATAAATAGATTTGTTCATCAACTTGTGCTGGGGAAATACACATGAAAACCCAAATGAACACTTATTTCTCAGAGATTTGTGACTTGCACTTCCCAGTCTAGGACCCAACCTACTTTACTGCATGCGCTTATAGCAAAATAAAAAAATAAAAAAGTCATTATTCATCTTTCCAGTTTACTCCTCTTTTTCTCTCTTAAATTCATTTAAGTAAAGCTTTAGTTCCCAGGTCCCTCATCAAAACTGCTCTTGTCAAGCTCCATATTTTTTAATCTAATGGCTATTTCTTTGTTCTAGTCTTATTTAAATTGAACCATAAAAAACTGTTGATATTTGACCAACTTAGATCTACAAAAATAGCAATTTTGTGTAGTTTAATCTTATTCAACCTATCAGGAGCAGTTGCACATCAAACTTCCTTGAAATATTTTACTTGGCTTCCACACCACCACATTCTCTTGGTTTTTCTCCTACCTCACTGCAAACAATGCCTCTGGTAAGGAGCTAATATCCAAAATGTTTAAAGAACTCATACAACTCAATAATAAAGAAACAAAAAAAATTAAAAAATGGACAGAGGTCCTGAACAGACACTTCTCCCAAGAAGACATATGAATGGCCACTAAACATGAAAAGATGCTCAACTTCACTCTTAGGAAAATGTGAATCTAAACGACAATGAGCTACCACCTCAAACCTTTTAGAATGCCTACCAACAACAGGATAAATAATAACAAGTGTTGGAGAAGTTGTGAGAAAAAAGGAACCCTCTTACACTGCTAGTGGGACTGAAAATTGGCGCAGCCACTATGGAAAACAGTATGGAAGTTCCTCAAAAACTTAAGAATAGAACTACCATATGACTCAGGAATCCCTCTTCTGTGTATCTAACCTAAAAATTTGAAAACATTTATCTGCAAAGATATATGCAGCCTTATGTTTACTATTCAAGCTGTCCAAGACATGGAAACACAAGTGTCCTTCAATAGATGATTGGATAAAGATGCAGTACATATATACAATGGATTATTACTCAGCCATAGGAAAAGATGAAATACTGCCATTGGCAACAACATGGATGGATCTCGAGATTGTCATGTTAAGCAAAATAAATCAGACAGAAAAAAGTCAAGAACGATATCATTCCACTTACATGTGGGATATAAAACTGAAAGTAACAAATGAATAAGACAAATAAAAACTCATAGACATAGATAACAGTTTAGTGATTACTAGAGAAAAAAGGGGAGGGGAGACTGTAAATAAGAGTAAAGGGGGTCAAATATATGGTTATGGAAGGAGATGTGACATCAGATGTTAAACACACAATGCAATATACAGATGATGTATTCAAATTGTACACTTGGAACCTTTATCATTTTATTAACCAGTCACCACAATAAATTTAATAAAATATAAATATAATAAAAGCCTTAAATTGTTAAAAACTGACACATCCCTTTAGCTTTTCTAATCTGAGCTCCTAATCAACAAAGCAATAGCCACAGAACATAAATATTTGATTACTTAGAGTCATATCCTCTAACTAAAATTTTGAAACTTGGCTATATGCTCAGTTCATCTAGAGGGCAATAAACTACATATTGATATTAATCTAGCATACAAGGTCCAAGCCAATTTCAGGGCCTTGTCACTTATGGTTCTGTACCTCAGATAGCCACGTGTTTACTCCCTTACCTCCTTCAGGTTTGATCAAGTATCATCTTCTCAGTGAGGCCTCCTCTTATTTATACCCTTTTAAAAATTGACCCTTCTGTCTACACACAGTCCACATTGCTATTTCATGCTTCATATTTTTCCATAGTACTTATCACAACACAATTTACCAAATATTCTTTTAATTTTGTCTGTATCCCACTACAGTAGGTGATGTCAGAAACTTGCCCATACTTCCTCTGCACACCCCATGCCTGTCTATACATACAGTATCCTACTGAAAGCACCTGCAACTCCTTGCCTGAAGATTTCCTTTCGACCCAACATGGCCAGAAGTACTGGGTATAGGTAGAATTAGAAGATAAATACACCAGTACCATTATGTGGGATAACACTGATTCATAACTATAGTATCCTCCCATGAATCTAGAATTCTCCCATGAAACTGAACCTCAGCTGCTCTCAATAATAACTGACATCCACATTAGGCTTCCTTACATTCTCTTCCTCACTCTCCCCATTCTCCTGCAGGTACCTCCTGAGATTATCACCCCACTAAACTACTTTACTCAAACCCTTGTTTCTGAATCTCCTGGAGAAAGCCAGCCAAGGACATATCTGAAGAGTCCCAATTACTTTAAAGGAGGAGATTTTTTACCTGTTCTATTTTACTGATCTATTTCCAATGACTGGAAAAGAGGTTGGCTCATAGTAGAGACTTCAAAAATATTTGTTGGGTCAATGAGCCCCTATAATAAAATACCCTTTGACACTACTTTAATAACAGTCAAGGCATTACTTTGTATTCACCTAATTTACAAATAATCTGCTCATACTAAAACAATATTTCCTACCTCTCTCAACTACCACTGCTACTGGTATGTGAAATTTTAAAAATATGAAGATTTTGTAGGTCAGTAGGTTGATAAAAAAAGAGAATTTTTTTATTAGAGTGATTTCTATACTTGGTTTTATGTTAGAATCACCTAATTATAGTTTAAAATGTTTTCATTCAGTGTCCCTGAATCTAGATTCAGTTGATTTGGAGTAAGGAACCTTAATACCTGCATACTTCACAATGTAACACTAAATAATCAAGTATTTACACAATATTTCAGAAGAGAAATATAAACTCCTTAAATATTTCCAAATGTATTTAAACAAGAATCAAAAACATCACTTTAAAAATGCTAATACTTAAAATAGCTTCAGAAGTACTTTTTTATTATATGAAATATATTTCTACTAAGTTGCAGTCACTTTTACTTTGGCATAGTAAGGAAAAAGAGAAACATATCTACATGTATAAAGGGAAATGTTAACATGTATATAATTTAATGTGCATATTGATCACTCATACTAACATAGGGAAAAGAACACCACTAGAAATTTTTTGAAGAGTTCAAGGGTTGCATTTTTCTTCAAACTTATGGATGTTAGAGACTACAGTTTCTAGTATCTCCCTGCCAGATATAAATAAAAGTAAAACAATCAAGTATACAGTTATATATTGTATATGAATCACAGTGTTGTTGCATTTTTTAACACTAGTAATTACCATTTTCAGAGTTAATGTACTTGTATCTTGCTAGTCTGGATAAGAAAAAAAGAAAGATAAATTTATTTTTATTAATATTTGCAAGTAATTATCCATATTATAAAACAAAGGAAAGTAGATTATAGAACCATCTGTCATTGGTAGAAAATGAATGTTCTTATAAGAGCAACAAAGTCTTTATTTCTTTCAAGTCAACTCCTGTCATGTTAAAAAAAAAAAGTAAAAGCAATGTTCAGGCAGCCCAGTAATGACCCTCATGGCAGGCTGTGTTCTGAATCCTAATTATTAAAAAAATCATCAATAAACTGTTCTGGGGAGCTTCTCTAATGAGGTACGCAGGTCACTTTCTAGTATCAAAGGGCAGTTGTTTCCAAGGAGAAGAAAAATTTCAGGTTATCTGAAGAGTATATTTCTTACTCAGTGGAGTCTGAAACTGTACAAAAAGATACAAGATTATCCTAAAGAAGAAAATCTTTGTTAAATATATATTTGAATATATATGACTATATCTATGTATCAATACTACACACTCATTGTAAAAGAACATAAATAAGAAAGATACAAATGTAACAAAGAATACCGTTAGAGGAAAAGAAAATATAACTGCCTGTTACCATATCCTAATATTTAGGTATTAACTGTTCACTATTAGGTGAATATACCTGAATCTGAACTATAATATTCAGTTAGCTTCTACTTTATCCAAATATATTTATAAAACTATATAACTGTGTTTTTTTCCTGTGGTATTTTAGCTAAAAATGATTAACCCTGTATTACAGAATGAGAATGATATACATTTAATATAGTTATTTGTTTGTTGGCAATGTGCTTTGAGATTCTTTTTAAAGCTTAAAATTCATGAGAAATATAGTATTACTATTTTAGAAATTCAAAGAAACATGGTCTGTAGCATAGTTTAATTAATTATTCACTCATTAATGAATTTTCAGGGTTTTTTCCTAATTTTTAATTAATAATGTAAGTGACATCCTTGTTCATGCCTCTTTGGGATAATGTGCATAAGATATAATTGATCGTATCTACAGAATAGATACCTAATTTAGAAATATCATATTTAAAAGCATGTTTTTTATACTGTTCCATTAGTCTTTTTTTTCATGTGTTGATACCACACTATTTTATTTACTAAAGATATATAAGAACCTTTCTTTAATGCAGGTGCTTTCAAGGTTTTAGTCCTTATTGCTATTCTCTTATTTTACACTTTTCTTTGTGATAAACACATACTCATGGTTTCAACTACTAGTGAACTAGTGATTGACAAAAATATATCACTAAAACATGCATCCTTCCAAAATTTTATATATTAAATTTCCTACTAAACATTTCAGCATAGATGTCTCACAAAGTCCTTCAATCTTTAGAAGTTAAAAGTTAAATCTAAATAAATTATCATGAAATAAATCTAAATAATCTTTATTTCAACTACTTTATACATTACATGTGTTTTTCCTCTATTCATTATCATAGTGAAAGATAAAATTGTCTCTAGTGGATCAAACTAGAAACCCTTGATCATACTACCTTCTTCCGCTTCCATTATCTTAATGATCTGATTTAACCATCTTTCACATACCGTAGATCTATCTCATAATGTCTAGTCCCCTCCACAACTGCTTTTCATGCTCTGCCAAGATTACTGCAGTAACTTTCCATAGGGCCCCCACACCTCTAGTGTTACCTATTGAAATCATGATTTTACTTTATAAAGTTTCCAAACTGATCATTCTAACCCGGAAATCTGATCATGTTCTCTTTGCTTCAAATCAATTATTGACCTCTACCTTCAATTTAAGATCCTATCTCCTTGATGCAATTCACAGTCTCATTTTTGGGCTTGTGCATGTATTTCCAATCCGGCTAATCATTAATTATTACACAGGTACTTCTCTTGACCAGTTTTTTTTTCCTTGTGATTTTCATTTGCTTATGACATTACTTTCATAATCCAAATCCCATACAGATTTATGCAGACTTGTCATCAAGACTAGGTAGAGCTCACACCATCAGTGTATTTTTTTGTGATCTTTTATTGTGATAAAATATATGTGACATTTACTATTTTAACCATTTTTAAGTGTATAATTTAGTGGCATTAAATATGTTTACATTGTTGTACAGCAGTTTAACTATCTATCTCCAGTATCTTTTTTATCTTCCCAAACTAAAACACTGTACCCATTAAAGATTAACTCTCCATTTCCTGGCCCCTCCTTTGGCCCCTTGAGACCACCATTCTAGGTATCTATATGAGTTGAATTATATATTATTTGTCCTTTTGCGACTGGTTTATTTCACTTGGTATAATGTCCTTAAAGTTCATCCGTATGTTGCAGGTGTCAGAATTCCTTTTATAAGGATGAATAATATTTCATTGTAAGTATATACCTCATTTTATTAATCTATTCATCTGTTGATAAACACCTAGGTTATTTTCAAGTGTGGGCTAATGCAAATAAATCTGCTTTTAAACATGGTTGTACAAATATCTGTTTTGAGTTCCTATTGTATGTGTACATACCCAGAAGGGAAATTTCTGGATCATATGATAAATATATTTTTAATTTTTGGAGGAACCTCCATGTTGTTTGTCATAGTAGCTGTTCCATCATACATTCCCATCAACAATGCATGAGTTCCAATTTCTCCACATCCTTTCCACTATGTTATTTTTTTTCTTTCTTTTTCTTTTTATAATAGCCATTCTAATGGGTGTGAAGTGGTATTTCATTGTGGTATTGATTTGCATTTTTCTAAAGATATTGAGCATATTTTTATGTGCTTCTTGGCCATTTGTATATCTTCTTTGAGGAAATATCCATTCAAGTACTTTGCTCATTTTTAAATGTTTATTCTTTTTGTGGATGAGTTGTAGGAGTTATTTATATATTTCAATATTAACTCCTTAATCAGACATATAATTTTCAAATATTTTCTCTCATTCCATGGGGTGCATTGGTAGTATCTTTTGATGCACAAAAGTTTTTAATTTTGATGTAATCCAGATTATACAGTTGTCCTCTTCTGTGCCTATGCTTTTGGTGTCATGTCCAAGTAATCTGTGCAGGGGAAGACTTTCACTAGTGAAGTCTAAAGATTCCTTAGGCCTTTTCTGAGAATGTATTCTCCCTGGGACTATATGTGTGCTTTTGACCAGTACTATAGTACACATAGCTGCTTTTAAATATCTTAATTTCTCTAGGATTCTCATCCTTGCTTCTTTTCATGGCTTTAGCTGTTCTATTGTATTTCACAATTAATAATCCCTTGCCCTGGGCATCTGCAGATCTTCAGCCCTCTTGCAGTTGTCACAAGCTCTGCCCTTAGCCTCTGGAGTCTTTTCCCAGCCTGAGATCTGATCGGTGCCACATTTGGCTCTGCGCTAGGTGACAGAGAACAGTCAGGCAACCCTTAAACAGGTTAAAATACTGCAAACTAGGCCCACTCTGCACTCTAAGTCTTGCACAAGGGAACCAAGATAAGCTGCTGCTTCCCTCAATCCATCCCATGTTCTGCGGGGGAAGAGACAGGAAAAAGGTGAGCAAATATGCCACAAAATTTCCCACTACTCTAAAGGTGACCCTTTCTGCTACAGATCCCTGAATGATTTCCAGAGCTTCTGTGAAGTTATATTAGCCAGTCTGTTTTGTTTATTCAAAGTTTCCATGAGGGAAAGAGTGCCTGGGATATCTTAGTCTGCTATTTTGCTCCAAGTCCTCCCGTTAGTGGTTTAATATCTGCTTCCACAATGTCTAGCACTATAGAGAATAGTAAAAAATTGTTAGATAAAAGGTAAAAAAGTTAGGATATTAGTATAAAAACTGATCATTAAATATTTGCTTTCCAGTAGATTGCATTATTGCTCAAGTTACATAATAAAGTCTTTTTAAATATTAGTTACCATGGTTTTACCAAGAATATAACTCAAATTATGACAAATGACTGCTATTGATAATATCTTCCATATAGTTTCCAAAGGCTGGCATAGTCAAGGGAGAGATTTCCTTTCTTTTGAATGTTTTAACAAATATACTCTTGGTCATTGAAAAGAAAATTCAGGTTTCATAGCTAAATAAAGAGATATATAGGTGTTTTTAGCCACACCCTCCTTCCCAGATAATACTAATATAGAGAGGTACATATTTTACTTATGGACCAATCTGTTCATGGAAACTGGATAAAAATAGATAAAGATATTCATGCAGAGTATAAATCTAAATGAAATGCTTAGGACATGTAAGAATGCTATATTATGTCTTGCTCTCCCAGGGAACATAATGGCATATATGTAATCAGTGATGACCTTTATTGTCCACAACAGAAAGCTGTAATTACTAATGGCAGATGTTCTTTAACTTGCTGTGATCAACTTGATGAAATCAGTATGAAAATAGGTGGATATAAGTTTGCATTGAAAGGATGTTGTTCAGGGACCACTACTACTTGCAAGAGTTACATTCTTCATATTCTTCCTCAGGTTTGCAGTTTAATGGTGATTTTTATTTTGATAGAGTATCAAAGAGAAACAATTAAAAAACTAATTAAATCAATGCAAAGAGTCAATACTGTAAAATTCATCCAAAGAGAAAAAGAATCCCTAAACCAATTGCTCCTCAAATGCATTGTTATTTTTATTCTCCATTATCTACATTATGAGCTGACAATAATGAGTAATAATTTATCAATATATGTGTATGTGTATGTGTGTGTGTGTGTGTGTGTGTGTGTGTGTGTGTGTGTGTGTGTCTATAGTCACACATTGAGTTCCTTACTATTTGTGGAAAATTTTCGACACAAAGCAGAGGCAAAGCTTAAAAGCTTAACCTTCTACAGAAGTTAACGAACGAGGATAACATTTTCCCCCAATTTCTGGAAGTTAAAATACAAGGCCAAGTGGTTGGTTATTCCCTCCAAAATGTTAAAACTTGAGAACTTGACACAAGGGAATAGAATTCTACAAGACGTTATGTTTAATTACATCAATGGTACAACTGAATATTCAATGACATAGTGGTCTATGCATATATTCAACTGGGCACCATTGTATCAAATGTCCCATGTTGAAAGTTGTAGAGCTGCTATGGTGACATCCTAAGGCCAACATTCATATAGTAAGCCTGAACCAATTCTTCAGCCTTCTAATTAATTCCATGTACTACTTGATACCATTTTTCACAACTCTTTTCTGTTTAAGTTAGGAGAGTTATTCTCTATTATAAGCTACCAAAAATGATGTCTAATAAAATTGATATCAGTACCAGGAATCATTAGATGTACCAAATAGCAGAAAAATGGTTAAATTTGGAGTTGATTATCTGGTCCATTTAAGATGAAGGCGGTAAAAATTCAACTATTTCTAAATGAGTCTGGCCTTAGTATGCAATGGCAAAACAACCAATAAAATTATCTGTTGTGGACACCAGCATGAAACATCCAACAAAGTCAAAGCTTTAGAGAATAGTCCTCAAAGGGCATGAAGAAAATAAAAATTGTAGTGGTCTCTGTTAGTAATGGATAGGTCAACTTCTAGTGGATTTAAACAGCTTACAAGGAATAACAAACTCATATTCTTAAATATTCTTAAAAAGCACACAAAAATTGAAGTTTAAAGACTATCAGTTATTTTATTAACATCATATTTACTATAGTGATGTAGTTAAGATGGATAAAAAACAAATGCAGTTTGAACTTTCATGTAGAGAACTTAAATTTCACTTAAATTTACAGGGCGTTCATAAGAAAAATGAAACATCTTTCTCAAAAATTGAAATTAAAAGATTAGAGAAATTTGGAAGATTCTGAATATTTTCGAAGTCTCTGATGCACCATCACCTGAACTTTTCATACCAGCTGAAATATTTTTCCTTTTGTCCGATAAAGCTGGTTTGGCCTTTTTTTTTTTCTTTTTAAATTTATTTTTAATTATTATTTTTTTTTTTTGGTGACATTGGTTAACAAAATCCAGTAGGTTCCAAGTGTATAGCATATATATGCCTTTTGTGTTCACTACCCATAGCTAGATTTCTTTCTGCCACCACATACTTGATCTTTTACCCCATCTACCTCCCTCCTTCCCTGTTCCCCCCAACCTCTGATAATCACTAGTCTATTGTCAATGTCCATGAGTCTCTTTCATTTTCTTGCTTTTAGGTTTATATCCCACATATAAGTGATACCATGTTGTTTTCAACTTTTTCTGTCTGGCTTATTTTGCTTAGCTTGATTATCTTGAGGTCCATCCATGTTTTCACAAATGGCAGTATTTCATCTCTTCTTATGGCTGAGTAATATTTCATATTATATATATATATATATATATATATATATATATATATATATATATATACACACCATTATATATACCACAGCTTCACAGCTTCTTTATCCAATCATCTCTCGTAGGACACTTTGGTTGCTTCCACGTCCTGGCCATTGTGAATAATGCCGCTATGAACATTGGTGTGCAAATATCTTTTCTGATATGGGTTTTCAAGTCTTTGGGGTAAATACTCAATAGAGGGATCACTGGATCATACGGTAGATCAATTCTTAGTTTTTCAAGGAAACTCCATACTGTTTTCCATAGTAGCTGTACCAATTTGCAGTTCCATCAGCAGTGTCTGAGGGGTCCTTTTTCTCTGCACCCTCACCAAAATTTGTTATTACTTGTCTTGTTGATAACAGCTATGACAGATCATCTCTCACCTGTTAGAATAGCTGTTCTGGCCATTTTGAAGATTATGTGATCCTCTTTCTGAGAGATTTACTATGTAAAAAGATACCATTATTCCATCCATATTATTCTCCATTGACCACAGACATATACCTAGAGTGGAATTTTAGTAAGTCCTAGAGACCAATTATAAAATAAAACCTTGGAAAAAAGGTTTTATGTGACACCACAAAAATTAAGACTTTAGTTGTTTGTATTTATTTGAATCTGGTGAGTCTATGTGGAATGACAGTCATTGTTCTAGAATAAGGAAAAATATAAATTTAGATTGTGCTGCAATTATTGATATGTATGCACCTAAAAAGTGTCAGGTGATTGTATCAGAGCTTAAAAGGCTGGGTGGGTGGCTTTCAATTATTTATTCCTTAGCGGTTCGCCTGAAGCCTGAACAAAGTTGGTTCATGCTAAGTAAATTTGAATATCAGAAGTCTCTTAAAATTTGCAGGAAGGAACTCATTCAACATATGTTTATTAAATGCCTAATCTTCCAGGTCCTGGCAAAAGTGCAGTGAATAAAACAATGATCTCTGCCCTCAATTAGCTTAAAATTTTGTGGGTGAACACAAACAATAAATAGACTAAAAAAAAAAAAAAAACACTGAGTAATGATCAATTCCTTAGAGAAAAGTGAAAACTGGAAAGGGGTTTAGAGAGTTCTGGCCAAAGGATTAACTTTATCCAATTTCACTGTAGAAAGAATAATGTGGAAGTCCCTGAAGCTCTCTCTCCCTATTGAAATAATTTTTAAAAAGCAATAACAAACCTTTTCATTATTATATGATTAAATAATATAGGCAAGGCTATAGTTTTGGGAAAATCACAAAAATATTGTCGCCAAAAGTATCTGAAAGATTGAGAAATATGAATTCATACAACTACCTGATTATAATCAGAGCAGAAGATAGGTGGGGCATGAAGCATAGCAGGCAGTGATTTAAGCTTAATCAAGTAGTTTTTATAATCTTGGCTGCTATTCCATATATGGCCTCTTTTCTGAAAAAATAAGTTTAATCTCTGACATATGCTATGCCATTCTTTTGGATGGGGCATTTTTTGCTTTCACAATAACAAAAAACATTTAAGTATATTCACTTGAGAAAATACACAGTCCTTCTTTGATTCTTTGTCACAACTTTACCTACACCGATCTTGACCACTTCATCATTCAGGAAGCATCATTGTCTAGAATGACTGATTTAACATGCACTCTGGAAAGCAGGAAGTGGAATGTGAAATGTTTAAGTAAAACTGATAAATCTGTTTTAAAAGGTGAGCATGAGCTAGTACATACATAAGGAGTGGTCTGAGCATGTTGTCTGGGAGTACAACAGACTGTCAATGGAGTAGAGGCCAATGTGCTCCTTTAACTGTCAAGAGTCCTCACCTGCAGCTGCTGTGAGCATTGGCTGCTAATAGCACCTAAATATATCCTACTCCTGAGAGTTTCCCCTGAGTTTGTGCCCAACCCGGGGGGTGATCCACTGCCAATATCTGACTAATATACAAGTACAAAAGGTGACCCCTTTGCCTCAAAGTGACACAATTTTGTGGTGCCATTTATGTTTCTGTCTGAGATGAAACCTCAACTATAGACACTCCTTTGCTGATCCTGCTTTCCACACTCAGTCAGTCACTTGCATGAGAATCCCTGTCTCAAGCCCTATCTTCAGGGAACCAGACCTAAGATAGTCATGTGGAGATACTGCCTACAGAGTAAATAATTGCCAATCTTCAACTGAAATGTATGTTGACAGTACTCTATTTGCTAATCCATGACTGCTGGTAAGTATACTTTACAAAAACTTTCTTTAAAATGGCATGATTGAAAATGCTTTCATATAAATTACCTTATTTAACCCTCGCTACATCCCTGAAAATATAGAAAGGAAAATATTATTACCTACACTTTATGGATGAGGAAATGAAGAAATTAATGTCTTTAAAGTCTAGGTGTCTTATCTAAGACGGTGTATAACTCCATGTCAGAATTATTGCTAAATACAGGTTTTCAATTTTCTAAGCCAAGTATTCTTCATTCTATATCTGGCTGTCTCCCAGGTTATCATTTACTGTATAAAATCTAACTAACCAGAACATTTTAGTGTACACTCATAAATATACTCACACACATGCATGCACACATGTGCACTGCTAGAATAGGTCTGCTTATTCACACATGTAATCAATCAGTAGGTGGATGTCCTGACCAAACAGCTCACATGTGCATTTATACTATAACACCACCAGCAGAATTCATTTTCTGTGAAGAATTAGAAACACTTTGATGTCATTGAAGTAATCAGCCATCTTGAAAATATCTACCTTAAAAAGTTTACCTTGCTGAAGCTTCTCTATTAGAAGTGAAAGTCCGTGCATTGCAAGCTTCATTATAATATTTTAGTAAAAATTCTGATTCATTGGAAGATGGTTATGTAATTATCTAAGCTAGAAAGTAGTGACCTGATAAATACTCCATTGATTTACCTTGTGTTTCTGGGACTTATAAGCTTACCTCCTCTATTTTAAAACGATGGAAATGAGAATACTTCTTCTGACAGATGTAATTCAAAGTGGAAAAGGGAAGGAGTATTGCTTTATTCATTTTTAACTAGTAATTGATTGGGGCTTCCAATGTTCAAAAAATTAAACTATTTTTTTATTATAAAAATACATTTCTTCTCCCAGTTAGTGAGTCAATAATTGGTTTTCCATTTTATAAACCTAAACAAAGTTATTGTAATAAAATACTTTCTAAAGAAAATAATACACTCACTCAACATCCTAGGGCCCTATTATCTTTTCAGAATATGGATGGCATAGAATGTACTTCATTTAATTTTTTGAGGCCTATAGGAGATTGGCAAACACATGAGGGAAACAGATGCAAAAGTGGCAAGGAATTCTTACTGGACAGTATGGTTACTCTGTGGCCGATACTATGTGTCCCTGTCTGCCTGGCCCATCACTATAAGTTTAACAATGCTCTCCATAGGGCAGCATCAGAACAGTTATTAAAATG
Organism: Macroglossus sobrinus; assembly: GCA_004027375.1. Taxonomy (NCBI): domain Eukaryota; kingdom Metazoa; phylum Chordata; class Mammalia; order Chiroptera; family Pteropodidae; genus Macroglossus; species Macroglossus sobrinus. Next base: position 777,740 of record PVKZ01000174.1, read on the forward strand.
GCTGTCAAATGAACCTAGTCGCATTTGTCTTAAAGATATGACAGACCACATCAAGTCAGAAGTTCAGCATTTATTTTTAAAGATCTAGGTTGACATCAATAATTTCAATCACTGGTGTGAGTTGAAACTTTGCCTCAGGTGACTGGTCATTGAGTCTATTCTAACATAAATAAGATATAAATCTCAGTCTTCTCTTCAGAAATGTTAAGATGCAGAATACAGAGACAATAATAGGTATAACTATATCCGGTAAAGGAAAGCTGTTTCCTAATACCATTTCTAGATTCCGAGTTGCCAAAGAGACCTTCTTTAGTTAAAAACAAACAAACAAGAAAAAGAGACTATACATTTAAGGGAGAGATTTTTAGATTTATACACACAGTTAGAAATGCATCTAACACTGCCATGTATATATATCTCATCAGTTTGTTATTGTTTATTCAATTGAAGTGAAGGCATCAGTCATAAATCAAAGTAATTAATAATTGTAATATTGTTTCCACTATATAGTGTATATTTTTAAATGCAACATACAAACATTACTTGTCAGTAAAATACTGATATTTTAGTAATCAATCACAAATGGAGAGCAAACTCTTCCAGAGAGGTCAGGCATGTCTTTGGTGCCTCACCTGGAAATATAGTTTTGCATCATGGCTGCCATTGTTCAGGAAGAAGGGTAAGAAAGGATTCTCAAATCTGACTCAGGCATACACAATGGCTCCTCTGGGCTAAACATTGTTTACATTGTCCTCCTCACCTAAAATGCTGCTAACACTGGGCATGACTGTGATAACTGTAAGTGATCAAAACTTCAGCTCATTAGGTATAGCGAGACACTTGAGTGGGAGTAAAGAGAAGAGTCAGATAACCAGCAATCATGAGGAAAGAGCATAAAAAAAATTCTCTGACCTCAGGGGAAAAGCCTTCTTTCTGTATTAAAAGAAAGAAGTAGCTTAGGAATTGTGAGAAAGCAGTTCCTATAAGGCTGGACATACCTGCTCTAGACTCTCCCAGACCTACCTGGCTACACAGGACACAACTGCTCAACTAGCAGCCTCTCTCTACTTATCACTGTGTCAAGCCTGCTACCAAAATCACATGAATTGGTGATTTCTCTGCAAACCCTTTGAAGACTCAGGAGTCTTTCCATCTTTCCACACTGTATTCCTCTCCCATGTGTTTCTCTTTTTGTACGTGTGTGTGCACAGCATAGTGGTTAGACATTTATATAATTTATAAAGTGATCTCCCTAAGTCTCATACCCACCTGAAACCATAGTTATTACAATATTATTGACAATATTCTCTATGTTGTACTTTACTTCTCTGTGACTATTTTGCAACTACCAATTTGTACTCCTTAATCCCTTCACCCTTTTCACTCAGTCTCTAATCTCTTTCCCATCTGGCAACCATCAGCTTGTTCTCTGTGTCTACGAGTCTGTTTCTGTTTTGTTTATTTATTTTGTTCTTTAGATTCTACATATGGTACTTATGGTAGAATCTAAGTAAAATCATATGGTATTTGTCTTTCTCTGTTTGACTTATTTCACTTAGCATAATATCTTCAAGGTCCATCCATGTTGTCACATATATAAGATTTCATTCTTTTTTTTTCTTGCTGAGTCACACATATTCCCTTAGAACCAGCCCAAAAACAAGAGGAAAGAGAGAATTAGACTCACCTATCTCTGATGTCTTGAATCCTAGTGCCTCATGATATTTGCATTCTAAATTTCTAACACAGGAAAGATCATTATTTTAAGATGGATCAGAAGAAAATATTTGAAGTTAGCTTATAACTCAATTGACTAGATTAGTTTAAAATTAGAAATAGCTTTTTTGCAGATGGAAATTTGCCCCAAATATGTTCCTGTCACAACTCTAAAGTAATTATTCTTTGTTTAGAAGAATTTAATAATAATATTCCATTTTCAATTTTTATGATTAAATTTTAATTTTGTGTTTAGTTGTTTTTTTTTTTTAATAGCTTTTTGTTACCTTTGTTTCCTGTCAGTGCTGAGCTGATCAAGAAGGGAAGGTTTCAGTGGTGAGATGCCCATTTGAAAGAACATACAAGGAGCCAACATGAGAATGATATGGCAGGCACCAACTTTATTGTGGAGAGCATACTTCTGTGCTAGGAGACTGCATAGTGTTTTATATGTCAGAGAACAATAGTGGCATTCTGTCACATGTGCATGATACAATAAGCTGAATCATACTTACATAAGTTAGGTGCAAGCGCCCTTCTACAGTAATGTAATATTCTAAACCTGGAGTCCTATCCCTAGCCACGTTCCTGGATCAAAACCAGACCTGGGACCCATATCTCCTAATTACCTTAGCATATAACATGTTTATATTATTATAAATTGAGTTTTATGTCATTTTTGTTTATAAAATTTGTATTTAAAATTTATTAACTGTTTCAATTTTACCAATTTTAGTAAACTATGAATACTATTTCAAGTAAAATTATGAATTATTGGGGTACTTCAGGAATGCAGCAAATAAATACTAAAATGTCAATATCATCCTTGTTGCAATCTTTCCCGCTCAACCTCCTTCTCTTTAAGACTAAAATGATGAAGTGAGGGGCTTAAGAAGAATGACTGTAGGGGTAGGTCTAGGTTTGACTCAGCATTGTCATAAGCAGCATGACACTGGAGAAATCAACTGACCTTTTTAAATTCCAGTTTTTCCATCTGTAAATGAGAATGATAGAACCATCTTTACAGAGCTGTTGTAAGGTCAAAGTAAGAAACAGCATTTGAAAAGCTTAGCAGAGTTCATAAACAGTGTCCAATAAAAGGTAGCCATTTTTATTAAATTCTATTAGCATGTGAAGACTCAGAAATTGAAGCTAAGAAGGAAATAACAATTACTGGGAGCATACAAATACAGACACTTCACTTGTTACTTAATTTAATCCCCACAATAACTCTTTGCAATAGATGTAATTACTAACTCTATTTTATAAATGAGAAAACCCAGGTCAGAGAGATTAAATAACTCATCCATTGAATGTGTTTGACTTGAAAACTCATTCTTTTTTTTTCTGCAATTATACCATGCTGAGCTGCTCCTATACACCGTCCAACTTTGTGCACAGTACTTAAAAAGATTGATATTACATGCATGCTGACTTGTCCATTATAAAGAACATTTGGATTATATTGGCTGCCCAGTATCCATTCCCCTTGCTAAGAGCAACCTTTATTTCCTTTTGAGAAAGCTCTCTGTCTCATTAGTGTTAGGAGAAACATAATTTCAGAATCAACTTCTCAATATGAAAGAAAATGAAATGGAATCTCTTCTCCCACATCTTCTCAGACACATTTAGCCTAAATTCTAACAATTCTGGAACTTTAAATCTTTAGCTGAAATGCAAATTCAGAGTTAAAAGTTGGCTAATCATCTCACAGGCAATGGCTATGAAAGAGTGATTGTGCTTCTTGGTTTTTAAAATTTTTTCCCTTCAGGTTTCTTCTACACCTACAGCTTCCTACTGGTTCTGTGTCCACCTTTTCATAACCTAAACTTTTAGTTAGTCTCTTAATCTTGCTTGCAATCAATATTCCTAACATACCAATACTACTAACTCTTGTCTACTCCTATTCCTATTTCTATTCCTTGAGTGTAAGTACAGTATAATGTTCAAGAACAGAAAATTTTTAGCTAAACTCTATATGTTCAAATCCTACCTCTGCTGATTACTAATTTTTTCATTCATACTGGGTTATTATAAGAATAAAAACAGTTATTATTTGTAACATTCCTAGAACAGTGTCTGGCATATAATACACTTTATATATGCTTGTTGTTCATTTGTGTTCCTAGTATGAAAAATTTTTAATCCTAACAAACAGTTTTTGTTATTCTTTAACTTCCCATTTGTCTTCTCCAGGAATCCAGACACTTCCTAATTGGCAAAAAGACAAGCAAAGGCTAAGCACCCACCTTGCTGAATGATTTATAGAAGGGCAGTACACCAATCTCATAAATGTTAAATTACTTCTTGGCAGGTACCCAGTCCCACTTTCCAATTACATAGTTGAAATAACGTGAATTTGGTACCTTCTCCTGCCCCATTAGAGTCATATGTATTTTATAAGATCTATATTTGGTCACAGTTTTAGGGGATCCTGCTTTTATGAACAAACCAGCCTGATATCAGTAATTCCCACTTTGTAGAGCTTGTAGCAGATCATCTCTATAAGATTGTCCTGTGTAGGAACATTCAGTGGATTCTACAACTGTGAACAAATTAAGTTTGTATCCTGCTCTCTGCACTAGCTGTCAAGAAAAAGACAGTCTGACTTTACCATGACCTTGTTGGGTTTTAAAGTTCCAGACAGAGTTATTCAGTACTGTATGTGAGACTTGCTGTGCCCTGTGAGGTGGGAATTGTTGTGTTTTGGGTCAGCAAGCAGCTGTAGCCTTAACTTTAAGAACTACAGAGCATGAATCCTAATCCTTTCCTTTTTCATTCTTTTATATCTCAGCTTCCATCTACCACCTGCTCATTGTAAACAGTGATTTTCATTTTGGTTCATTTTTCTACTTACCTAGTTTATAGCTTTGATTATTTTTTCTTTGGATCAGACTTTTCCTTCTCTGCTGTGTTACTGTTTTACTGTTCATTACCACAAGTGTTCTATCTAGTGGAGCATTGCAGGTTAAAAAAGTACACACACACACACACACACACACACACACACACACACATATACATACACATTTAATATTAGAAAAAGTATCATGTTTTAGTCTTCATTTTCAATAATCAAGATCTTTTTTCTTTAAAGCTCTCTTTATAACTTCCAAAACATCTCTCTGGAGTTCTAAGGATAGATATTAAATGCCTATCAATAGAGAGTCAAAGGAGACAGAACTGAAGTACATTTCTTGATTCAACCAAGCTGAGGTGTCATAAGTAAAAGCACCCAACAAAAGGCACAACACACAAAAGCATTTCACTAAATATTTCTTGAAAGAAACAATGACTAAGTCTTGCTCCTTCTTCTCAGAAACACATTGGAAGGTGGATTAGCCAAAGAAGTCATTAAGCCATTCTAGTGTTTGTTCGCCTAAATCGTATATTTAAAATATTATGTCATCATTGCCAGTAAAAATAGACAAAAGATGAGATGCTAATTGCACTGATATAGAATAAAGCAAATGATAGATGTTTACAATATTTATGAGCACTAGTTTCTGCCTTCATGCTGGAATAACATTTAAAAGGAGAGAGAAATTGCAAGGTGAAGTATCATTTGGCAGCAAAGAAGTCATTTATCATTTAAGTTAACAACTTAGACTGTCAAACTCGATAAATGAAATGGTCCATTGATAACATTCCAATCACTGATGCATAGCTTCAATATAAAATGCCCAATTAGGTGTACTTGATTAAATTATTTCTATGTAAAGTGTTTGTGTTTTATATAATGCACAGTAAAATTTTGAAGCCTCTCTAGATTATTTCAGATTACTTATGAGTTTCTTGCAGCAGCCCAGATTTCTAAAGAAAAATCATTAAACATTAAATACTTCAGCAAAATGAACTTTGTCCTTTGAATGATAGTATTATGCATGCTATAAATCTGATAGAGATATTGCATCTGAGAGCTTTTCAGGAGATAACAAAAAAGGTATACCTTGGGACAAAACATTTATTTCTTTTCAAGTAGTGACCTTTATAGTGCATTTTAAGCATGACCATTGCCTTTTAAAACTGCTCAATGTTGCATACAGATACCTTCCCCTGCACTATATTCTGAACAAGGAAGTGGAAGGTATATTCAGTGTTAACTCATGAACATGAACCATATGGTTTAACTCATGATGGAATAAATTAGCAATGATTATGAGCATTTTTATTTTAGAAGAGGTTTTGTATGATTTTGTTAGGCTTCCCCAGTGCAAATTCAAGTGTCATATACAACATTGATTTATTTTGCAATAACTTGGTTCAGATTTTAAATATAAATATTTTTACACAAATCCCAGACAAAGTGCTCTGATATCCAAGTAGGTGACCTCCCCCAAAGAAGACTGTATGAAGAAGAGAATAACAGAAAAAAATCTATGCAGTTTATTGTCTGTTTAACATGAATTAAATTTCATACCTTTAAGCAATTCATTTAAGGCATGGGTACCCTCAGGATAAAAAATTCTATTTGTGAACCTAATGGGTTTAGTGATTACCCATCCTTGTGAACAAAATTGCAGTAAAATCTGACATAAACTTTGTTATTGCTTAGTTTCAGATTATTAATAGCTAATGACAATAAGGTTGAAGTTCATATCCCAAGCCTTATCACAGTCAAATTCCAAGCCAGATTATTTATTGGGTGACATATGGTCCAACTTGAAATTCAACAGTTGCTGAGGATTTCAAGGAAAATGATCATTCATAATATGCACACTATACGTAGATATTTGGTTTTACACCTATGCAAACTTTGATAAAATATATTATTGATTAAATATATTATCGACTTTGTTAGTATTGATTATATATAGAATGAAATTTATAAAATGCAATTCTAATATTAAGGCATTGTGATTTATTTAGATTCTATATACTGTAAGAATAAGATAAATTAGCATGTAAAAATAAATATGACATTTCTCTATATAGAAGACTAAGTGTGGAAGCAAGATGGTGAATGGGAAAAGTTGAAAGGTCTAAATTAAATCTAGTTGCTACTTATTAGCTTAATTATTGTCCATATTTTTAAATAAAAAACATAATGCTTCCTACCATAGGATGTCATTAGGATTAAATAAAACAGTATATGTGAAATTAGAATATCTGGCATATAGAAAGTTTTCAAATATTTATTTTATTTAAATTTCTTTGGAACTTTCTCTTATATGAAGTTCAAGTGATTGTTTCCATAAAATAGGATAGCCACAGCTTTTATTACTAGAAGTGTGAGGCCTCATTGCCCTTTGTGCCAACCAAAGGAGCTTGCTCATATAAACTCCTCAATTCTCTTAGATTTAAACAAATTCTTTTTTAACAGGAAGAAATATATTATCATACCAGTGATCCAGTAATTTCCAGCTCTAGCTAAACAAAATTATAAGGCAGTTTTTTCATTTCACTTGCAAATGTTTTGCTATGTACAGATCTCTAACTCATACAAGTAATGGTCTTAGAAAGTGGGACACAAAATATTAGCAAGACATTGCAAGAACGTACACAAAGCAGTCTGAACAAGACTGCGAGAAAAATCAATGAAGTATATCCTGGAGGTAATGCTATAGCTATTATACTTAATCATTTTAATAATTCTTTATTGACTCACTGGATTGTGTTTATTCTTTTCTATTCTTTTCTGGTGGAAAGTCCACATATTTTCAGACCACAAATATAATTATTCCAAAATGTTTAAGTATGAAGAGTTCTTGTGCTATATTAGAAATACAACCTGAATTTCTTATATCAGCAGAGGCTCAGCAAGCCATCACCAAGAATGTTGTGTTATGTGTGTAGGCCAAACCTGAGGGCCACAAGTCCTTTGTATGTGCCTTCAAAAACAGGAAGGCGCAACAGAATCAATCTAAATGAGGTTTCAGCAAAGAATACCGATTCTTTTGATGTCATAAGGCCTGGTTTAGTCCCTGGTAAGTTTTGTGGAACTCCAGAAAAGCTGTTACTTATATTGTCTATTTCCACCATCAATGGATTTTGTAGTTAATATGGAGAAGCATAAAACAGTCCTTGTTTTCAGGGAATTATAATCCAGTCAGAATGGACACATTCAGGAAAAGTGAAGCCACCGTTAAAAAAAGAAAATGGTAAAGTGACTTTGCAATTTAATGATTAATTATACCAATAAGTCATTTATACATTGAATAAAAATATGAATGCTCACATTTTGCCATTAAAAAAAAACAGCAGAGAATTTAACTGTAGAAACAGATTTTTGCCACAGAAACTAGAAGTAATTTCTCTTCTATATGTAGGTGTAAGAACTATATCTAAATAGGATCTGTGCACTTCAAAGCAGAAGAAGAAATGGAAAGAATTCTGTGGACAAATAAATTAATGAAATGGAAAAATTATGAATAAAAGGTAATGGCAATTTATAGGAGCTTTAGTATGTTGAATGACTATATTGTTGGCCAACATTTTGAGTACTCACTATGTATCAGGCTTTGTTCTAGGCACTTTCATATGAATGAATTTATTTTATCATTCATTGAGGTAGATGCTACTTACCTCCATTTTTTATCATTGAGGAAACAGATATAAACATGTGAAATACCTTCCCTATGTTAAACAGCTAATAAATAGCAAAACTGGGCTCCTGAATTCAGAGAACTGGATATCAGAACTGAGTCACAGTCCCTCCAATAAATACAGTGTTTCATAAAATACAGTGTTTCTATTTCAATGAATTCAATACATGTTTTAAACTATAAGAGGAAAATACTGCTTCATTTGGTTTATTGTCTAGTATGCTTTGATGATTAATTCAGTCCATACCCTCTTTCATATTCCCACACCAGTAACCACGGTGCACACTTCAAATTAGATGTGGCACATAGAGCTAAAGCTCATAATAGTTCAGATCATCTGTCTTCATAAAGCATTATTACAGTAAAAGTGGAAGACATTGAGAGAGGGATGCAGCTGCTGGAGAATGTAGAGAGAGGGAGGGGAATGAAAAGCACAGAAAAAAAACATTTGAGCTGTGAAATGGCCAGAGCATAATTAGTGCTAGAATCTTTAAAAAGATTAACAGCAAGAACTTTATCTACCTTTTTTACCTATAATTATGACCTATGCAAATATATACAAAATATTAAATTATATAGATATATTCATACTTATATATTTATACATATATATGTACTTTTTGTTGTAAATTTAAACAGTTTTTTCTACCCACTCTACTTTCTTCTATAGTATCCTCACCTTATCATAAGAAAGATAGGAGGCATGATAGGGTATAGACACTATTTTAGTGATAATAACCCAAAAGAGACCACATCCAGAGAAAGAACTCCAACTCAACAGAAATATACAGCATATAATCAGAGCACCGGGAGGTTTAGGGTTCACCTAATCTTTCAATATTCCAGATAATCCTCAGTAAGGGTCTGATCTCTTTTTTAAGATACAAATTTCCAGATTATGTCAGGGGTTTACTACTGATACATTTAGACATTGTAACTGACAAAATTGTCATGATGAGCACTAATAAGTACATATTACAGATAGTCCTCTCTTGTTACTAAACATTACCTTCAAGTTCTCATCCGTTGCTTGTAAAGGCTTTTTATTTGCCATTCCTTTTTCTTTTCTATCACTGATAAGGAAATAGGGAGATGGTAGAGAGAGGACTAATTTTCTATATTAACAATATATTTTTTTAAAGCCATATGATTCATTATAACCTAAAATGCATGCTGGAAACAAATTAATAACTATGGCCCACCCACAATTTGCTTAGAAGTCATTTTTAATGAGTGTCAGAAAAGAGTGGTTAATGGTGCATGCAGAATCAATATAGTAGTGCTTTGTAGTACTTACAGATGGATGGACATATGTGTGTCGAGGATGAATCAAAGTTCACATAACACCTCAACCACAATTTTACAGAAGCATTGAAAAAGAGAGCAGGCATATTGCAAGATGTAATCACTATAAGCATATGTGAGAGACTAGACAACAGGGAATGAGTGTTTGCTTTTATAACTGACAAACAAGAAACAAGCACTAGGAGAGTTCTGCATGACAGCATGAGGAATTTCACAAACCCACTCCTGGCTATATTGGTGAAAACTGTTTTAAAAACAACTTTGTAAAGTCTTCGGAAATGGCAGTGTGGTTTTACAGTAAGTGAATAAATATTTATTTAAGTAAATCTACTAAAACTTGGTAAGAACTGCCAGAATCTGTGACATTTAAACCAAGACCCATACCCTTCTTCTCCCTTCCCAGCTAGCAAGACATAAACTCCACTTGGACAGGTAAAGCCAAGACACAAGGTGTGATTTCTATTTCCCAAGATCCCATTCAGAAGGCTATCTTCCCAGGAAGGGCAGGATTCCAGCATTTCTCAACCTATTTGAAGTTATCTGTTACAGAGGCTATGTTCTGGCTGAGTATGGTTGAGAGATAGAGACAACTTTCTCCCAGTCAATCCCCACTTGACAGATGGTTGCTCTTCCTTAGGCGGGATACTACTGTCAATACTGTGGATCAAATATCTATACCCCATCTCATGCAGTGGGCATTTCCAAACTAAGAGAAGCAAGTTGAAAAGTCTTGAAGGTGCTGCCCCTACATCTACCAAGCACTCAGCTCCTAAAAAGAGGATGGCACTCAGAGAAAAGCATGCACTTGTATGTATCCTCATTTCCAGAATAATGTCCCAGGGATTTTATACATTCTTAAAAAGAATCATATTTAAAAATATTAAACCACAGCATGGTAAAGATACTAGAATATTTCATTCAAAGCCAGACACACTGAGTGTTAGTGGCTATAAAACAGACAATTAAGTCCTTAAGATGAAAGTTTTTAGAAATGTAAAAATTATTAAGAACACTATGGGATATCTATAAAAATCATAATTAATATATCAAAATGCTGAAATGTATTTAAAAATATTATTATTTTTCCTTTAAAAACACCCATCAAAACACTTGCAGACCATACAATGAGAAATACACCATAATATACAGAAAAGCAAAAAAAAGTAAATATGCAAAGATTATACACTAGAAAGAAATACATAGAGAACCAAAACCCAGTCTATATACCAGGGAAATGGTCAAGGATAGCTGGATTGGGCACAAAAGGAAGGGACAGATCTCAGCATATGTCTTGGCAATTTGAAGAGGCACATTGCTCAAAAGTAATAATGAAACAGGATATTGTAAATAAGTGAGGTTCTTATATGATTCAAACATCCCCTTCCATCAGCAATTCATTTGAGGGCCTGGGCTACTTTAATAGAACTTTGTTAGTGTTAAAGATTTAGCCATGTGCCAGGCTTCTGATATGATTTATTGTGGGAGTTCTCAGGCCTGTTTAAGATTTTTATAAAAATTATTGGCCCCTTATCAAGGTTACTTGTGGTTGGTTATAATCTCATAAATAGCTGAAAACTTCTGGTTATATAAATCCACAGTCACACATTTCAAACAAATAACATTTAAGGACTCTCAGAGGCCTTGACCCTGACTTGAACATTAACTTCTTACCTTAATGAAAAGATATGTAGGACAATATTAACAAGTAGCATTGTTCTAATAAACATATTTAATTGAAATCATTGTGTTAGGGCAGAGTTACATAAAAGTCTGTTTAGCTCTTTCCAAAGACATATACTGAACAAAGAAATGATGATAAAATTCTCTTTATAAAATATATAGAGTCCTTTATAGATATTGAGCTCAAATTTGACAAATTTTGTTTTAGCTTTCAAATATTTTAGGATAAAAAATACAAGTCGAGTGAATTTAATGAATCTCTCAGTCTAAGACATAACATTGTGAATTACTGTGAGTGTACGTTGGTATGCATGTCTATATGAATTATTGTGATTGAATATTTTATTTTATCTACTATAAATGAATTTGATTATAAGGCAACTAACAGGTAGGTTATCTAGCGTCATTGATAATCTGTTGAGTATATGTGATTGTTTATAATTATGTGTAGGTTAATCATTGTTTCCAAGTTATATTAGTTTTATAAGTCTGAATAACTATAGTAAACTTACCAACACATAAAATACTAATGGCGTTCATGGAAATTAACACACACTTTTACTTATTTATTATTCATTAAAGAAAATCCTATGCAAAATAAATGAAACTTTGTAATAGGAATATAACCAGTACCCTAATCTAAGATTGTTATTATTGCACTTCCTGGCTGACCTTAAGATGTCACTTAGGAAAAAGTTTACAATCTTTGTTTTTCTCTCTGAAAAGATCTGTCAGAAGGATAGAAAAGATGTGTTAGACGCAAAAGGCACACTATCAAATTACCCAAGGTAGTAATAACTGGTTATATGAATAGACATAAAATAAAGGAACAAAAGAAACCATGTCAGTAGCCACACAGCTAAGTCTTAAGTAGAATAGGAGGATGCATCCTGCCTTTCAATATGTAAAAGGAAAGACCAAGAATCCCAAAGTAGTGCCAACTTGTCATCCATAAGAGAATATCTACTTTCCTTTATTCTAGAGAATGTCATTCTCAGGAGTGATGTTCTCAGTAATCTGCTATCCTATTTATTTTAATTATTTTTCTTTTCTGTATCTTCTATAATAATTACCATTCTTTTAAAATTATCTCTGTCTTAAATTTGAACTCCTCTCCAAGTAAGAAACTTATTAGCACCATCAATCACCATTCAGCATAGAACACAGTAGAGAAATAATGTGCAGCATTCACATTCAAGGTCATCTCAAAGAGTAGAAACCTTAATTTTTTTCTAACCTCTATGCCTTTTGTTAGAGTGACCCATTGGTCAATAAGATAAGGATAATGAAGCAAAATCACATGATGCAAAATGATAGTCATTTTTCTTAGGTGTCAACACATGCAACCACTTTTATCAGAAAAAAATTAGGAGTAAAGCAGACATTTAAGAGCCTCTTCAACTTTTTCCTATAACTAACACACTCACCTATACTTATTTCTATCCATACTTAACGTTGTTTCTTGTATGTTCATTCAACAAAAATTTATTGAGCACTGTCTCTGTATCTCCTTACCCTCATTAAGATTACCTTTTAGCAAGATGGACTGTTATACAACCAATAACACAAGACATTATTTGCATACAATTATGCTATACTTTATAAAGAAGATATACATAATGTTAAGATAGTGTACAAAAGGAAGAGGAGAGATTTTTCTGTGGAAGTTTTTAAGGTGGTTCTAAAGAGTAAGCAGTTAGATAAATTTTCAAGTGGGGCCAGATAGCAGCAAAGGCCCCCAACTAGAAAGAATAGTTGAAATATCAAAATTATTGGGAAAGGAAAGATAATGGGAGAGACAGAGTGCACATGAGACATGTTTGACTACTTGAAATTGTGCACAAGGTGCTGATATAAAAGACTAGATAGTCAGAAGCCAGACACACAGAGCCTTTTACATCATGTAAATGATTTTGTATTTTTTTTTAACCAACAGTAAGCCTTAGGAGAATTTCAAATAAGGGAAGATATAAACAGATTTATACTTTAAAAAAATCAAATGAAGAAATTTTTTTATTGATGAAATACTTTTATTTAATCAATAATTCATATTCAAACAGTCTGTATAATATTCTTTAGAGATTATTTTTCTAAATCCATGATCCAATCAAGGATCACACATTACATTTAGTTGGAATATCTTTTTATTCCCCCTCAATGTGGGACTGTTCCTCAACATTTTTAAATTTGTTTTTAAATTTTTTTAATTTTTGAACTTGATGCTTTTGAAAAACCCAGACTACTTATTCTGTAGAAGGTCTCTCATTTTGGGGTTTGTCTGATGTTTACTCCTGCCACTTTGTTGATACTTTCTTTTCAATGTATCATGTCAGGACACATAGTATTGGTTTCTCTTAATATTGGTGATGTTAACTAACACCAATATTAAGAGAAACCAATTTGGTTAAAAAAATGATGAGAAGAAAAAATAACTTTATAAGTAAAATAAAATAATATTTTATATAGGCTTTTATATTTATAACATGTTTATCATTTTTAATCTTTAATGTAGATCTGTCTTTCCATTTTGAGGAACTTTCTTAAGCTTTTCTTTTTTTGTAGCACAGATCTGCTGATGACTAATTCCCTTAGTTTTTCTTATAAGATTGTCTTTACCTTGCCTATATTTATGAAGAATCTTATTATCATTGGATATAACATTCTGGTTTGGCAGGTTTCTTTCTTTTTTTTCCCCATTTTAAAAATGCTGTAACTTAGGGGATGACTTCAATTGCTTCTGATAAGTCAGCTCTCAGTTGTATCATTTTTTTTCTCTTGTATGTATTATATTGCTTTACTCTGGCTGTTTTTCAGAAATTTATTTTTATTTTTGATTTTCATTAGTTTTACTATAATATAGCTAATTGTAGTTTTTGCTATATTTATCTTGCTTGAGATTTACTGAAACACTTGAACATTTAAGTGTGTGTGTGTGTGTGTGTGTGTGTATTTAATTTGGGAAACATTTTTCCATTATTTCTTCAAATATTTTGCCTTAATTTTCTTCTCTATTTAGACCTATGCTATACTGTGGGTTATTTTCTCCCAATTCCTGAGACATTTATAACATATTTTAATAAATTTGTTTCTCATATTGCATGATTTCTAATGAACTGTCTTCAAATTACCTAGTTCTTTTTCTTTTCTTTCAAATTTCCTGTTAAACCTAGCTAGTAATTTCAGATATTATACTTTTCTGTTCTGAAATTTTTTTCTATTTTTAATATCTGAGACACTTCAACTTCTGTTTCTAAGTTAAGAGAAGCAATATAAAGTAAGAAAACATATTGACAAGTAATCCAGAGGTATAGCAGTCTCCAAGCATTGGTTTGGTCAGAATATAGACTCCATTTTTTTTGTGATTCTCTATAGTCTACTGGTCTCTTGGTATTGATTTGGTCCACAGACCAGCTTCCTTTTTGGTTTGCAAAATTGTTGGTGGCTGCAACTGAAACAAAATAATTCCTTAAACATATCCAACTACTTTTTCTCTTAACTATGAGCTACAGTTTCTAATTACATCACATGACTACTGTTGTATTATTTTATTCTGGACCATGTGGATGATGAATTGTGGAGATGCTGGAATCTTTTATTTTCCTCTGAAGAATGCTGTTATTGTTGTTGTTGTTTTTCCCAGCAGGTAGTTACATGGCTGAACTTAAACCTCACACTGTGTGCCCTGTGGGTTGCTTTCCACCAAGCTCATTGGAGTTTTTCCATAAATGCAAAGTCTAGGCTTATTTAAGTATTTCACTGATGTATATACATAGCTTTTGAGACTTGTCATCTATTGATTCTTCTTTTTTGGTATTTCCCTCTTTACTTTCTAGCTGCTTCAGCAGTCCTGAACTCTGTCATCTGACTCCTCAAGCCACAGTGACTGCAGCGTAGTACTTGAGTTCTAGCATCCCCATTTGTCCTAGCACTCTCACTTGTTCTACCACTTATGCTCTAGTACACAGCTTATTTGAGGGAGTGTTCCCAGAAAAAATATCACAAACACAAATTTTATCAGTGCTGTTAATTTTCAAGATTGATCCCTTTTCATCTTCTTCCTGCTTTTGGTATCTCTAGTTTCAAAACATTTTTAAAAAATATTTTCTTCATAGTTTTTGTTACTATTATTAATAGGTCAGTGTGATACAACAAGCTACTTTATTAGTACCAGAAGCAGAGCTGCAGATTTAAATTTTCAAAAGAATCATGTCACTGTCATGTGGTATATGGTTTGAAGGGGACCAATAATGAATGAATCAAGATGTTAAGAGGCTACTGAATTACTCTATGAGAGATATTTCAACTTGGACTGAAGTGGTGGTAGAGAAGAAAATAATGAATAAAGTTTAAATATGTTAATTAATTGTGATTAGCAATATTATTCCTTAACATACATTATGGAATTAAATCATTTAGTATTTCCAGAAACATAAGGACTAATTATATACTTGAAATGAAGATCTAGTTTTTCTTTAGTACTTAAAGAAGATGCCTTGTTACCTAAAATCTATAATGGAATATATTGTTTGTAACATGCAACATTACACTATATACTACTTTGAGAGAAAATACCTCACTGCCAATTCAACCTTAACATTCCATTTAGTGTAAGATGAATCTTCACTTTAGAGATATTAAAATATGAGAAAAAAATATCTCTCTTGGAGTGAAAGAAATATTATACTTTATAAAAATTATTCTGAAAGAACTCTATTGGATATATTACTTTCTTCTTTTTTCTAAAAGAACCCTAGTTCTGTTCCAGAAACGTCAATCATACAGCTCTGTGACTCAGAAGAAGCTGATTTTGATTATCCTAAATTAACAATTATGATCTCATCTCCATTTCCAGTGATTGATTGAGGGACCCAGGTTTCATTTTGTCAATAAAAGACATTTCTCTGGGGGCTGCTACTGATTTGGGGCCCTTTCTACTACACTGAGCCAATTAACTAAAGGAAAGATTAGTTTTCGATTGGAGGAGAGATTTTTCACATCAATTGGATATGTTCAAGGAATTATGTTGTTCCAGTTGCAGCCACCAACAATTCTGCAAACCAAAAGGGTAGCTAGTCTGAGGACCAAATCAACACCAAGAGATCAACAGACTAGAGAGAATCACAGAAAAGTAGAGTTTGTATTCTGACTGAACCAATGCTAAAACTGCCATAACTCTAGATTTACTTGTAAATATGATTTCTTTTTTTTTAAGTCAATTTGATTTCAAGTTTTGATTATTTGCATCTGAAAGAACCCTAGGCCTTATACAGAACAAGTCAAAATCCATGACTACCTCTAGGTTGGTGGTTCATTGGCTTCTGATTTTTAACTGATAACTATGCTGTCTCTCACTTCATTCTCCCAGTAGACAAAAGATCTGTCCTTGGCTCTCCTGATAAACATATCTTGACCTTATACCAAATTTACTGCTGCCACACTCTCTCATTCTTCAAGCTAACTTTCCATGACTCTGGCTCACCTACTTATCTTTTCTGTTTTTCTTTCCACCACTGACAACTGTTCTTCCTGAGACATGCATAGATACAATTGTTCAACTGAGTTTATTTTCTACATAATGCCAATAAATCATACTAATTATAAAGGGTGGATCATACCAGTTTATCCTCATAGTTCCTTTTCCAGGGTAGATCCAATAATTAAACATATCCATTGTCAGAATTATCCCTTTGTCAGAAAACACTTAAAAGTATTTAACCTTCTTGGTCTAAAATTTATCCTATCTTTTCAGTCCATAATTGCTTTCATGACTAAGTGACATTTCTGTTTCACTTTTCTGCTCAAATTTACATTAAGTTACACTCATTCTAACTCTTTACAGTCATATTTTCTTTTTGTTTTATGAATGAACATGTATTCTTACAATATATATTTTCAACATAACATATATTTTTAAAAGACAACATTTCCATTTTTTAAATGATAGCATTTAACATCTATTATGCTTTTTCTCCTTCAATTCCAATGTGTAAAGGAGTGACAATTTTGCTTGAGCAGAGAATCAAAGTTTAATTTTCATCTACTTTTTTGGCTTTAATAACGCTCCACAGAGGATCAAAACAGAAGATAGTAGATATGAGTAAAATTTTGTGGAGAGCAGAATTAAGCTTATAATATAAATGTAAAAGTTAAAAATCTCAGTCCATGACCTCAGATGTGAAAGAAATCTATTTTTCAATAATTTATTTTAAATTTTAACTTTTTTCTTTTTTTCAGTAAGGTCTGCACCTTCTTTCCTATTTGTCAGGTAGAATATTAGGGGTAACAGAGGGAGAAGGAGTTGTTGGAGGGTCTTTGGCCCTTGTTATATCCAATCTACCCTAAATACGGTAAAATTTCTCAGATCCATTTCATCTCCTGCTGCTAACACTCATAAATCACTACCACATCTACACTACCAGACCTAATTCTAAGTCAGCTATGTGTACATTCCTCTTTAGTGTGTGCAAGTGTTTATATGTGAACATGAGTTATTCATTGGGTGTTTTGGGAGGCAGTGTTGTTGGCTGTTGAGGGGTGCATGTGGGGATGGAAAAGTCAATATGCTATTTTCTTGAACCCCTCTATAACAAAGGAATTCAGACATTGTGCCAGGTTGTCTCTATCTAGACATGTAAAGAAATCATTTTTAATGTCAGGGCTGAACTCAATAACACAAACCAATTTTCTAATTTCTTTGCCCTGAACAAGAAACATAGCTTCTGGTGTTTTTAGATCCATAAGATATACTCCCCAAATATTATTTTTCTGACATAAATGTATATTTCAATTTATTCAAGGCATAAGACACTTAAAAGAACACACTTTTGACATATATAATTTTTGTTTATTTCTTTCAAGCTGTCCTTGGCACGAATTTCAAATGCCTACCTTAAAAAATAAAACCCTAAATATTCCAAGTATTCTTTTTTTCTACTATTATCCCTTTCCTGGAACAATAAACATAAAAATACCTTAGCTGTTACCTGAATGGAACGAGGGAGTCAATAATTAAAAGAAAATAAAGGAAAAACACATTGATTATTGTAGCAAATTAATTCATTATACCATTATTGATCTTCAGTTGGTCACCTTGCTCTCACTATTTCTTCTTGCAATATTTTATACCTACATATATTTTAAAAACACTTATGAATGCCATATCTAACTTTCTAAAATACCACTTTGGTCTAGTTAGGAGACTGCTCTTTTGTTCTTCATTTACTAGAGATTAAAGTCCAACATTTTTAGTTTGACATTCAGGTGCTAAAATATATCACTCCAGTTTATGTTTCCATTCTAGTTTCTCATAAGCGGTCTGTAATAAATATTCACACCCTCTCAATAGCCTGTTTGCTCTTTTTCTTCTGCTACCTAAAAGTCTTTAACCTTGAAAATGTCTCAAATTCTTTTCATCCCTGATGCCTTTTTCAGTCACAACAGCTTAAAAATCATCTTTTCCCATTGGAAACAGCAGTAATGCTTGCCTGCGCCACCACCATAGCTGAGCTGCACTTTGTCCTATTTCTATTGTTCGATGTTTTCACAACTTATGAAGATAATTCTCTAAAGCACAGGTGCCAGTTTTCTCTCATCTTACTGTCAACAACATACATTGTACTGAGTAGTCACTTGAATTATTTTATAGATTTGTCTGAATGCTCAGTGAGTTTATTATAATGAAACCAGAGAAAAATTTTCCATGCTTGTTCTCTAATTATTCTGGCCATTCAGTCAAGCTCTTAAAATACACAATTCCACTTTACATCTGTGATAAATATTCAAATACAAAACAACAAATTTATAACCATTCACATCATTATTTCATTTGTTACTTGAATACATCCAATCCCCCCCAAAAAAACATTATAAAATAAAGAAAAAAATATGTACCCAAACCTTCAAAAACATCTAAAGAAAACAACCAATAAATTGTTTTTAGTCATTTAGAACTATCATGATCACTTCTGTTCTTAAAAGAAAACTTTAAAAGCTACAGTGTTCTTCAATGTTCCCTAAACATGAATATAAAAAAAAGTTCATTTGAGTTTGATTTTTATGCTGTATGTAGCACTACTGAGGGATGCAATAATAAATATTGAAGTAAATCAGAGATGTGCCTGTCACTCTCTTTGATAAATTAATTAGTCAAAAAAATCTGCAGAGGATGAGATGTTTATCTTCTTTGGTGATTCTATTTAATCCTCGATGCATACACACTAATATTGAAAATAATAACAACAATAATAAATAATTTAGAAGAACTATTCCATACTTAAAATTTGTGCTAGCAGATCTTCATGGTTATTAATAAAATATTAATTGAATTTTATTTGATGATTCATTATTCATATAGTTTGTACATGTGTGTGTAACAATTTTGTTTTTTTCAGACACAATATTAATGAGTCCAATGATCAAACTCTGGAAATAGTCACATATATTAATAGCTGTGGAAATACTCTGATTAAAGTGTTTTCCTATGAGAGACTCAAAACTAAACAATTTTCAAAAACATTTTTACATGCTGTATTAAATTCAAAATTAGTCACAAGTATGAAATGACATATGGTTTAGAAATACTAAGATTAATTTCAAATATGTTAATTAATGTACATTAATAAACACAAGGTATGTCAACCATTGTAAATTTGTAAATATATACCTCATATTGTCATTGAATGCTTTATGATTACTGGATAGAATATATATGTGGAAATCACACCCAGCAAATCATGGGAGTGACATACCTAAGTATTATATAAAAAATGGTGTTGATAGAATTCAATTTAAATATGTTCAATTGGAGGCTTCTTCAGAACATCCAAAAGGAGACAGCCAGTCAACCATAGAGAAGAGGAATCTAATTTTATACGTGACAATGAACCATTAAAGATGATGAATGCATGGATAGGAAAATGGACAAACTAAAAGACATCTTCTTCTAGACACACTTTATTTACAATTCATTACTACACACACACACACACACACACACACACGTGCATATACACACATACAAAAAACACTTGTATGTGCTTGTGTGCATGTGTTTACTGTATAAAATAGTTGCAGTATTCCTCCATGAAAACTATAAAATTACTGGTATAGCTTCTGAAGACAAAAACAAGAACAAAAACAAAAACAGAGGTTTTGTAAAAATAGATATTTGAGTTAATTATGTTCTTCTAGGGAGTTACATATCAGATCCATTTATCTGACAAAAGAAAATTTTCAAAGTTTGCTGGTCTCTCTGCTTCCTTTATTATAATTCTATTTGAGTATCAGAATAATTTTGATTAAAATTATTATTGCACAGTATCAAGACTCTGCAAACCTAGCTTACTTTCCTCAATAATGTTTACAAATTCTGTGGCCTTAGGAAATTTTATACATATATTCCCTGGTCAAGATTGTCTTTGTCATGTCATTAAAATCTATCCTCTATTTACATCTACTTTCAGAAAAAAAAATTAAATGATAACTTACATAAATTAAATTGACTGGTAGAAGTTACTATGGTATGGACTGGGACAATCATATCTACTTTAAAAATGTATCTATATAAAAGACTATTAAAGTCTTGAACAATGGACAGTTTTGAGGAATTTTTAAAAGCTCATTTGACTTAGGCATTTAAGCTGAATATAAAATAGGGTGTTTTAGGTGACTTCTAAATTTTACTATATGCAAATTTAAAAAATTTTACCCCATTTTTAATTGCTTTGTGCAATAAAGTTATAGACATTTGATGGAAGCAAGGTTTCTAAAGGGGCTCATCATTTTTTTCAGAACCAATTAATATCACATTTTCATTGGAAGACAATCAGGAACAAGGCCTCCTTGTCAAATATTTGTTGGTCTTATTACCTATGGAATAGTTTTTCCTCTATTTTATTAGCTCTTAACCAACAGTTTGGTTGTTAATTTACTCATTGCTTGCATGCACATTTTGATATTTAGAATGAATGATATGTAATCAAATCCAATTATGTGAAAGTGCCTTCTCATCTATTCAGGGCCTCACCTGATTATCAAAATAATTCTATGAGATAATCAGTGCTGATATTGTAATCTTCATTTTATTACAAAAGGAAAAGAGGAGCAGAGAACTGACTTGATTTTCTAAAGATTACACAGTAAATCAGTGATGGGATGGAGAGAACTCGAGATCTCTGAGGGTATTCTTTCAAAGTTGTGTCTAGTTCTAGGTTATGATCATGAGAATAAATTTAAATTGTCCCCTCTTGGCATAATTCTCCATGCTGGACTATGAGTTTCAGATAATCTGTTAAACTCTTTTGGAAATTATTCAGAGTATATATTGCACCAAGAAGCTATAAGATATAGTATTATATCTCTCCAAGTAGCATCATTTCAATGCCACCCTCAACAATTGATACCATACCTTATACTACATTTATCATTATCATAACCATAATTTTCTTTCTTCATCTTAAAAACTACTAAAAGAAAACATAGGCAGTAAGCTTTCTGATATTACTATTAGTAATTTCTTTTTGGATATATTTCCTCTGGCAAGGGAAACTGAAAAAAATAAACAAATTGGACTTTATCAAACTAAAAAGTTTTTGCACAGCAAAGGAAACCATCAACAAAATGAAAAGACAATCTACTACATGGGAAAAGATATTCACTTTGATACATCCGATAAGGTGTTAATAGTCAAAATTTATAAAGAATTCATACAATTTAACAACAAAGAAACAAAAAATCCAATTAAAAAATGGATAGACCTGAATAGATATTTCTCCAGAGAAAATACAGATGGCTAATAGATATATGAAAAGATGCTCAAAGTCACTAATCATCAGAGAAAAGCAAACCACAATGAGATATCACCTCACACCTGTCAGAAAAGCTATCATCAATAAATCAAAACAACAAGTGTTGGTGAGGACGTGGAGAGAACGGAACCTTCAAACACTGCTGGTGGGACTGCAGATTGGTACAGCCTCTATGAAAAACAATCCAGAGGTTTCTCAAAAAATTAAAAATTCATCTACCTTTTGACCCAGCAATTGCACTTCTGGGTATGTATTCAAAGAAAACCAAAACAATAATTCATAAAGATCTATGCACCCCTATGTTCATGGCAGCACAAATAACAATAGCCAAGATATGGAAGCAGCCTAAATGCCCATCAACAAATAATTGCATAAAGAAGTTATGGTTCATATATACAATAGAATATTACTTGGCCATAAAAAAATAGATCTTACCATTTGCAATGACATGGGTGAACCTAGAGTTTAATATGTTGAGTGAAATAAGTGAGGCAGAGAAGGATGAATTCTATATAATTTCATTTATATGCGGAAACTAAGGGAAAAAACTACTCAAAAACAGACTTAGGTATAGAAGACAATCTGGTGACAGACAAAGGGGTGGGGTTTGGGCCACGAGGAGAAGGGGTGATGGGTTAAAGAAGTACAAATTAGTAGTTGATAGATGGTCACAGAGATGGAGAGCACATCATAGGGATTTTAGTCAGCAGTAATGTAATGGCTAGGTATAGAGCGCTAATAATAAAATAAAATGAAATACTAAAAAAATCACCTACTTTAGTTTCTCCTATGAAATAGCTAAGTTATAAACAGTTTGATGTGATATATGTGTTTGTCAGTATAAGATCTAAGGTAACTAAGGAATGAATTCTCACTTATTAGTTCTGTATTTATAGAAATGATTTAACCTCCCTAAAATTGAGTTTTCATCAATATTATTTTAAAATAATAAAACCTGTCTGGTGTCAATTGTTTAGATTATTAATAATATATGTCAGATGCCTGGCACATAGAAGCTGCTCAACAAATTATCTTAATTAATTTTAGACTTTGCAAGTTTAAATTCATTAGTTCTTAAAATGATATATCAGTTTTTATTAAACTTATTTCTATTCACTTCCTGCAATTTAGAAGGCTTCCAGTCTAGCCTCTTTTTCAAATCTTCTTCATCCTCAATGTATCCTATAAAATGTCTTTTAAAATTCCATCACATTAGACATGCCCCCCAATTTTTTCCTCTATCTTACAGTAAATATAAACTCCTGATCTATGACATCCAAGATATTTCACAATATGACCTTCATGTAAATTTCAGACATATTATCACATTCACTTCTATACATGTCTTTCTTTGCAGCCAAACTGGACTATTACACATTCCTATTTTTCTATTTCTTTCGCAAGTAATTCTATAGTGTCAAACTAAGTTATTATTTACAATTGAGTAATAGCTGTCTCATCTGGCTTTCTCTTCAGAAACATCTTGAATTCTTGGCTCTTTAATCTTTTATAAAATTTAAGATTCAGATTATCAATTTACAAAATTAACATAAAATTTTAATAAAAATTTATTGAATTTATAGATGGATTTGATATTGAATGATTTCTTTATAATATTAATTATTATTCATAATGGTATATGTCCCTATTTATTTTATCTTTAATATCCCTCAATACAATTTAAAATCCTGTCTTATGGAGGTCTTAAATATGTTTTATTAAATAGAATTAAATGTTCTATTACTATTGTATATGAGGTTTTTATAATATCTAGCTATTTACTGTTGATGTATAGATACGTATTTTTTTGTATTTTAATCTTATATTCAGTCAGCTTGCTAAATGCTCTTACTATATTCAATAATATAACTTTAGATTATTTTGAGTTTTCTAATTAAATGATCACAACACCTGCACATATCATTAGCTTGTATTTCCTTCTTCCAATCCTTGTAACCTCCAATAATAGTCTAGGCCCCCCCAACACAATGTTGAGTAGAATGATGATAGTATTTGTTTTAACTAGAGTTAATCAAGGAAAATAAGTAATTTATTTATGGAGAAAAACCCAAGGAAGATAATAAAAGACTGATGAGAGGAAAATGTGTAAGGAGGGAAAGCCAATTCAAGGTTGAGTAACTGATTGATAACCTCTGGTTCAAATGGTGCTTGGTAGTATCCAGATTATATAAGATACTGCAAAGACTATACTTTATAGTTATTCATGTGAAAGAGAGAAGCATTTATCCTCTGGCTTCTATCCCCTATTGATTAAGAATTTTTCATGAGTTATTATTTCATTCGTTCTCCCAGGCTACATATGCATGAATGCCAGTAAAATTTCCACAGGTCTCTCAAGTTATAGTAGGAAAATCCAGGGCAGAAAGTAAAATGTGTGAGAAGTAATGTACTGTCAATTTACACCCATGTGATTCTGACTGCAATAATGACGAGAGTAAAAAGTGTGCCAAGAGAATGTGAGGCATAGCGTGATAGAACCAACATCTTTGTCTTATAGGAAACAATATCGGTGATTCTCATTTAGGATGATTGCTCAAGTTTTCTTATAACCTTATTCATACTAAGAAAGTCCCCATTATATTCCTAATTTATTAATAATCATAACCATAAATAAGCATTAGTTCAAAAAATAAATTTCATATATATAATGATGATCATAAAATTTTTGCTTTTAAATCAATTAATTTTTTATATTAAATTTCTGGATTGTCTTTTATTAAATCACCCATTTATGCTTGGGATAAAATCAATACATTTATAGTGTAGTTTTTTTTTATACATTTTCTTAAAATTTTCTTTAGGATTTTCTTTCACTTATAATCATGAGTGAAATTTTAACTGGTTTTTCTTGTATAGTTTTGTCTAAAATTTATGCCAGGTTGATAATGGTCTCATAGAAGCCATTTAAAAATAATTCCTTTTCTAATTTTCTATAAGAGGTTAAACTATAGAACATGTTTTTGAAAATTTTCAAGAATTTCTCTCTAAAATTTGAAAGGTTTGCTTACAGGAATATTTTAAAGTAGTGTTTCAATTACTTTAATGCTTGTAGATTATTCCTGCTGTTTTTTCTCTTTGAATTTAAGTTCAGCAAGACACATTTTCCTAAGAATTTCAGTTTTATCTGAAGTTTTTGAAATGACTGGCAAAATTATTGGAATATATGTCTAGTGAAACACCTTTTATTACTAGAATTATTTTTTATCTCTTTTTGTTTTTATTTTAATGTCTTTAAAAAAATTTGTCTTTTTTTACTTTTTTATCAAATAATTTGTTGATCTCAGAGGTATCTTGCTTTAATAGTTTAGTAAATTTTGCTCTATTTTTATTACAATTTTCTAATGTCTTTAAATTTCATCTATTTTTTCCTATTCTAATTTATTACTTTGGTCCTTAGTATATATATATGCCATATATATATGCCTTACTGTTAAATTGTATAACTGACACTGGATTTTGTTAACCAATGTCATTGTAATAAATTTTTTTAAATAAAGAAAAAAAGTTATATTTTGTCATAAACTCCAAACTTAACTATGCTGATCAAATATTATAATCTTTGATAACTCTCTTCAAAGTCTTCTGAGACTTTCTCTGTGACTTAGTATATAATCAATTTTTTAAAGATTTTGTATGTATGCTTGAAAAAATGTCTTTTTTATTAATTATTACATGTAGAACTCTGTGTCCATTGGGGTAAACCTGATGATTATGTTGTGGATACACACATACACACACACACCCAAATATGTAAAATTTAGATTTCTTAACCATTGATTAATAAGTTATGTGTTGAAACTACTACTAAAATTATAGATTTGTTAATTTCTCCCTGTATTTCACTCAATACATACTTCATTTATTTTGAAGATATTTTATTACATATGTACACACATAATACTATATGTTCTTGGGAAATTGAAATTGGATCATTAGTGATACTCTCTACCTCAATAACTTAGTGTCTTAAAATACATTTTATTTAATATTCTTTTTGCTTGTCCTTACATTTCATGTGTCTCTTGTAATTAGCATTTAGCAAGATTTTGGTTGTTATCAACAACCTGGGTCTACAGCCATGCCACCCTGAATGTGCCCGATCTTGTCTGATCTCAGAAGCTAAGCAGGGTCAGGCCTGGTTAGTACTTGGATAGGAGACCACCTAGGAATACCAGGTGCTATAGGCATAAAAATAAAAAACAAAACAAACAAACAAACAATCTGTCAGAATTTGTCTTTGAACCAATCAAAATTTTCCATATATATAATTATTGATATATTTAGACCTGTTACTCTCCTCCTATATTTTTATGGCATCCATTTTTACATTTCTTTTTAATATTTTCTTTTTAAAATTAATAACTATATCTCTTTTAATAAAATTAAAAGTTAGCATATTTTCACATTTTCTGGTCTCCCTTCCCCATTTCCTTTTCTGATATAAGTATTACATGTAATGATTTAATGAGTTTCTCAGTTGCAATTATTGTGTATTGTGTATGCCTAATATATTTTTTATTATTCCTTCACATTACAATAATTTAAAATTGTTTCTTCTAACTGTCTTGTTACTTTGACTTGTGAGTTCATTTTCCCCAGAAGCATCACCTACTCTTATGAGATAATGAGAATTAAAGATGTCTAGAATGTAATATTTTCAATCTGATAAATTCAGGGGTTTTGAGTAGGAAAAAAAGCCAAGAGTAGAAGCATCTAAGTAAACCAGGTTCAATCACTCTTCATTTCAGAAAACAAAGCCTCATAAGGTATTCACTCTTCACAGCCCAGGAAGAAGAGATATTTATTTCTAAATTGTGGGTTTTGAAAAGAGAAGGATGGGGAAGCATTTGATTATGTCAGTTAATCTATTTGTAACAAGCACAGAGCTTCTTCAATAGCAACCACTGCCTCCTAATACACATAAATCCATATGTGGGGCCAAGCATTATTTGCCCCCAAGCAATGGCCAAGAAGATGCAAGATCAAAACTCTAGTAATTCCCAGTCTATTTTAGCCTCAGCAGTGCTCAACTGCCTCCTATCCAATGTCACTATCCTCCATATACCAGTTTGAAAAACTCTAGTCTCCTCAGAGGTTTGTTTCTATTTTCCCTGATTAGATTCCTCAGAAGTCCAACTTGGGGAAGAAAGCCAGAGTCAGACCTGTTCAACCTTTTAGTCAGAGAAGGAATGAAAGAAAGAGGAGAAAAAAAAGTGTCCATCCTACTCCAGTATGACCTCATCTTAACTCTTAACTAACTGTATCTACAATGATCCTATTTCTAAACTTTCTAAAAGGTTGCTTTCTGAGGTCCTGGGGTTAGGACTTCAAAATATATATTTTAGGGGACACAATTTAACCTATGTATCTAGTTTAACTTTCTTTTGATGTCCCATTTGGGTCACATAAAATGTGTTTCTCAGCACGGATTGACCATTCAAATTACACATAAAATACACTAATACTTAAGCCATACTCCAGAGTAATGGATTAAAATTTTTCTGAATGATGCTAGAGAAACTGTATTTTTAAACATCCCCTGAGTGATTCTGAAGCCCAATTAGATCTAAGAACATCGAGAGAAGACATGCATAAAACCCAATTAATATCAATCATTACTAACAGCAGATAATACCTTGATGGATCTATCGACTCACTCTACTAATTTGTGGCTTAGCATATATACAATCTCCTACTTGTCCATAGTTTTTGTATGTAATTTGTATGTATACCCAATTAAATTAATACACTTATGAAGACATTTACAGAATTATACATATATACACATATACATATATAAATAAATTTATAATTATGTATTTACACACACACACACATCCTCCTGCTAGAATAGAATCTTAAAGAAGCTGGAGATTTTTATCTGTTTCATTTTATGCTGGACAATGCCATATCTAAAGAGGAGAGGGGAAGTGGTGGAAATGAACAGCCTCCTTGGGAAGGATAATTTTATCAATAACATTGTTTAGAATTCTCAGCACATGATGATGATATAAAGCAGACTTTTAGTTGATTTTATTATTTTAATATTCTCTACTGACAATGCATGCCTTATTGCTTACACTCACTTCTCCCCCATTTACCACGGATTACTGACACATCCTAGGTGCTCTAAACTGTTCATTGAGTGAATGAATCAATTAGTATAAGGTGCTCAATAAATACTTGATTAAAGGCTAAAAGGATGGATAGACAAGAGAGAGTATTTGAACAAGTGTATTTTTTGCCTACGTAAGTGAATGAGTGAACTCCTTCAATTTACTTAGCACTTTTCCTTAGTCTTAGAGATTCTGATGTATCATCTCATTAGCAAGACTAAGACTTGTTTTGGTAAGAGAAAAAAAAATTTATAAACATGATAGTCCATAGGAAACTGCTCCTTCCAACCTAGAAGATCAAAGCATGAATACAAAGTGATTATAAGCAAAAGATACAGAAGGAAAAAAAATACCAGCATAAGAAAGCAGTAAAAGGCAATAGAAAAAGCAAACCCTAAATCTGAATACACATAGGAATAAAATCACAATTTTTTCCCCTTCAACAAGAAAGAAAACACATAAAGAAGAATAAAAGGAAAAGGACAAATGTTATAAATAGCAGCAATGGTAGGAAAATAAAAGCAAGGGAAATGAAATACCATAGTGAAGGAGAGGAAGATATAGAATCCTCAAAGAAGAAATAAAACAAGCTAGCAAAAAAGCAGATTGTAGGCCTCTGATTGTATTTCATTTATAACTGTTCATACATTTTATTATATTTCTCTGGCAGGAATCCCACATCTCTTTATGTCTAAAGGAAATAGGTGGCAGAAAAATGTTGCTCTGGGGACTTGAGATTTATTGCCTTGTACACTTAGTGTTAGGCTGATTTTTTTTTCTTTAAATTACACGCCACTGTCATGTTCAAAATAAAAGCTTAAGATGGACTATATGTCATGTATCACTGTAAAGACTGCTTTTATTAACAGTGAAAAAACTAATGCAAACTTATTTTTATTCTAAGAAAATCTGAAACCACTTAGGTGATACCAACTTCTATACTCATTTTCTCTTAACTGAGCCTCCATCAAAAAATAGGGAATGTGTTATCTCCCTTGGTAAATGAAACATTCCACAGGAAATGTGGAAATATAACCATGAAAAGCCTGGCTTTTGAATCCAGAGAGATTCAGTGTCCTTGGGCAAGTTACTTAAATTATCTCAGCTTCAGTTTCCATAGGTGTAAATAGGCATACTGAAGTGTAAACAGGCATACATATATAGTAGTATTTAGCTCATTATGGCTGGTATCAGGATTAAATATTATAATGTTCATAAAGTCCTTAGCATAGTAACTGGCAAGCACTCAAAATAATAAGTAATTTTATTGTTAAAATAATAAATTTTTTCACAGTTCTAAGTCTCCTTTAAGAAAAATACCTTAAACTTTTATAAATTTGCATTCAGTTAAACCAGCCAATGAAAGAGAAAATATAACTAGCCACTTCTTCTATTTTCTATAACTAATTGAACAAAAAAGTATATTGATTATATTTTCTTATTGTTTATATTTTTAATTGAGGTATAATTGATATAAAATATTATATTAGTTTCAGACATACAACATAATGATGTATTATAAAATGATCACCACAAATATATCTAGTTAACATCCATCACCATATATAGTTACAGAATTTTTTGTCTATATTCTTGTCTGTATTACTTTTTATAATATACACACACACACACACACACACACACACACACACACACATATTTATTTATTTATTTTTAGGCGAGGCAACCCTTGGTTGACCTCATAGATTGCAAGGACCTTGTCAGTTTACAATCTCTTATGTTTTTATTTTTTATGCCCTACAGCACCTGGTCTTCCTAGGTGGTCTCCCATCCAAGTACTAACCAGGCCCAACCCTGCTTAGCTTCCATGATCAGATGGGATCGGGCTTATTCAGGGTAGCATGGCCTTAGACTCTTACCTGTATTATTGTATATATCCTTGATGCTCTGGAATTTGGGGCCTTGATCCTGGAGAGACTGCCCCTCCCAGAGCTATATGATAGCAAGTGACTCCTCTGAAAGTGTACCTTTGATGTACAAACCAACCAATCTAGAGCCCACATACCCAACCATCTCTTTTAACAACCTCTCAAAACCAAGACAGTATTTTTCCTGTTCTAAATAACCCCATGGCCAGGTAACAGGTACTAAGAACCACCCATACAGCCCAGAGGCGGCCAAAATTCAACCGTCTAATTTTAAAGCTTATTCAGCATACCTACCCTGTCTCACTCATTTCTTCCTATGAAGACCCTAGTCAAGGCTCTAGGCCAGGATCTCCCCTCTTGTCCCTATGCTTTCTGATAGATACTGGTCCTTTCCCATGTGTGCCTCCTGTTTCTAGGAACCTGTAAGTATAAATTTCTTTCTTCCTAACAATCATTTCTATGTCTACATGTCTTACTATACATGATTAAAACAAATCCTAGGTAAATTTTAACACAGAAAAAATTGATAAACTTACTACTGTCTCATTCAGGTTAGCATTCTACCACCATTGCTCCCTGCTCCCAAATTCCCATATTTTTAAATCCACTCCATCTTTTAACAGCATCTCTGCTCATACTGAGACAAACCCAATAGCCAGTAACCTTGAGAGCCCTGTCCTAGCTTCTTTAATAACCTCTCTAACTGGTTTACAAATGTCTTTCATACAGAGCCTCTGCCATTTTCCTCAGCAATTTCCTCTTCTACCTGATATTTCCTTAAGTCTGCTGACAATTTTTTTAAGTTCTCAGTTTTAGAAAATTTATTGCTCTTTTAGCCACCCAGTGAAAGTGCTTCAACTCAAAACATCAGATGGCCTTATTCAACCTTCAAGCACTGGGAACTTAAAATCCTATACTCTGCTAAGAACCTTTATGCTAAATATTCTTTCTTTTTTTCCTTCCCTTCTGGTGAGAAATTTGTCTTATACTTTGAATGACTTGTTTCTTGATTTCTAACTTTTCTTGCAGTAAATATGATGTCTCTGTTTTAGCTGCATATTTCTTCTTATTTACCTAAATGCCATGATCAGCCACGTTATTGATTTAAGCACCACAAAATCCCAGAATTTTTCTATCCTGGAATTTTTCTATCACTCTTGGTACAGTACAAGCCTCCTTACCTATTTTTTAATCCTTACTTCTAAGTTGCCAAGCATTTTGAGAGTACATTGACTTAATTTGGGCCAAATCAAATAAAAACAGCCAACTCAACTAGGGCCCCTGTATCTCAGCAATTAATCATTTCTTGTTGGTTCTCTCTTTTACTCTGCACAGTAGCTGGCTTGCAACTTTTCCACAATTTTCAAAGAAGTGATTTGTACCTCTTTTATCTCCAGAAGCTATTCTTGTCTTGTCTATTAAGGAGGGTTTTCTGATGTTATTGTCTTCAATTAAAATATATATATGTATAAATACACACATATTTATTTATTTTCTCCTTTCTTTCCACTCAAAACTCATATTTCATTTTAAACCATTTCCCTCATCCTCTACGAGACTTGTATACATCTAAGACTCTTTCAGTGGCAAGTGATAAAAATCCAATTTAAAATTTAGGCAATAATACAAATGCATAGATTCATTTCAATGAAAATCTCACAGGTATAACTGGCTTTAGAAATGGTCAGATACAGGGATTAAATATTTCCATGAAGACTCTGCTTCTCCCTATTTTCCTCCTGTGCATTCTGCTACATATACTTCATTGTCAGTCCCCAGATAGAGGACCCAAGAAACTCTAGGGTCACTTCAATCTGTCACCAGATCTAAGGGAAGAACAAGAGTCTACAACCCCTTTTAACACAAACAAAAAACCAAGAATTGAGTTTCAATGTCTCTGATACCATAATTTTTAGATCATATACTATTCCTAAGTCAGTTCTTCTCACCAGCTGAAAGAAATGCTTAGATGATCATGTCTGGATCCATGATGCTTAGAATTAAGGAAGGCAGGGAATAACGGGAGTATAAAGTCAATTCCACCACATTCGCAAAGACCAAGAATGAGAGGGTAGATTTTCAAACCAAAAGTGAGTAAGCAATGGATATAAATGAATATAAATGGATATAAAACAACACCAGATGGCCAAAAGACAACTATTAACCATGATATTTAGCTCTGCCAATTTTTTCCTCTCTATATATATTCTCCTATTTCTCTCTTTTATACAGGAACATATTATAAAAAATAAGTCATTAAAATGGGTTTCTCTTTGACATATCTTTGTAGTAGAATTATTTCTGTCACCTTAAAGCTTTTTACAAACGCTGTCAGTGTTATTGTCTCTGCTTTTGTATTACTGATGTCACGAAACTATAGCATTATGATTTCTTCATTCTTCAACTTAAAACTGATATTATCGTGTTATTAATGAATTCATTCTTGCCATACATATTAGATATAATTTTATATCATAAAGCCAAAATAGAATATATAATTAAATATTTTACAGTTATAATATATTAAATAATACATAATATAAATATATAATTTATATAATATTTTTTCCATTTTGGCTTTATAAGCATACCTACTTCTTGAAATTCTCCTTTTCATTAGCCTCTAAGACATTGAAATTTTTCACATTCCCTAACAGTTATCTGATAAATTTTTCTATCCCTTTTATTAGCATCTTTTCTACTTTTCAAAACTTTTAATGTAGGAAATAATGTGGGAAAGACTTTTTCTCTTTTCTTATAGTCTCTTCATCTATTCTCAGCTTCAAATATTACTTCTCTGTTATGAATCAACTTTCATATTATCTCTCTCTTATGTTCTCTATCTACTCCTCCAAATTTATAAATATCTTTTGACATTTACCTCCTTAATGTCTCTGCCATGTCAAATTCAACTTGTGCTTAAATTAAAGTACTAAAATTAATCCCAAAGACAATTTTATTTTCTTTATTGTAATTGGTGATGCAATTGTCTTTGGCAATGCTACTGTTATCTAAGTTATATGGCTATAAATTCTTTAATCAAAGAACACAGAATGCAATATATTCTCTGACATAGCAAGCACTCAAAAATATTTGCTACATTTAATTTTTAATTCCATCTTTTAACACTCTCACATCTGTTATTTTTGTCAAGTTTTGTACATTTGGTACCTGAAATATCACTTATGTTTATCACTATTGTTCCACTCTATAAATACTTCCATATTTCCAGACTTCCTCTGACTTCAGTTCAATAATACCTACCATGTCCTCCAATCTTATTCTTTCTAACATTTCTAATCTATACTCGTCAGCTATATTAATATTTAAAGAAATGAGGTTATAATTATGACATTTCCCTATTCAATGAAATGCACACAATCAAAACCCTTCAATTCTAATACTTAGTGTATAAAATTAAGTCATTAAATCCTATTATTTAAGTCCAGAATGATAATTTACTATTATCCTAAAAACTATTTATTATTTCTTAATATTTATTATTTATTTCATAAATCCTATATTCCCTAATTTATTTATCTCTGAACTATTTATTATTTCTTAAATCCTATATTCTCTAATTCCATGTTCATCCTTTATTTTCTTTCCTTGTTTATATAGCCATGAGTGAAACCTTTATTCTCAGCTCAGATGTATTTTCTTCATACATCTGTTAGAGTACTTATCCTCTTCTACATTTTGTTTTAGATATTTTTGTACATGTGTTATTTACTCTCCTTAAATTTTATTCTTTTGAGGGCAGAGGCCATTTCTGATTTACTGTTGTAGCATCTATCCTAAGGCCTTGAAGATACAAGGAGCTTATAAATATGTATAAAAATGATCTTTATGATTGTGGTTTCTAAAACTCCCACTGTGTAATATCACTGCTTTTAAAAAAAAAATTCTTTATGTTTTCTTAAAAATACTAATATAAAATAATGTTGTGGTGATTGCCTCATTTTTTTGCTTCATTTTATTATTATTAAATCTAGTCATTATCCAATTCTCTCCAGCAAAATTTTGAAATATATATATATATATACATTAAATTTTATATATATATATACATTAAGTACTAGTCTCCCGATTTCAGCAATGCCAGTCTAGCAATTTGATCACAGAACTCACATGTTTCTAGCTACATAATGCGGGAAGTAGGTATTAGCAGGATCTTGATGAACAAAGCTCAAGTAGTAAAAGTCAGTTATCTCAACTTCAGTTAGACAAGCTGGGCTATTTTCCCTTCTGCTTTCTCAACTGAGAAACATTTGTTTCTAATGTTAAACATTAAGTATCTACATTCTGAGGAAGTTTCCAAACAGATAGCTCTACAAAAGACTTCACACAGGACCCAAAAGCATCCCAAAGCTAAGCCAACCCAGAGGTTCCTCACAGGCTATTTTTTCACAGGCATTGTTTGCCGTGGTAGTTAAGAAGATATTGTTGCAAATCCTAAAGCTTCCAGGGTGTCAGGGTTGAGACTGTAAATGAGAGAAAGTGAAAAAATAAATAACTGTATAAATGAAAATGGCCCAGCTTTAGTGGGAGTTCCCATTCATTAGTCCAGAAGGTCTCTAGGGATAACCCGGAGATCCTTAAATGGAAGGTGGAGGTGTGACTCTTGGGAATACATTTGGAACAAGATCAGTGCTGAGACCTTTCTTTGATCTTCTTCTTTTCCTGATGCAGCAGTGGCAAACGCCTTTAGAAAATCAGGTTTTCAAGATACCAATAAAGATACCTAGAATTAAGGACATAGTTAAATATGATTTCATATATTACTTGTTGACAAGATCAAGGTCTTCCTGTTCTGGTCAGCAGTGAGCACATCCAGGTAAATCCATGCCTTATCCAACTTTATACCCACAGATTACAAAGTGACTTCTACAGAGTAGGTATAAATAAGTGTTTCTTCATTGATCAAATGAATAAAAATCAGTAAATAAATGAGTTATTTGTTTAGGGCCTGACAGGACTTAAGTGACATAGCTATTTGCATTTAGAGGAGTTGTGAAATGATAGGGTAGGAGACCAGACCACCTGCTTGTTCTCTAACTACAGGAAACCATTAACATGATCCTTAACATTCATCCATGAGTATAAGGAGATGAAGGAGGTTTACACAGCAAACTAAAAATAGTCCCAAAGTTTGTTAAAGCAACAAATTTCATTACTTCAACTAATTAATTAAATAAGCTGACAGACTGGATTTATAATGCATATGGGAAATATCACACCATCAGAACTTTCATGCTGTCTTCCATAGTTATGCTTTCGATATTAAAGTTGCAATAACTACAAACTTCTTCCACTGTGTGTTTCTTTTTAAATTCTATTTCATACATACAAAAGAGTATAATTAAGGTTAAGATATCAAAAAGCTTTTATAGACTAATAAGATGTTCAACCGTACACCTATACCTCTACTTAAGAGATAAAACAATACTTGAAGCCCCTGTGTTTATATTTATAATTGTCCTCATGATACATTCTCCCTCCTCTATGAAGGAGGTAACCATATCCTAAATGTCATGTTTAATATGTTCTTGCTCTTCTTCACAGTTGTATGTATATGTGTCTGTCTGTGTGTGTTTGTGTTTGTGTGTATATAAGCAATGAGTCTGCATGTATCTATGTATATACACATGTAAGATTTTTAAACTTTATATAAATAGAATTATATAGTACAGATTTTTCTGGGAACTGATTTTTTTAACTCAAAAATTTCTGAGAAATTCATTCATCTCAAGTGTGAATCCATAGTTTGTTATTTTTCTCTGAATTATGGTATTGCTTTATGTTAATATACCACTATTATTTTTCCTTGTTGAACATTTACAATGATTCTGGTATTTTTCTTTTAATGAAAAAAAAAGATGATACCAAACACTGTACACAAGTCTTTTCTGAACCTGTTCAAGTATCTATTCCTAGGACTGAGTCATCAGTGTGTACACAGTTACCTTTCTAAAGTGGCCTATGAACGAACAACCCTGATGCTTGACATTCTCACTTGAGACTTCTAGATTTTCTTTTCCTAATCCTGTGGGATGTATTGTGAATTCTCATTATGATTTTAATTATCAATTCACTGATTAGTAATTAGGTTGAACATATTTATATATTCATTGGTTATATATTTTTCTTCACCTGTCAAATCTGTTCATATCTTTTGACTATTTTTGTACTAAATTATTTTTTACATATTGATTTATAGAATTATTTTTAATATATTCTGGGTACTAATCTTTTGTCAATTAGATTTTGCTTAATTTTTCTCTTTTAATGATGTCTTTTGATAAATGGAAATTCTGAATTTCAATGTATGGCAATTCTTCAATCCTTATCTTAAGAGATTATAAATGTTTTACTTAAGAAATCCTGTTTTAACCCCTAGTCAAAAATATTATTTCCTACATTTTATATTTTTAAAAAATTAAAGTTTGTCTTTGACATTTGTCTTTATTCTAGCTGGAGTTGATTTTATAATATAGTGCAATGTAGATATTCAGTTTCATTCTTATCCAAGTAGATAATTGGATTGATTATGTCAATATTTGTTCATTAACTAGTTTCACTGTTCCCTACTGAAATGTCAATACCATTTGTATCTCCTGTCAGTTTACACACACACACACACACACACACACACCCCAAACTGTTCTACAATCATGTGTTCCTTAGGACTATCTTGGCTTTTCATGACTCTTTCTTCTTCCAACATATTTTATTATTAAAGTATCAATCTGCAGAATAAAATATCTGTTGGGATTTGATTGAAAATTAATTGAACTTATAAATGTATTTCAGGAGAATTTACATCTTCATAATATTGAGTTTTCTTATCCAAGAATAAAATATATCTCTTTATTTGGTTCTTCCTTAGTGTATTTGAGAACTTTCATAAACTTTTCCATAAAAGTTTTGCAGGCCATATGTTACATTGATTCTTTTACATAAAATATTTTTGTTTCTATCATAAATGGTACTTTTTTGCAATGTACTGATTGCTTATTGCTATAGAGTAAAAATGCAAACTGAATTTGTATATTTAGCATTCTTACTAAATCTTATTAATTCAAATAAATTTCTACTATGTATTCTAGTTATTACCTATAGGCATTTTTTTCAACTTTTCCAATCATTTAATCTTTCAATGATGATGATGATTAATTTCCCTTTACTAGCAGAGAGTTATAGGGATTGCTTCCTTTTTAATCTGAATTGATTTTATGCATTTCGAAAGTTTTTCTTGCTTTCTTTTGGATAGATTGAATGTATCTATGCACATCTTTTACCTTCAATTCCCTCACCACATAAATATATACTTTCCAAATATAGACATTGTATCTGACATTTATATACTTTGAATATTTTTTTTCTGAAAATATATCATGTATATTTAAATTAAAATTTATAATTAATCAGTATGTTTATCCTCTTCTCAAATAGCATTAAAAACTTAGAACAATCTAAATATTTTCTTAAATTTTGTACGTTTTTTGTTCAGTATTTCCATTTGAACCTTTTTTAGTAAACCAAATTTGCATTCTTGATTGTTTTTATTTTCTTTAGCTCAGCAACTAATTCAGTAATTCTTAATCAATATCCAACCTTCCTTTAAACTTTTTCACAGGGCATTTGACTTCCATTAGGATATTTCTCATTAAAATATTCTATTTAGCTCTTTTCAAATTATTCTGGTGATATGCTTTGTATGTTACTTATAATTTTATTGCATTTTTAATTTAGCTAAATGAAAGTATTTTTCACACAGTAATTATATCAATGTGTGTACAGATTCTAACTTTACATTTTCTAATTTCTTCTTAATTTCATGTGTTTTATCATGTGTTTGGAGTATTTTTTATTTTGAAATGGTATTCAGTGAAACTTGTCTATGTGTTTTGATGTCTTGATTGTGAGATAATTTCCTGGAGAAGATTAACCTTAGTTTCTATGAGGTTCCTTGAACCCTTATCATCCAGAACTACTTTAAATTAAATTTTTAGTTTATTTTTTCCTGGACATGTAGGTAGTTTGAATCCATGTTCCAAATCTATGTTAGAGTTTTTCTTTTTGTCTGTTGTTTTTTTTCTTTTTATCGTTGGAGACAAATATACTCCCTTGGTATCTCTCATTTCTTACTGTTTGTTTTCCTAGTTCAAAAGTTCACTTAAAGTTGTTTTCTTTCAAAATTTTTATTTCACTCTGTACTCTAAATTAACATCTTGTGTAGTGAATACTGTATTTTTAAAGCCAAAGTCTGAGAACACTGAAGATTATTAGATCCCTTTAGGCAGCCATCTACTTGCTTACATCTTGGATTTATGCTTTCCTTATATTTTTGACTCCTGATGATATCCTTTATTATCTCATCCACTCCTCTATACACTAAAGTTATTTATTGTAAATTCTATTTTAAGGTGTTAGAAAAATAGATAACTTACCTGAAGTCTGGTGGTTGGAAGAAAGTGGGTGGGAGCTGATGAAATAAAAGGTTCTCATAGGTCAGCAAAGGCCAGATTAAATAGGGACTAAAGTGCATAGAAATGTATTTGGATTTTATTCTAATGACTAAAGAAAGTCATGGCTGGTTTTAAGCTCTCATAAAGTTATATTTCTTTATTTTTCTCCTACTTTTCTGGTTGATTTAAATTTTAATTTTGTTCTTGAGAATATTATGCCAAATAATTTTAAAAGTTAGTGTTCAGTAGATCTTAGGAAGAAATCACTTCAGTACTTTACAGGCTTTGTATGTTTGGAAGGGCCATGATGCCCATGCTCCTACTTTTCAACATAGGCCTTCTCTCTTCTGGGATATACCTTAGGTCAGATGAAAGCAAAGGCAGGCTGATAGACCACAGCTTAACAGGCAGCAGTTACAGATAGTTTCAACTGAAGTGTAGTTGAACTTAGTAATGGTAATAATGCCAACTCATAGAAGCTGGCAAAACTCACAAAAAGAATATAATTCAATTATGTCTAACATCCAATATGGACCATGGATAGGCCAGTGATGAAAGCCTTCAAAGAAAGATGGGCTAGGTCTAAAAGCAGGTAGACTGACATGTGAAATTGTTCAAGCATTATGCTAAAGTGCACCAATCTATTTATTGTGTGGACATATAGGTATTCATAATAATTATATAAAAACAGTATATCCTTTTTCTTGGCCTTTAATTTCTACTTTGTGCATGCAATCTGTTTCCTAAGCTTTAAAAATAGAATTTTTCCACTCAAGAACACCATATTTTATATTTTATTTTTTATAAAGATCTCTAGAAATAGCAACACTGTTACTTTTCTTCCAAGTCCCTTTCTTGCATTTCTTATATGCCAGATGAAAATGCTGAGGAAGTGGAGAATGATGTTACTTAGAAAATTTGATAACTTGGATATTTCTCCAGTTTGAAGCATGGGGGCAAAAAAAATTATATTGCAAAGTATATCATATTCTTCTTGTCATGGCTGATGTATAGTTACTCTGTATAACAAGACAATTCTATGTTAAAGTGTAACTTATGAAAAAATCACATTTTTCATATAGAGGCAGTGAAGTGACTGTTAGTTATCAAAATAAAAATGTATTATCAAATGTGATACTTTAAACAATTATTTCAAATATATTGACTAGTTTTCTCTAGCACTTTTAAGATATTAAAAGTTTTGTTATTTTAATTTGTTTTGTTAGCAATTTGTTATTTTCATGTCCTTAGTCATCTTATTTAGCTGAGAATAGAAATATGTGAGAAGGCAAACACTAGACTGTATATGTTTGAGGACAGAATCTCATGGATTCATTAAGTCTGAGATTTCTTCATGTCCTAATAGGATAATTAAAAGCCAAAATTATGAATATTTTTAATAAAGTCACTATTTTGGCTAATACCTTGGGGAGTTGCATCAACTGGAGGTATTAGATGAAGAGTCTCAGAGTGTGAAAGGTGTATGATACCCAAAGGGTGGTATCAGAAAATTCAGGGGGAGCATGTGTGGTTTTAAAAAGTATATTTAAAACTGTTATTATTTCAATTTGGTTCTAGACACAATCAATTTAAATAATATTAAAGAATGGCCAAAATTTTATGTATTACCAAACTAACACTATTTTATTAATCATAAGAAGCATGGGCAAAATAAAAATAATTAATAATTTCCTTGAATAATCCTAATTATTATCATAACCTTTAACACATTTGAGTCATACATAGTTCCTTGCAAAATTGTACCTTCTCTAGAGAAATAGACCTAGAGAGAAGATATATAATGCACTTTGAGGATGATTCCATAATCATCACAATGATTCTCTCTCTCTCTTTTTCTCTCTCTCTCTCTCTCTCTCTCTCTCTCTCTCTCTCTCTCTCCTTTCTTCTCTCTCTTTGTCTACAGTTTATTCAGGGAAATACTTCACTTGAGCTTTTATTCACATGATAGCAGAAGTGGCAATTTGCTATCAATCTGTCTTATTTGGTTCATGTAGATATAGATTAAGTAGTCCAAACACTAGAATCCCTTTCGTTATAAATTATCTGCATGCGCATAATGCTTTTCATCTTCAAAGCAAGTAATAAACACTGATTAACCAAACTCTGGGAAGGCAATATAGAATGGCAGCTTACGATTTCAAATATCATAGGGATTACTAACTCAGTAGAACAAAGAAAACTAGACTGTACAATTATATAATCAATGCTTTAGTTCGAAATGTGTTTATGATACACTTCTCATTTTACATATATTGAAGTTGCTATGTATGTTTCCTTTAGTGAACTACATCTGAATTCTGATGTCTTCATCTTAACCTCTATTTAGGGAGCTGGTTGAAATAGAGAGAAATCTCAGCTTTCTAATCTTCATTTGTTTTCCTTCTGTTCTCAAAAGAAATAAGAGAAAAGATGGAGGTAAATTATGTATATTGAGGATAGAAGAAATTATTTTATAAAAAATATAGACATGCTTTTGTCAAATGTATGGTTGGAGTGCCAATGATATACTATGTAAAAACTTGGAAATGAGTTAACACTGCAATTCATGATTTCTTCTGTAAAAATACTTCTATACAGATCAGTGTAAACTTTTAAATAGTAAAGGTCAAATGATGAAAAAATATATATCAGATAAATATTAATCAAATGAGAGCTTATATAATTATGTTAACATCAAACAAAGCAAAAGAAGTTATATTAAAATTTAAAGATCAAATCATGAAGAAAAATTATTCAAATAAATAATAAATGAAGATCTCAATTTGATGACAAATATTAATCTACAGGTAAAAAATAGCTCAACAGAAGCCAAGTAGAATAAATATCAGGACAACAACACTTAAACATATTACAAGCAAAACATTAAAACCTAAAGACAAAGATAAAGTGTTGAAAGTACCAAGAGAATAATGACTTCCTCATATACAAAAGAACCCTAAAAAAAAAAATTAGCTGACTTCTTACCTGGAAGAATAGGAGCAAAAGAAAGTAGATTGACATATTTAGAGTGTTGAAAGAAAAATAAATACTATCAACGAAAAATATTATATCCAGAAAAAATTGTTTGAAACATCAAGGTAGGACAAATGCATCCCCAGATAAGTATAATCTGAAATAAGTAGTTGAAAACAGTCCCATCCTACTAATAGAAGTTCTTCAGGCAGAAAGCATGACATGAAGCTATACTTTGCATCCTACATCAGATGAAAATATTCTTCAGGAATGATGGAAAAACAAAATGTTTCTTGACATGTTAGTTACAAAACCAGACTA
Source organism: Macroglossus sobrinus (assembly GCA_004027375.1). Taxonomy (NCBI): domain Eukaryota; kingdom Metazoa; phylum Chordata; class Mammalia; order Chiroptera; family Pteropodidae; genus Macroglossus; species Macroglossus sobrinus. The sequence continues at coordinate 819,582 of PVKZ01000174.1, forward strand.
AGACCTTTTTCACTACAGGCATATTTGCTTCCCACCCACTCCAATAACTGAAGAAATGTTCTAAAATGAAAGAAAATGATAAATCTTGGAACATCAGGAAAAAGAAACATAATTTTAAAAAATATGTATTGGCAAATAAAATATATTTTCCTTCTCTTGAGTTTCCAAAATTATATTTGATGTTTAAAACAAAATCTGCACATTGTCTGATATATTTTTAATGCAGGTAGAGATAATTATTTAACAATTAAAACATAAATAAGTGATAGTAAATGGAGAAAAGAAAGATAATATTTCTACACTTCACTTTAACTGGTAATATGATAATACCAATACAAATAAAATCTTATAATTAGATTTATTAGGTATATGTAATATGATATAAAAAGCAACCACACAAAAAAATCTGTCTTCAAAGAGATACATTCAAAATCACTAGAGATAAAATAAAATATTGACAAATAGTAAGATATTTCAGAATAAGACAAAAAAAACATAGAAATTAAAAGCAGACAAAACATATAGAAAGCAGAACAAAAACAATGGTTAAGCCCCAACATGTAAAAAAAACATTAAATGTAAATGATCTAAATAAATCAATTAAAAGAGATTGTCATAGTGAATTATAAAACATGACCCAACTATAAAAAACTCATTCAAAATGTAAACTGTACATAGGTAAAGTAAAAATCATATATATCTATATGCCTATATCTAGATATATATGATTATATATATATATATATATATATATGCTTATATAGAGATAGATATGTAGTTTCATAAGAGAGTAGAACCTAAATATCATCATATGTGAAAAAAGGAAATTATGTAAGATGATGTATTAACTTAATAAAATTTGTTTAATTTTAATGATGATTTTATAATCATTAATTTTCCTTGAAATATCAATCATCAATCATCAATTTTCACCTGAAATATATACAATTTTTAAAAAGATGGGTGCAAATGGACTATCCTGCCTAAAGAAGCTAAAATAATTTATTTAATGGCCAAATAATCTCAACTAATATTTTGCCAAAGAAGATACACAAATTTGTGATAAACACATAAAAGTTGTGCAACATCATCAGCCACTAGTGATTTACAAATCAAAATCAGAATGAAATATCACTTCATATGGTATTTTCATAGAATGGCTTTAATAAAAATGACAGATGAAAACAAGCACTGATGGAGATTTGGACAAATTGGAGTCATCATACAGTTTTGGAGAGAATGTCAAATGTTACAGCTGGTTTGGAAAAGTTTGAAAATTCCTCAAAATGTAAAGCATAGAGTTACTATATAACTTAGCAATTCTACTTCTAGGTATGTACCCACATGAAATGAAAACTACACATTCAAACAAATAGAAACATCAAAGCAAATGCCCATACCATCATTATTCATCATTCCAAAAATTAGAACAACACAAATATCCACCACATGGTAAATGGATAAACAAAATGTAGCATGTTCCTAAAATGGAAAGCTATTCGGTAAAAAAAAAAAAAAAAAAAAAAAAGATTTATTGAAATAGGAGTTAAAATATTTAAACTCTGGAAACATTATGTTAGGTGAAAGAAATTGGTAACAAAAAGACTACATATTGCTTGATTTCAATTACATGAAATGTCAGGAATGTGTAAATCTATACAGACAGAAGATGGATAAGTATTTGCCTATAGCTGAGTATTGGAGAAAACGGGGAGTGATTGTTAGTGTAAATATATGAAGACCATTGATTTGAATACTTTAAATAAGTAAATTCTATGGTATGTAAATTATATTTCAGTATAGCTGTTAAAAAGAAAATAATAAAATATTGACAATATTTAAATTAGCAAATTCTTTTTTTTATAAAAGAAAACTGTATAGGCAGAAAAAGTAAAGTTATACAGTGGAATAAGATATTTACAGCATATGTTAGCAACAAAGGACAATACTGTGAAGAATATATAAAAATATCCTAAGAATAAGTAAAAATAAAACAGATGGTATAAAATACAAATAGGTAAGAGAGACACTTGACGAAACAGGAAATCCAAATAAAATAAAAATGAGGAGTTTCAAATTTAATTATAATCATGGAGATAAGAGTTAAAACTATTTAAATAAATTTTATGATTATGTTGGCACAAATTTCAACTTTACTGTAATATTTTTTGTCAAGAAGTTAAAGTGATGGACAATCATATACTTCTGGTGGGAATATATGTCAATTTTTTTATGTAATTCAAGTGAGAGTTTATAATAATTCACTTTAAACAAATACTCTGCCCAGCGCAGATAATGCTTGCCCTTTAAATAGTGTCTTAGATATTTTAGAAAACTGTAATTTAAATATTCAAGTTAGAAGGAATAACAGGAAAATGTTAAATCAAAGGGCTTTCCTGATGTTTCTCAAATCACATCCTGTAAATAGCTTCTAACTTTATTTATAATGAAAATTTGACCTTAAAGGGTAGAAATCCTTGAAAACAATTATAGGCAGATAGAAAGAAGAAAGGAAGAGATCTCTGATTCATTAATCATTTATTACTAATTCTCCTGTTAATAATTCTAAGAATTTAATAGAATTAAAATAATAATCTTATAAATATATACAAAATTCAAAGTAGCAATATGTTGCCCAAAGGAATCTCAGATGTATTAATTTTCATCAAACTAAAAGCACATGCACACATTCTTAAAGCAAGATACTGTAAATAGCAGATAGATCTCATTAGGGCAAAAAATACTAAGCAAACTAAACTCATGAATATAAATATATATTTTGAGGTGCATTTCTTTGCTTTAGATAAGTTTTCCTTGTCCTTATTGGTAAGATCCTTGAGAAAAAAAAGGTTTAGTGCATGACTCAGTATGTGCTGAATAAATTAATGAGTTTATAATGAACAAGTGAACTTATGACAGAGAAGCTATGGATAACCCCTAGTAATCAAAATTTTGATAGCTGTATCAAGCTAAAATTCCTGCAACAAATATTTTTTGAGTGCCCCATCTTGGTTTAGAATAGAACACAGCCCCTATCCTTAGTAAACATTTTCTAATAGGACTCTTGCTTACTTTTTTCTAAAACTGCTGATTTCTCCACCACTGAGACCACAGCTGCTCCTGACGTCTTGCACTTTTTTCACTATTTTAGAGTAGTTCTCAAAAGTTATCTTGCTAGTTTCTGTGAGGACTGACCATCTACAGATGATCCTATTTTGCTGGTTTAAGGTCAAATATAAACTGAACGAGGATGGTAGAGGGTTGTCACCTGTTAAGCGACTGAAAGCATCAGTGCATGAGAGAGGATTCCACACTTCAGGTTGTGGTAAATTTGACTCTACACTGTCTTAGGTTTTCCTCACAGAGTAGCAAGAAATTAGAAAATTGCTGGGTAAAAGAGTAGAAACCAATATATTGCTTGTTAAGAGCTGGGAAGTGGGATGTTTAGTGTACATTTTTTCTAAGCCTAAGCTATAACAAGAATGTCAAACACCCACAGGCCTGAACTATTTTTAACCAACTACAATAATATGCCAAGAGTATGTCTTTTTTAAAAGAATGTTCTACTCCTTCCCAGATGGTTTCATAGAAATATAGATGTTATGCAATTATCACCATGGTAACCTCATATCTAACAGCAAGAAATCACCATATAACTTATTCCCTAACATTCACTTGTCTATTTGGAGCAACAGAATGTTGATCAGTGTATCGCTCTGTTGAAATAGTACCAGAACTCTTTGACTCCTGTTTATATTATTTAATCTTTACTCCCCTCCCCACTCACAAGACATTAAAGTTAAAGCCTCAGTGAGGATTTTACAAGAAGATATGTAAACATATTTAATTCTCAAATAAATAAATTATCTACTGTGGAATCTCCCTCAATTTTGCAAAGGACAGTCAAGAACTGCTTTTCAGAACTGCTAAAACAAAATGTAATTCAAATATTTAACAGATATCAGTCTCAAGAACAAGACTGTTGATATATCAAAGGAATGTCCTTATATATTTTTTTCATTATAGCAGTCCAATGTGGTACCAATACAGGATTAAGTGAGAGAAGCATCAAATGGAAACATCTATCTATATTTACAGGGTTGTCCAGCACCCATGTGATGTGCTTAAGGAAAACTGTGATCTATGAATATTGTCTTCTGTAGATGCAATGGTTACAGCATGTCTTTTTTATCATTATCTAGAAGATTTAAATATTCAGGTAGAATTATTTAACATGTATCAGACAACCCTTTCAAACTTATCTATGTCCATGGGCCTCTCTGTTTTTTCTTTCATTAGCCCACACACTCATTTATTTTCTTGCATAATTCAGTTGGTATATTCAGGGCTGCAGTCATCTCATAGATCAGCTGGGGTAAATATCTACTTCTAAGCTCACTCACATGGCTTTTGGTAGTCTTCGGGTCTTCACTGGTTGTTGGACAGAGAATTTCCTTCCTTGCTCCATGGACCTCTTTATATGGCTACTCATACTATAGAGGCTTGTCTCTCCAGAATGAAGAGGGCGAGAAAGGTTGGAAGAGATGAAGAGAGAGAGAGAGAGAGAGAGAGAGAGAGAGAGAGAGAGAGAGAGAGAGAAATACAAGCCAGAGTCTTTTTGTAACTCAGTCTCAGAAGTGGCATTCCATAATTTTTGCCATGTTCTTTTTGTTAGGAAAGAAGCAATAGGTCCTGCTTATACTAAAAAGAAGGTTACACATGGCTGTGGATACCAGGAGGCCAGAATTATTGAGAGCCATTTTAAAGGCTGCCTACCACAAGTAAACAATGTGATTTCAAATATAAACAGACATTTTAAATTATGTCATCAAAAGAAGTTAAGAGTTTCCTAAAGAAACTACATAATGTATTCTTATAGTTAAATATAAATAATTTACAAGTTATCTAATATTCATTTTAATCCTTCTGTCACCTTCCTCCATACAATCAATGAATTTAACTAAGATTTGGTGCTTGCATATAGTGATTCTCATGAACAGAGAAAATTATGTTCGAAACTGATGTGTGCATAACAAAAGGATTTCGAGTCAAAACTGTCATAAAAATCCCTAACCTCTGGATATAAAATATAATTTAATTCTTTCTCTGGAAGAGTGAGCAGCTACAGAAAAGATGAGCATAAACTCGTAATGGAGAAAACATATATGTACTCAGCCAAATAAATCTAAGCAATATAGTTAATCAATAAGGCTACCAATGCCACAGATTAATCATTTTTTTATATCATGCCTATAACTTGGAAATTTCTCTTTTAATATTCATTCTAGCTTTCACAAAGAATTATAACCTAATGGCGTTTAGGTTCAATTTCTATAGCAGATATTAATTGGAGCCACCAGAGACCCTGTAAGAAAGACTGGATTTGTTTTTTAAATTATATTTAATCTACAGTTCTCCCCTACTCTACTGGGCTGCGGAAAAAATATATATTTGTCATCTGGAGGTTAACCTCCCCCTTTCCAGAGTTATAAAAAGGTCCAGAAGGTTTTACATAGTCCTAAACAATCAGAGAATCACCTCTGGCTTGAATCCATGATGGTATGTTCATTTTTCCAAACTCTAATTTCTTGCAAATTATCTGAATCTATAAAAATCTAAACCTGGATCTTGGAGACTTCAGCTAAGGCAAGAAATCCCAGTGAAAAAGGTCAAGTTTCCCTAGGTGTACTACTCATGGACTTCCTTCTGAGAAGCTACTATTCTAAAGATCACCAGGTTTCACTAACAAGCTTAGGACTCTTATTCCTCATTTTCCAAGCCCAGAATTAATGTTTACCTCCCTGACGCTGCCTCATGTCCTGCTCCTCCACAAACACGATTCTGTTCTTTTTCACATAAATACTTCCTGATTTTGGAATCAAGTAAATATCAGTTCCTTAAAGTATTGTTTTATTGAAGGCACCCCTAGTTTCAGTTAGAAAGGACAAGAAGTTAAAAATTGATCATTGTTTCTTTTTTTCTATAGCAATATAAAGAAAACATAAATGAATACTTTTACTACATTTGGTTTTCACACATACTAAATAAGATACTTCATCCTGCCATAGTAGCTGAACACTTACCATCAAGTTTGACATTTTTCAATAAATTTTGCAAGATTCAGGTTAATCTCTACCTAAAACAGTCACATCATCATCTAACTTGTCCCTGAATCTAAGACACCTAACAGTCTTTGAACCTCTTCTAAAGTTAAGTGATTCATAAACCTGCAAGTTTGGCTGGCTCCCAAACAAGCCAAAACACTGAACTTTGGGACAGAAACAAACAACAAAGAGAATTAGAGAGAAATATAAAATGGACTCTTACACTGTTGTTGGCACTTGCTCAAAAAGTGAGGCATTCTTGGCATTTTGCTTCTTCACATTATAGTTTAAAATGCATCCATAAATATGCCATATGGTATAATTCTGTCAGAAACCTATGTTGCCATTAGTTAACTTTACAAACATTGTAAGCTAGACTGGACCAGCTAGAAAATCAAGTACACAGTGTTACTGTAGCAATGGTTTATTACAATAAAGTTTACTAAATAAAAACATGTTAATTCCAACTAGACAGTTATTCATGTCTTCCTATATTGATTGCTATGTAGCAGGTCACAATGTTTTATAATTATTGTCTAGCCCTCTCTTTCTCTTATTATTGTGTATTCTGTAAGGCTGCAAGGGCAGCAAACATACTTTGAGCATCATAGAAATTCTAGTGCCTAGTTCATACTAGCTATTCAACAAACTTCCCTTAATAAATGATAGAGACGAAGGGATGTAAGATACAAAAGCTAGGGGGAGAAAGAGTAACAAGTCTGTTCTTTCAAGACTTCTACAGACTAGCCCAAATCTATAGTATTGCCATTAGTGTGATGATTAAAACGAAAACAAATGTCATTTCCTGAGGACCGAGTAGGTTTCAAGCTCAACTCTACAAAAAGAGTTTATTATTTTCAATTTTCACCAAAAAAGCCAATACTAAGCAGTTTATGTAGTATTCCCAAAGATACCCAGTGAGAATAGAAAATAAAGTCTTTCTGCCCCCACAGTTTGTGTCAACTGTCCTATCACTTGACCCGTGAATATCACAAGGAGGAAATAATATTCCTATGTACCAAAATAAAGTTTATTTCCTTCATTTGCATATATTTAAGCATCTCTGTGGTTTTTGCTTTACATTTATTATGTATATAAAGTTAATTGTTGTAAAGAGTTTAGCTTAGTTCATTGGAATATCCTCTAAGATAATATTTAACTTCCCATATGCAAAATTTGTGTCACCTTCCAGAGGCCTAATTCTCTAGCTGTATCTAATTGCTTCCCATTCTTTAAAGTTTCATGCTTTAATTTGATTTTAGTACATGTAGTTCACTCTGCTAGAATTCCCTATCCATATTGTGGACATGTCTATTTTTTTTTTAAACCCAGGACAAGCATCTCTGTAGAGCTTTAGAAAAACTTACTCCCAGCACTGTAGCATTTCTTTGCATATTCACCCCACTTCATACATAACTCAACTATACTTTTTTCTCGTTTTATAATAATTTTTTAATGTTCCTCTCTTATTTTGTCACACTAGACTGTGATCTCCTTAAAAGAAAGTTTTGTTTTTCCTAGTTTTTTTTTTTTTTTTAATACCTACAGCACCTGGTCTTCCTAGATGATCTCCCACTGAAGTACTAACCAGACCCGACCCTGCTTAGCTTTTGAGATCAGACAAGATCAGGCATTTCCAGGGTGGCAAAGCCATAGACAGTGCCTGCTCATCACAGTGCCTGACGTTTAGCATATACTACTACCCAGGTATTACTGAATAAATCATCAGCTTCATGAATAAATGTCTTCCCACATTTAAATTTTCTTCTACTCCTACAAATGACTTTTCCAAAGTTTAATAGAACCATCTATAGTACATTTCAACATTCTGTGCCATTCTCTAATATATGACATAATTCTGTGACATTATCTAATACTTGGCCTTGAATCATGTCTAAGGTCTTAGGTTTTCTAACATGAATCAACATTTCACTTTTACAGTTCAGAGAAGTACAAGCTACTGTTAAAAAAAAGTCCCTTTGAAACAAGTACCATCTTATTTTCTTTTAATAAACAATCACCAAGGAAAGTTATAATGGTGGCCTAAGTTTTTCAAAAGCTTCCTGGTAGTATTGATCTAAGCATGACCAGATGGTTTTTTACAATTGAACTCCAGAAGAAACAATATTAGTTTATTTTTAATCACTCCTCTTCTAAATATGTTTTATTTTTCTTTTGCAGAACAAAGAATTGAATCAATTCCTGACTCTGTGAAGCCATTAGAACTTAGAGAAATATTGACTACTAGGAAATAATTTTGAGGTTCACATATATATTTTTAATATATATATATATATATATTTGATTATATATGACTTAATTGTCAATAATTATTAAAAATCAACCTAATATCATGAAGACAATATATTCTTATCCCTAATAATCAAGTCTGCTCTACAGAGGTATTTCAAGAACAAGATTATTGTGGTTGATACTAATATCAATGTGAAGTATCCTTGCCATGTAGCCTAAAAAAATATATTTGGTCAAGCACTTTTTAAGAGCTGCATTCATCTAATTTGTCCTTTCTTCATTCATTCAATAAATCCAGTAGATAGTCTGATCACTGGAATTACAAAGACATACAAAATGTAAGTCTGAACCTATGATGTGATAATAGTATACTTGGAAGTGTATATATATGTATAAAAAATGACAGCAGTGTGTGAATAAATTCTTATTTAGTTGTCTGCAGACAGAGTCATGCCAGCCCAGAGAATGTGTCTCCCAAAAGGTTTTCAGGGAAGAGGTGGTGTCTGAACAAATTTGATAATTAAAACATGATTCCCTTCTAGTTTCCAATGGTCTATAATTGCTGATCTATCCCGTAAACACATTGTAGAATCAGAGAAAATAGTTCTACCCAAAATAGAGGGGTCAGAAAAGGAAGATATCACAGAAAAGGGGCTAACTCCTTTACATTGTACATGAAGAGCAGAAAACAGCTAGGCAAGCAGGTGAGAAATAGCATTCTAAGCCAAATGATAACTCACCTAGAAAAGCAAAGTAAGGAGTCTGAGAAACTTCTAGCTTTTAGACATGATGGTGTCCCACTGACTGGTTCTTTCTGCCATACATCACCCCACATTATCGCTGCTACATTTTACATGTCAACGCTTTTGATAAATGCTGCAGCTAGAGATGAATATAAAAACAGCAGAGATTTGGAAGTTAGTTCTGGTATTTATTATCTAGTTGACTTTTAGCAAATGATAATTTCCCCTATTTTCTCAACCTTCAAGCTGGGGATAAAGATGTTCAGCATTTATTTTGTATGTCCTTACAAAGTGGTGAAATTTATTTTAAAATATGTTATATTAAAGGGCTATGCAAATTATCATTCCAATAATAGTATTGATTTTTAGATTCAAAAATAAAAAATTGAAGCTAGTGAAAATGTCCAAGAAAAAAAAAAGAGGGGAAGAGTAATAAGTGAAGAAATGTGTAAATGATATCCTAGGACACTATATACATTCTAATATTTACAAGACTGTTATGTAGATATTTTAACTTTCTAAGATGAATACCCATAATGACACAGACTGACTGGGGCCCTGTGTTACATTTTATCTTCAACTTACTATAACAGAATAGGCTAAGAAACAAATCTAAAACTCAGTTCTTTTTTATTATAGAAAAGTATTTTTCATCCCTTTAGTTTATATAATTTGCTTCAGGCATCAAACTACAAAATTAATTTTTCTTCTTAAATTAGGATTTGAGCAATTTAAACTAAGAAATTCCCTATATAGCCATTTTAATTTTTAAATTAAATTGTATTAAATTTATTGAGGTGACATTGGTTAATAAAATTGTATAGGTTTCAAGTGTACAATTCTATAACATATCATCTATATATTGTGTTGTGTGTTCACTATCCAAAGTCAAGTCTGCTTCTATAACCATATATTTGATCCTCTTTACCCTCTTCTACCTTCCCCCATCCCCCTTTCTATCTGGTAACTACCATTGAGTGTTTGTTTGTTGCTTTCAGTTTTATATACCACATATAAATGAAGTCATATGGTTCTTTTCCATCTGACTTATTTCTCTTAGCATGATAATCTCCCAATCCATGTTGTTGCAAATGGCAGTATTTAATCTTTATTATGGCCGAGTAGCATTCCATTGCATAGATGTACCACATGTTATTCATTCAGTCATCTATTGAAGGACATTTTGATTGTTTCCATGTCTTGGGCACTGTGAATTATGCTGTAATGAACATAAGGGTATGTATATCTTTACTAATAAATATTTTAAAGTTTTTGAGTAGATACCTAGTAGAGGGATTTCTGGGTCACATGGTAATTCTATTCTTAATTTTTTTGAGGAAATTTCATACCTTTTTTTTTTATAGAGGTTGTGCCAATTTACATTCCTATCAGCAGTGTATGAGGTTTTCTTTTTCTCCTCACAACCTCTCCAACACTTGCTATTACTTGTTTTATTGATAATAGGCATTCTAATAAGTGTGAGGTGGTATCTCTCTGTGGTATCGATTTTCATTTCCCTTACAGCTAGTGAAGTTGAGCACCTTTTCATGTATATGTTGGCCATTTGTATGTCTTTTTGGGAGAAGTGTCTGTTCAGGTCCTCTACCCATTTTTTAAATGGGCTGCTTTTTCCTTGTTAAGTCGCATGAGTTCTTTATATATAATATACTAACCCGTTATGAGAGGTATTGTTTGCAAATATCTTCTCAGTTGGTTGCCTTTCATTTGGTTTTATTTTGTTAATGGTTTCTTTTGCTGTTTAGAACTTCTTAGTTTGATACAGTCCTATTTGTTTACTTTTGCTTTTACTTCTCTTGCTTTTGAGGTCAGATTTATAAAATTCTGAGACTAAGTTTCATAAGTTTGGTACTTATGTATTCTTCTATGTATTTTATTGTTTCAGATCTTACTTTTAGGTCTTTGATCAATTTTGAGTTAATTTTGTGTGTGGTAACAAATAGCAATATAATTTCACTCTTTTGCATGTGGCTTTCTTTGAATTAATTTTTTTTCTTTCTCCTTATTTGGTATCAGGGCTTTTTGGTGTCACACCACTTTGTCAGACAGTAATAAAAACCAAGGTATTCACACATCTTTTGCACTTGTTGAAATGCAGCCCAGATGCTTTTAAATGATTCATTCTTACTTTTTATATTGAATGATATTTGTTTATCTTGACCCAGAAATAGCAAACTCATGAAAAATAGGATAATTTTCTATTATTATTTGTTTCGATGTTGTTATTGGCTAACACCATGAACCACAAAAGGAATGGTAGATTACCAGAGATATATTTCCCTTTATGTTACCATATTAACCAATAAATAAATAATATATAAATAAATAAATGAGAGAGAGAATGAAATAGATTTCATGTTTTCAAATAAACATAAAGTGAGCGAAAAATTACTAAGAGTTGCAAAGAGTTCAGCAATGTCTAAAGATGTGTTTATTTCACATGGGAATTTGGTCTATAAATAACGGTGCTGGCAATACTATTTTAAAATCAGCTGCAGAGCTACAGAAAGTGTTTTTAAAGAACTGGGGAAATTAAAGTATATTCACATTTGTAAAATTTGAGGATGGTGACCTGAAATGCTCCATTAAATTAATCAAAGATTTGGTAAAATGCTGTCATCTGGTGGAGTCTGTTGAGACTGTGCTTTCCCAGTTCTCTTCTTTGCTCCAGCACCATTTCTCTTCTGTGTGTTCACTTAGGCTGTCAGGGCCCACAGAATGAGTGAGTTGATTTTATCCACTAACATATTTCCAGCTCCCCTCACTGCGAGATATTTGAAAGATACTGAAATGGTTCCACTAAATATTTTACATAAATTGCTCATCATAAATGCTTCTCCCTAAAATTTTGTCTAAACAGAAAAAAAAATCTTTGAGCCAGAAGAGAATGGTAAAAAGAAAATAAGCAAGGATTAAAACAACTAGTCCTTAAATATAACTGGGGATCTGAGATGTATATTTGATATTCAGCTATGTGTTTTCTTTATCTTTTCTAAATAAACATATTAAATGAAATTTATTTGCATAATAATAGCTGCTAACATTTAATAATCTGCTATTTGGTGCTAGATAATATGCTTTGTTTTAAATGAAGGAGCTCGTGTAATTTTCTCAGGGGTTCTATCAAATAGGTACATTATTATCCTCATTATAAATGAGAAATGTAAGACTTTGAAAGATTAAGTAACATGAACCTACCACAACAGGTAGCAAGTGATGGATTATTTAGAACCCAGGTAGTCTTACTTCAAAGCTAATGTTAACCCATATGATTTACCACCTCCATCAACCTTGTTACTACACTTTTGTTCCTTGCTATTGGTCCAGTCCATTCTTTTGGCTGAGGTCAATGAAAGCATTCTTAAGTGACACAGGAACATCTAGATTCAAAGAGTACCAGTATCAATCACTGTTCTTTATCTTAAGTCCATAATACGTTTTGTTCTAAGTTTCTTGTAGAACTAATTCACAAGTGCACTTCAAAAAGAATTATCTCCAAATCTACAAAGACTTGCATAGAATCACAGGATTCTCATTCTTTTCTATCAGGAATCTGTGGACTATCTGAAACAATTATGCCTACCTCTCCTGCCCCACAATCCAGAGATAGTTTTATTGCCTGAAATAAATTGATCTGTCGTTTCTATCTATATTTCTGACATTTGTTGGCTGCAGAATTCTCAGCCACAGCTGCCATGAACTCTGTTAATGACAACACATTGTAGATAAATAAGAAAGATAAGAACTTGACTCTTGTTATGCATTTCTTTCCTAACCTAAGTTTGAAAATCACTCACTTGGTTTAAGAAATCATAGTTTTTACTTTGAATAATTTCTAATTAGAAAATTCTGTTTCTCAGAACTCCAGTCTCTACCTGCCTCCATTATTAACAACCATATATTAAGTTCTTCCCAGTTCCAGAATATGTGATACTCTTCCTATGTTAGCTCATTTAATCCTCAAGAGAATTCCATGAGTGTGATAATTCTCATTTCACAGAAGAAGAATCTATAGCAAAAGAGACTTTATGTCTTATTTGTGATTGATAGCTGAGACTCAGTTCTCTTATTGTCTTCTCACTGTAAAGCACATGTTCCCAACCACCAATGTAGCACTTTCTCTCTACATCTGCCACTTGACTCTCAATGCTTTTATTAAGAAGACATAAATGTATACTCATAATTTCCCTATAAAACACTTTCATGCTTTTTGAAAAAGTTTGTGTGTATTTAGCTTTCTAATATAATGATTAGAGAACTGGGCTCATTAACATTCATTTGTATGAAACTGGTTAGAAATTATCTTGAGTTAAAATGATTAAATTTGAAGTTAAAAACCATGTGTCCTTTCTTTATTTCACTTTGCATTTTGTAGAGTTGATACAGTTTCACATAAATTAAGGAAAAGTCTAGAGTCCCACCCACAGTGCTGACAGAGGTAAGACAGAAGAATGGCCCCTGTCCCTTTGTATTATCTCAGCTGCCCTTGAACATGTTTCTTTGGGGCATGTTGACAAAGCCCAGACATTGTTAGGAGCTTTCTCTGTCCAGACTTGCAGACTGTAGAGTTATACTGAGAATAGACCATTTTTGTTACAAAAGAAGAAGGACTTTTCACACTCCTTAAAACTCTTGACACATAGACCACTGACACAAATGCCTTGCCAAAGAGGACTCATTAATCCCACTTTTGAAAAATGTTTTTAAAAAATTGAATGCAGGCAATTCTGTGTAGATATAATGCTTAATATTCTTATAGGCAGGAGTTAGTAAGTTGGTCATTGAGAATTCTGCTTGTATGTCTATTAGTAAGGAAAATTAACTGCAAGATTAAAGATCATGTTTCACACACACACAGACACACACACACACACACACACACACACACACACCCACACACACACAAGTGCTCTTTTGCTTAAATATGAATTGAAGAATTCTTCTCCTGGACTATTTTCGTAGGCATGATATTTCCTTGGGATTCCAGAGTATTCTTCCCCATTCTCTAAAACACAGAAAGATTTTAATGCCTCCTACAAATCAACATGTCCAAAGTTAAGTTGATACTTAACTTTTGTCCCAAACTGGCAACTTTTCTTACATTCTGTATTCATCATATAAACCACCATTCTTCAGAAATATAAGCTATTTTTAATTATCCCTAAATGTTCTTTTTTATCTTCAATCAGTTCTTCCTTTCAAATTACACTTGTTTTCCTAATATGTGCCTTGCACTGCTGTATGAATATTTGGGGGGGCTGTACCCACAAAAAAATGAACAGATCTCCAAACTGCCTACCTAATTGAACACCCTGTGTTTAAGGGAGTGAGACATTTAAGAAATAAAATATGTAGACTATCAGCTGACAATAAAAAGCCATAAAGAAAAACAAAGCAAGAAAAGGGAATAAGCGTACTAGATGAGTGTTTATAGACCTGCATGAGGCATGACCTACACATCAAGATTTCCTGGTGGTGACTGCTATAAAATAGGCAAAAAGAGTGAATTTGTTCTGTTGGTCACAAGGCAGGTGGTAGTACTCAGGCATGTACTTTGGGGAGGAAAAAGGGAGAGTGATCTTGAGCTGCCCACAGACCTTCAATGTCCTTTTCAGACTAGCCAAAAGTGTCTCATGAAGCCAGTGATTTGAACCTATAACTGATGTATCTGGAGCAAGTGGAGGCCAAAAACTCCTTTACAATCTCAACAGACAGAGGCAAGGCATGACAGTCAGGGACCTCCTCATATTTCATACTCACTAACTCCTTTAATTCTACATCTCTTATAACAACTATTTTACAACTCCAATGTACAGGTTCAAAAAACTGCCTCCTAGTTGCTTCTTCAGACTTCAATCTAAGATGGGGTGACTATGTTAATCATAGAATATCCTACTGCATTGAAACTGTCTGTCCCTTCTTTGTATAACCTATTAGATTATAAGATCTTCAATGCAAGAATAGTGTGTTACTCAACTTTTTATTCTTTATGCCTTGACTTAGGGTAAAATAAATTAATTATTTGCTTTACTTACCTTCTAGAATAGGCAATAACACGGCCCTAGAATTTTCAGCATTTATACCTCCTATTCTATTATTTCACATAAACCATATTCCAAACATACTGAAATGACTTCTGTTCCTCAAACACTGTCAGATATGTGTTTTCAGCTCTGCATTTTGCTAAAGTTCTTCTCTGAGCCTGGCATACCATCCTTTTCACTTCTAATGCACCGTTCTTATTTATTATTCTAAACCAATACCAACAATATTTTCTTATTGTGGCTTTCTTAATATCTATTCCATTCACATATGTAATTAACCAATTTATCCTCAGGGCTCCCGCATATTGATGTTTGAGAACTTATTCCATCATATTGTAATTGTAATTAGCTGTTTATATAATCATTGCACCTGGAGAAGCACTGTTTCTTATTTATCAGCAAATCTGTTTTCTTCCCTGTTTATCGTAGGTCTCAGAGGAATCAGTCCATTTTAAGATAGGACTAGCGAAATTCCAGAAAAAAAAGTGAGGAGGAAATAGCAGGGTTAGGACTTGTTGGACTATCTCACAGCTAAATAGGCTCTCTATTGAATTTCCCCCCTTTCAACATTCTGAAGGACTTAGAGAGAGGAAGGTACCATTGGAGAAGATTTTGAATAAAGTTTGATCTCTGACTCAGGCATATAGAGAGTACTTTTTTCCTTCTATTGTTACTTAAGTTACATTTAAAAAATATATTAGTTTCTTTCCAAAAATAGAGTCAAGGGTATGCATGGATTATAAAAAGAATATGGAGGAAAAAAGTGAATATTCTGATAGGTAATAATTTTAAGATTTATTTCATGGGGAAAATATAGACTGAGTTAAAAAATTAAATAGTTACTTTTTGAATTTTCATTAGTAGACATTACATTTTGTTATTCATTTACATATGTTCTCAAAAAAAGTTAATAAAAAATCTAATAAAATATAAAGATATCCAAGGTAAGTGGCTTCCTTCCAGAAAGTCTATTATTTTCATTTAAAAAAAGAGCATTATACTACTGCATACATAGAGAGAAATACATTCCAAAATAGAACAGTTATATAATCTGACTTTTGTACCCATAGCAACACATAAGAAAAACTGCCAGTTTCTTGGATGAAGCCAGAATCTATAGTGACACTCCTAAAATATTTAAGTTAGGTCTGTCCCCCAAATTAAACCAGCTAAATATTTTGTGAAACTTCTGTTGTTATTGTCATTGTTCTCAATGTTTGCTAGGTAAAACAAGAAGTTATGACAATGACATTGCAAATATTTCAAAAATCTCTGCTAGCAGAGCTTAATAACTCCCCATTCCTGTCAAAAATACCCTGCACTTTCAATTTCCTCCACTGTTTCTTCCACAGGTTCTGTTCTTCCTTCACCCAATTCTATATTCCCTAATCCATGCTATTGACTTATTATACATTAGAATTAAAAGCCAGTTAGCACTTTCTGAATAATTACTATATACTAGATATCAACAAGCCATATTATCTGGTGAAAATGTTTTGGTGGGCGAATTTAAAACAGAGACTTTGATTCCATTCTCCTTGTCCATTCTTAAAGTTCCAAATTAAAATCTTTTTATAACAAGATTTTAATGATCAGCACAAAATTACTTCTAGTTTGTTATATACCTTATACCAGCAATGGTAAACTCACACAACTGATGATAGTAATATAAATGTGTACAAGAGACTATAATTAAGGTAATGAGAAATTATAGGAACTATAGTAAACTAGAGGGTATGTGCTTCATATCCAGATACTGAAATTTAAATATGTCACTATTTTCCAGCCACTATATAGGTTATAACAAAGGCTAATAAATTCTCATTTTTTAATGAGAGTTTATGTTCATTATTATTATAATGCAATATAAGATTTTTAATGAAATGTTGAACTTTAGAATAGTTTTAGATTTGCAGAAAAGTTTTAAGAGTAGAGTTCCTGATTTAACCTGCCAAGTTTACTATTGTTAACATCTTACATTAGTATTTATTAAAAGTAATGAACTGTTTTACTTAATATTAACTAAATCACATAATTTATTCATATTTCCTTAGTTCTAAGATACGATAACAATACCACATTCAGACATGCCAACTTAGAGCCCCTCCAGACTAAAATTATTTCTCAGTTGATTTATACTGCTGTTAGGTCATTTATATCCTTCTGCTTTTCTGCTTGTCTGACTATCAATTCCTGATAAAGAGAGGTTGAACCTCACAACTATAATAATGTCTGGTTTTCATTTCAGTCCTATCAGTTTGCCTCTAATATTTTAACATTCTGTTGTTATGTGCTGCAGTGGACCAAGTAGCGATCCCTAAAAGTTATGTCTATGCCATGTAACCTGTGAATATGACATTATTTGGGAAAAGGGTCTTTCAGATGTAATTAAATTAAGGATCTAAAATGAGCTCATCCTGAATTAGCCAGATGAATCCTAGATTGAAAGACAAAAGTGTTTTCGTAAGACACAAGAAAAAATGTATAGAAAAGAGGGAGAAAAAAAAAACGTGAAAACAGGAGGAGAGAATGAGATTAAACAGCCACAAGGTGAGGAACACCTAGAACTACAAGAAACTAAAAGAGGCAAGGAAGAATTCTCCCCTAGAAGTTTTAGAGGGTCTTGGCTCTGCTTACATCTTGATATTAGACATCTACAAGAGACTATATTCCTGTTTTCTGCCTCCCACTTGGTAGTAATTTGTAAATTAGCCACAGGAAACAAATACAGGTGCATACATATTTACAATTACTATAGCATAGAAACTGGTCAATTTATTATTATGTAATACTCCTGTCTATCCTTGATAATATTCCTTGTTCAGCAGTTGGCTTTGTCTAAAATTAATATAGATATTCCAGTTTTCTTCTGATTAGTGTTAGCATGGTATGTCTTATCCCTTTGTCTTTAATCTATATGAATCTTTACATTGAAAGAGAGATTCCTATAGAGAGTATATGTTTTGACCTGTGTGCTTTTATCCCATCTGATGTATTTTAACTGGTGTATTTAGACCACTAACATTATAAGTAATTACTGGTACATTTGGATTAAAATCTACAATTTCTGTAAATGTTTTCTGTTTATTGCATTTTTTCTTTGCCTCACCCCCTCTTTTTTTTCTAGGTCCTCTACTTTTAACTGAGCATTTTATATTTTCATTTGATGTCCAGTCATGACATCTCATTTTTTACTTATTTGCATAACTTTGGTGGTTGCTCTATGGTCTATAATATATTTTTTAAAATAACCTAAAATTATCTTTAAATAGTGCTGTACTACTTTACACATAGTATGAGTACTTTAAAATGGAGTATTTCCAATTTCTCCCTCCTGTCTCCTGTGATGTTATTGTCATTCATTTCACTTATCTACATGTTTTAATCACCCAGTACATATTTTTTTAAATTTTGCTTTCGTCAAACAGCTATCTTTTACATCAACCAAGAATAATAAAAATAATAATTTAACTTCATTCTTTATTATCTGATGTTCTTTCCTCAAGTATATCCAAGTTTCTAACCTGTATCATTTTGATTTTTTTTTACTTTTTAAAAAATAAAACTATAGTTGACATATAACATTATATTAGTACATATTTTCACTCTTGAAGAACTTTTAACATTTCTTCTATGGTGGATCAACTGGCGATGACTTCCTTCAGATTTTGTTTGTCTAAGAAAGTCTTTGCTTCTTTTCCACTTTTGAAGAATAGTTTCACTGAATGTAGAACTTTAGTTTGGTCATTTTTCTTCTCAACAATTAAATATTTTAATCCAATCTCCTTTTGCTTACTTGGTTTCTACCAAGATTAATTCTTATTATTGTTCCTTTACAAGTGAAGTGTTCTCTCCACCCCCATCTTGCTTTCAAGTTGATTTTTTTGTCTTTATTCTCTTCAGTTTCAATAAAATTTGCCTAGGTGTCTGTTTGCTTGTTTGAGGCTGGACGGTATAGAGGGATTTATCACATTTGTTATTTGAGTTTCCTGGATCTTCTGACCTGTTTTCTTTCTTTCTTTTCTTTAGGTATTCCAGTGATGTGTGTTATACCTTTTGATACTGTCTCACAGTTCTTAGATGTCCCATTTTTTTTTGTTTTTTTACCCTATTCTCTTTGAGTTTCAGTTTCAAAAATTTCTATTGACCTATCTTCTAGGTCACTGATTCTTTCCTTAGATATGCTGAATATACTGATGAGCTTGTTGAATGCATTTTTCAGTTCTGTTACTGTTTTTTAAATTATTATTTCTAGCATTTTTTATTTTTTTGTGTTTCCATATCTTTTCTGACAGTAGTCATCTGATTTTGTATGTTGTATTTTTTCCCATTAGAACCCTTAATATATTTGTCATAATTATTTTAAATTTCCTTTCTGATAATTTCAACATCTGTTTCATATCTGAGTCTAGTCATTATTATACTTGCTTTGCTTTTTAGACTATTTTTTCTTTCTATTTGTCATGGCTTGTAAATTTTTGTTTGTTTGTTTGTTTGTTTGTTTAAAGTTG
Source organism: Macroglossus sobrinus (assembly GCA_004027375.1). Lineage (NCBI taxonomy): Eukaryota > Metazoa > Chordata > Mammalia > Chiroptera > Pteropodidae > Macroglossus > Macroglossus sobrinus. The sequence continues at coordinate 839,255 of PVKZ01000174.1, forward strand.
GACATGTTGTATGGGTAATAGGTTCTGAGGAGTTTAGTGTTGATCAGGTTAGGAGTTTGCCTGTTTTTAATGCCTTTGTATCTATAATTATCAAAAGCTTCAAATCCCTCATTTTTGTATTCCCTTTTGGCTTTGAGCTTACCTTTGAACTGCTACTTAGAGAGAATCTATGACTTGCAGTTGTAATTCCTTAGTATTATTATACTAGAGGCTCATTGGTATCATGGTACAGTGTGGAGAAAAAAAATTCTATAATCTTTTGATTAAGTCTTGGTCTTTTAGTAAGCCAGTGTGTCAGAGGTATGGCCTTCATGAATATTTTAGCCTCTTTCAAGGTCATAGTTATTCCTGTTGTGGTTTTGTTTTTGTTCTCTGCTTCCCTACTCTCTTTTCTCTCTTCAGTTTTGATAATCTATTTTCTTGAGGCCATTTCCCCTATGTAGACAAATCCTCTTCCTCCAGCTGGAGATAAAGTCCATAATTGTGTTCTGGAAAATTCCTTCTTCTAGATACTAAGTTTCAGTTACAGAGAAGAGTCTGTGTGAGTTTCATGGTGACACTCCTTTCTTCCACCAAGAACAGGAGGAAATGTTTCTCTGATCCTCATGGTTGGAACCTGGTGAGCATAGTTGAGTGAAAGCACATAAAAATGTGTGGATTCTCTTAAGACTGCGAATCACTGGAATTTATTACCCTTATACTAACCTGCGCCCAACCTTCAGCACTTCATCAAAATTACCACTTAACTATTCTTAACAGTTTATGGTATCCAACAGCTTTTGCCCCAAGTGGGATTGATCTCAGCTATGTCTCTTTGCATGTATTTCTCTCTTCAGATTTTGAGAGATGTACTTTATCATGTAATATCAGTCCTCTAATAAGTCCAAGTCATTGGTTTTTAGTTAGTCCAGGTTTTTCTTGTTTTGAAGATGGGAGCGATGAGTAGGCTTTTCATATGTTGAATCTGAAACTAAATGCCCTAGGTCACCAATTTTTGACTGAAATATTTTTACCACCTGAGTGTTGAATGATTTTATTATATACAGTTCTTTTATCAAATAGCAAAGAAATGGGAATGTTGGAAAGACAAACAATCTTACAAATATAAAGCACCAAATAGAGCCTAACTTCAGTTGTCTAATTGCCAATGTGGAGGAAACAGAATTTGAAAATATGTCTATATCTTGTAATGTAGTAGAGTTTTAAAAACCAATTAATACAACTGGAATATATAGAAAACACAAACAAAGAAAAAAGCTCCTTTATTTAATATGTAATCAATCTCTTCTTCCTTAACATGACACTCACTGGTTAATTGAAAAGATAATCATTTCATTTAGTCCAATTTGATAAACGTAATCTGCCGAAGTAATTTAAACATCTCCTCTAGGCAAAATTATCACATGGTTAAAATGTGCCCCTATTTCTCTAAGCTTCTGATGCTTTCCCTAAGATGACATCCAGATTTCTAATGGAAAAGATATGATTTATGAAACCTCATGATTTATTTTTAGATTGAGAAAAACAAGGTTTGACACTCAGCTCAGTTGCTTTATTAGTTGAAGAGTGGTCACTTGACCACTCTCACTCTTGAGACTTAATTTTTTTTAATCTACGAATTGACTCTAGAAAACTGAAGGCGATAATAACCATTTTAAAGAGTTCTTACGATAACCAAATGAGTTAAAACTTTTAAGTGTGTAGAGAGCTACAGATATGTAAGACAGTAAAGAATTACTTTGCAAATGTTTAACATTTTAGAGAGTTCAATTGCATACTGGTGAAGATTGAAGAACAGGCTGTATCTAAATATTTTTAAATTTTTCAAAAATACTTTAAAAGCAATTTTTTATAAAATATTACAGATCTTCCTATGAATGCAAGCTAACCTAGCTTTTACACAAATAAAGATTTTGCCATTCCAATGATGACTTCACATTCACAAAAGGGGTTCTTAAAGCATCACCCTCATCAAACAGAAATGCAATCAGTTCCTGGTTATTTTCTACATATTTTATCTTTCATCATATTAAATACTGTCATAGAAAATATTACAGAAACATAGCTACCACATCAGCTCATAGATTACCAGGAAAGCCTTCCTCGAAAAAATGTCTCCTCTCACAAATTCCTGCCACAGAATCTCATATAACAACATTTAAAGATAAGTACCTATATTTCCTTTGTAGCAATAATGAAAACTGGAATCACTAGAATCATTTGCTCCAATAAAATTAATGTTGCTTAATGATCCTTCTCTTTTTATATCATGTGCTTCTCTCTTTAAAATCTGGGCTACTTTGGAGAGCATATTTTTTGTACAAATTAGTTGCAGATCAACTATCATACTCCTATTCATAAACAGATTAAAAAAACTGGAAACAAGGAATGTTCAAGTGCAGAGACAAGAGAGGAAATTGAGGAGAACACAGAGCTTGGAACTAATAACCAATTCTCTTCATGCAGTGCCTTAAATTTTCAAAAGTCAGTTCATAATTCAATGCTCAACTTACTTTTGGATGCCATAAATTTGGTCTAAGAAAAATTTATAGGATGGATAATATCCCAGATATTAGAATTAAATGATCTGTTGAGGCTTACAGAAAAAAAAAAAACAATGCTTAAAAAAAATAACAACATAAAACATTTTTAAATGAAGATGGTAATGGCAAAGGGAAACTATAAATATGATCAGACTGGAAGCAGGATATCATAGGGGAACAGCTTATATAAAATTAGATTTTGAGACTAGCTAATATGTCAACAATGCACTGTCACAAGCTTATATAATTGAACTTGGGGGTGGGGGCTTTGGTATTCATAGTTACCCTGATAGAAAGGAGGAAAGCCAAAAAAGACAAGCTATCTTCAGGCTTATCCTCAGAGAACCTAAAATGGGTCAAATGGATACCAGGAAACTTAGAAATTACCCGTGAAATGTGTTGGCCACTTCAAATTTTTTAATGAAACTCAAGAACAATTATTGGCAGTGTCATATGGACGAGTAAGCATAGCAAAGTCATGAACACATCTCACTCCCACTGGTGGATCTAGTAATTCCCATTTTGTTGATATTGGAGTAGGGTTGGCAATAGCTGTTTTATAAATTTAAGGAATTTATCAAAACCAAGCCAGTATTACAGGAAATGTTGAAGAGACTTCTTTAAGAATAATTAACATGTATCAAAAGCATGAATAGAGAATGGTAATAACTACATTCCTATCAACAAGTACCTCAAATAGAAAAATTAAGTGCTCTGACCAAAAGATATAGTGGCTAAGAAATGGACAAGAAAACAAGACTCATACATATACTGCATACAAGAGACTCATTTGAGATTAAAAGACACACACAGACTAAAAGGAAAGAGATGGGAAAAGATGTTGCCTTGATGGACCCAGAGGGTATTGCACTGAATGAAACAAGTCAGATAGAGAAAGACAAATATCACATGATTTCACATACATGTGGAATCTAAAGAACAAAATAAACAAAAACAACATCAAAAATTGAAATAAACTCATAGATACAGAGAATATCTTGAAGGCTACTAGATGGGAGGGAGTTGGGGAAATGGCCAAAAAGGGCAAAGGGATTAAGAAATACAAATGAATAGATAATCATAAAATTGACATGGAGATATATAGTATAAGGAAATAGTTAACAATGTTGTAATAAATATGTAAGGGGGAAGAAGGGTACAAGATTTAGTGGGACGATCACTGTGTGTTATATAGATCTCTAATCACTATGTTGTACAACTGAAATTAATATCTTATTGTATGCCAACACTTACTGAAAACTTATTGTATGCCAACACTTACTGAAAAAACTCATTGAACTGTATAATATAAAAACAAGCAACTAATTTATTTCAATAAAGCCAGGACAAAAGAAAAAAAAAATGAATCCCATCAGTGCTTTTGTCCCTTGAAAGAGTCTCAACTGTTTTCTGTCTCTCTGGAAGATCGTTTAAAATTAGTAAGTGGGTCTCCTTCATATATGGTCAAGGTGCTTTTCAACTGGTATTTTTGTACTGGGTCTCAAGTGAGTGATTCTATACATGAGCCCTTTAAAATCAGGTTCTTCATTCCTTTTAGTTATATGGTTTTTCTAGATATAATTCTCATTTTAAAAGCCAGGCATTTTGAGGACACATCTCTCCTGTGGAGGATTTCAGGGTTGGGATTCTTATGCTCAAAGCCCCCACTCCTCAGGGAAAAGTTTCATATTTGTGTAATCCCTCCCAGTTGCCTAGAGTGGGTTTTGTCTGTTTGTTTATTTGTGTGTGAGACTCAGTCTCTGACTCTCCTACTCATCTAAATGCTGCCCTTTTATCTTTTGTTGTGGAGTCTCTGTTCATCTAGTTTCCAGAGAAAATAATTCCACATGTAGTTATAGATTTGTTGTGTCCATGTTGTTCAGGATCTTTCTATACAGCTCTTAATATCTTGAATCACTCTTCTTGAAATTTCCATTTTAATAGCAAAGACTATGGTTGACAAATTCAAACAAGCATTCTGCTGTTAAATAAATATTTGTTTTTTTTATATAAACATGAAATATATCCTAAATTATTAATAAGATGCAGTTATAAATCCAGGCACAACATTTTACCCTGGTACCATTGTGGCACATTTCAAGAAAGCTGGTTAAGGATACTGCATAGTCTATGACTTCAACAGGTACTCACTCAAAGGATTGCAGTTAGTTCCCATGGCCTTGGTCAAGCAATTGAGCTAACCTAATACATAATCTCTAATAAAATATAAGCCAATATCATATGGCTATCTGGTCAGAAATACCTGAAGAATCTTTAAATCTTTGTATTTCTTGAAGAATGGTCTGAATCTATTGAGTCAAACTTGAGAAAAGTAAAAAAAAAAAAAAAACCTACATTTAGTTATCAATACCATTATAAAAGTATGAGGTGAAGAGTTCAGAGCTAAGCAGAAAGAAAAGAAAAGAAAAAAAAAGAAGAGAAGAGAAGAGAAAGAAAGAAAGAAAGAAAGAAAGAAAGAAAGAAAGAAAGAAAGAAAGAAAGAAAGAAAGAAAGAAAGACAATTTAAGGCATTTAGTTGGTATAAGCTGCTAAACAAACAACTATGTAAGATACTTGCCCAGATTCAAATAAAGTTGAATGATTGTTGGAAGCATCAATCCCTAAAACAATGAATGTAATTTTTCAGAATGAGAAATAGAGGCATATAATTTAAGTAACTTGTCCCAAATTTCAAATTTATTAATATAATTGAAAATAAAGCCAGATCTGCCCCCAATTCTGTGTGTTGTTCCCTTTTCCTGAATTCTTTCATTCACTCTAATGAGGGAATTCAAAACCATGATACATGAGAAATAAATGATTAGAAGAACTGTAGATGTTTCTCCTAGGGATTAGGAAACTTGGAAAAAAGTGAGGACTTGAAAAAGTCATAATCCTATGATTCAAATATCTGATAATTCGTTAATAACACAGAAGATAACAAAAGAGCAAATGGATAGAATTTAAGGATAGCAAGGTATATATTTAGCTAGAAAATCTTAATAAATGGATGGTCTGCCTAGGTAGTAATGAGTTTCGTGACAGGGAAGGCACTGAGGTAAAGTATAAATACTTGCTATTACAAAGGACTTTAAATATTGTGACATGGCCATACTAGATGTTAAACTCTAACCCTTAGAATTTTTATGAGTCTATGATACTTTGGAAGCATATATGTAAAATATAGGAAAATTGCTGGACTAATCTTCCAGGAGTTTGGTTCTGGCTCCTTTTATTGATCCAAGTTAACCAAAGAATGCCTACCAAGGGATAAAGGAATGAGAGAATGAAGGAAAGAATCCCTGTTGCCATTAGCAGTATAGCTTCGATTTCAGTATTACATAGCACCATTGTCCATGAGGCTTGGTTTTCCAAGAGATTCTCAGTAATATGATTTAGGTAAGTGCATTGTGTTACTCACCTCAATACCTGTTTGATGTCCTGTTTCCCCTGAGGACCAAATAACAGCTTATCATTGGTCTAATAATACTGTGCTCTGAGGTCCCCTGCCTCTGCTTCCCTCTATTACTGATTGGCTGCATGACCTTGATCAAGTTACAACTGTCTCATGGGTGTGCTCAGCAGTGCTAGCAGTCTTTCAATCTAATTTACTGTAGGAATAAAGTAACTCAGGAATGATCTATAGAGCGGTGACAATGCACTCTAGAGCATGGTGTTTGCAGCAGAAGAGATATCCAGGTCAGTGATTTAACATCCAACTCAGAAAATAAAATAATGCAAATATTTATTTTATTGCTTATATATTAGGTATTTTAAACATGTATTGCAGAGAGCTCAGTGGTTATTAGGACTCCTATGGGTTATTTTCATGGTCTTTGATCATGGGAACATTTTATGTAGATGTAGTAATATTAGTAGGGTCCTGGAGTTCTGATGAGAGTATTGTCCAGAGTAGAATAAAGTAAATAATAATAGTTCTATATCAGGCACTCTCATAGGCTATTTGTATGTGTTATCACTTATAATTCTCATGATGACCGTAAAAGGTGTGTATTATTATCCCCATTGTACATATGGGAGAAATTTCAGCAGTGATAGATAATGACTTGCTTCAGTTCAGCTCTTGTTAATTATGCTATTTAGGGCACATGGCTTAAACTTCATTTAAGATGTAATTGTTAATATAAAATGTGCACAATAGCAATACATGCATTTTATTTTATGTATTTTGATACATAAAATGTATAAGATAGTAAGCACAATATTATGATAATGATAATAAAGAACTGTTACACAGCAAAACACTATGATAACATAACATGCAAGAGGGCAAATTTGGAGAAAATGTGATGTTCAATTGACCATCATCTTTCCCTCACCTAAACTAAGTTCTCAAATAGATGTAGCCTAGTTCTCATAATGGATGGGAATGGGTTAGGGTAAAGGAATTAGAAGGAAGGAAATAGTTAAAAAATGAGAAGAGGGGAAAATGACTTTGCTAACTACTATAAACTCCCCAATCTCAGGAAGCAAGGAGGCAAATTATGGGTCCCTGCATAATCAGTAATCTTTTCATTTAGTCTCCCCCAAAAGAGTGAGGAAAACAAATGTAAATTAACCAAAAATTTCCTGAGAGTCCTAGACAGCCCTAACACTCAGAATCATTCCTATAATTATTTAAGCTATGGCTAAAAAACTCTACCAAAGTACACTAAACAGCAGCTGAAACTGAGACATATTTAGACCACTGCAGCCACAATTCCCAGTTGTCAGCTGTGTAAATGGACTGCAGTTATTTCCTTAACCTCCTTATAGTCAATTCTTCATTTTACTTGACTGAGATTTGGGGCGGCAAATTTATCAAATTATGACAATGTTTTTCTTTAATAATAATCACAAACATATACTGATTATCTATGCCGATCACTGTCTTAATCACTATCCATGGACTATCTATCTCGTTTAATAATACCAATCCTTTGATACTGGTATCATTATTGTGTACCATTTGTAGATAAAAAAATTGAGGCTAAGCTAATGTCAATCCACAAGGTTATACAAAGTTTCAGTTATCTATTGAGGTAACAAACTACTCCAAATATTAATAACTTAAAAAAATCAGCTATTTTATTTACTCACAATTATCAGTCAGAGATTTGGCTGGACACAGTGGGGGCAACACCATGATGTCTGAGGCCTCAGCTGGGGTACATGGGATAGCAGGGATGAGCCATATGTCTGGTGTCTGAATTCTGGCTATTACCTGGGTTCCCTGGTATTTCTCCACAGGCTAGTGTGAGATGCTCTGCATGCTGATCTAACGGTTGCAAAATAAATGATTCCAAAAGATAAGTTCATTGTGAAGGTATCTACTAAGCCTCTACATGTGTTGTTTGCCAATGCCTCATTGGCCACAAGTCACAGGAGAAAGCACTGTCACTATGGGAGAGGACTAAACAAAGTCAAATAGATAAGAAAAATGATATAGGTAGTTAGGGGCAATGAGACCCATCAGGAGCAGTAATTATAGAGACTGTGTGTGTGTGTGTGTGTGTGTGTGTGTGTGTGTGTGCGCGCGTGTGTGCGTGTGTGTGTGTGTGTGTCTGTCTGTCTGTCTGTCTGTCTGTCTGCCTGTCTGTGGGTGGTAAGACTAAAAGAAAAAAAAAAAACATAGAACTACAGAATTGCAAAGAGAAACCATAGATCTAGTCCAGTCCTTTAATTTACATGAAAATTAACTGGGGCCACAATAGGAAAAGGAGCATATCTAAAAACATAGGTCTAACTTTTGGCAAACACTAGACTCAGGACATATATCACACCAAAACCCAAAGGAGAAGTTCTTAATACTTTGCAGCATGTGGTAGTACTGAAGAATGTGAGAAGAATGTATGGGCTGAATAAGGCTCAAGAGGATTGGGAAGAGTCAAATAGTGAAGAATCTAAAAGTCCAGTCCTGATAAGTTTCTTTTAAGTAGCCCACTTGAGACCCCATGAGACCAGCAATGTCCTCTGTCTCCTGTCCCTTGCCTGTCCTGGCCAGGCTGAAAAGCCATATACCTCTTCCACATTACTGACCCATGTGATTATTTGGAGAACTTTCATTCTACTGTTCATCTTCTGTTTTTCTACAGATCTACATTGAGTATCTTGGAGTATAAAGTTCTAGAGAGCAAAATGCTCCTCATATTCAATAGAGAAAAGTAAAATTAAGTATGTAATAAAGGCTTTAGGATTATAAAGATGATGAAACGTAGATAGTTTCTTAAATTCACTAAGGGACTAATATGTCTAAAGCATCTGTTATGTAGCAAATTTTGTACTATTTTACATAGAGGTTTAATTAATTTAAAACTATAAGGTAGTTGTGTTTTTAATCAGTTTTACTTTGTACAAAGAAAACTAAGTGTGAAATGGCTAAATAACTTATCTAGTGTCACACAGCTAGTAAGTGGCACAGCTAGGATTTAAAATTTGACCATTATTCTTGAGTTACTCTTTCTTTTATGTAACAAAACCATAATCACAAAGAAAGCTAGGATAACCTGTTTAAAACACACAGGGGTTTGAATGCAGGGTCAGACATTTATCTTGAAAATAATAATAATCGTTCTGAGTGTGAGTTCTTTCATTTGCAAAATGATAGACTAAGCAAGATTATTTTTAACGTGCACTTCATCTCCAAAATATTGTTTCTAGCAATCATTGACAATCGGAAACGCAGTTATTTAATGCAGCGCCATCTGGTGTTCATTAATGAGATTACCTGATGGTTCTTGCTAAATTAAAAAAAAAAATCAGTTAACTCCAAAATACACAAGTAATAAATATACACTATTCACCCCCCAAAAACCCCTCTGTATTTAACTTATTTCCTTGTATAATGTTTATAAAATAGGTGTTAAAATATCAAGAATATTACTTTAACTGAATGGTTGTTCAATGCTGCATACAGGGATAGACACTACCTTACTTACGAATGGAGTCGATTATACCTGCACATTTCATATTCACAATAAAACCAGTAATAGTTCCCATCAAATTTCTATGTAATTAGTGTTAAATACATTTTAATCCCATGTAGCTACATGTATTTGAACAGTAACCAGCACTATTGTATTTGAACTGTGTAATTACACAGTAGATCTCTCAATGGCAGAAAATGTATAATTATGAAGTTCTCCACAATATCAGAAAAAAAACACTACGTAATGGTGAGGGAAATCACAATGGTATAATGCTGCCTGTGATTCCACATCTCTTAGTTTAGGGCCTACTTAACTTTCTATACAGTGTAATTAGGCATGGGGTTGGGTTGGGTTGGAAGACAAACCATATCTAATATATTAACAGCAATCCTCATTCACAAATGGCTAAAAAAGCATTCCACTAAGTTCATGTCAAATGTTTTTCTTGTACATAACACAAGTAATTTCCCACTCCACATGAAGTAACACTATTATATTTTGTTCCTTTTAAAACAAGATTCTAAAAATATTTTCCTAAGTCATTCAAAATGCATCCTGGTGATATTATACAGGTTTTTTAGATTTCATGGAACATAATGACACAGAGAAGTTAAAGTGAATGAGATATACTCAGTAAGTATGAAGGAATGCAAAGAGAATATGAGCTAAACACTGGATTTTTTTGTTTGCTCTTTTAAAATATGGGAAGCTCTACAGTGACTTTCAAAAAGACATAGCTAAAGAATATTATTTATTTATTTGTAATTCTGCAGCACTTAAGTATAAAGTCCTTCATTTAAATTTGTTTAAAAATCAATTTAATATCTATGAAATTTGAGAAAATCTTTACAGCAACTTACAAAAAAACCTTGGTGGAACAGAGGCCTCACATGAACCTATTAGATGATGTGCTTAAGGAAAGCATCTTGGGTAATTTGTGAATACAGTGTTCAAATCTCAGGAAGTAGCAGTCCCACAATGCTTTGGTTAGAAGAATGAATGTTCTTGAGAAGGTAGAGGAAATAAGATCAAGTTAAAAGCAGTTGTAAGAACTATTTTTAGCCTGAGCATAGTGGGAATTCATATAACAATAAAAATTTTTTGGATAATTAAAAGTACTAACTAAAGGCAAAAGGCATACAATATAGAAGAGTTGGAAAGCATAAACTTTTTGACATATGGTGAAGAGACATCTTTTCTGAGGAAGTAGGAGTTGAGCAGAAAGCTAAATCATGAGAAGGAGGCAGCTTTTCAGGAGTCTTATGGAAGAAAATCCAGGCAGGTGCAAATACAAATTCAAATTTATTTCATTACCTGGGGCCAAGTAATGAAATAAAACCAGAGAATCTAAAGCAAAATGAATAAGGTTAGCAGTTAACACCAGGTGTAAAAAACATAAACAAACAAACAAACAAACAAACCTGGGTGTTAAAACTAGATAAACATCCTGGGTTCAAAAAGGCTAATTGGGAGTTAAACTTGGAAAGAGTGAATGAATTGGAACATTCAAACTATAGATTCAAATCATGTTTGAAAATAGGTCATGTCATAACGGAATCCAATTTATTTCCCTCTATTTCAAAGAAGCTATTAGTTATTCTAATTTAAAATACCTTATGCTAAACAGCAATTCACTTTATCTTTGTATGCCTAAGTTTTGCAGGTGTTTTATTGCCATTTATTTTCATGCAATTAAATAAGCATTAATAAGATGATGAAAAATTTTCATGGTATTGAAAGCTATTTATGGATTAATACACATGATTAGTTTATTATTTTATATTTAATCTAAATGCTTGGACTTTGAATATTAACATGCCCAAGAGAGTTGGTTCTTCTGTCTATTTCAAGTCAGGCAAGAAAGATTCTACCATTTCTTCTTATAGAAGTTATGGTATTTCTTAGCAAGACTATATTGTATAATGCAATGAGAACTGATTTGTCAATACTAGCCCTGAATGCCATTCATAAGGCATAATAGCTTGACAAAGTCATAGAATCTCTCTAAGCTTATTGTATCATGATATAAAAATAAGACTCCATTATGTGGCTTCTTTCTTTACAGTTTTTTCCAGTCTTCTAATATTCTATGATTATTATACTGTCAACTCTTAACATGAGTTTAAAGTGTGCAGGTTCACTTATATGTGGATTTTTTTCAAAGTATATAATCATCCCTTTGTATACCTGGGTTTTGCATCTATGGATTCAACCAACTGCTGCTAGAAAAAAAAAATTTTTGTACTGGTGGCTGGGACTCTGCAGGTGCAGAGGGCCTACTGAATGCATTTTTCTGAGCCACTTTATATAAGGGGCTTGAACATCTGTGGATTTTGTATCCCTAGGAGTCCTAGAGCCAATCCCCTGCAGATAGCAAGGGGCAGCTATAGTTAAGATTTTGGTGGGTAAAAAATTATACATGGATTTTAGACTGCACGGAGTTTAGCACCCCTCACTCCCATGTTGTTCAAGGGTCAACAGTATTTCTGTTCCATCCTAAAAGACTCTCTGAACATACTTACCCATACAGTAGAATTATATTCTTACTATGGAATATCCACATTTTTACTTAAGAATGTATACTTATAATAGATTTTTTTAAATGTGTATTCTGATGTTTTTCAATCTTAATGAGGTTTGTGACTTTAACATTTTCTTTTCTTTCCATCATACATTTCCCATCATACTCATGAGAAAATGTTGTTAGTTTCTCATTATACCTGACTTTCTATTTCTTATACCTAATCATCATAGCTCTTTAGCTTTCAGACAATCTCAAGGACCTACTTTCTCAAACAAGTGGAAAATATCTCCCTTCCTCTCTCTATTGCCACATTTTCATTTTCAGTAAATAGAGGACTTGTAGGTCAATTTAGCAATCAACATTTAGAAAAATAATTTTTAATTTTAAAAGGTTTTTATGTTATAATTTTTATTGTTTTTTTTCTTTTTTAGGAAAGTTCTGGTGTTTAATTACAATGTACAGTTACATGTAAAGAATATATTTTTTAAAGTCAATAAATAATTTTCTATTTCTGTGGCTATTACTAAGAATGAACAGTTTTGTTCATTCTGAATTATAGTATTGGTGGCAAATGTACTTATTTTTCTCAACCTTAGGTCATGCTCCATACTCTGAACATAAACTTTTTGAAAATGCCATATAACAGATTATAAATAAAAGAAAATGGTTTTATTATACTTTCTGATGTTTGATTCAGAAATAATAGTGAGACATTCAAGGCACTTTTGTGATTAGTAGTAGATTCATGGGTTGAGGAGCAAAATAATATTTCTGTTTAATAGAGAGGTAAAGAAAATCTATTCATGAACACTTCCCACCCATGATCTTGGGAACACACAGGAGTTCAGCCCACATTGGAGTATCCTTCTTAGAGAAGACTCTTGCTCCCTAAGGTCCTACTAATCAGAAAGTTAAAAATAAATTTTAATTATAGTTAAGTATGTATAACATAAAATTTATCATTTTAACCATTTTAAGTATACAGTTCAGTGGCATTAAGTACATCCACATTAGTGGACAATCATCTATCCATCCTCAGACTTGTTTTCATCTTGCAAAACTGAAACTCTGTACCCATCAAACAATTATTTCCTATGCCAGAAATATTTAACTCTCACCCCTAAGAGTGGCAAATGAACAAACACATATAAAAATCAACCATAGGAGGACAGTTTCTCCTGAGGCTTAACATAGATCTTATTCAGAGGGGAATACAGAATGTAGGATCAGAAGAAGAGCACACTTGAACTCTGTAGTTTAGAATTAAAATCAAGATCAATTTATTCCCTGCCTTCCTGTTGGACACAATTGTATAGATGAACAAGAAATGCAGACCATAAAAGCATATGAACTGTGTGTGTCATTTGCTGGCTATAAGTAGCCCAATGTTCCCCTTTACCTTTGTGCACTGGCCTGATGATAACCAGATGGGGAAAGAAAAAAAAAAGTGAAAAAAGACATATCTCTTCTCCAGGAAGTTGTTTGTTCTTACATGAAGTACATATGTTTAACCTAATTATGTAGTGGAAAACTGAAACCTTCTCCAAAGTTATCGTTTTAAAATAAATTGAAAGGGAAGGGGAGCAGAACAAACCAGAAGAAAATAAAAGAAAAAATAATAATAATGTTTATTAAATACCACTATGTTAGAATATATATGTTATCTCCACTATTATCCATGTAGTACCCACATTGTTTTGTAAACTCTGTATTTTTATTCTAACTCTATAGGTAGTAAGCTGAAGATCTATGGCTCTTCACTTTTCCCAAGGCTATACATCTGTTAGAGTTGGAATTCAAACTGATTCCATAGTTTTTTCCATTTGCTTTGAGGTCTGGAGAAAGGTGTTAGGAGGAGCAGTCTTCCCACACTTTCCAACATCTATGGGAGGATTATGTCACTGCTGCATACATGACATCAACTTAAACATAAAGGACATGCTGTTCACTGGTGGAATTAGGGATGAAACTAGATGGCTTCTTCAAATCTGCTCCAAGCTCCTAATTCTATAAAATTTATTATAATTACCATGCCACTAATGTAAGCATTTTCTATTTTTAGATGCATAAAAAATATCACTGAGTTGACTTTTTCAATATACTTTATGAAAATATTACTATTAAAAACTTGTAGAAACTAGTATATTCATTGAGGCAAAAACTAAATAATTATTGGCTGGTTTGGGGGCTATGCATATTTCATTACCTTAGTACTCGATCTATTTGCTCTTCACTATGCTAGGTAATCCAACTCTCTTGGCAACACTCTGGGGAAAAAATGATATGTCCTAGGAGTTGTGTGTATGTGTGTGTTTGTGGTAGAGGATGGAGGTAAGAACAAAAATGGACTTGGAGAAAAGCCTGTCTTCCAGAGAAAATTAAGATTATTTGATTCTTGACCATGAAATTTTCCTCCAGATGAGGAGAACATTTACATAAAAGGTTGCAAGAACCTTGCCTGGATAACAGCCAGTGATTTGGGAGTGAGACACAACTCTGAGACATTAAGTCAGACCAAATGTATTTTTTTCATGGAAGAACAAGAAAGAAACAAAATCAGATGGTCTGGTTTCAATATTTGGTAAGATGTTCTTCAGGGTTTTTTTTTTTTTGTGGGGGATAGTGCTATAAGGAAACTTAGATTTAAGATAAAATATCTATTACTGACAGAGAATTTAAAGGTAAATCCCTTTATAAGAAAAAAGATTAAACATATGTTATTATAAACTAAATGCTTAGCTAAGCATAAAAATATGAGGTTTTTATTGCAACCACAGATTTTTTAAAGAAGTGCCATTTTGTACACTGTAGACACATATTAGCAAAGGCTATTGACAAAAAGCCTTAGATTTATTTATTGCAATTTTTCAAGTAACTTACTAAATTTTTATTATTTCTATCTAAGTTGAATAAAAGTGGATATTAGATGGTATAAATGAACTCTTGAGCTATCAAAAGAAATTGATGGTGTCACACCAAATATGTAAAGTCATCTTCCAAAAGGAAAGCCATTTTAAGGCCAGACCATAGACAGAATTTCTATCATTTTTCCAATGAGAGAATAGCATAATGTTGTTCTCTTATTTTATTGATAAAAATTATATA
The DNA here is from genome assembly GCA_004027375.1 of Macroglossus sobrinus. NCBI lineage: Eukaryota > Metazoa > Chordata > Mammalia > Chiroptera > Pteropodidae > Macroglossus > Macroglossus sobrinus. Next base: position 854,356 of record PVKZ01000174.1, read on the forward strand.
TATTTAAAGTATATATGATAATTTGATATACACATACATAGTGAAATGATTACTATAGACTAGCTAATTAACATATCTTCCTTTTAATTTTGGTGATGATAGCAACTGAAATCTGCACTCTTAACAAATTTCCAATATTCAATACAGTATTGTTAATAGTAGTCATTATGCTGTACAGGAATAGTTCTTTTATTGTGCTTTATTTTATTGCACTTTGCAGATATTGCACTTTTTACAAATGAAGGTTTGTGGCAACCCTGTATTCATCAAGCCTATTGGTGCCATTTTCCTCACAGGATCAGATGATGGTTAGCATTCTTTAGCAATAAAGTATTTTTAAATTAAGATATGTGCATTGTTTTTAGATATAATGTTATTGCACCTTAATAGACTACAATATAGTGTAAACATAACTTTTATATGCACTAGAAAACCAAGACATTTGTGTGACTAGCTTTATTGTGATTTTTGCTTTATTATGGTGGTCTAGAACCAACCTTGCAATATCTCTGAGATATCTTTGCACATTAGATCTCTAGACATATTCATCCTACATAACTATAAGTTTGTACCCTTTGATTGACATCTCCCCATTTCCTCCAACTCTCCACCCCTGGGAACCATTGTTTTATTCAACTTTTCTTGTTTCCACATATAAGTGAGATTGAGTAGTTCTTTTTCCCTTCTGTGTCTAACTTATTTCATTTAGCTTAATGTCCTCCAGTTTTGTCTATGTTGCTGCAAATAGTGGAATCTTCTTTTTCAAGGCTGAATAATATTCCACTGTGATACATACATACATACATACATACATACATACATAACATACATACATACATACATACATACATATCTCACAACTTCTTTATCAATTTTTCAAGTGATAGACACTTTGGTTGTTTTCATATCTTGCTATTGTACATAATGCTGCAATGAATATGGGAGTGCAGATATTTCTTTGAGGTATTGATTTCATTTCCTATTTCCTTTGAGTATATAGCCATCAGAGGAATTGCTGGATCATATGGTAGTTGTGTGTGTGTGTGTGTGTGTGTGTGTGTGTGTGTGTGTGTGTGCTGTCCTCCTTTTCATCATAGCTGAGAAGAATATAAAGAAAACATAAATGAATTTAGAAAATAAAGAGGAACAATAAGTTATAGCATCTCATGAATGAGATGAGAAACTATTTCTGAAGAAATAATTTATAGAAGGCATTTTGCAAAGCCAATTAGAGAGCAGTAAATTCTCTTCCACCAAACAACTAATAAAAGTCTGATAAAGTCAATAGAGAATGATCAAATGGTTTTAGATAGTAAAGAGTGGCAATGCATCATAGGATTCCAAGAGGCAAATACAGTTTAAGAATGTGCAAGTGACTCAGCAGAAACTGAAAGAAAATAATAAGGACCAGAAATTAACAGAGAAAATTCTCTAAATCACACTGGTTAACTCATTTTATCTTGAGGAAAAATTGGAAACTTATACTTTGAACTCATTACAAAACATTTATTTTTTCTTGCTATACAATCATGTTTGCAATGATTATACTAGAAGCAATTTATAGCTTTCAACTATAGTTTAGACTCTTTTTTAAGACAGACTTTGGTTGACTTCATGTCCAAATTAAAGATGATATTTCCGTTCTTAGAGATAACAGAACCAAAGCCAAACAAACAAAAACAACAACAACAACAAACCCACATTATCTTACTATACAAGTTAATAATATTGTGAACATAGTAGGCAAAAAAATATAAAGATTCTTTCTAAATTAAGGTGGTAAACAGGCTTATGACTTTAATGACTCACATTTGAAAAAGATAAACAATTTAAGATCTTTGCCTTTGAGGTTGTTTTATAATCCAGAAAGGATTTGAATGAGAAATGTCATTTAAGCATTTTTTTTATCATGTCTACATTTCATCTGAAAGTTCACAATTTCTTTTTTCTTCAGTCCTTTCTTATTTATCTTTACCTTTCCCCTGCATGTCACTTTTATGTTTTTCAAAATCTTCCCTTCATATTGATTCAAACTAATGCAATAAGAAGCTTGAAGCACTGATATGTATGGACAAAAGACTAGTTGTTGACATTACTGTGATTCTATTTTAAAAGCATGTTTTATTTACATGACTCAAAAAAAAATACCTCCTCTGGACCAAATAGAAATAATTTCAATTTATTCTAATTTCTTGTCAAAGTTAGTCTGTTAAACACTAAAGGATATATATTATATTTTTAAGTAGTGTGGAGAAAAACTAGCTGCAAAGATATTTCAGATAAGAAAGAGATTACATGTAACTGGTGAAATTTAGTGGGAAAAAAAAACTTTGTAGAGGAGGTAGCCTTAGAAATCACTTCTGATTAATGATACAAATTTAACATGAAAAGATATTAGAAGGTATTTAAGGGGAAAAAATGAGAAAAGACAGTTAGGCAAACTGGTGCAAATGCTCAAGGATGGGAATACACAGAAAGATGTTTGAAAATTGTTCAAAGAATATGATGAAAGAAAAAAGTGCCATAAAATGTTGACCCTAATCAGCAAGCTGAAAGGAAGCAGTGGCTGGAACAAAGCTGTGCTCTAGTTAGATGAATCTGGCACAGTGCTTATTGTGAACAGGAGACAAGTGATCGGAAAGAAGTCTAGATGAGAACCTAAGCTATAGTGGAATCCATAAGAATTAAAGGAGAAGAGGTCAGATCTGTAGAACTTGGAAATTTTGTACTGCAGAGAGAGGAATAAATGAGAAATGTGGAGTCAAAGAATATACTTTGGTTCTGAAACTGGATGCCTAGAAAAATTGAAATCCAGGCATAGAAGAGGGCTATTTCTTTTTTATTTTAGTCATATTGTATCTGAGGACTATTAGAGATACCCAATATATAGTAAAACCTTTTAATAAGCAAGTTTTCCATCTATTTCAAAATTTATAATAACCAAATGCCTGAGCTACTATAATTTTCTAAATAATTAATTCTTGAAGAAAAGATTGATGTCCTATTACTACAGCAAGAATCATAAATCATAAAACTGAAAGAAGTCTGGGAAATGTTTAAAATCAAATTCATGTTTAATGCTTCAAACTCCCTCTGTAAATTACCATCATGGGTGATGAACTCTGGAAAAGGTAAGATGACTGAGTAGACTTTTCTATAGCTACTAGCTGAGCAAATTTGAGTAAATTATTTAACTTCCCTGATTTTCAGATTTCATATCTGTAAAGCAGGATGTATATATAATGATTAATTATATGTGCCCATTCCTTTACAGAGCTATTTTAAGAAACAAGTGAAGTAAAAGCAATGTCTCTAAAAGTATCTATATGCTATAAGGCACTATAAATTATGTGGTATCATGGCACAAGTAGTAACTGAAGTTCTAGTAAATATTTTTCAGCATTACTGATGTAATGACTATAACTATCGCTACTAAATTAAATATTGCTACTTCTGTTACTGCTGCCATTATTGAGGCCATTGTTAATGTATCTTCATTTCTGTCAAGAGATGGTCATTGGTCATTTGATTATCTCTATCTCTTTCAGAATCCATTACAAAATAATAGTAAAGAAATAAAAATAGTGTAACTCAACAGAGATGAGACATAATGTGGTGATTGACTAGAAAAGAAAAGAAAAAGAAAGCAAACAGAAAAAGTAAGCACTGATTTTACAATGCAGAAGAAGACAGATGATAAGTTCAGGATTATAAACTGATTTTCCCTGAAGAACTCCAAAAGGGTACAAGACCCAGCAAAAGATAAAAAGTGGAAATAAAAACAGAGGGATCATCTGACAATAACTATACTGAATTTGCGACTCCATCCCCTTTCTTCACACAATGCAAAGAATATCAGCAGTTAGATGTCTACTCTACAGGCAGAATTTTTTTAGCATTCTATTAGAGAAATTATTCTAGAAGTAATGCAATTCATAATTAACAGATATGAAGAAAAGTTTAGGTGGGGCACAGAGTTGAAAATAAAGAAGTAAAATGAACATCTGCAAATTGAGTTGTCAGACATATGCCTCCTGCTGGGAGCCTGAGCAATAAGAGCAACTACCATATCCAACTCTGAGAGAGCTACTGGAAACACCATCTCTAGATAAACTGAAAATTCTCAGAGAAATGTCATGTACACATTCATATTTTGGAAGAGAATACCCTAAAACAAAAGCCAGTTGCCCACTCCCACATCCACTACTGAATCTAGTCCCTTATCATTTGGGCCAAAAGTACACAAAGAGCTTCCAAACTGATATTTTAATGCCTCTATTTTATGTAAAAAGGACAAACTTAGAGATCACCTGACACTTGAGAAAAGACCTCAAAATGAAAGGCTAAGAAAAAATGTAGAAAAACGATATTTCAGTCTTGAGGAAAAAAAAAACTTTTTAAAACAAACAAATAAAACGTTAAATAATTACTATCTCTACATGTGGAGTTAATGCATGCAAGTTATTTTAGAAGCTATGAACATGAAAATCAGTAAATGAAAGGACTCTTGCAAATTAAAATACTATAAAAATAGTTCAACTGGGATTTATAAGATAAATTTGAGAAATTTTTTAGAAAAAACAAAAATATATGAAGTTAGAAAATATAAAATAAAATCTACTTAGAGAATCAAATCTAAGAAGAACAATTTATGTCTAAAAGGTCCTAGAAAGCAAAGATAGGCAAAATAAATAAATTACCCAAGAAAAGTTCTAGAAGTAAAGTATACAAGTTTCTCATGACTGCCTGAAATAATCAATGAAAAAATCTTACCTTGAAGCCAACTGTCATGAAAATTCCAAATATATAGGAATTATATATAAATATAAAGGAGATTGTAAAGTCTTCTAAAAAGAGGTGGAAATGCCACATATATAAGAATTATAATGACTTCAGATTTCTCAGTAGCAATTATGGATTCTAGAAGATAACTGTCTTCAAAATTCTGAAGGCAAAAATTCTTCAACCTCGTATATTATGCCAAGTCAAATATCCACACGGAATGAGAGTAGACTATTTCTTCTTTTTTAAAAAAGAAAGAAAGAAAGGACTCAGATATACTTTTTTTGCACTTTTTCTGAGGAAAGAATTGATATGCTTCAGAAAGTGAAGGGTTAAAACACAAAAGTAGGTCAACTCAGTAGAGAGAGAGAGTAAGGAAAAGATGTCCTCATTAAAAATGACTATAGCATTTGCAACAAAAATAAGGCTATGTGGATAGTAAATTATGCAAGTGGAAATAAAAGCAAATTATTACCTCCAAGAAGAACAAACAACAACAGAAAAAAGAGAATATTACCATGATACTACTTGAGTCTGTCATGGTAATTGCATGGTTACAATGACATAAAAACTAATTTAATCATAGTGATATAAAGATAGGAAGATTTCTGAGGTACTCTTAGAGTTCTAGGTGTTTATCTACCTTAAAAAGTTACTTTTGTTTAAGTTAGAGTAATCAATCTTCCTGGTTTGCCCTGTACTGAATGCACAGAATTTTCAGCATTAAAATCAGGACAGTACATAGAAGAAAAGGGTATTATGAAAGGTGGAAAGAAAATAAAATCATTTTTTATTATTTTTTAAATTATTGTTATTGTTATCATCATCATTATCATCACCACCATTACCGTCATTGTTAGTAGAAGTAGTAACAGTAGTAGTAGTATAAACATTTATTACATTTACAAAAAAAGTTTGTGCATTTTTTTAAAGTCGAATACATGTATAAAATAGAAAATAAAGGTTTTTAAATTTTGGTACTTCCTTTGTCTTTGCCATCATTGTTGTGTATCATTCTATGTCATTTTTAAAACAGTTGATTAAAATGTGAATGTCAGACTAAAATACTATTTGCCAGTATGACACCAAAAAAAAGTTTCCTTTGACAATATTAAACAATTAAATTTTGTCAAAATAATGGGTAAACTTATCCACAATATTATTTTGACAAAATTTAATTGTTTAATATTGTCAATGAGACATAGACCCTGAAAATCTTCCCATATCTTTGAATATATGTGTCATAAAATTTTCATAAAATCAAAATTATGTTTTTGCCTAAAAGGCAGAAACTGAACAACACAAACCTTCTGCCAACAACATAACATCTTAATAGTACACAGCACCAAAATGTAGCTACACCCAAGAGATGCTTTAGCAATTGAGCACCATTACAATTCCTCCAAGGACTTTAGAGAGCAATGAAACCTCTTTTCTCAGCATTATAGAGCATGGAAATTACCATTATTCTCTTATAAGCTATGTCTTGATCAAGTTTTATTGTGATCTTTAAATCCCACCATGACAGAAATGCATGTGCAGTCTTCCAAAGTCGCAGTCCACCTACAGTCAAATTACGAGCTTATTCCTTTAAGACTGTAGAAGCTGTTAACCACTTCACTTCATTTCACTAGAGAGCAGAGGAAACATCACTAACATGAACCAATGCAAAGCTCTAATGAGATACTGACATTTAAAGAGGAAAGATTTGTTTTATAAGACCAAGATCCATGCTCTATGGACCTTATTCAGATAGAGGGTTGCAGCCAAGCAAAAAGTGAGAGTTAGATGCTGTCCTTGAGCCCACTGAATCAGCAGGACAGAATGGCTGGCTGGCTAGTTTAAGTTGTGCATGCTTCAGCACATTTCTAGTGCCACTTATAAAATAAATTATTCCCTTGCCATCATGCGAACATTCAAGGCACGTTCATCATTAATTCACAGGTCAAGCAAAATGAAGAGAGTAAACGTCATTGAGTGCAAAAGATTCCTGCCTTGTGGTGATAATACAGGGCTTTGGGGAAATATTCATTTAAAGTTTCTTTCACACAGTTTTATACAGACATCCACGTTCTTTCTTTAGTTTCAGTGTCTTTCATAATGTGAACGTTTCCACTTGAACCCTGAACTAGAACACACACATCTATTTTCTCACATTTCCAGGAGATGCCATAATGTAAGTTCTAAATGTATCTTAGGTTGACTGTCCCTTCAAAGCCTGAGCTCCTCAATGCCCACTGTTCTCAATTTTTAATTTATATGCTTCAATATTTTTATATATGATTAAATCTATTCAAACCCAAGAAATGCTCAGTATCGAAGCTGTTTTACACACAGTTGAATCTTTTGAAACTCATGCCATGAAATGTAAGCTATAATTCTCTTTTTCAGTGATGATTTATATAGAAAATATTAAGAGTTGGAGTGGTCGAGTTTTGATATCATGAGGAAAAAAACATACACTGAGCTAAAAAAGATAGAAGCTGTTCAAACAATAAAAATAGATGGGTCTCTTTGGACATTTTCCCATTTAAATCCTCTATAAAAATTAAAGCTGTCTGTCTACTTTTCTAAAGAAGGTCTGAGGAAACTCTCAACATTTCTATAGTTTATATATGTGACTTGAGTACAAAAATAAAAGAGATTGGAAAGGCAAGAACTCATTCTTGGTACCCCATACATTTTAAAATAACCACTCATTAACTTGATAATTAATAAAAACCAACAGTCTAAGTTATTGTAAGAGCACCCTCTTTTCAGGTCTACAAATTATGTACACATAACATAAAATATTTAAATGTAAACTATAGAATCTACTCAATTACCAAGAAATTTAAAAATATTTAGTAACAAAAATATTCAGATAATAGACCAATCATTTATTGTAATTTTCAAACACATGTTTAGAATCAGAGTAACAAAAGTTATGTCACATTTTTTTTTCTTTTGAAATGAAAGCTAAGATGGAATTGTGCCTACCTAAATTATTTTAACAAAAAAAAATGATTTCAACATAATGATTACTCTTGGAACAGCACAGCATTTTGTTAATGCATCACTAGTAATTTATCACATTATTTAAAAAGCAAAAACAAACAAAAACTTGTCCACCAAAAAGTCAGAACCTCTTCAGGGAAAGTAAAGCATTCATGTATCCAATTGTTTATCTCCATATTACGTTATCTACACGTTTATAAATTATGTCTCATCATCTAAGGACATCTAAGTTTTGGTAATATATAGGCAAAAAATAAAAGGCTATTTAACCAACCTAATCAGTAAGGTTATTTTATTTTATATAGACATTAAGAAATGATACTTATAGTGACAGTCACCCAAAAGTATACAACTAACCATTTGCCAAAGGAACAATAAAAATAGTCAATAAATATGTTTATTTATTGGAAATCAGAGGAAAAGCACTTTATTGTGGCATGAAAATGAAGAAAATGTTATTGAAGAATTACTATAAGTGACTATATTGTCTACATTGAGTGAAGACAGATGAATTCATAATATTCCTAACTTTCAACAGTATTATATAGGGATTACATATATATGATTTTTTCAAACATATATATGAAGTTTTTCTTAATAGTTTTCATAACATGTAGAGATTATGTCTTTCACTGATATATTTATTCTCCAGTAGCAAGAAAATCTACTTTGCTTCTCAGTTCAATATTAGAAGAGAGGCTTGTTTTGTCAATAATTCAGGATGGACTGATATTTGGTCTCCCAAAATCTATTACACAGGTGGTGATTTTTTATTTGCTTATGATATACACAAGATAATTGAGTATGGATATTTATTCCTTTTCTCTGATTCATTACATGTTTGTATTGCTTCTCTGGCTCTTCCACAACCAAGCTTACAGGAGCAGCTAATCTCTAATTTACCCATTTACAACTTTTTTGTGGTCCAGTTAGTAGTGACCCTCACCATAACTGAATACATAACCATGGCATCGACTCAGATAAGCCAAAGCAGAACAACTGTTTTCATAGTGAAAGACAATGCTTAACCAAAGTGAAATGATAAGACTGGACTTGAGTAAATTTTATTCAAATCTATGTACTTAGAGACTTGAAACTGTACAGCATCTCATCGGTAGTCAGTCTTTGATCATACATTCAATTCTCTTTTTTCATAAACAGATTTGGGATTATGGGAAGATAGGCAGCACTGACAGTGAAATTTATTCCCTTAGCAAATACTTATTGAAGATCTATCCATTGTAAGTGCTGGAACTATAAAAGTGAACTGGAAAGACATGAAACATCTTCTAGTAGACTTTGAAACCTAGTTGAGAGAAAGAGTAAAAACTAAAGAAAAAGATTTTTTTTAAAGAGGAAGAAATTGTGATATGTGTGATAAGATAGAAAATAAGTATAAGTTGAGATAGGAATTAACAGGAGAAGAGAGAGTTGCTTAAAGAAAAACTCTTTTAAAAAAGATTTGTGCTGTACATAAAGGTTGAGAAGTAGATGTTCCTATGAAGAGCAGGGAATAAGCATTCTAAACAGAGAAGAGAGTATGAGCCTAGTTGTAGAAAGGAAAGTCACAGAATGGAACAGTATATTGACTACAACTGTACATATAAATGTCAATTATAACTTTTATCTCAAATTATTTTTCTTTTAGAGCATGTTTTGACTTACTATTTTGGAACTCAAAGTGAAGCTTAATTTACTCATAATATGTTTTATCCTCCCTTCACCTGCCCTTTTCTCTTCCCTTTTCTTCCTGTATTAGTCAGGGTTAAAACAGAGAAACAAAACCAATAGCAAACATATAATAAGAGATTTATTACAAGGAATGTACATGATTGTGGGACTGGTTAGGAAAGCCCAGATACATAAGTCTGGCCATCAAGAAGGGCAGACTAGAACTCTGAAGCATGAACTGAAGTTGCTGTTCACAGGCAAAATTTCTATTCTCAGGGAAACCTCAACCCTGCTCTTAAACTTCTTCAACTGATTAAACCAGGGCCACCCAGATTATCTAGAATAATCTCACTTACTTGAAGCAAACTGATTATGAACTAATAATATTATTCTCTACCTACAAAAACCATGGCCTTTGGGGAAAGTAGCTGGCTCTGAGACTAGGGGAGGACAAATTCGAGATAAGTTTGGGATATCTTATTGTGCCAAAAAATAAGGAAGTGCTCAAAGAATGATAGAGACATGCTAAAAGAATACAGAAGTCAGCTTCTTCCAGGCTTTCACAGAGTGAATCTAAGAAAATCAGGACATCAAAATAAATAATAATAGTAATAGATTATTATTTATAGAATAAAATGAGCCAAAACTTCTATAAATAAACTGAGAGTTGATGAACAGGATATTTCTATAGTCTAAAAGTATTTATACCCAAAATATGTATTGAATAAAAAGGAGAAAAAAAAGAGTGATTTTACACTGAAGACTTTCTGCAGATACCATCTTAATTAAATGATCAAAGTCAACAGCACAATAATGGAACAAATTGAAATCATACATCACCTGAGATAATGCAGTAAAAATAGCATCACTTCTCTGATATTTCTGCTAAAGATAAATAACATATAATTATAAGAACACATCAGACAAACACAAACTGAAAAAATCCACAAAATATAGTTGATCTAATTTTCAAAATTACCATGATGATGAAAATCAAGTAAAGATGGACTGTCTAAATTAAAGAAACCTAAAGAGACATAAACACACTCATCTAACTCTTTCATGTAACTTTAGAAGGAATACAGGGTGAATATTTTCATGCTGTTTAAATAAGGGGGGACTGGGTGATAATAGAAATAAAAGAAACTGAGTGTCTATGACAAAAGAGAGAAATTGGGCAATTATACATCTATACTGTTCTGTGAAAATGTAGGCAACCAGTAGATATTATTTTTAAATATATTTTCAATATATCCCTGAATCAGTGCTTTTCAATTACTGGGCATACAAATGTTATTGAAATGTCCATTCTGATACTGTAGATTTAAGGTACACCATGAGATTTTGAATTTGTAATAAACTTTCAGGCAAAGTTGATGCTTTTGCTTCACAAACTACACTTTGAATCTCAAGGTTCTTGACTAAAATAAGGCATGGGTAGGGTAGGTCATAATATAAACAGCACTAGTTTTGTATAATTGTTATAATTTATTTCAAAAGATCACAAAAGGAAATAAGGGTATATTTTTATAGGTTTAATTTTTGAGAAAAAGTATATGTTCATACTACTTTTAAGTTGTATGCAGACACTCAAAGTTTCTATAATAGGTGCATGAATATATTTAAATGACAGTAAAATGAATCAATCTCTTTTAATTGGCTGATCAAAGTTTTTAATACACTCTTCCTTTCTCAGCAAATTTGATCTTATAATCTTCAATTGGCTAGATGCATTACGGTTTATGTTTTGTCTGCCCCTGAAACAGCAGAAATGGGCCTCTGTCAGAGAAGACTATTAGATTAAATGGACAATTAATGTGATTCTCTGTGCCAACTCCCATGGAGTTTAGCCAAAAGGCTAAAGTAATAGAGACTAAACATTTAATGTAAAATGGAATTGACATGGAGACAAAGTCGTAAGAAATTTCTTATCTGAAAAAGAACTGTACTGCATTCAAGAAACAGATTTTTCCTACAATCTTTGTGACTAACAATTATAAGCAGCTGGCAACAGAAGTGCCTTATAAGAAACCAAATTGCTTTGATCTAAAGAAATAAATCTTTGAATTTGAACCAGGGAGTACATTAGAATCTTATTCTCCAAGAGTATTGTTTTACATGTCATGCACCTGTTTTCCCAGAATCTTCCATAAGGAGGAAATTCCCTACCCTTATTACAGCCCATCTCTGCCCCAGAAATGTCATAATTTTCTAGGCCATTCAAATAATTAAATAGAATTAAGTAACCAAAGATTTATAGGCAACGCACTACACACAATCACACACACACACACACACACACACACACACACACACACACATACACACACACACACATACACACACTAAGTGGGTATGAAAGCAAAGCAACATTGAACATTACACTCTCCAATCAAAATGAAAACAAATGTAATTATCAACTCTAAGATATTTAACAAATAATTCAGGGGCTGCACCAATTCAGACATAGTTCTTAGACAAACCATTTGGAACAACATTTCATAGTCTGCCTAATGATTCACTCAAAAAGGTTTTATTGAGATGTGTATTACCCACATGAAGAATAAAACAAGTGAGAAAATGTGTCCAGAGGGGGAAAAAAAGAGGTAAAAAGAATTTGGCAATAAATCTATTCAATAATAAAAGGATAAGGGCAATATGATTTAGCATAATGCAATCAGAGGTAGAACAGAGTAATAACATGTTTCCTATCAAAGAAACAAATAATTCATGTTTTCTTTTTCACTCTTTCCACTCTCTCAGTTTAGTATTATTCTAGTTTTGCATTAATTATTAGTTACATGCCATTTATTAGAACCAAATCTATTCTGAATACATCAATAGAATATAGGAAAAGGGCTATTTTGAGAATATGAAGTTCTTGGTGTATCTAGTCCAATTTGCCTCTGAAGACCACAAACGTGTGTTTATGAAACTCACTCATGCTTACTTAATAGAATTATTCCCGTTTCTCTGATTGTCAAAATATATAATATAGAATAGCGAGAAAGTAGGAAAACATTATTTTTCAAGACATGAAAATTAAAGGATCATAGAGGCCAGTACTTGCTAGTAATTCCCCCTTTCACTACCAAGGTCCTCTGGCAGGAGCTTTGGACTCTGTGTTACACCCAGAAACTCTGAACCTGGAATTAAGAAGCATCAAACCATAGAGCACTCGAATTTGCACACCGTGAAATCAGTGGAGCTTTACGGACAAGAACTGAATTTGGAAAATCTCAAACTGAATATTTTTCTTTGTGATTATCACATGAGTATCTGGCCCTCTCCACGTGTTTGTGATCTCAGTGAATGACACCACAATGTTCTGTAGACCCCAATCATAAAACTGGGGTGATCACACTCTCATCTCTTTTCTTCATCTCCTCTGGCCAGTATATAATCCTGCCAGTAACCATTTTCCTATCCCAAGGATAGGAAAATGTGCTGCTAAATATTTAGCAATGAGATCTATGGGGTGGGGGAAACTGTGTACATAGTATGTACCTAAGTTTATTATCAATTTTACCGATATAGAGAATATGTCACACACAATTTACAAATAATCATAAAAAATATAATACTATTGAAATCCCATATAGCCAATCAGTATCCACAGATTCTTTAGTTGATTTTTGCTGTAATTTTGTATTCAGAGCCAATCTATGGTTGAATTGAAGAAAATGAGTAAATGATTGTAGTTATTACTGAAATGTTGGTTCATATTTTCATTTGTATTAATGATTAAGATAAAATGAAGCAGCTAAGATGCATGTGGTAACTCATTAGGAAATGATGTAACATTTTCGCTAAATTAGACAATAGTTTTTGAATACTGGTAGATGTTGCCTCAACTTTCTTGCACTGTTACAATGCAACAGTACAGACATGACACAATTTTATGTTTAACCTTCACTCCTCACTTTTTTTCACCATTTTCTTAAGTCTAGAAAATAATAAAACAATGCATCAGCCTAATTCACGGTGCTTTCAGATATCTGTGGTATAAAGATTTCCACCATGGCTGAATCCAAACAACCAAAGTGATATTGCTGAAAATGCATCATTGGAAAGAGAAGAGCAGTGGCATACAATATAGTCTTTCTGTTTATAAATACAATAGATGTAAAATAAATAGTGTAAATAGTCTTGAGAGCATAGCAAACAGCAACACAGAGTAGTATTATCAGTATTTATTACCTTTACTCTTAATATAGTATATTTCAAGCTTATATAATTTATGTAATTTAGTTTTCATTAATAGTGATATTTGACAACCAGTTTGCAAAATTCTTGAAAATTAACAATGGGTTCTCATGAACCAGTGGGAGTTTGTTTCAACATACTCTTGCATAACCTACCTCCCCCCATAACTTAAAAACCACCACCCCACCTGTAGGCCTAATAATTGCTTTCTTGGCTTGTTATAGCAATATAGAAACTGGCTTCATTGTGCCCTGGTCTTGACTCTCTTTGAAGCCAGAGAGAGCTTGCACAAATCTTTATATGACACTTTCCTGCTTAAAGTCCTATAATAGTTTCCTTTTTATTTTGAAAATTAAATCAAATGCTTTGTTATTACATAAACCTTCAAGTTCTGAAAAGTATGTTTCTCAATTTGACCTCCCAAAGCACTATAAAACAAACTACAATGCTCTAGGCAAAACAAACCACTCACTATTTCCTGAACACTATCCTTTCTCACAAATTCCTATGTTTGATTTCATATATTTTGTCTTTCCCTAACTTTATTCACCTGACTTATATTAAAACATTTAGCTCAAAAAAAACCCTTGTCATTGAAACTCACTTGACCTACCTTGACTGATCCAGATGGACTTTTTGTTTTGTTTTGTCCATATACAGCACATTTATATCTGCAGTCTAAATGTTAGTAGTTGATTCATTTGACTGAATCTTTAAACAGTTTAAGAGTTCCTCATGTAGAAGCAAATTAGCATTAGTTTTCTGCAACATGCAGGACATGGCATTATGCATTTCCATATTTATCTTATTTGCCTAAAGGAATGGAAATATTAGGAAAAGGAGGCTCAAATATTAGGAAAAGGAGGCTCAAAGAGCACATAGGCACTGCCCATGGTCACATGGCTCACAAATGGTGGAGCTCAGAATGAAATCCAGGTAAGCATAAAGACAAAGTTTAAGCTCTCTGAAACACGCCATGCTAATTCGCTTCCAGATTTCAGGAGCCTAGCACAGTACCTGGCGAGGAGTGATGCTTAGGAACAATGGAGAGTTTCACTTAGAAACCCAGGGATTCTCAAGTGTATTCTCTATGAATGAGTGCTACTAGGAGAGCGATTAAAATGCAGATTCACATACCTTACTCCAGACCTACAGAATAAGACTCTTTATGCATATTAAATATTGAGAAACTCTGGATTGTGTAAGTGACTAACTTTAGAAATTATTTCATATTCTTTCACACTCTTATTTACTGCAGTCTGATATACAGTGGCATGTCATTATGTAGTATTTCTGTCATACAAATACAATGGACATAAATTGTCTCAAGAGCAACCTAAGTTCTACCTTTCCTCTTCTATGAAGAGATAGAAAATTGTAGATTTCTAACATAAAATCCTGTCTAACTTTGTTAGGGAGCCCTAACTGAATCTAGTATTAGAAACTAGGTGGCTTTCCCCAGAAAATTTATCTGTGATGGACTTGGCCAGAGCTGACCATATACCTCTCTTCCTGACTCCTTGTTCACTGACTTCACATTGTTAGCTTGAAGTTGTTTTTGGTGGAATTATTTACCATGAAAATCAGCAAAGGAGACAAATTAGGGGTTTGTCCCTCCTGCTAAGAGCCAGTTTTCATTCACTTACCAGCATGCTGCTGAATCACCTATCTGGTACCTGTGGTCACTATGCAACAATACTTTTTAAAAAGTTGGTGACAGTGGTTCTCTTAAATTTCATCTGCCTTGTATCATCAGGGTCTTTGTCAAAAATATCTTATTTCAAAAGTATTACTATAAACAATTTTCCTAGTTCAATCAGTATGCATTTCCTTGTGTTATGTACTTTCTTTTCACATCCTTAAACTCTCAGCAGTGGTTCAGTGCTCTTTTTGATTCATGGTGGCTGTTTATATTACCTTCTAATTTAGAATCATATGTGAAATCAATGGCATTTTTTCTCTGAAGTTGACCTTGCTAATATCATCCCATATTCTGAATATAATTTCCTATCTCATTATTCACTGGTTTTAAGTCTTCACTGACAACTAATCTATGTGGTATTACTTTTTGCCAATTTATTTCAGTCAAATTTAAAAGTAAAATTATAGGAGACAGACAACATTATTTTCACTTAGTATTTACTCTTGCTTTCCCATTCTCAATTTTTGTTTTAATTTTATTTTAAGTAGAAATTATACTGGAGTAAACAGCTTTTTTAAAGCTATAAAATACTTGCTTTAAGTATCCTCTTTGGATACTTAAAAATTATAGCTCATTATGGGAATTCAAAATTTGAATTATTTAGCCTGGAGAAGCGAAGACTTATTTTACACAGTAAACTGAGTGTGAATTTAATCCACAGAGCTAAAAAATAATATTAAAAAAATTAAAAAATATTTCAGGAAGTAGTATTGCCAAATGGTATCACTGGTTACCTAGAGTGGTTCAAATTTCCTTTCTGTGTATTTACTTGAGTAGTTCAGACACTTTGATTGCATATAGCAGATATTAACTTGAGACAACTGAATTTAAAAGAGGGATACTTATTATAAGGGTACAGGGACATAACATAGCAGATAAATCAAGGATTAAAATTCATTTAGTCCACATTAAATGAATTGAAATCAGGAAATGGAATGCTAAATAAAAACCAAGATTCTTATGCTACTCATTTCTCTTCTCTTTCTCTGCTACTTGACTGTCTCTCTGTAGACCAGCTTTTCGGCTACACTCAGCTCACACTTTGAGATTACATCTTCATAGTTCCTGCTTGTTAAACCTCTTCTTGTCAAAATACAAGACCAAACTGAGACTGAAAAATCTTAGTCCAAATTTGAAGTTCTCTGGGAAGGGACTCTAACCCTGTTTACTCCTAGTATTTTACCACATATTATGAATATAATATAAATATAGTTGACTATATTTGTTTGCAATGCTAAATAACAAATTATTACAAATTTTGAGGCTTAAAATAATGCCCTTTGTCATCTAACAGTTTCTGTGAATTGGGATTTCAAGCACAACTTAATTGTGTCCTCATAATGCTGCGATCAAAGTGTTGTCTGGACTGCACTCTCATCTGAAGACTGAACAGGAAAAGAATTTGCTTCCAAATTTACTAAATATCCATTTTCTTGAATCTGTATTACTGAAGATCCCAGGTTCTTTCCTGCTATTTGCTGAGGCTGCCCTCAGGCCCTTGAGGCCACCTGAGGTTCCCTGCCAGGTAGCCCTCTCCATAGAAAGTTCACGATGTGGATCTTTGCTTCTTTTAATCCAGCAGAAAAAAAATGACTCTCTAGCTAAAATAAACTCCTATCTAACAAAACATAATCAAGGTTGTAGCATCTCATTACTTTTGCCATATAGCATAACTTAACCAAAGGAATAACATCCCATCAAGTTTGCCAGATTCTTTTTGTCAGAAGCAAGGCTTTGGTTCCACCATCAATCAAGAGGTCCTAAAAGGTTGTGAATCATTTATGGTTACTTTAGAGTATGTCCACCATGAGGATCCACCTCAATGTCCTATAGATATGGGAGGAAAAAGAAACAACTCACTGAGGAAACTAGATGAGCTGGTAAGACCTAAGAAAAGGTATCTAGAACTTCTGCTGAGACCAAATGACAATGAAACGACTTGGTGCCAATCAATTAGAAGTTTAAGCAATAACAACAGGCATCTTTCATTAGTTCTGACTTTAATAAGAACATCTCTAAGGTTTCTTCTTTAAAAAGTGTTTTACATTTGGATAGGTATTCTTTTCCATGTTACCACAGCATTCTTTTATTTTTAGTTCACAAAGATCTTTTAATTCAGAAAGAATTTTAAATATCGTTAAATGTCTTTTAGGAAAGATGAGTTGTCATTTTTCTCCTTTGATTCTTAATGTGAAAAGTTATAATTAGTTTCCTCATTTTGAACCATCTTTACATTTGTAAAATAAATCCTACTCAGATTTCAGATAATTGTAAATACTGCATGGAATTGATTTAAGATTATTATTTTTACATTTACAGAGGTCTTCAGTATTCATTTTTGCATGCAGTTTTTGTCAGCTTTTAGTGTCAAGGTGATGTTAGCATTGTAACTTTTTCACTATTTGTATGCACTAAAATGGCTAAAATAGCAAGGAAAGTGTTTTTTGGAGTTATGGTTAAAATTGCCTAAACTTTCATTAATTAAAACATTTTAATAAAGACAGGAAATTATTTCTAAGACAGGGTTAAATTATTTTTATAGTTATTGTCCAATCAAAGTTCTATCTTTCACAGGTCAATTTTCTTAAATCAATTTGTAATTTATGTGTAGATTGTCACAACTTGTGATAAAACTTCATTCTCCATTTGTCCATATACCTCACTCATTGGAAACATCTTGCTTTAGTCTTTGATCTGTCAAGGTTTGAAATACTTTTTCTGAAAGGGACAGACAGTTCATCTTTTATGTTTTATGGGCCAATGATACACACACACACACACACACACACACACACACACATATATATACACACACATACATTTATGTATATATATACACACACACATATATACACATGAATATACATATATATACATATATTCGTGTATATATACACGTATATATATATATATAGATATATATATATATATACACACACACGTATATATATATACACATATATATTTTTTCCCAATAATATACAGTCATTTAAAAATATTTTTTAAAAATTCTAAAGAAAATAGATTGTAGCCTGGATTTTGCCAGCAAGTCATAGTACGAGGGTCTCTGCCTATATTAAACATTTCAGTTTATTGAAAATTTAGTATGGGCAAGCAAGTAGAATAGATCAAAATTGTAATATGAGGGCTCTACTATTTATTGAATAACTACAAAGAGCTAAGTTTTTTTTTGAGAGGGACTTGGAAGCTTTAAGACAAGCCTTTACCCTTAGTTCATTTTAATGTTTTAGACATACATACATACTTATATGTTTATTTAACACATACACATAGACATCAAACATATATTTTAATGTCACCCTTATTTATCTGTTCCTTTATTGTTTGCTTTCTCCTTCTTTCATTTCTCCTACTTTCCAAAAACCATGACAACACAGTTTATACACTTTAACATTTTCCTCTAGGATTATATTGTAATAGAAAAATATATACATTTACATATGTAAGAAGTTTTTTAATTATTATATGAAAATAAATGTAAATTAAGTATGCACATCTTTCTCCATTTAACTTTCAAAATATTTAATAATATATCATGTAAATTATTCAAGTGAATGAGGAGAGTTCCAATTCTTGTTTCTAAAGATTGTGTGACATTCTATAGTGTGTTTTATAATTTAGTCAGAAATCGAGCAGTTGAGAGTCACTCATTATGCTTCCAGTATTATCATTTTTAAGGGTTTTTTTTTTTTACTTTTGATGTTACACGTTTTATTTACATTTCTACCAACATTTATTCTATGAGATTGAGTCCAATAGAGAGAATATGTAGTTAAAGAATGTATTTATTTTTAATTTTATAAGATGTTCCTAGTGTATTATAGAATTGCATATTGAAACCTATATAATTTTATTAACTTATGTTACCTCAATAAATTTAATTAAAATATTTTTAACTAAAAATTTTAGTAAATTGAATCAGTTCGCCTTATTCAAGAAATATATGAGTAGTCTTTGCCCACATCCTGCCACTTGTAGGTATTGAAACTCTATTTTTTTCGGTGTAACTAGTATAGAGTATTAATTTATTATAACTTTATAATAGATTAGGGTTTACTAATAAGTTTTGACCTCTTTTAAATAGCAGATGCCATACATATTTGAAAAACTTTCAAAGCCATAGAAACAATTGGAAAATTTTCAAGATCACATTTAAAAAATCAGAATATCTTAGTAATACAATCTGATAAAAATTTCACATTAAGAAAAATCCATAGAACACACTTACATATGCACATAGATAAAAATTTTAAATAAAATATTAAAACTACAATTCCTGTATTAATGAAAACAATATATTATGGCAATGTGAGTTTATTTCAAAAAACATGTTTTATTATTAGGAAATCTCTCTTTATTATTAATGATAACAACCAATTAAAGGAGAACATAATTTGGTGAGATAAATTAATACTGAAAAGGAATTTGACAAAATTCAGCAGTTATATCTAATAACAGTATAAGTGAAATATAAATGGAAACAATTAGTATAATATTATTACTATTTATCAAGCTCTATGACATGCATTGTCACAGTGGTGAAATTTATTTCATTCCAATAAAGCAATGAAATTATAAAGAGGTATCTGCTGTCACCATATCATTACATCTTCACTTATATACATTTTTTTAATCTTGACAAAATAGTTTGAAATAGTTATTGTCATCTCTGGTTTACTGATATTAATTTTTCCCAATCAAAATGGCATATATATTTTAAATTATAAAATCCATTTTTTTATGCTGAAAAAGATGATAGTATTTTATAGTGCTGGTAATTTTATGTATTAAGATAATATTTTGGCTTCTCATTGAACAACTGTAACAATGCCTGTGTTTTTCAACATAGCAATTGAATATGGATGAATTTTTCCTGAGGAAAGTAATTAAAATCGTGCACAAAGATTCTACTAACTGGGTCAACGTGGTAGGCTAGATAAAATTGGGGTTCATCTCCCTCCCTGATCACATTAAAATTACAATCAAATTATAAAACAAACAATTTGAAGAACCACCTGAAGTCTAGCTGATCATAACACATATCTGAGGATATAAAGAAAAAGCCACATTGAGAATAGGAGTGGAGATGTGAAGTGGGCTGGTCCCACACTTACTCATGATGTTGAGCACCAGGAGGGAGAATGCAGATGCAGAGGCCCCCATGAACAAACCAGAGGCTCTAGCCCTACACATAAGCTCCTCAGCTCATGGTTCCAGTACAAGAGGAGGAGTTCTCTCAAAATCTGACTGAAAAAATCAGTGGGAATTCTGGCCATATGGGTGAGACCGAAGGAACCTAAAAACCTAGACATCTACCTTAAAGGGCCGATGCACAAACTCACTCAATTGTAGACACTCACCCTGGGTTCAAGCAGAGGGTCAATAACTGGAGAGATGTGAGAGACATATGGAGAGGGACTGAGTTGTGTAGTGCCAGAGCGAGGACTAGGGGGCAGCACAATCAGGACCCTTCTCAAGCAGTCTGCAGATGGACACCGTCTTAACTGTGTTGAATCCTCCTCTCCCCACACAGCCAATTTTGAAGCTGCATTGGCCCAGTGAGACCAGCCCACTCCATCCTGTGTATCCCCAAGACGCCACCCCACCCAATGCACAAATTGCCACTGGTGACCCATTGCCAGGCAGGCAGACCAACCCTCTACCTTCCCCAGTTGCGCATTCATGGTAAAGCAGCAGCCCTCCCCTCATACTGCTCACGTGGGCCTGCACAACGTGGGGGAGACTTTTGATGGCAGGCCACTTGTGCCAGCCTATACTGCAGTATCTTTCAGGCAGATTGCTGGGGTCTGTGGGTCCAAGGCAAATGCAGCTGCCCTCACTGTGAACTGTGACTTTTGAGGAAGCCTGCAGGCTCAACACAGGCAGCAATCTACATTGGTCTGAGAACATCAGCTTGCTCCATCCCATGTTTCTCTGAGAACTTTCAAACTCAACCAACAAACTGCTCATGGTGAGCCCATTTTAGGCAGCCAGCCCAACTCTGTGCTTTCCCTAGGCCATGATTTCAACAGCAAACAGCCCTCAGCTCATGTAGCCTGTGAGAGGTCCAGACATCCCAGGAGAGGCTTTTGGTTGTGAGCCACACTCTGAGTAACAGCTTTTCATCAACAGATCTCTGGTATGTGTGGGCCCAATGCAGGCAGCAGCTAGCCTTACTCTTGTCTGAGACTTATAGGAAGCTACAGATTCAGCACAGGAACAAAATCTGACTCCACAGGAAGTAATACATTTACCTGGATTAAAAGACTCAACACAAATGCCACCAGCAGAGTATTTGATTTCTGTGATCTCCCAGATAAAATGTCTCCCTTTGAACTTTGACCTTTATATTGTCCTTCAAGGCATTTATTACTTTACAGTTTTAATATAGATACTTGTAGAATCACCACCATTGGTTTATAATATTCATAAAGTCAGAAAGTATGTTTTAGTTACCTTTGTATCTCCATTTGCCCATAGCACAATAATTTAAATAAGTAATGAATTTTATGGTAGAATGACTAAATGAATGAAACAATGAATTAGTGAATGACAGTGAGAAAACTACTACTGTGTTTTATGATTCATGAATAAAAACATGAGTCTTAGCTTGAGATCTCCAGAAACAAAGCCTCAGGCATAAGTAAAATATCAATGCTTTATTTAGGATATATAATTTCAGAGTGAAAAAAAAAAAAGGAAAAGAGAACTGAGTCATCAGAAGCAAGGCTAGGTAATGACTTAACTATGTGGGCTATTCTTTTTTGACACACCACAAAAAACTTCAAGTATATCCACACGACTACTCAGGATATTATATGCAAGCCATAGAGAAAACATTCTTCTAAACAGTGTATCAGAAGGAAGGAGAGAAAGGAAATTTGTTTGCCTGGTTTTCCTGTCTGTTTGCCCTTGCTCAAAGTTTGGTCTACAGGGAGTTAACCAGATCAGATCCTACAGCTCCTCACACTCACTTTCAGGTTATATAACATTTTGACAGTATCTCAGTAGGTCAGATCCCATACTATGTGTTGTGTCACCTTCAGATGTCTGGAAGTTCTGGGAAGAGCCAGAAATTCCAGACATGATGGGGATAGGCCTCAGGAGACACATCTCATGGGCTAACTCAGCATCAGTAGGCCCTGGCAGAGGCTGAGGGGAAGTTAGTGACCAAGAATGTGGAAGGCAGAACTGACAGAGAGAATATGAGGAGGTTCAAAGGTTTATTCAATTTAAGGCAATATCTAGTTTTGCTGAAATATAAATAAATCATTATTATTTTTAAGATCACGAAGAAATACTGCTGTCACTACTTGAGTTCTATAGTGACATTCTCCAAAACTTAGGAAAAAATTAAATAAGATTGCCTTATGAGAATAAAACTAAAATATGCACAATTTATTTGTGTAAAGATATGTAAATAAGTAATATTGAATGTCTACTATGATCCAGCCATGTGCTAAATATTTTATTTTATATTTTAATTGTCCCTTAGTACACATAAAATCCTTTAAGATAGATATCATCATAATTCCAAATTTGAAGATTAGGAAAGAGAAGTTTGGAATCTTTAATTTTCCCAAATCACATGTAATAGAGATGACATTTAAAGCCAGGGTTGTCTGATTCTAGATACAGTGCACTTAACGTACAACCCCCAAATTACATAAAGACTAATTACTATAAGGTGAGCATTTTGTGTTTCCTGAATATATCAGAGTGATTACCAAAAAGAGCCAATCATCCATGGCAAATAAGGGCAAAAGAATTACAGAGTGAAAAAACACTGCCATAGTTATTGTGCCTAAGTCTGAGTTTGAGACTATATCTAAATTTGATGGCAAACATATGAGAAAGAGACTTCAGATGCTTCACCTGAAAACTACAGGGATGTGTTACATCATACATGAATACAATTCCATTCTTGCTTTATACAGCAGTCTCTGAGAGTTTATATAATAATAAATATATAATAATTATATAATAATAATATAATAATATAATAAGCCCCTAGGAGACAGAGTTACTTCACATATTCTGAAAATCAAGTTTTATAGTTTGCAAGGTATGGCCAAAATCTGGACAATAGTGAATTCACTGAAGAATGAGACTTCGTAAGTGTGTTTTCTCTCCTGATACCATAATTTTTATTTAATGTGTTTTACATTTTGATATTTAGCTCATGCTTTTTATTATTATTATTTTGGTTGCTATCTTGCCAAAATAAGGGTTACTAATTCTTGAACTTTTTTTTTTCAAAATGTCTTATTTAACAAGAAAAAGTTAAAAGCATAATTGTGTGTCTAAGCCTTTAAGTTGGTATGAGACTTGAAACATTTTTTACTCCAGGTTGATAATAGCCAGACACCCGAGGAATCTCTGATAATGGTCACTGGGTGCAGAGGACTAGGCCTGACCCTCCCCACGAAGGGCTTTAGCTTTGGACATGTGAGAGTGATAACTTCCTTCTGAATTTCCCAGCCAATTTGCTGATCTAAACTCATTTGATATGGATCTGGGTATATTGAAGTAATCATCTTTTTCAAAGTTAAAAACTTGTCATATTTATCTCTTTCCTTAAAAAGCATACTGGGAGAATGAAGAATACATAGGGTTAGTTTTGGTGTCTGGAACACTAGCTTACATCATCCACTTCTCCTATGCTTATTCCTTTGTCACTCATGTCATAGATTTTAAGGAGACTTAAAAATATATGTAAAACATTTTTACACAGAAATTATGCAAAGATTTGATATAATAAAATCTTGTTAGTTTGATATTTAAGGAATTAAAACCTAGCAATCTTACTGGAGATATAAGACTTCATCTCTAGCAGCCTTTACATAGATTTTAGTGACAGTACATCAGAAACTATACTTGGAGGGAATGTGCTTTGTCACACACACACACACACACACACACACACACACACAAAGACGTTTCTGCAAATTCACAACTCACCCACATTTCAAATTTTCTCTTTGTCACAAGGCCAATTTGCTTTTATTAACTAAAATTTTATAGGAGATACTGATGACCTAAGTGAAGTTGCTTAGCTAAGTGTCACACTAATGAGATTCTATCATAGAGCTTGTTTTTTTTTTTTTAATTTAAAACTGAAGGAAAACAAGTTCAGGCCTTTTAAACAATAAAGAAAAAATTTAGACTTCTACTAGTATTCAATCTGGTGCCAAACTTTTAATGAAATTAAAATCAACATATTTTGAATTTTATTAACAAGTACTTTTTATATTCAACTATTAACAAATACTTTTTATATTCAACTATTTTAAAATTTCCTAGTTCAAATTGCTCTGTTCCTTGACTGAAATGAAGTTCAATTATAACAAAAAAAAGTTAAGTCAAAACTCTCCACTAAAATGCTAAACGATCAAGCTTTTTATTGCAGAATTTTTAGCCATTATGTTTATTCCATAGTTTGAGTAGCATTCTCAACTCTGCTTCAAGTTGTGAACAATGCAAATCCTCTAACAGAAACCATAAATTAGTCAGGAATGCATAAAAAGGCAGGGGGAAAAATCTACTTGAATATGGTCTTCCTGAGAAAGAAGCATGAGGAAGGGGTCAATCTTAAGATGTGTTCCTTAAACCAATAAGACTAGGCTATAATCTGTTGGAGTTGTAAATTTTACTTTGCAGGTATGTCTATTTTGATGTCTATTTTGAGAACATGGCATTCTGCTATACAACCTATTTATTAAATATATTCTATAATTTCTATATTATTAAATTAAATGCTGAAAAGCAAAAATATTGAAATTTTTTTTTCTTGTCAACAACTTTTCCAAAAGAGAGAATCCTTATTATTATTTGTGGCTTACTGATTTATAATTATCTTTTAATTGATTTTTGATAAGCACATTGAGCATTTAATATTATACCATCATTAGCATATTTATTATTCATCTAAATCATACAATCATAGCAATTAAGTTGACTGCCTCTTAAACACTTGGTTCATTGATCTTTAATTACATTTGTAAGAACTACACTGAAAGGGAAAGTAGCTAAGTGGCAAAATTCTATTTTTTTGCCCTAAAACTAGTGATCAGTACATGTACATTTGTGAAATAGAACTGAAATTTTCAGTGATATATTTTTTCTTCATATATTATACAAGGTTTCTATTTCTCTTAATAGTTTTTTTGTTTATTCTTTTCCAAATATTTAATACTATCTAATATATTCCAGACACTATAGTACTAGGTACTAGGTGTAAAATGGTGAACAAGGTGAATAAGTTTCCTGTCTTTTATGGAGCTTACAGCATTATATATATATATATACATATATATATATATATATATATATATATATATATATATATATATATAATAGTTTAGACTGATATTAGGTAATTAAGAAAAAAATTGATAGAAATAATAAACATGTAGGAAAAAAACTTCTGTACTGGATAAAGTGCTAATAGAAAGCCCTTTCTTAAAGTGATAAATTAAGTTGAAGTTTGAAGATTGGAAAAGACCAAGCCACTGAAGAAAACAAAAGAAACAGTTACAAGGAATAATAAAAGGACTGAGGTTCCTGAAAAGGAAGAAATTCTACCGCTAGTTTGCTTTCAGACTCAAGGATGCACGTCAACTCTTACCGGAATTTCCAGCCTGCTACCCTGTCCACAAAATTTAACGTTACCAGCCCCCACAATTGTGTGCACTAATTCCTTAGAATCTCTCTATCTCTCTCTCTCTCTCTCTCTCTCTCTCTCTCTCTCTCTCTCTCTCTCTCCACACACACATATAAATAAATATTCTATTAGTTCTGTTTCTCTAGAGAACCCTGACCAGTACAAGCTCCTAGCATAGTTTATTGCACATGGAAGTCAATCAGTAGATTTTCATATGCATACATATGTGATACAGGAGTGAATGAATGACTGAGGGGAAAAAGATAAAAAAAGATAAATAAATGTTTTTAACATATAGCTGGCATGCAGTGAAGTTGGAATTCAGATCTATATTTCTCTAAATCTAAAGCCATGATACTTGCTCTATTAGACTATTGCATCTCTCCTATTAGACCCTATAAATAAATAATAATAGTATCGTCACTGCTATAAGTGGATAATTATCTACCACTCATCTATATATTTCCCACACATAGTTTAACAGACAACAAAATAACTAGTCAAACTCAGGTAACCTGGTTTAAACTTTTTTGTCTTTTTTGACGATACTCTGCTACTCAAACCATTCTCAATTCTTTATTCTTCATATCAGAAGCTTATTCTACTCTTCCAAAATAAGTAATTTAATTCTGCTATTTCAGTTTTGCTATTGAATGACCTTGTGATCTTCCTCTTGTGAACTGATTTCTTTGAGAGTCAATCCTTTTATTATAATTTCTTTATAAGTGTTTCTAGGCAGAAAATATTTCACCTGAAAATATGTCAAATTTCTATGGTGTATAAAAATATCAAAGTTGTACACATGCCATATAAAGATTCAATGATCACATGGACAACAGACTAGTAGTTACCAGAGGAAAGGGTTGAAGAGGGGAGGTAGATGGGGTAAAAGGAGTCAAATATGTGGTGACAAAAAGAAATCTAACTATGGATGATGAACACACAATGCAATATATATATTCCTTACTGTTGACTTATACACCTGAAACTTATTAGATTGGTTAAATGTCACCTATTTAAAAATTAATTAATTAACTAAAAATAAATAAAATAAAATAAAGATTCCATGATCTTTATTATTTTTTAAATATATTTTGGGTCATGACTCACCCTACTTATAAAATTTTCCCAAGTTTCTGCACGCACCATTATAACTCAGTATTGACAACATAAGAAATGTCCAAACCCATAGAGAATTTTTATGAGTTTATTTGAGTCAAACTGACAAAAATTGCAAGGAAGCAAAATCTCAATGGATTAAAAAAATGCTCTGGAGAAGCAGTTTTGCAGCTTATTTTATACATTACAATCAAAGAAAGAGATGTAGAGAGGGTTACATGAGATCCATTGGTGGTAGATTAATAGAGTGGGAGAAAGCAACGTGGGGAAATCTCTGGGATTGGATAAAAAATAAAATGGAGGGAGACACAATTCTCTTACATGAGTCAGTACAAGATAGCTAATAATTAACATTTACAACACATAGAAATGGTATCTGCGCAATAAGAAAATGAGAGGTTCTGTGTTCTCCTGCTCTGGTGTGAAAGTTGTACCCTAAGGGGTCTAGAAAAGAACATTATTCTGAAGTTTCAAAGATATGTTATCTTAAAGGGAAAAAGACAATTGACAGGCTCACTTAAGGTAAAAACTGACCTTTGTCAAGGAAGCTACAGGTTTAGGACATGACTACCAGCCATGCATGATTGACTTTTAGTTAGAAATTTTTATGTTCAAACAATCCCATGTGGTTATTTTCAGTTTCTGAGTTTGTAAGGCCCACCATGCTGGCCTCCCCTAAGCTTATCAAGTTTAGTTTGTGACTCTTTTTTCATCCACAAAATCTTTGCTTACTCTGTCTCTTTGTTTGAAATGTCAGAAATATTATTACATCAAAGATTTATTTTCTAAAACTTCTAATAGTACTACATGCCTAGATTTGTGCTTCTTTACTCTCATATAAATATGTGTACCTTACCAACAATTCCATTACACTGAGTTTATAAATTTGTATATTAAACTTTTGATATTATTTAAAGTAATTTGAATTTAGAGACCACATCTAATGCATCTATATACATGTATTACCTAACAGATTTCAAGATATATACTGGCTTAATAATTGCTTTTGAATTCAATTAAAATAACATTATATTGGCTTGTGGGTTCCATTTAAAGATTATATATACATAAAATTTCAAAGATTTAGTACAGCCACTACCTTGTGAGATGGAACACCTTGTGACAGACCAATTTTTTTTCTATGTACAATAAAAGTTATATAAAATACAGAAATGACCTGTTTGAAGCTAGTAAAATATTTTATAATAACAAAATCAGGGAAGGCTAATATTCAAGTGAGGGTAAAAACTCAGAGGTGAACTGA
This sequence comes from Macroglossus sobrinus, assembly GCA_004027375.1. Taxonomy (NCBI): domain Eukaryota; kingdom Metazoa; phylum Chordata; class Mammalia; order Chiroptera; family Pteropodidae; genus Macroglossus; species Macroglossus sobrinus. Next base: position 882,781 of record PVKZ01000174.1, read on the forward strand.
CATCTAAAGCCACATTTGCCTAGAATATGCTAACTCTGGGAGCAGGTAAGAGGTTCTGAGTACACATCTATCAGGAGTGGGGACACTGGTTTGCAATCCAAATCTGACCCACTGCATCTTTTATATGTCCCAAAAGCTAAGTATGTTTTTTACTTTTTAAATTGTTGAAAAAAAATCAAAAGAAGAATAATACTTAGTAAAAATTACATAAAATTCAAATTTCAGTATCTATAATAAAATTTTGTTAGAACACAACCACACTCATTTGTTCACACATTATCAAAGCCTAAAATATTTATAAATCTGGCCTTTAATAAAAACAGACTGCCAATCTCTACCTATGCTTTAAAGGGGCCACTGACTGAGAATGATTTATTTTGGTAAAGGTTTAGGAACCTTCATGCCTTTAAGCTGATTTGCTTCAGGTTGTTTGAAATATTTGGGGATGATGTAGTGTGGAGGATTCTAAAACTAAGTGGAAAGCCTCTGTAAGCAGAGCAAAAGTTCTGTCAGTATTGAAAATCCAAGAATAAAGCAGGGAATGCCAACCTAGTAAATCTCCGATTAGACTGAGTGATTAGCAACCATGCTATTGACCTACTTAAGGTAAACCTTCTCTGGAGAGCAACATTATCTAAAACCTATGCAACTTTTTATATATAATGTTGGACATTTGATTAAAACTTACTAGATACACCAAAAAGGGTCATAAGATTTTAAAAAATGAAAACTACAGAACTACAGAACTATAGAATGTAAATGATACATTAGATGTTGGATTGGCTGACAAAGACTTTAACTAAAATTCAGATAACCAAAAAATAGAAGAGATAAAGGATAAAAAAATTATGAGACTACAGAATTTCACTGGATGAAATCAATATAAAATAATCAAATAGGCAGTCTAGAACTAAAAAAAAAATACAATATCTGAATTTGAAAACTAAATTAATGGGATTAAAAGCAGAAAACAACAGATTGCAAGATCCATAAATTGGAAACAAAGAAAACTTTCAAAGTGAAATTCAAACAGAAAAAATAATATAAACTACAGAAAATAACATCAGAGATAAATGGGCAATAGGAAAAGGTATAACATAAGTTTGCTTGGAGTCAAAGATAGAAAAATAGGACAGATAATGGGGCAAATAAATATTTTGAGTGTTGAAAGCTGAAAATTTCCCAAAATTGATGAAAAACACAATCTGTAGATTCAAAAAGCTTTGCAAATTCCAAGCATAATAGAGAAGAAAATCATACTTATGCACCTCATAAACAACTATGAACCAAAGAAAAAAATAACCAGTTATATGTACTTTTTAAATTTTTTATTTTATTATTAGTTAAAGTATACAGTACACTGGTTATACATTTATATAGTTTTTAAACAATCTCCCTGATTACTCTCTTTTTCTCTCTTCTGGCTCTTCACATAGCCATTACATTTGTAATATTTTGTGGCACAAAAATATATTAGAATTAAAAATGCATGACATTAACACACAAGGTAAGATAGGGGTAAATATAGTAAAAATGTCCTAAGATTCCTGTTATAAAGTAATAATTTGTGTTGTACTCCAATAAGTCAAGGATACATGTTTAATCTCAAATATAATGATTAAAAATTGTAAAAATGCTTATGTAACAAATTATTATTTGAGAAAAAAAAGTGAAATGAAAATATCTAATCTAAAAGAAGCTAATAAAGTAGAGAAACAGAATTATGAAACACATGAACCAATAGGATTTTTATAATAAAAAAGTAAATATAAACCTAACTACATCACTATTACATTAAATACACAAAGATTAAATATTCCAAGTTAAAAACTAATAGTGTTAGACTGGATTAACAAATAAAGAAAAAAAAACCAAAATTAAAAATATATATGTTATGCTTAAAAGAGATACATTTCAAACATAGAAAAGTATACAAAAACATTATAGTACAGATATATTAATGTCAGAAATTTATCTGTAATGTTACAGATAAATTGTAACATTACATAATGATAAAGGAGTTAATCCAAAAGAAGTATAATTCTATGTCTGTATGTGCACAATAACATATACTCAATACATAAAATAAAAATTGACTGCTGAAATGAGAAATAGACAGAAAGGATTTTTCTCAGTCTGTTGAGATTTTGCTTCAAGGTTTGTCTTCTATTTGGTTCAAATAAATTGTAAGAAACTGGAGGGAAAAAAATGGCATAGATGACAGAGGCTCTGTTTATACCTCTGGTGGCCAAATCAAAGTTGTGACAAAAAAGGAGCAGCAGCAAGGGAAAATTGCCTGGGATGTACATGAACAAGCCATACAACTAAGGAGAAATCCAAGAAAGCACCCGGCAATGGCAGAAAGTAAGATGGAGTGAGAATGCGAGGCTGCCTGGTCTCCAGCAGCTGACTGAGTGGCAACAGCAGTGGCTCTTAAAAAGACCATATCCGCAAACGAGTTTCGAGTGACGGACCTGCTCACTCAGCACCAGTGCCAATTTGGTTGTGTGCAGGGGGCACCAGGAACTTACAAAGAGACATTCTCAGAGTGAGGGCCTAAGCAAGATTCACTCTGTACACTCTGTACAGAAGTGCCAGTGGTATCCATTGTTCTCTGTTGAGCCCTCCACTCTCCCAGTGTGCAGACACAGCAGTGCCATAGCCATGACATCATCAAACTGGGTAACAGGTGGCTCCACTCAGAGGATTCCCTGAAACCCTGTCTACCCTAAATTGTGGCCCCACCCAAGCCACATCCAGGTATATCCTCAGTGAGTCTAGGGCTCCTTGTTTAGACTCACATTGGACGCAGCCTTGGTTTCTGGTGTGGCCTTTTGAGGCAATTATAAGCACAGCATCTGTGGATTGCTTGCTGAATCTTAACAGGTGGCCTCAGAGGGTTAGAGGCTTGCGTTAAGTTTGGCCTGCAGCTGAACCCCTCTCAGGACTGTGCCACTGGACACTTACTTCACAAATCCAACTATTAATACCAGGAGACTTAGGAGCTTTGCTTAGTACATAGAAACAGACACAGAAAGAATGCCATAATGGGAAGAAAAAGAAGCAGACACCATATGAGAGAACAGAACAGAGATCTAGGAATAATGGAGTCAAGCAATCTAACAGATGCAGAGTTCAAAACATTGGTTATAAAGATGCTCAACGAATTTTTGGGAAGTGTAGATAAATTCAGTGAGAACTTCAGCAAACATAAAACCATAAAAATGGAAGTGGAAATTATAAAAGGGAAACAGTCTAGAATGAAGAACACATTATCTGAGATGAGAAGTATAGTAAATGGAATAAACAAAGGAATAAACAAAGTGAATAAAGAGGATCAAATGACCTATAGAGAGGACAGGAAAGCCAATCAGGACACTGAATCAGAATGCCAAGACTATAATATTAATTTAAGTAGCTTATGGGACACTCTTAAGCCTCCAAATATTCATCTGATTGGTGTAACAAAAAAAAAATCAAGATGTTAAGCAGCTTTTTGATGAAATAATGATGGAAAACTTCTCTAACCAGGTGAATAAAATGAACATAAAATCCCAGGAAACTCAGAAAATTCTAAAAATCAGGGATCCAAAGAGGCCCACACCAAGGCGCAACATAATTTAAATGCAAAAGTTTAAATAGAAAGAAAGCAGCAAGAGAGAAACAGATAGTTACCTACAAGGAACACCCATAAGACTGGCAGCTGAATTCTCAAAAGAAACTATGCAGAACACAAGGGCTTGGCAAAAAATATTCATTAGGGTGAAGACCCAGGATATACAACCAAGAATAATTTATCCAGCAAAGCTTTCATTTTGAGTTGAAGAACAGGTAAAGAGCTTCCCAGACAAAAAGAAGCTAAAGGAATTTATCACTGCCAAGCCAGTATTATAGAAAATTTTTTCATCTTTAAGAAGAAAAAACATGTATCAAAAACAGAAATAAAGAATATTAACAACTACATTCCTATCAATAAGTACCTTAAATAAAAAAGAATTAAGTGCTCCACTCAAAAAATAGAATGGCTAAAAGGATGAGGAAATAAGAACACTACACATGAAAAGGAAGGGGATGGAAAAAGATATTGCTTTGATGGACCTAGAAGGTATTTAAGTCAGACAAAGATAGGTAAACACTATATGATTTCACTTATCTGCAGAATCTAAAGAATAAAAAGAACAAACTAATCAAAATCGGACTCACAAATATAGTGAACAATTTTGTGAGGGACAGAGGAAAGGGAGGTTTTGGGGGCTGGCAGAATGGGGTGAAGGGCTTAAGAACACAAATTAGTAGCTGATGGATGGTCACAAGGATGGGGAGCACAGCATAAAGAATGCAGTCAACATTAATACATTAGCTAGGTGAAGAGTCAGGGGAGGGAGAGTGCAATTGGGGGGATCATTTTATGAACTATGTAAATGTCTAAACAATGTACTGCACACTTGGAATTAAATTAAAAAATTGTAAGAAACTTACAAGTATTTTTTTTAAATAGACAAATCCACAATCATAATGAAAGTGTTAAAAATCTTTCTTTTATAACTAATCAAATAAGCAGACAAAAAAAAGCATCAAGAATAGAGCATGTAAAAAACACAATAAAATGGTAATTACACTTATTTAATTTACATATGCAGAAAACTGAATCTAATAATCACAGAATCAATTAAAAATAGTACTTTTTTCCAGTTCCTTTTTTAAGATATCTAAACTCAAGGGGGAAGGCATAAAAGCACTTTTGGCTTACAGTGAAATTTTACTGAAGTACTCACTTAGACATAAGGTCTACTAAATGTACTAAAAAAAATAATTTGTGATCTCTCTTACTATAAGAAACATTTAATTTGTATTTCAACAGTTAAAATGCTGAACCTATGCACCCAAAGTCTAGCTTGTGAGATAAAAGCACTGTGTTCTTTTCTAGCTATATTATTGTAATTTGAGTTAGGTATGACAAAAGCTCTAGTAAAAAGAGAATTCAGTTCACATGTCACCATCATTGTTTATTGTAGATAACTTGATAAAATGTAAATAACAAGCAGACTCCAAGTCCATACAGCATTGGATTAAAATCCCGAGCTTTGGAGTCTGACAGATCTAAATTTAAATACAATTTTGATATTTGATAACTGTGTTTTGGGGCATGTTATCTAGCTAACCTCACCACAGAATGAAAATAATAATACCTATATCATAAGGTTGTGATGAAAATTAAATGAGCTAATGTATATGAAATCCTTAGCAGAATACTTGGCATTTTATAAATCCAGACAAAATAGTGCTTATCGTTTATTCTCCTTTTCATCAGATCAGAACTTCACTAAATTCATTGCCTTATAGTTCTAAATCATTATATTATACCTCCTTAGGTAGTGCAGCAGGGGTCAAGGGAGTAGAGAAAATGTAAAGGAGAGGACCATAGGACATTAGATATTTTGACAAATAAAGCAAAGAAATCACTCCCCAGCAACTGAGAAATTCAGTGATAAAAAAGTTTAATCATGCTTAACTCAATCATCTTTAATCCCCAAAGCAGAACACTGTGAAGTCATAGAATTTGTTAAAATTTAATTCATACACTTCAGACTGAACACAGGATATGGTTAATCTTTGTAAAACACACTATGTCCCACTCAGCCAGTTTTTTCCATAGAATAGTGTTTCAATGGACATTGGCAACATTCAACTCTCAGGTCCTCTTTTATATATTCTGCCATTATTAATCAATCTCCTTTCTAATTAAGTACTTTTAGTCTTCTGATGTGTCAATAACTTCAATCAGATTAAGATAAAAATCTCATGGCTATTAGAGCCAGTGTGTACCTTCAGCAAGAAAACATATCTATCGGATCTTACCAACAACAAGTTAAATTAATTGTTTAAATCTAGAAAGAAACATTCTTGCATTCTTGTCTTTATTTCCAAATTTTCTGAAGTAGAACACCTCATGTCCACAACCATATTTTCCTAAAATTTTTATTTATTTGTAGAAATGCACCATCAATTAAAGCATTAGAATTACATACACACACACACACACACACACACACACACACACACACACACACACAGAGACCTAAATGCAGTTCTTGATTTTACACTTATTTCAGGTGTAAGAAGTGTTACCAAAAGCTTATCTTATTTATTATAGAGCATAAATAATGAGGAAAAATGTAGATTCCCTTTTGTTCCTAAGCTATACTGTTGTATTTACACATGTACATTACTTTTTGGAGTAACACAGAATGATGGACTTAATAATTCTAACCAAGGCTTCTAGTTAACACTCAATGGAATCATTTAGTTACATGTCTCTATCACTTGACTGTGAGTTAATTGAGGATAGTGATCAAATCTTATATAAATTTTGTACCTCCAGCTTCAAACAGTGATAAATGAATAAATTAAGGTTAGTAAAATATTTTAAATGGAATCATTAGACATAACATATTATTATATTGCCATGACTATCATTTTTTACCTTTAAATAATGTGTACTATTTTATAACACTATCCAAAAGAAAATCTTTCTGACTTCTCACATCCCTTTTTTCCCCACTTCTCACTCCCCACACGTCTTTGCACAGCTGAAGAAGCAATTAGGAATTGGGCCATTAAAAATTCAGTGGTATTTCCTGAAGTTATTGGATGAGGGTGACCGTGAATCTGAAACTTTATCAAACAGCTAATTTTATTTCCTATCACCAGGCAGCTGGAAACTTACATCATAACTCTTCCCCAAGCTTTAGACAACACTAAAAGGAACAGCGCTAGGAGTAGTGCATTATTTTGCTGCCAATGACCAGTTTTGAAAATCAGCCTTTCAAAATCTTCAATAAGATCATTCTTCAATATAAGAAATACAAGCTAGGTGCTGCTAATTTCAACCAGGTTCTTCAGTATTCTCTACTTTGTGACTTCAATAAAACAGGAACAATGCTGCAATTTTAATTTGACACATACTCATTTTAAAATAAACATACTTATAAAATAGAAGTGATGATAATGATACCTACCAGGCAAGATAGTTTTAAAGATCAAATAATAAAAATATAATGACAAATGTGCTTTGTTAAATGTAAAGTGTCAGAGAAATACTAATTATCATCAATAGTATCATTATTGCTAGCATTATAATTGTATATAAGTAAAGTAACCTATCATCTATGTGATATAGTTTAGACACCTTGAAGTTAGCATGATAAGACAAATTACCCTGATAGCCTCTTAATACTATTAGTGGCTATTTATCTGTTAGAAAAAAATAAACACAATATGGAAGAAGATGAATTTGTTATTCATTCATATTCTAGTATGAATTAATTAAATAAGATCATTTTAATCTTAACTACTAGTTGAAAATAACCTATTAAAATATAAGAAAAGAGGAGAGGCAATTTTACAACATGGAACAATGTGGGAGAAGCCCAGGCCTGATTTGTATCCTGGAGATGACAGCATTTTGTTAAAGAAACATAGGAAAGCACTGTGTAAATACAGAATAGAGTGAGCACCAGCAATAGGAAGCAGTGTAAGGAAAAAAATCAATGCTAACAGAATTTGGGTAGCCTTTTAAAAGTCTGACCACCTTGAAAAGTTGACCTTGTGGATAAAAGCTAGCACTTCTTTGGCAAGGAAGAACATATATGCATTTAGTTTGCTCAAGTAAGAGAGGCTAAAGCTACAATTCTAAGACTCCACAACCACTACCACAAACTCAGTGTAGTAGATAAATAATCAGAATTATTTTCTGATAACACTGTGTAAGTAAGAATAGAGGAAGATATGCAAAGAATACTGAAAACAAAAAAGAATGAGTAGTTTCAGCTAATGATACAGACTTATAGGTCAACTGTGTAAAGAGAAAGTCACAAGAAAAGACTACAGGTATGTTTGTGTCACAGAAATTGAGGTGTTAGGATCACTTTTTGCCTTTTCAGAGCACATCCATGAGTGTGATGTGAGATTTTGGCACCACACCTAAAGAGAGACACCAACAAATAGGAATTCATTTATAACACAATATTAGTTATAGTGAACTAAAAAACCACTTTATTCAAGGAACAGCTAAAGGAGCTTATATATAAAGAAGTCTTAAATACTGTGTAAAGTGAAGTCACAGAAAAGGAAGATACAGGGATGGCTGTGTATAAAGTGGTTAATCCATGAAGCAGTTCTGAGGGGTTACATTTCTATCCAGTGACCTGCTTATACAGCAGGCATGTCACTTGGAAAGTGGACAACTATACACACTCTAAATTGCAGATCAATGGCACAGAGGATCTGCCAATGAAAAGAGGCAAGGTTTAAGAGCAATAATTGCAAACAAATCAGATCAGGTCAATAAAAGAAATAACTCTCTCAGACAAGACTTCTGGAAAGGTGATGTAAGTCATCCATAATTCGTAAAAACAAAAACAGAACTTCAAGTCTCTAGAAATTGCCTCATGGACATACAGAAAATGGAGGATGATTTATTGGAGAAAATCTACAAAATCTTGCTAAGAACAGCAAGTCTATGCCATCTCAGTATCAGCTCACTCCATACCTCTTTAGTCTAGTATGACAGAAGTTCTGGTCTGATCAGGTATGCCAAGAATACTGGGGCTCTCTTGTCCCCCAGTTTCTAATCCAGTGCTACTGTTTCTCATCAGAAGAAATGGGCAGCTAGCATTTCTCACTCTCCTCATTCTTCCCACCAGCTCCCTGTTGAAGAACCTCTATTCTAGGCAGTATGGCCAACACATACGGGCTAATATTTCCCATTCAGCTTCTACTCATGAGGTAGATAGATCTACTAGAAGTGAGGTAGGTCAAGAATATTGTGCCCATAAATGTATTCTTAATCTTCATTCAGCTTTCAGTTTCTTTAAAAGATACAAGATTATATAAAGTAATAATTATAAATGTTTATTACTGGATTTGCAACACAGAGAGCATACATATATCAATAACAGCATCAAAAAGGGTTAAAAAGAATAGAGCTATATAGAAATGAAGTTTTTATATTTTATAGAAATTAAGTTAATATGAATTAGAAGTTGATTCTTACGGGTAAAAATGTATACTGTAAGCTGTTAGAGCAACCACAAGAAAAACACACAAAAAAGCCTTAAAAATAATTTTAAAAGTTAAATGTTACATAAAAAATATTCATTTAAGATAAAAGAAAACAGAAAAGGTCAATAGGAAAAGAAAATTATATGGAATATATAGAAAATAACAAATAAAATGTTCAATGTAAATGCAGCAATATCAATAACCTCAAATGTGAATGGACTAAACAATTCAATTGAAAGGAAGAGACTGTCAGATTGAATAAAAAGAAAAAGTATCCCCTAATATGATGTTTATAAGAGATACATTTTAGATTCAAAGATACACATAGGTTAAAAGTAAATGATAGATAAATATAGATAAGCAGCAACTAGGAGAGCTGTTGTGGCTGTACTAATTTATGATAAAATAGACTTAAAAATAAAAACAAAATGTTCCTAAAGATAAAGTAGGACATTTTATTATGAAAAAGTCAATTCATCAGAAACTATAGTAATTATAAATGTATATGCCCCTAACAATAGAACTCCAAAATACATAAAGTAAAAGCTGACAGAATTGAAGAGAAAAAAATAGAAAAATCAAAAACAAGAGTTGGAGGAGTTTGAGACTTTAATACGCTCCACTTCTAATAACAGAGCAGCTAGTTAGAAGGGAAACACTAAAATAGAAGATTTAAAACACTATAAACCAACTAGACATAAGAGACATCTATGAAACCCTCCGCTCAACTATGGAAGACTACATATTTTCCTCAAGCACACATCTAACATTCTCCAATATAGACCAAATTCTAATATAAGGACATAAAAGAAAACTTAACCAATTAAAAATTATTGAAATCCTACAAAGTGCCTTTGCTCACTATGAGAGGAAGGTAGAAATCAATGAGAAGTTTAGATATTAAGAAATATATATAAAAACAACAAACTTTTTGATAACCAATATGTTCAAGAACCCACAAGAGAAATTTAAAAATGCTTTGAGATGAATAATAATCAAAAAGGCAGCATATTAGCAGTGCTTAGAAGAAAGTTATTTATAGCTAAAAGTGCTATAATAATAATAAAAAAAAACCCTCTCAGATCAATAAATTAACTAGACCACACAAAGAAACTGGAAAAAAGAAAGCAAACTGAACTAAAATTAGGTAAAAAAAACAAAACAAAACAAAACAAAACAAACAAACAAAAAACAGTAATAAAGTAGAAACAAGCAAAACAAAATAGAAAAATAATAGAGAAAATTAATGAAACAAAAAGATGTTGTGTTTTTTTTTTCCCAAAAAAGGTTAGCAGTATTGACAAATACTACATAAAACACCATTTTCAATTGAGGAATACTGAATGCTTTTGATCTCTGGTCTGGAACAAGATAAGTATATCTGCTCTTGCCATTTCTAGTCATTATTGTACTCAAGTTCTAGCCTGTGAACATAGGCAAGAAACAAAAGGTATCTAGAGTGAAAAATTCAAAATAAACTTATCTCTATTTGCAGATGAAATGATCACATATGTAGAAAACTTTAGGCAATTCATTAGTGGGGAAAACTATAACTAATAAACATGTTAAGTTTGCAGGATACAAGACCATTTTAGAAAAATTAATTGTATATCTATACACTCACAATAAAAATAATCAAACAATAAAATTAACAAAATAATTCCACTGACAATGGCTCAAAAAAATAAAACACTTGGGAAATAATTTAACAAAACAAATGTATGACTTTTACACTGAAACTTTAAAACATCGTTACAAGAAATTACAGAAGCCCTAAATAAGTATAATCACATTCTTTGTGCATGTATCGGAACACTTAAAATGGTTAAAATGGCAATACTCCTCAAATCAATTTATAGCTTTGACAATTCCTATTAAAATCCTAGTTGGCTTTTTCTTTGGCAAAAATTAATAAGTGAAAAATAAAATTTATATAAAAATTCTACCAGAGAAGCCAATATAATTTTGAAAATTAGAACAAAATTAATTCAGAATTCCAATTTTTGAAACAGTACAAATTTACATTAATCACAACAGTATGTTACTAGCATAAGGATAGGTGTATAGGGTAATGGAATAGAATTTATAGTATAAAACTAAACAAATATGTATGGTCAATTGATTTTCAAAAATGGTGCTGAGGCAATTTAATTAAAAATAATAGTCTACACATGCAAAAGCAATGAATTTGGACCCCTTCTTAATCCCATACATAAAATGAAACTCCAAAAGAATCATTGACTTAATGTAGAAGATAAAACAATAAAACTCTTAAAACTTTGGAATAAATCTTCACACCTAAGATTAAGCTAAACCTTCATAAAAACAGACATCAAAAGCACAAATAACAAAAGAAAAAAAAATGACTTCATAGAAATGTAAATTTTTTGTTCTGAAAATGATACCATCAGGAAAGACAACCCACATATTAGAAAAAAATATTTTGATGTCACATATCTGATAAGAGACTTACGTCTAGAATATGTAAAAACTCTTATGAAGGCAAATATTCTCATCATTATTAGCCATTAAAAAGTAAAAGTAACTTCAAAATACAATGAGACTATACTGTATACCCACTAAGGTCACTAAAATAAAAAAGACAGACAATAACCTCTTGGCATAAATGAGGAGAAATTGGAATCCTTTTATACAGATGGCTAAATAGAAAATAGTACAGGCCCTTGAAAAACAATTTGACCAGTTCTCAAAATGTTCCACATAGAGTTACCATATGCACTCAGCAATTCCACTCCTAGGAATTTATCTATGATAAATGTAAATATATGTTCACCTAAAATGATGTATACATATTTTTGTATATAATGTCTATAGCAGCATTATTCTTAACAACCAAAATGTAGAACAATCCAAATGTCATTCAACTGATCAATGGATGAAATGTGGTAATATCATACAATAGAACATTATTCAGCAATAACAAGGAATAAAGTACTGGTACATGCAACAATATGGATACATCTTGAAAACATTATGATAAGTGAAAGAAGCCAGTTAACAAAAAATCACATATTGCATATCATTTATAAAAAATGTTCAGAATAAGCAAATCTATATACAGAATATAGATTATTGTTTGCCCTGAGCACAGAGGGAAGATGGAGTGTGACTGTTAATAGGTACATGGTTTCTTTTTGGGGTGATGAAAAAGTTCTAAAAATAGCAGTTGTTCAACTCTGTGAATATACTAAAAACCATTGAGTTGTACACTTTAAATAGACAAGGTGAACTGAATTAAATTAATTCTATTTAAATTAAGTTGCTTTTAATAATTCACAATGAATTAGGTCATAATATTTTTTTAAAAAAATCTAAAGTGTTAAGACTATTTTTATTGAACTACAATCATCAAAATAAAATCTCCCTTATTTCACATCTGTTCTTTGAGTATGGAAAATTCCAGTTATTTCTCTTTAAGACATTGTATACATTTTTCTTCAATGATATAATCACTCAATTAAAAATTACTAAAAATCTCACATTAGAGTGTGTCAGTTTAACTCAGAAATTAGAAAGCAATAGGCAGGTAAATTTTTCTGTTTCATGTATGCATTTCTATTATACCAAGTCGTAATATTGCTTTAATTCCTAAAGTTTAGACACAGGAGGATAGTCTCCTTAAGGCTAAACTGGACGTCAAAAATTTAAATTAAAATGCTGTTCTCTCTCAACCACTTCATTTGTATTAAGTTGTTCAAAAGTTGTAGTGTCAGAGAGGGTATTTCTATACATGAGAGGTGAAGTGTGACACAATATTCTGAATGCTATGCATGCTTTGTCCAATAGTCAAAATTGATCTAATTACTGTAGACTAGTCAATCATTGAAGGAATATATATTTTTTGTCAAAATCATACATGAAAATATCATCTAAAGACTGTAATATCTCTTATCAAATGATGTTCAGCAAAATAATGTTAAATTTTGATTTCAGGAAAACTGCATTCTATTCATACTAACTTGCATGTATCTTCTAATTAGATAATTAGAACTAGGTTTTAAGTGATTTGTTATATACCTTGGAAGAAGGCATAAAACAAATTATAAATCAGTAAATAATACTACTTTTGTATAATCACTTTCATACTTGTGGTTAGAGAAAATTAATGTATTTGCTTGAAAATTCATCTTTTCATTTTTAATCTAATTTCTAAACTCCTAGAACATAAGAACTCTGAATTTCTTGACATGTTTATTCCTGAGCCTACAATTATATCAGATAAATAAAATTTGTTTTTTAATTAAAAAAAAAAAAAGAACTTTCAACAGTTACTATGGAATACACTGCCTTACGTGGTAGACCTCCTCCATTCTAGGAGCTTAGAGATGGATTGGTCAGCACTTTGCAAGGATGTAAGGGAGGAATCATTCACCTAAGTGAAGTTCAGGCTACATTAAATTCACGCTCCTTTCCAATCCTATGATTTTGTGGATATATGTATATTATTATTTACTTAAAGATGTTTATTTATTTTAAAAAAATTCTTCCAATATGCTCTCCAGTGAAAATGTGCAGAAAGTTAGATTGAATGTACATGAAAATGACAGGGCACTGTCTGGAAAAAAATACAAAAGTTAATGAATGCCTTAAAGTTTCAAACCTGGTAGAAAGAGAGATTTGTGTAGATTGTTTTCCTAATGCAGGTTTGATAGCTGTGTTTATAACCATATTTCCCCTCATAATGTCTAAATCTAAATGTAACATGTAATTAATTTCATGAAAAGCATATTTATTCTTAATTAAAATAATTTGTACTCTGTAATTTCACCAGAAAACTCAACATGCATATATTTAAACATGTCAGAGGTGAATAGCTAAACATTATATATTCATGAGTGTTACATTCCTATGTTGGCAACACTAATATTGCACATAATGTTCCCTGTAGCTCCCCCAAATATGTACATTGTTATGATTTACCCTACTGATTATCAAAAAATAATGTACAAAATCTTCTCCCAATCAGTATAGAGAGCAAGGAAACAGTTGTTTTCAAAGAATCCTGACAAGAAAGTAAATGTCATCAGTTTTGAAAACGAAATGCACTCATTATATTTAAATTGAAAGTAGAGCTCTTCACATTTATATGAATAATAAATGCTCATAGAATCATTGTTGTCATTCACACAGGGATGTCAAATATATTACCTTATTTCAAATTCATAACTCTCTAAAACTGATTGAACAACTGTTATACTCATTTTAGTGATCAGAACACTGTGGTTTAGAACTTTGTATTCTCTTCAAAGTCACACTACAAACTAATTATTAACAAAGTTAGTACATGAACTCAGAGTTTACCATCTGGTATGGTGCCTGGTAAAGAGTAGGTCTTTCTGATATATGTTGAATACATTTATGATATAAATTTGTCCCTAAGTTAGAGGACTCTGTCCACTGCACATTCCAGTGTGTGATAATGGCTTTGTACATGAGTGTTTTTCAGTGGTGTTTTCTGAAAAACTTTATTTAGAAGACCTGATGACTTTAGGTTTTGCTAATTAGGTGACTTAAGTATCTGACTACAAATACACAGAAGTGGGAATTTCAAATATATTTGTTTTACTTTAATCTAGTAGGCTCCTGCAACATGATTTTCTGGTGTTTCACTGAAAATATGAGATACAAATAATCATATTTTCCTAAATTATACAACTCTGTCTTCTTCTGTCTATAACAGAGACATAATGAGAAAGCCAGGAAAAGGTCAACAGATGTCACTATAAAATAGTAGGAGAAATCACTTCTCAATGATTGTTAGTGTAAAACCACAATAGCTCACTTTGACATTTTCCAGATAAAGGTCATTTAGGTCACCAATTTGCTGGCATATTAACTTAATTTTTGCCAAATGAGAGAGTTCATACAGAAGCCATGATTTATTTTGGTAGATACAAATCAAAATATCTTTGGTATATAATTCTGATATTTATCATATGATGAAGAGAATATAGAAGTCAGCTGACCTGAAGGCTGAAAGACTCTTTCCTTACTGCCAAGCCTGGCTGCCCCAGAAATGTCTGTTACGGTGGCAGTCATCTAGGCCATTTGTTTAGGGACATACTAAATGTCTCAGCTGGCCCTAATCCCTGTCCCGCATTTGGACTTTTGAATTCCTCCTAACTTAAATATTGTCATAATTTTTTTTCCTGATAATAGGGTCAGCTTAGGACCAGAACAACAGGACTTAAGCACTGTTTAAGTCATAGGTTCCAGGACTGGTGGAAATGATAAGGAATTGGCTACATCAGTTACTGGTTTTCCAGAAATAAGGTAGAAAGAGACACAAATCAAGAGACAATGAGAGGTTGTAGTGCCAGGGAATCAAGGGCCAGCAACTGAGAATGAGTATCAGTCCTTGTATCTAAAACATCTGTAAAGTTTTCGTGCAGTTCTGCTTCAAGCTAAAAATTTATTTCTTTAGCCCAGTATCTCTAATGGCACTCTGTGTTTAATTCTATGACAGCAGGGATAAAGAGGAATAAAGAGAGACAGGTTTTAGAGTCAGGTAGACCTCGGTTACAGTTAGGTTCATCACTAACTATGATACTTCGAGTAAGTATGTAAATCCGTTAAGCCTCATTTTTCTGTATTAGTAAGTTAGAAATAATAATGCATTATTCATAGAATTGTTGAATGAATTAATATAATGCATATGAAGTGTTTATCGTGCATATATATGCTAATTACATATATATATACACATTTATATTTTATCTAGTGATATAATATGCCATATAGGAAACATAAAGAAAAAATACACACTATACAATAGCCATTTTTTAAAAAATATAGAAATTAAAAAACTGTTTATCAAGCCAATTTCCTTCTCCCCCAGGGCACTGAGCTGGAGTATTTCCTGCTTGCAATAGGCTAAATAATATTGCAGAAAGAAGTCTGTGTTTTAATCCCCAGAACCTATGGATGGGAAAGGGTACTTTGCAGATGTGATTAAGAATCTCAAGCTGGAGAGATAATTTTGGAAGATTCAGTTGGACCCAGTGTACTTACAAGGATTCTTACAGAGGGAGACAGGAAGTTAAAAATCAGTAGTAGAAGATATGAACATGGAAACAAGAGGTTGGAGTTATGTGAGGAAGAGACCAAGGAATACAGGCAACTACTAGAAGCTGAACAAGGATAGGAAATGGTTTCTCCCCTCAGAGTCTTAATTTTTCCCAGTGAAACTAATTTCAGACTTCTGCTTTCCAGAACTGTAAGAAAATAAATGTAGATTCTGTTAAGCCACTAAATTTCGGGTAATTTGTTATAGCAGCAGTAGGTTATATAACAAGCCAACTTAGAGATGGGTAATGGCCATATGAGCAAGATCCAACCAGAGAATGTGGGTGAAATCTACCTAACAATAAGGTCTAGCCCATAAAAACTTAACACTATTCTCCATTCTTTTTTGTTCTCTATGAGGTGGAAGGAAGCGAAACAGTTAGAGGTGGAGTCTACGTAGGAGGTAGTAGAGCAGCAAGAAAATGGAGCCTTGGTCCCTAAATCAACCTGTAAAAAACTATCTATAAATATCTCACTTTATTAAAATGATTTTTTTTTTGCATATCTAAACTATAAGACAAAGTAGATCAAGGAGAAAGGATATGTCTTATTCTTGTATCCCTCAGTGGTTAACATTATGTTTGGTACATAGGAAGTCTATATCATGCAGATATATTTCATCAAAATCAACAATATTAATTTAGACTAAACTGAGGAGGTCAGAAATGGAAGATAGAAAGTACAGATTGGGAAACAGAAGGCGAAGTAGGTCCAATTTTACAAGACACAGGTTGAGAATAAAGTCAGGGCCAGGGGTTAACTCGTAATGAATATGGGTCAGTGACCTGTAGTACATAGACTCTGAAGGGGTTCAAAAGGAGCTCCCCCAAATGTGCCACTTTGTGCAATGCAGACTATTTTGACCTAAAGAAAATCAGGACCTATCATACAAGAAAAACTTTTCTCTCTCCCTTAATTACCTAAAGAATTTAGATAGAAGCCCAGAAAAATAGTTAACCTTTTATCTGAATGACCTATCTGTGTGACAGGACAAACATCTATTTACTAAACATTTGCTCTTCTTATTATCCTGTGAATTAGCCTCTATCCCTTTGAAGCATCAGGCCCTTATCCCAGTCCAAGTTCCAAATATCACAGAAGCCTCAATTGCCAGACTTGTCCTTGGTTCTCACTAACTTTGTGCATAATGAGATTTGATTTTTTTCCTGTTAAACCATCTTGTTAATTATTAGACCAGCTGGAAAGACCTAGGAGGATAAAGAAAAAAATGTTTTCTCCCCGACAGCTAATTTAAATAGAAAGAACTAGATTAGTCATCTACCATAAAATGGGTGACTGTAGTAAAGTGGGATGAGAGCAAAGGCTTATGAATTTGGGATCTATTTTCAAAGTTAGTAAAGGGAATTTCTAGTTTGAATATGTCATCATTATCAATCTCCTCCTTAGAAACTGTTTAGCCTTTCCTAAATTATTCACTTTTTTCAAACATGCTAGTTCAGTGTTAGAATAAACAAGACCATGATCTACTTTCTGCCCTGGTTCACATGGGAAAACAATATTAAAAAGTTCTCACTGAACTGAAACAGATTTTTTTTTCTACAATCAAATAAAATAAGACAACTATCAACTCAAAGAATTTTGTTGCACCAAGTAGGGTCTGTGGTTCAGAGAACATTTGCTTTTTTTATTTTCAGTCTACCTAAGTTCTTCATTATTTGAAGAACAACTCAATTTTTTTTTTTTATAAACTAAATGCTTCTTTGGTCTGAAACAAAGTTTTGCTTTTTATCAGACAGTTCTCAGGCTTCATAATGGGCAAGATCATTGTCATTGCAGTCCCAGGATATAGTCTCTTTCTCAGTGATGCATAAAAGGATTTTCCTCTCTTCAGATGATAATTAAATTAAAAGCAAAGTTGGGAAGAAGTCTTTGAACTGCTCTGGTGAGAAAGGTCACTAGCTGATTAGCAATCTGTTAGCACAGCTGTTTCCAGAAGAGACTTTCCAGCCATATCATCACAAGTGGGTTCTTCTTATCAAGTGAAAAGGCAGTTAGTTTTGATTCTTTTAAACAATTTCCTAGTGACAGAAGCCAGCAAATACACAGACATGTGGAGAGCTTTGTAGAGACTTAGGTGAAACACCAAATTAAATTGTCAAGAAAACCCACAAGAGAAAAATGCCATAAAATCCACCATCAAGAAAAAAATTGTGGTAGTGGAGCAGATTTATATCCTTTCTGGTAAAAGTGTCAGTGTCATTTTGCTCATCTCCTTAATCTTTGTACCACTAGAGGGTAGAGAGCTGCATGCAGTGTTTGTGCTTAATATGTATTATTCCTGTAAGTTGCATATAGTCATTTTTGCATATTTAGTAATCTAATATTTTCCAATTTAAAACAGACAACCAAGTAATAATGACCAAGAGATTTTAGCATCACTAAAAGAACAGGAAAATGTATATACCATATGCAACGAGCAATGGGATGCTGGTTACAGCTGGTTTCAGACAGATAACAATCCAAGTTTAGCTAGTCATGAGAAGTTTTGCCTGGGTGCTTCTTTTTCACAGCTAAGAAGTTGGAAGATAGAGAATTTAGCTACAGTTTCTTTATAGGATATGAATTTGCCCATTAGGTAATTTCATGTTCAAACATGTCTCTAATAAACTCCTTTAGATTTTAATGGGAAAAAGAATGAACTGAACCTAGAATAAATTGGAAATTGATTTTTAATCATTTTCAGAATGGCACATCATGTTATCATTTGCTTATTTTAAAAAGTGCAAGTGATTCATCAACCCCACTGCAGAAAAATATAAATGAGAATGTTGTTTATCATAGGGTTCACTAAACATCTCAAAAAAGTTTGATGGACAGTAAAATTAACAAATTAACATTCACTGAGTGATCTCTACATGGCAATGACTGAATCTATATTTCTTAAAAAAGAAAAGCCAGTGTGTTGTAGCTACCTTGCAAATATGTGTTTTTTAGGTGTTTTTCTAAGTACTTTATATGCATTATCTCATTTTTATCCTCACAGCAATCCTTAGAGTTATCATAATAATTTTACAACATATTTAAAGGCTAATTAAAGCATAATCTTCATAAATCTAATTTAATACAAGAAGGCATTGTTTATAATCTCCTTGTGTTCCATGACAGTTTACTAACTTCCTATCTGGAGAAAAGATAAGAGAGTCTCAGCCTCTTTCTCCTCAAACCTTCTTATACCAAGTAATCCAAGGTTTCTAATGTGAATGAATAAAAAGTTAACTTTTATCAAGTCACAAAAGGTAGACCTACTGCCCCATCTCTCAGACAACGGGTGCTACTTATATTGTTGTAACTATGAAGGAGCCACTTGAGTGATTCTTAAATGAAGAATTTAATCTTGGTTAAAAATTCTCTTGATTAAAAAAAATCTTATTATATCTTTAGTGTTGATTGTTTAAAAAAATGTTCTTGCAATATAGCAACAAGTAATTTTTAAATTAAAAAAAATCTCATAAAGTTATGTGTTCATTGATTTACCTTTATTAACAAAAGAATATCCCATACAATGGGATCCTTGCAGAAAAAATCCATAGTTTAACCTATTTTTCCAATAATGTATTTGGAGTAAGCAGAATCTCAATATTTGGGTCTGTTTTGTCCAGTTATTGGCAGCCTCTAGAAGACTATCCTAATGGTTCACTTCTCTAATTGCATGCTCCGCAAGAACAAATCAGAATCAAGGACAAGTCATTAGACTTCCTAAGAAGAGGTCTAATCTGTCCTGGATGACTTTCACGACTTATACTGGGCACAGTCGTATTTGGTGATAAAGATTGCAGGGCAAAAGACTATTGTCTCATTACCTTTGACTCACTCCAAAAATCAAAGACACTCATTTTTCTTTCCTTTTTTATTAAGACTATTTTTAAAGACCAATTTTAGCTTTATAATGAAACTGATAGTAAGGAACAGAAATTTTCCAAATATGTTCTGCCCCCACACATGTATGAACTCTCCTACTATCATGTCCTTTCATGACTTTATAGCATACTTCTACTTAGTGCTGAGTAATATTCCATTGCCTGCATGTACCACAGTTTATTTATCCATTCACCAGCTGAAGAATACATTAGTTGATTCCAAGGTTTTGAAAACTATTTCTTTTCTTTTGAAACTTCTTATTTCCCTAAACTGCAGTCAGACTCAACAATACACTGCTTTGCCTAGTAAGCCTGGAAAGGGTATGTATTAGGCTATGTGTCATTAGGGCAGTCTCTCTGTCAATTAAGCTTTAAATCTGTTCATTTACATCAAAGAAGTGAGAAAAAAAATTTGTGTTTTGAGGTGGAAATATTTCTAACAGGACTTTGAGTAGCTTGGAGCTGTTTAACAAAGGGAGAGAGAATCTTCAACTTATCAGATCTGCATCAAGTTTGGCACCAAAACACCTGGTAATAATAGTTTCAAAGATATGCCTTCAATTCAGAAATAACTTTTCAAGATAAACAAAATACCACACTAAATGCATACCATAAATTTTGGTGGTGGTGGTGATTTGTCTGTTTTTGTAAACTAATAAAATGATATAATGAGATATAATGAGGTGCCATTTCCTCTTTTCTACATAGCCAGGCTAGTTTGGTGCCAATATTAAAGTTTGAAGAAAAGTCTCTTGAGAGAATATATTTAGTTACATACATGTAAGGTGAATAGATCCACAATCCAGAGGAAAAGTTGGAGCAGAACTTTGTGGTTTTAATGAAGGCTGGCCTGTTCCTCCCTTCTTGAGGGTCCTTAGTTCTCACTACTCAAAGAGGCACTGGCGCACTCAGTGCTGCATGTTCCATAGTGTAGCCAGGGAAGTCTGCTAGAAAAGAGCCAATGCTCCAGAAAAAGACCTATCTGCTAAGGTTAAAGAAGAATAAACTAAGAGAGAAGGGTGATATGAGCATGAAAAGTTCTTCAGTTTTTTAGGGAAGGCTGGTTGTCGTAGAGATGTAGCTAAGCAAATGAGTGTAAACCATTCAAATAAATATAATGCTGGAGGTCAGCAGGTTGTCCTCTGATACCAGGGAAGGGTTCAAGGCAGCTGTTGACAAGCTTCCAATGGTCTTTGCTGGACTAAACATCAGAGGTGACACTGACCATCATGACCAAAGGACCTGGGATGAAGCCTAAAGGATATATCAGTTATCATCTCTATCTTGTAACTATTTTTACTCTGTACTCTGTGTTTGTTAATGAATAGGACTCTTGGACTGTTGTGCCCCAGAAATCCAAGAGGAGATGAATATGGTAAGGAAAGCCAAGCCTCACAATAAAATCCCTCCAGAAAGGACGTGTAAATATCCAAGATATAAACTGGAAACATAAAAGATATGACTCTGTATATTTGTCTCACAAAAATTATGCATAAAAAATAATTATTTTCAACCTGGCATCATTTTGTAAATATTGGAGGATATAATTAAATAATAATTATAGATCAAATTTTAAGTTGTAATTAATCTAGAGGTTGTTCTACTAATATAAATAATACTGAAAATTTTAATCAGATGATTATATAACTAAAATCACACATCTATAAATAATGACAGTCACAGCCACTATCAATCACATACAAATCTCAGCCTGGTGATCACAGCATTTCTTTTGATATCACTACTACTAATAATAATAAAAAATAATATACATAATTCTAGGAATGTTACATTTTTAGTATATGTTCAAAAATTTTAATGTGTGTATGAATCTAAAACATAATGAAATGCATTTTCTTCAATAATCTCATGTGAGCAGTACAGTGAGTGTGTGCATCAGGATGTGAGTATTCAAAAACCCACAAGCACTCTGTATTATCTAAATCTACTGTTTTCCATATAATCTCAAAAGTACTACTTGTCATTGAGATCCATTCATCTTTAATCATTTAGCTAGTTCAAAATTTAATAATAATAACAATCATTTATAAGGGTCTCATGTCAGACATGATTAGTTAGTTGCTTTATATTTGAACTCCTTATAGCAATTCTGTAAAGGAGGGATTATTAATATCACTGTTAGAAAATAAAGAGTTCATTCATTCACTTGTTAATTTAGTCTTTCAGTAAATATGTGATGCTTGCCTATTAATTGCAGACATTTTTTCTGGATACTGAGGATTCAACACCAAAAAAAAAAGACAAAAATATCCCTACTTTCATGAACAAATAAACATACAAAATAGAGGCTGATAGTGATGATCAAATGAAGAATCATACCAGAATTACAAAATAGAGAGTCAGGATGCAAATAATTCAATTTTAAATGTGGTACTCCTTTGAATTCTCTGAGCCCCTAGTCATATGAATATCTTGGGAAAAGGAATTCCAGGTTGAAGGAACAGTAAGGGCAAATACCCTGACATGGGAGTAAATCTGGTGACTTCAAGTAGTATAAAAAATGCTAGGTTGCTTGGAACACAGGTCATAGCAAAAAGTAGGAAAAAAATGTGAACAGAAAGACCAGGGTCAGAAAATTCAGTGTCCTGTAGGCAACTACAAGGAATATGGAATTTAAACTTGAACCAAGGGAGGCTTTTAACTAAGAAATTACATGACCTGATTTTAACTTTGAGATTCAGTATGGCTGTGGAGTGATAATAAAGAAAAATTTTGTACTGTAAAGAGTCCATGAATAAAAGCAGAGAGACCAAGTTGAAGACTGTGTCTCAGGTAAAAGAAGATGATGTCTTTAATGAGAATTTGTGGCTATGAAGCTGATGAGAAAAGGTAAAATTCAAAACAGATTTTGAATGCAGATTTGCAAGACTAGGATAAGGAAGTCAATGGTGAGTCCTGATTTGGGAGCTTGAGCAAATGAATTATAGCACAGTTTATTAACATAAAACAAGGTGAAAGAGAGGGGAAAAAAATAACCAATGCTCAATCTGATTCCAAAGCCTGTCCTGTTTGCATTCTACTATAGTAACCACTGAAGGTATGAAATCTGTCCAGGTCTTTCCTCTTCAGAATAAGTGAAAATCCACTACTGAGGTAAGTTAATTTCCAGGTCTTCAGTAAGTATTTCTCAATAATATGAGAGTTCTTGTGGGAAAGCAGAAAGGAGATGTTGACCCTTTTGAATTACTGACAATGGAATGTAGATTAGACAGAATTGCATTAAATTGCTAGGAAGATATTGACACCAATAAACAGTGATTCTATTTATAGTTTAGATGCTGTATAGAAAATGTGAAATAGTGTTCAAAACATTTTCAATTATCTTACTTTCTTTGGATATTCTCTCAAAACTTGCAAGAGTTTCTTGAGGCTATTATAACAAAAACTTACACATTCTCACCCAGAAGCATTAGGGAAAGTATCAAAAAAAAAATTTAACACAAAGCAATAGCTAAAAGATTGTGCTAGCTACAACCTGTAGCTGAACTGATACATAAGTTTCTGATTTAAGAAACTCGTGCAAACACAGGGGAACTCTGAAGTGCAGTTAAACAAGATGCATTTTCCCCTCATCCTCATGAGGGTGTTACTGTTGACAGAACAGACCTAGGTCAGTTAAAAACCTCCTGGAATTTGTTCGGCATTCTTGGCATGAAGGCAATACTGATGGAACAGAAGTTACCTACTGGTATGGCAGCCTTTATCCATTATCCATGAAAGGTGCTGTCAGATGTCCTGAGGCTTTAGAGAGAAGTAAAACCATATGTTCACTGCTGCTAGGGTGACTGTACAAAGCCATAGCCCTTGAGTCATACTGATGATGTTAGTTGGATAAAATGATGGCACCATAAGGTCTTTCTTTGTGAATTTTAATAACTTAAATGTTCAGAAACATAAGGTTACGCACCTCCTAAGACTCTGGCCTTACTAATCTGTTTCCCAGTGTCATTGGAAAATGCTGTCAGGTTGGAGTGGATACCCTTCTTGAAGGCTAAAGTAAAAGATGATTTTCATGGTCTTTACCCTGACATTTACTTGCTAGTAATAAGAAAGTGTTCAGGCTAGGTGATGCTCTAGCTTCTTAGCAGATGTTAGAAATTTACAGAAGCATAAGTAGAGCTTTTTCAGTAGCTGGGTTTTAAATAAAAGGCTGTATAGGATTTTGGAGGCTCTTGGATCTATGTTCAAATCCCAGCTCATTCATTAGCTGCAAGACCATTGGGCAAGTTATCTAACCTATCTGTATTTCTGTCACAAGAAACATAAAACTAACAATACCTACATTTTATGATTATTCTTAGGATTAAATAAAATAATGTAGGTGATGCTCCTTGCACAGAGCTGAAAGTATAGTAAGTAAAGGTACTCTCCCTAGCCTATCACTCCTGTGAGGTTTTTCTGACTTCAACTTCTGTTTAGAACAGAAAGTCAATAAAAGCCATGACTAATCTGTAAGTCACTGAAATTTTCACTGCATATTTTAAATATTTTTTCTGATCCTATCTTGTTAAACCATGCAAACATGATTTAAATCTCTTACAAATACTAGTCATCAGATTACAGGAACCTGGAAAAACATCTCAGCAGACTGTTTGATCTGGCATGTAGCAAAATGTCTGGGACTCTGCCCTGACCATCAGTCTAAGAGGCAGTGTCACAAGCAACATAAAGGATTATAAATAGCAGCTCTAACTCCAGCTCCAGGTGCCAGTGGCCAAAAAGGAAAGGGAATGTCAAGGGAGACTGCTGGGAGTGCAGGCATAACCAGAGGAGGGGGAAGGTGGAGGAGGGCTGCACTGAAATAGTCCATTGAAATTAGCCCATGTTTGTTCATGCGAGCATCACTTATTGATCACTTGGTATGTACCAGGCAACATGGAGAATTCTCACTGAGAAGGCAGCACAGCTTAGTGTAAAGATTGGTGTGTATCCACCCAGACACATCAGGGTGGATATTCCAGCTCTATCACTGGGACTTTATTCACAGGAGTTATACTGATGTGTGAAAGAAAAGTTAAAAACTAAACTGGCTCCACCTCTATTAATTGTGAATTGCTTACACATAGGCCTGGCATATTTATAAGTAACTCATTCCTTTTTGCTTCTTGCAGACATTGAGACATGCTACTCCTAAAAACAGTGTCTCCTGCTTTGAGACTTTCTTACTTGTAGTGACATAGCAGGGGAGAACTTAACATTTGACTCTATAAAGTATATGCTGGGAAGCAAAAAACCCAAAAAAACAAAAAACAAAAAACAAAAACAAAACAAACAAACAAAAAAACCCACACCTCATCTTATTACTCCCATTGCTAGGTAAAAACCTGAACTGTTATTACAGTACATAGGGTTTCTCATCATTTGACAGCTATTAACTTTTTAAGTATTTCCTATTACCAGTCTTCATCCTGAACATAATATCCTTAATACACAAAAATGTATGCAAAGCACAGTGGTGTGTAGTAAGTGAGAAGTAAATTTCAGGCCCTTTTTCTTCCTTGAAGGCGCCCTCCCTGAGCATGGACTGAAATAACCAGCAGAGCTTACTTTGGTTGTTGAGAACAATAACAACAAAAAGCACAGAGCTGTGTTATAAATTCACTGCAAAGTTTTTCTGCCCTGCACTTGGAGAGGTAGGAATTTCCACCACAATCTATCTAACCCCCTCCCATATACTTTAGAGAACGAGATTTGTGTCAAACGTTTTTATATCCCTTGGCTACATGACTAAGACCTACTCACCCTCTTTCTCAATGAGTAGCTTGAAATGTCTTGGCAAAAATCACACAGCCTCCTCATTTAAGTGGAACCGACTCCTGAAAGAGCACTCCTTATAAATTGTCTCATCCATATGTTTCTGGAGGATGTGCCATCTGGGATTAGAGTGCTCATATTTTATGAAGCAGGAAAGCAAAAATATGTTCACAATTTAACAGTCTCATTTGATGGGAAAGTGAAATTGAATTTACAACAAATTTATATCATCTCAATATGTGAACCCACTGTGTGCCAGAAATCATATTAGGTACTCTTTGGAGTTGAAATGAATTAGAAGACATTGTGCTTGCCTTTAAGAAAAGGGACTGCCCGAAGAGAGACAGAGAGCAAACCTGCCTCTGATCAAACTGTCAGTAATATACAAACAAATAAAGTTGCAAAGAAATATTCTAAAAATAGTTTTCACCATCTATGCCAGATCCAGATTGATAGCAGCTGTGTGCATCGATATATTGGGGAAAAAACCTGAGGCTCAAAAAAAGTACATGTCATTACTATGTCTGCCACGAGCAGGCAAATGAGAAGGCAAATATACCCTGCACTTATCTTCTCTGCCATAGTTAAAAAAAGCAATAGCCACATTAGAAGGTTATTTGTAAATGACGCTATGTACTCCCAGCTTCATTAATTTAATAAGCATTTATTAAGAACCAACTGAATACTTAATACTATCGAGTAAAAAATAACCATAATCCAGTTCTTGCCCTTAAATTTGTTTATTAGCCTCCCTTCCCCACCTCCTCTGTCCTTATTTGGTATCTTAATATGTTCTCAGTGTGACACTTGCCACACTATGTAATTTGCTAATTAGTTGGCAATATTATTCCCTTCAGTGTGTCTAAACAGGAGATTTCAGCCCATTATTATATCTTTAAATTAAATTCAGTAAGTTGTGACAATAATTCTTCTGGTTGTTATCAACAAAGAATAGAATAAAACTAAATAGAAAATATTAGAGTGTTTCACACATATATGTATTAGATGTATGTATGTATGTACCTACATAAAAATATATATGCATATGCTGAATTTAATGTAAATTGTATTTATTAGAGTAGATCACAGTTTAGAAAACTCAAAAGCCACCTATTTATCTAAAGGTATTCAAAAGAATGGTACAAAAAGTATATTTCAAAAAAAAATGGAAGAAATATTAATTAAATAAATAATAATAGACATAAAGTATTTAGGTTGTGTTCTTTAGAAATCACACTCTCCATTAGAGAAAGAGTGATTGACTAGCTCCTCTGATATAATAGATTTGCCTGCATTTCCCCACTACTAATTCCCACACAATCCTGCATATAACTTCACCATGTCACTCATCATAGTGTGTCTGGTTAACCAATTTACCTATGTGTATTATTAAACTAAGGACAACTAGAGAAGGGGAAACTTTTAAATCTATTTTTGAGTGCCCAGGATTTAGCTCAGAGTTAGATACCTGGTAGGTCCTCACTAAACACATATTGACATACACAGACCTATGTGAGACACTGTAGGAAAAGGGATTTTGCCTTTCTGGTATGCCAAAAGTGACTCAGACAAACCATAAGATAATAGAGTTTTGGGCTGGATTAGAATAGAATGATTAAGGGAACAATGCAACTACTAGCAGATGAGTAGATGTAAGCATGAAATTCTTTATTAGAATAATAAACACTTTCAAGAGTTAACTTAGACATGCTGTAGGTTTATGAGCATGATTTTGAAGTACTGTTTTCTACTATGCCTAAGGTAGGCTGTATTTATTGCTGAATACTGAATACTTTAAGAGAGAAATTCAAAACTAAACCTAAAACTGAAAGAAATGTAATGAGGGAAATACAATGAAGATAATTAATTTACCATAAAGTATTTCAGAGAAAGAACTATGATACTGTAAGAAGGACAATCCAAGAACTTTCACATGTTTAGATCATTACAATAGATTACTTATAGGTATCTTGTAAAAGGAGTCATCTTCTCAGGAATGTGGTGACAGTGATGTAACAGTCAGGGTTAGATTTATTGTGGCCAAAATACCACAGGCTTTCTATGATCCCTTGATTCTGTAAAATCTACAGCCAGTTTGGAGAAATAGAAGTGAGATTATGAAGACTGTGTTTTCTGAATCTGGCTGAAATTATCGTACTCATCTTAGGCCAGGATCCCATTTGAGCTAAATTCAAGTTCTAAGTCCAAGTGAAAATCAAAATTAAAGTCTAGAAATACAATTCTAGATAAAGTAGAAGGAATCAATTCCCAGACTTTACATAATATAGTCAAATTTTATTAATCCAGAAAAAAAATTACTATTTTTTCTATTTTTGGTAAATATTTTTTCTATAAATTATATTCAGATGTGAGAGTGGCATGTCACTGCTTCCTAATGTATAGGCATTGTGGTTGACATAAATAGAGATACCTATTTGTGCACTATATAACATATGGCAGGCATCATGTATCACTTTGTATACATTATTTTGTCCAAATAAATATACATCTTACATGTGGATTACAGAGAGATGACCTTGACTAAGGTCACAAAAAGAGAAATCAGTAAAGGCAAGACTGAAAGTCAGGTCTCTCCAATCCAAAGTATGCCCATATCCCTTCCATTTCACAATACTGCTTCTTAAAAATGTCTACCAACAATATGTCAGGGATGTTCTTATGTTTTTTTATTAATATATTCAAACGTCACTACTTTCTTATTAGTAACTCCTTTTTGCAGATGGACAATGCAGAGGTTCAGAGAGAAGAAATGAGGTTCAGAGAGACGAACAGATTGAGATAGAGATCTGACTCCAAGAATCTAAGTATTTGTACTGTTCTTAACACTATACAGGCATACCTCCAAGATATGGCGAGTTCAGTTCCAGACGACCACAATAAAGAGTGTCACAATAAAGTGACTTGTAATCTTTTTTGCTTGTGTGGAGCCTTGCTTTAAATTTATTTTACAAAATGCAACATCTGTGAAGCACAATAAAATCATAAGCCTGTGCTGAATTAATTCACTAACATGAGAAGTAAAATTTGCTTAAGGCCTCATACTTACCAGATCTGAGACTATATGACTTGGGCAAGTCATTTATCCTCTTTGAGTCTCTATTCTCTTCCCTCCTCCACCCATCTACTTTTTTGTTAAGACTATGTTTTAAAAAAGCATAAAATATCAGCTTATAAATAGAAAAACAGTGCATGAGACTTAAGGGTTACTCTACTTTTACTAATATTCAATGAGTCAAGAAGTAATTGTTGTGTCATTATTTAAGGATTAACTTTGTTTAGCCTTATAACCATGTACCTCATAACATTTCCATCAATGATGGACCATATATATGACAGTGGTCCCACACGATTATAATAAAACTTAAAAATTCTTATTACCTGGTAATATCATAACATCATATCACAACACAAAATGCACACCAGTCTTATAAAAATATAGCACATATAATTATGTATAGTATATAATGCTTGATAATTATGATAAATGACTATATTACTGATTTATGTATTTACTGTACTATACTTTTTACCATTATTTTAGTGTTCTTTTTACTTATTAAAAAAAAAAGATTGCTGTAAAACAGTATGTCATGTTATGCCAGCAACAGCCTCATACATCTCCTGTTTCCTGCATCTCTTGATCACATCATTTTCTCTTGTGCTTGATTCAGTCTTGAGTTGTTTTGTGGGGAAGCATTCCCACAAGGATGCAATTGCCTAATAGATGCATTTCTTAGAATGTATTTCTGTCATTAAATGATGACTGTACTTTGATATAATTTTTTGATGAAATTTATCAAATTATTCTCTGCTTATGTTAATCTCCTTTATAAAATCCCTTTATTCAAATTGTACTCCTTCATATTATTTGAGGAGGGAGTTCATACCATATGAATCATTAAAGTATACTTGTCTAGGAAAGACACTCCTCTGTATCTCCTTTACTCACACACAAAAAATACTTCTGAGACTAGATGTGTAGCCCCCCATCCTCACCCCTAGCCAAGTAATTCTTTGTGATACCAGCTGGGTGTCCTATAATATAATTCAATTCTAATGCTAACTGGAGTTAGTGCAGACCCTGCCGGTTAAAAGCTCAGTTCCATAAGACTATCCCCACTTCAGATGCCAATCTCAAGTAGTAGGTCCCCAGGTTACCCGTAACTTCTGTCTGACTTGGCTACAAATCAGTCTCCCATAACCCTCTTCTTGAATTTGATCATTTGCTAAAGCAGCTCTCAGAACTCAGGAAGCAATTATGTTTACTGATTTATTATAAAATAAAGAATATGATAAAGGATACAGATGAATAGCCAGGTTAAGAGATATACAGGGTGAGGTCTAGGAGGGTCCAAGTGCAAGAGCTTCTGTCTCAGTAAAATTGGAGTGAACCAACCTTCTGACACATAGATATATTTGCCAAGCAGAAAGCTCCCTGAACCCCATGGTTTTGGGATTTTTAAGGAGGCTTTATCACTTAGGCATAATTGACCATTAACTCAATGTCTATCCCTTATCCTCTTACCAGAGGATGGGAGATGGGGCTGAAAGTTCTACGCCTCTAATCATAGCTTGGTCTTTTTGATGACCAGCCCAGTCCTGAGGCCCACACACCATCACCTCACTAGAACAAAAGATATTCTTATCACCCTGGAAATTTTAAGGGATTTAGGAACTCTTTGAGAAAGCAGTGTCAAAGACCAAATATTAGAACAAAAGATGCTCTTATTGCTGTTATCATCTAGGAAATTACAAAGGTTTTAGAAACTCAGTGCCAGAACTGGGGGCAGGGACCAATATGCATATACATATTTTAAAAATTATTTTACAATATCTTTTTTTTATATTTAATGCAAAGGTAAATCTCAGAATAATTCAGTCAATAAGTACAAATTATATATTAATAACCTCTGAATTAATGAGGTTTAGGTGAATCTATGCTATAAAAGAAATAGCTGAAATAATGTTACAAAGAAGGGAAGTCATAGGGTTATTATTTCCTTTTTATCTAATAAATGCAATAAATTTCCTTAAAGATTTTTATGATTTTATGACACAAATGCAAGTATGTTATTAAAAAAGAAACTTTGCATTCTTAAATCCTTAGATTAAGTACAAAGAAAGCAGCTGAGTGGACACTCACCAATAAACCACTGTTTTGACTCGCAGGTGGGAGGCTGGGACAGCAGATCTTCATGAAAGAATCTGCCATGTGTTCCCACCCACAGGTGTGGCAAACTTTCTCCTTCCTCAATGTGACAGCCCCCTCAGAATACAGTGTGGTACCTTGTGAACTGGGATAAAACTGGGCTTGCAGTGCTTTCCCCATTCTTAATATTGATATTTTTTTTAAAAATGTTTTACAGGAGGCTACAGATATAGAGTTAATTTGTAAAGTAAAACTCTCTTGTCTATAATGTTAAAAAAATTCCTAAATTATTACAAACTATGACTTTCTGTTCCAGCTCCCAAAACACTAATGTTGACCCATCACACCCATTCTCTGATTACTGGGCGAGCTTTTCTATTTCAGCAGTGGTACATGGAAAATTATATTTCCAAATAGTTCAGAGCCATTTTATTAATAAAATTCACATGTCCAAAGTAGTTTTCTCCACCCTTGTAAAAATTTTTGTATTAGGCCTGTTTTAAAATAAATATACTCACATATATTTTTAGAGAATTTACTTTTTTCTCAAAGAATTCTCACATTATTTTATTTGATCTTCCCAACAATCCAGTAAGAAAACAAAGCATGCATTGTTACCTTCATTTTGGAGACAAGGAAACCAAAGTGCAACAAGAAAAAATAACAAACCAAGGTCGCAAAGCCAGGAGATGCTGGAGCCAGAACAAGAAAACTGCTTTAAGGTTCTAGATTCATGGTTGTGCCAACCCATGTTAAACAAACAAACAAACAAAAAATGCCACTCTTGAACTAAATGCAGTGAAAACAAGGTGAAAAAGAGGAAAAAAATATACCCATAAGAGGAGGCAGCACTTTTCTACTCCAAAGCAACATCAGGCCTTCGTTCAACTCTCTCATGTGTCTCTACTTGGACAGGTAAGGCCATTGCACAGTCTCTAAGGCAAACAGAGTATTTCTGTAGCACCCAGTAATCATAGCAGGAACTTGAGACTCTTATACTATAGGAAAATGTGAGTCAAGTCTTTAATCACTGTGTAGAGAGCAAGAAGTCTGACATCTGTACTTGTGATATATATAAGTCCTGTGATTTCTCCCATAGTCTGCATCAATGAATATAAAGGAGTTGAGGAGAAATGGACCGGTGCACTTATTCAGAACTGCTTAAAATATATTTTGGGTAAGACTGCAATAGCATTTTTCTTACATTTGGAGACTGAGGTTGTGCCCTTATGAAAATATATTGGAAGCCATAAATCTTCTCTTTATAAAAATGTACAATTGCATTTTAACAAAGAACATTTCTTAGAAGCTGGTATGTTTATAAATTTCTTTATGCCAATTCAATTATCTCTGTGGAATCTATAAACTTGAAATTGAGAATTACTGACTTACAGTCATATAATCAATGAATTTAAAATAGGGCTTCAGCATTAGAAGACAGACGTTTAGGTAGTTTGATGTTAAAAACAATTAGTCAATTAATTTGTTTTAATTAAAAATCAGTTACTTTAGTAAGGAAAAAATCTACAAGTCACTGGGCAAAATCAAAATAACAATAAAAAACAATTTAGCATTATTTAAATTTGTTCATGTGTCCAGCAGTAGTTAAATCCTTTTTTTCTCATAGTTGTTTAGTTGCTCAGAAATGCAAAGAATACATGCATATTTAATCTATTTATTTCCCATTCCACCAGTACACTGTGCACCTTGAACTATCTGAGATCAAATCCAAAGCAGAACAGATTACAGAAAAATAGGAGATTCTGTGATGTCAGATGATTTCACAAATAGGCAACACAGATTAAAGTTCTGTCAGATTTCTCTCCTCACTCTCACAATTTAAAATTTAAACCTTCCCTGTATTCAGCCTCTCTGCATCTATACCAGTAGCTGCTGCTTCGATGTGTACAAATAAGCCAACCACATCTTGGCTCCAAGATCCCCCAAAGATGGGCACTTTTATAATCCTACTTATGCTGAATTTTTCAGCATGGCTCCAAGGTATAACAGAGCATGTATTTGAAATTTGCATTTCTCTAATTAGTAAATTTGCACATTAGCTACCTCCACAGCAACCAGATGCCACTTGTGTTTCCTGTATGTATGACATCTCATAACACCTCATGACACCACACAGCCTTCTCTCTGAATCCTCAATTAGAGAGCAAAATTGCATCTTTATTAGCCTATAGGGAGAATATATCTCTCTTCACTCATTTTGCTTTCCCTTAAATAAACTTGGAACTGACCGATTTCCAAAATGTGAAAAGAAGAAAATAGCAGAACTGCTGTTTCTTGACTCTTTCAACCCAAGATGGAAAAAAGGAGATATTCCAAAGTGGTCTGCTTATGACACCTTGGGTTAAAGGGAGAAATGAATCAACCCAGGAATAGGTTAAAAAATGAATTATCAGTAGACATTATGTAGGCACTACTAAAAAATTTGATAAATACAAAGCATATGTTTTGCCTAAAGCCAAAATCACTTTGGCTCACCCTGCTTTTCCTCCCAAATGCAAGGAAATGTGATTATTCTGCAAATAATGTGAAGCTATCACAAGATAATGTCTATGTAGATCATGACAAAGTGGTAAGTGATGATAAATTTCTCATTCTTGACTCAGACTTCAGTAAGACAAAGATCTGAGGTTCTTCTAAATAGTACATGTTCTGCTGGACTACATTTTACTCATTTGCATACATGAATTTGGATACAAATGAGCAAGCAGTGGAGAAAAAGTCCAATGGCTGTGAAATTAAATTCAAATACAGACACTACTATATGGAAATACCATCTCCTATTCCCCCACTAGGAACAACCAGGAACAACATGAATATTAACAGTGGCAACGACCTAAGACATTATCTTGTACATTATCCTTTATAGTTCTCATATTACAAAAATAGAGTCTAAGAGAAGTCAAGTAACTTGATAAAAAAAAAAAACATTGTATAAAACACAACCTAATTTAAGCATCATCCATCCTTTATTTAGAAAGGTGGAATTTTTAACATGTGCCAAGTACTATGCTAGATGCTGAAGATGTAGAAACAAAATACAGAACTTATCCCCAAAGAGTTAAGTCTAAG
This sequence comes from Macroglossus sobrinus, assembly GCA_004027375.1. Taxonomy (NCBI): domain Eukaryota; kingdom Metazoa; phylum Chordata; class Mammalia; order Chiroptera; family Pteropodidae; genus Macroglossus; species Macroglossus sobrinus. Next base: position 916,843 of record PVKZ01000174.1, read on the forward strand.
TGAAGACATAGACTTGGAAACAAAATCAACAAAGCCTGAGATTCATACTATTAACTTTCATTTTATAAATCAGCAATTGCATAGCTAGTGAGTGGAACACACAGATTTCTGATTTTAGAGTTCATGTTCTTTACCTGTTTTTTCTAAGTGTAAGAATTCTGTAACAAACATGTTTGATCATGTATGTGTGTGTGTGTACATGTGAGGGAGGCAATGGTAGGAAGAAATCATAGTATGCATTTTTAAATTTGTTCATAATCTCACTCTAGTGAGCTGTCCAACAATCTCTGCTAGAAAATAAATACCAGAGGCAAGCATTTGACCACAAATGCTGACCTCTGACCAAAAACATTTTGCAGAGGTACAAATAAAATTGTACTAGTCAATGCTCATTACCTTGAGCCATATTGTGTGTGTGTGTGTGACAAGTTTTTATTGATCCTACCTAGGCTACAAACAGTCAAAGAACCCATTTGTCAAGAGCTTTGTAAAAGTCTGCTCTGTTTCATCTCACCTAACTCCTCAACCTAAGACATATAAACTTGACAGGAGAAAACAAGGAGTTAGAAGCAGAACCTATCCCATTAATGATGTTGGCTATATTCCATTTGGAGATGGTCAGAGCCATGCTGCAGTTTCAAATGATGCTGTAGAATGGATTCTCTGTTAGTGAGTAAAGAGATGTCATCTCTATGATCCCAGGCAGGTGGGGAAAGGGTGATGGGCTAAGCAGATGATAGGACCCATGAAATGAATGTTTACTGAAAATAGTATTTGTCCCAAGAATTATATTCTGTAATCAAAAGAGTAGGGAACTATTCCTAAACAAGAAGAAGAATCTAAATTCAGCCAAAAGCATATAAAGTAGTTAAACTGATGTGTTAACTGTCTATGATATTTTTATGTCTATGACATTTTTTTCAAAAGGAGATCTGACTTCTCTTAAGATTCTGCTAAGACAGAAGCTTCTCTAGTACACAGTTTTACTTAACAGTAACAACTATAATATTAATAAGTAATATTTTTAATTAATAAACACTACCTACAAAACTTACCTACTTCAAAATTCACACTATGTGGTTTTCTATATTCCCACTTCAAAGACTGAAAAAACCACACACACACACACACACACACACACACACACAAAATTATTTGCTCAATGACTCAGAGGGAATTAGGGACAGATTGCTGGAGTCTAGCGTAGGTCAATATAGCTCCAAAGTCATGTTTATCTATTATGCATTAGTTTTACAAGATTGTCACAGTAAAGTTCCACAAAATTATAGATATTGATTTTCTCACAGTTATAAAGACTAAAAGTCAAGAAGTTGGCAAGGCCATGTTCTCTTTGAGGTTCTAGAGGAGGCTCTTTCTTTCTTCTTCTTAGCTTCTGGCCATTGCCAGCATTTCTTAGCTTCCTTGGCTTATAGCTGCATCACTCTAATTTCCTCCTTTACCTTCATAGGGTCATATTCCCTTTCTCTGTATCTGTGCCATTTTACAGGGTCTGTTGATAAGAACACCAGTCATTAGCTTTAGGGTCCTCACTAATGCAATACAACCTCATCTTATTTAACTAATTGCATGTGCAAAGAGTCTATTTCCAAATAAGGTCACATTCTGAGGTTCTAGTGGATATGAATTTTGAGGGAGAAACTATTTAATCCAGTATGTAGGGCAATAAAGCTAAATAGATAGATGATATATGATAGATAGATAGATAGATATATAGATAGATATATAGATAGATAGATAGATAGATAGATAGATAGATAGATAGATGATAGATAGATAGATAGATAGATAGATAGATAGATAGATTGATGATAGATAGATAATAGATAGATGATAGACAGAGAGACATAATCCAGAATGGGAAAAAAAGTAAAATTATCTTCATTTGCAGATGACATGATTGCATATTTAGAAAATCCTAAGAAACTCACAAAAAACTTTGAACTAATTTAAAAAAATCAGAAATGTGCACGATACAAGATCAATATACAAATACCAATGAATAATCCAAAAATAAAATTTAAGAGTTTAATTTTTAAAAGTCTTAAAAAGAATAAAATATTAAGAATATATTTAATAAAATAAACTTATGCACTGAAACTTCAAAACTGTTGAAAGTAATTAAAGAAGATATAAATAAATAGAAAATATGATATGTTGATAAAATGGAGAACTTAATATTATTAAGATGGTAATACTCTTTCCATATTTACCTGCATATTCAACAAAATCCCTATCAAATTCCAGTTGGCTTTATTTATTACTATATTTATAATTTTTTGGCAAAAATTGACAATTTGAATCTTAAACTCCTATCAAAATGCAAGGGATCCAATAGTCAAAGAAATCTTGAAAAAAACAAATATGGAGATTTTAATCACCTGATTTCAAAACTTACTCAAAAGCTACAACATTTGATATAGTGCGGTCCTAGAATAAGGATAAACATATGTATTTTTCAATACCATTGTTATTCATTATCTCTGTTATCACTGTTATCTTCGTCATATATTCTATATCATTAATATATCAATACTGATATATGTTAATATATCTATCTTTATAGATAGGTAGGTAGTAGGTAGGTAGGTAAGTAGATAAGATAGATAGATAGATAGATTAGATAGATAGATAGATAGATAGATAGATAGATAGATAGATAGATAGATAGATGATAGATAGATAGATGATAGATAGATGATAGATACTGTTATCACTGTTATCTTACTGATATATTCTATCCCATTTATATATTAATATATAACAATATATCTTTCTAGATAGGTAGATAGAGTAGACAGACAGACAGACAGAGAAATGGGATAGAATTGAAAATCCATATATAACACCTTACATTTATGGTCAACTGTTTTTTGACAAGAATATCAAGATAATCTATGAGAAAAGAATTGTCTTTTTAACAAATGATGCTGGAACAATGGGATATCCATATGGAAAATAATATCCATATGGACTCCCACCTATACCATAGACAAAATTTAACTCAAAATGGATCCAAGACATGAATGAGCTAAAACTATAAAACTCTATGAAAACTCTATGAAAACAATGTAGGCATACATCCTGTGACCTTGTGTTAGATATCATTTCTTACATATGAAATCCAAAGAACAAGTAGCAAAAAATAAATAAATTGAACTTTGAAATGTAAAATTTGGGGCTGACACAATGTGATCAAGGAAATGAATATACAACCCACATAATGAGAAAAAATATTTTGAAATCACATATCTGATCTGGGATTTAGTCAAGAATATTTTTAAAAACTTTTACAACTCAATAATATATACTCAAATAACTCCCATTACAAATGTGCAAAAAGATAAAATATAAAGTTTGATAGAAAGATGCACAAGTGGCAAACATATGAAAACACCCCCAACATTATTAGTCATAAGGGAAAAAGGCAAACTGAAACAATGAGATGCTTCTTCACAACCACTAAGATGATTATAATAAAAAAAGACAGATAATAAAAAGTGTTGGTGAGCATATAGAGACATCAAAACCATCATACGTTGCTTTGGAAATGGAATACTATGCAACTGCCTTGGCAATCAATTTGGCAGTTCTTTAAAATGTTAATATGAAGTTGCCATACGATCCAACAAGTATACTCATAAGTACATACCTAATTGAAATCAAAGCATTTGTCCATACAAAAACTGTACACTAATATTTATAGCGGTGCATTTTGTAATAGTAAAAGCATGAAAACAACCTAATTGTTTGGATACATAATATGTGATATATCCACCCATATAGTGGAATACTACTATTCTGAATTAAAATGGAAGGCAGTACTGATAGCATAATATAGCAAGGATGAATCATGAAAACACTATGCTAAGTTAAAAAAAATCCAGAAAACACCATTTATTATATGAATTCATTTTTTTGTAATGTCCAGAATAGGCAAATCTATAGAAACGGAAAGTAAATCAATGGTTTCCAGAGGATGGGATCAGGGTTTCTTTTAAATGTAATAAAAATTATGTAAAAGTAGATTGTGGTAATAGTTTTGTAATGTGATTATATGAAAAACTATATATATTTTACATTTGTGAATTCTATGGATTATGAATTCTATCTCAATGAAGCTATTTAAAAAATCTATTAGAATGAGAAACCTCTAATTATGTATAATTTTATATAAAAAGTCCACAAATTAAAGGTCATACTTGCCACCTAGAAAAACCTTTCACAATTCTCCTTTATAGAATCTCCCCAATCTATTAAAATAATTGGTCTTACATACTGTGCTCTCCACTAAATATTTCCATTTAATTTCTTTGTTCTGAAGTCATTTTCCTACTTCTTTTTCTAATCAATTTCTCTACTTTCCTTAGTATGTGCTATATCTCTCAAGTTGGTCTAATTTGCAAATTTCCTATACTATTTACACCATTCTGAGAGAGAGTCAAGCTGCTAATTAAATTGGATCTAATACAAATCTCATAACACCCGCCCAGATGCCCCAACAAGGTGCATTTGTATTTATCAATTCATTTTATTGTTACTCTTTGATTGATTTGCTCTCTGGCATCTCTCTATGAATTTGACTTCATTTTTAGAGAATAGGCGTACATAAACTGTCTCTACTAATTATTACATAAAAAAATAAATAGATACCTTTTGAACACTTTAAAATTAATTCCTTTCTCATCTTGATCTCGCTCAAATTATATTAGGTTTATTTCATTTAGTAGGTAATTTGGATTTTAATATCAATATTTTAGAACTACAAGGTTAGATTAGAATTTAAGATTGTATCTATATTTAATATCCAAGTACCACAATTTCAAGTTGGTTTTTTGGGGGTGGGAAATGACACTTATTCTAATCCTTTAATTCTTTTTTTTTTTTTTACCCGCAGTGGAGAGGATGACTTATCCATACCTAGGAAGGAACAGAATCAGGAAGACTTTTAGTCTCACTCTCTACCCCAGCTCTGACTCATTTCAAACTGATTAAATCGGTAGGTGATAATAATGGTGGAGGTGTTTGATTAATTAACACTCTAAACCTCAACATATAGTGTCATTGGATAGGAAATTTAGATGAATAGAAGCCAGCACTAAATAGAAATTACAATAAGATACCAGCCTCATAACCTAAATTGCAGGTTTCCTAATCAAGCAGTATAGGAGAACTTTGTAATTGCTTGCTCACTGAAATGAATGACTCAGACACCTAATCGAAGCAGTGTAATTGGAAGTGCAGCTTTCCTACTAATGTTAGTGTTGGGTGCAAGATCAATGGTGTCCAGTATGGATGGCCAACTATGGCAAAGAGAAATAGTGAAAATGAACCCATTTCATCTGGGCACTAACAGGCCCAAGTCAGAAAGAGACAGATCCAAAAGGTCAGGATATATTTTACCTATGTTCTAATTTTATCAATCAGAAATATCATTCCTCCTGGTAGAGAGGAAGAAATCAATTAAGGTAAATTAGAGATGTCTTAATACACCATTTCTTTCTCAGGGGTGAAACAGGAGCTCCCAACCTTAACCTGCTTCTTTGTGAAAACATAGGTTAATCAGGAGGCCCTTCCTCTTCTCCAACAGCTTAACAGTCTATTGGACAGGCACTTAGCAACTGTACTTGGTCAATGGTATGGAACTCATTTCAGGGCCTTAAAATTCCAAGCAGTTATAAGCCAACAAACTAAGAAATGTATTTCTCCTGGACCATCCCTCACCTCTCCTCTATTCTCCTCTCTGTCATCCTTCAAAACCTTTACATGCTCCATTCCTTTATCTGATAACTAAATACTATCTCTCTTGGTCTTTTTGTACTATCTGTTACTTTATCTTTGGCTTTTCTCCTTGACAGGGTCTTAGCTTCACATCTTTTTATCCCAAGGGTAAAGTTTGGTTAATCTTTACCCTCAACCAGACCTCTGGGACCTCTTCAAATAAAATCCATGGCCTGCCTATCCAGGAGAAGAGAACAAGAAAACGTGTTTTCAATTTAACTTATTTCAGTCTAATTCAAATTAATCTAATGCTTATTTAGCACCCACCATATCATAGACACTATGTCATGCTTACCTTACTCTGTACTTTTATCACAATAGTACAGATTATAATAATATTTACTGAGTGTTTCTCAGGTAACAGCTATATTCTAATAGTTTCACATTGTAACATGATTAATCCTTATAATAAATCTATGAAGTAAGTGTAATATTAATCTTCATTTTAATGATGAGAAATCTGAGGCACAAAAATGTTAAGAACTCTCAATATTATAGCTAGTAAGTGACAGAGCTGATATTTGAATGCAGGAAAGTTGATCCAGATGGGGAGGTTAAGGTTATGAAAATGGAATGACTTGACTAACTTCATAATTAACAAAGACTGGCACCAGAATTCAAATCTTAGTGAAAGATTGTCTTTCACTAAGGTCTCTTAGTGAAAGGTAGTTGAAGTCACTGGCTGACATAGACACCACAGAGGCCCACTACTTGCCTAGTACAAGGCTGTGAACTGTAAACTTCACCTTTTAACTTCCTGGGATATGAAAGAGAGAGTTCCTCCAGCCCCTCATGAAAATAATGCTCAGGTGTTCCTGCTGCCGCTAGGGAAAAAATCACCCTGCCACTAGGAACAGCACAACAGCCAGAGTTATCTCCCATGTGCTATATGAATGTTACAGTTCATGATGCTTGTCTTCTCTCAAATACTCACCAGTGCTAAGCACCAGTGCTATTTGAGGGAAGCCAGAAAGAAAATGGGGCATATTTACTTTGTGTCTCTCATTTGTTTCTTTAACACTATGTCATTTGTCCAAAATCAGGAGCTGAGCAGCTGCATTACTTAATTGTATTTTCTCAGTTTATTGATGCCAATGCCATATACGAAAAACAAAGTCTCGCTAAGATGAAAATGTAATGTAAAATCTCATTATATTCCTCATCCTGTTTATCCTTTCTTCAGTATTAAGAAAAAGTAAAAACAATAAGTCTTTGTCATTCAGTCGATCACTCACTCATTCATACTATTAAGATTAAAGTTACTACATAATTATTAATTATATTTAGCTCATCCTATACAAGATTCTGGTCATAATACCTCACTGCTCCAAATCCTTCGGTGATTCCCAAATGTTTTGAGAAGAAAAGTCCCAAATCTTTTGCATTATATTCAGGAACCTCCATAGTGTAGAGCCTGAGTATCTTTCTGCCAAAAGATTTGCCCATCCATCTTATCTCATTTTTAAGTGCCTCTCTTCCTTAATCGCATGCCCTATGCTAGATTTAGGACTTTCTCTGCTCATCATGGTTTCTTACAGTCATTCTTCATATTATGCGAGAACTTCTAAGATGAATGGTCTTGGAGGGTATTATACTTATCTTCTTCACTTTTACATATTCCACTGCAGTTATTATAGCATCTTATATCTGTACTTTTTAAAAATAATCACTGATGATTCAGAGATTCAGATTGAATCTAAATGCATAACTGTGTATAGGCATATAGAAAATGCTTAATATCTATTGCTATTCATTAAATTGTGGAGGATAGAAAGCAAAATAAATTTCCTTTCCCTAACGAAACCACCATCTACTTAAGAATAAGAGGAGTACATGGGAAATAAGGAAGGCTAAATTATAATCCCAAGTTGCCTATTATCAAGATTTAAAGAAATAGTAAAGATAATACATATGATACTGGACTCAGAAAACCATATGAACAGAAAGACTTGGGGGAATAAAATTTTAAAGTGGAGCTAAAGTCCAGACTTAAAAGGTGAATGAGACATAGGAAGAGCAAATACTGAGACAACAGTAACTTAAATAGCTGGAAAATACAGAGAAAAATACTACCTATCTATTTTTAACCAAAGTATGACAAATGGACCCTATCTTAAAGACTCAAAATTACAGTAAAACAATAGCTCCCTCTTTCTCAGTCACTCTAGCCTGGAACGAGTCCATGATGATCATTAGTTTGATGTTTCAGTGATTTTCACAAAATGCCAACTACATCTTCTAAAAATTATTTCTTCCTACTCTCTACAGCCCCTTATTAAAAGTCCACTCTTGCCCCCTTCTCAGAAGTCATTTTACATTCCACCTGCTAAATGGCAGAGGCATATACAATACACACCCTTGGCACTAGTTAATTGGAAGAGGGTTGGAACCAAATCAGGCCAAACATCTTCTCTTTCCCATGGATTCTTCAGAACCTTTGAACTGGGATTCCATGTAGTGCTGGGTGAGATATAAGTATAGACCCACCCAAGGAGAGAAAAATACTTCTCCAGAGACAGAGAAGAATGGAGCAGGCATGCAACACAGTGATGAGAAGCCAAACAATCTCAAAAACACAGAGAAGGTAGTCCTTCTCTTATCTGGCTCTAGGCATATAGGAGGTCCTTTATTCTTTGAATCTGTGATATATCCTCAATTTTCTTTTATTACCCCACTTTAGTAATCATTCTACCACACCAAAGCCTGTAACCTACTCCTCTTACTACCTTTTCATGATCTTTTAAGCCTCTCAGTTTCCCTTTATTCCCTCTTGACTCTGCTTAAATCCCAAGCTTAATTATTAAAAAGTGACCCCCTTTCTCATTTTCTCACCTCCTTACCTCTCTCTAATTTTGTCACACTCATTTTATTGAAACTTCAACCTCAGTTAAATCCAATTTTTCAGCTATTCCATATCTAATACCACCCAGCTAAAAGTAGAGAAAAACTCACAATCATGCTGTCTGAATCTATTTTAATATACTGACCTCTGATTACAAGTGGGTCTTAATGTGCCTGACAATCTACATTTGTATGGATCATTTATTCTTGCGACCTCAATATGATGATTTCATATTTTCCATCTTCTCAAACCTCCAGTTTTTATCTTAATAATCTTTCTTCCCACCACTTGAAAAAGTAGAAAAAATTACAAAGAACTTCCACAAACTTCCACCTCCATATCTCACACCTTACCTGTTCTTTCTTCCTGTCAACACAGATGACATTTATGTAATGTTTTGGGTAAGATGTAGGTTTCATTTGTGTGATATATTTTCTACTTTCTCAACAAGGTCTAATGAATTGAATTGACATATATTTATACAAATGTATTATCTCCCACTATTCTTCTGTCCTGAATTCTAGATTCAGAGATCTAACTCCCCTACTCACATCTCTATTTCAGAGTCATAAGAATCAGTTTCCATTTACCCCTCTCTTTCTCATTTTACCAGCAACATCTATCAGTTTGCAAATCAAAATATAAACAAAATACCACCATAGCTCACCATTTCCCCCTCCTCTGAACTGTCATCATTTCTTTACTGAAGTATTGCAATAATTTTCTAATTTGCCTCTCTGCTTGGACCCTTGCTCTCTAAAGTTTATTCTTAGCAGTCTCAAAAGTGATCTCTTAAAAATTTAAGTCAGATTAAGGCAATATTTGCCTTTAAATCTCTAGTAGTTCTCTATTATACTAATAGTAAAAGTTAATATTTTTCTATCAACCTACAAGGTCTTTTGTGACCCAGTCCTTGTCACTTTTTTAAAGTATCATTTTCTACTAATCTCCTCCCCCACTTCTTTGAATCCAGCCACTCTTTAATCCTCTCTGTATTCTTTAATTAAATTAGCTACTCATCTTCCACAGGGTCTTAAATTTGCTTCATTTTCTGACTGGATTTGCCTTCCCCTGGATCACCCTCTAACCTCCTATAGGTCTTTAGTCAAATGTCCTTTCTCAGAGATTACTTTCTGCTAATGCTTCCTGTCAAAATACTTCCTGAATTAGCAGTTGGTTAACCAACCATCTTTATTTGCCTCAGACCATCCTGATTTTAGCATTCAAAGTTTTATATCTCAGTAACTCCTTCAATTCCAAGAAAACCAAGTTAGTTGGCCACTTTAATAGCAGTCAACCATATCCATCCATCACTTATTTTCTTTCCTTGCTTTTTTTTCCCCATACCAGCTTATCTACCATATATATATATATATATATATATATATATATATATATATATATATATATATATATATACTATGTTTATTTGACACCACTCCCAATCTTTCACTGTAATCTCCATAAGGGTAGAAATTTTAGTATGCTCTGCTTCCTTTTGTAGTCCCTGCCATCTAGAATAGTGCATGTAGTAGGCAATCCTTAAGTAATTGTTGAACAAATCATTAATTGAAATAATAAAAAATTATTCCTGTAACATTCTATGTTTTGTTAAGTTAGGTTAATTGGGTTTCTCTCTCTTGCAACCAATGACCCTAACTCCCTCTTTAGGGTCAGACTCTAAATTAATCCTTATGCCTGTGCTACTAATGCCAAATTCCTCTGTACCAAATTTCTCTTTAGCTTTGGTTGAATTTATCTCTGACCCTTCTCTATGACATGTCCCATTGTGATGATGTGCTACTGAAAAAGGTCACAAAGATGTAGTAATGGGTTAAGGTTAACCCATTAGCCTACGTGCTAATCAACACATCTGTGGGTGTTGCTTCTCATGCACATCTTAGGGTATAAATATATTGTTCTTAATAAACTCGGGGCTCAGTATTCACTATTAGCCCTCCCGACTCTATTTCTTTGTCTCTCTCTCTGTCTCTCTTTTTCTCTCTTTTTCTCAATCCTCACTCCCCCTCTCGGGAACTGTTTGATCTTAGCCGGCTGGCTCTGGCAGCCCCCAAAACACCTAGCTCTGAAAGCCAATTGGATTCGCTTCCATAAGACTCACAAGACTACAACAAAGAAACAGTGCTTCATTGGCTCACAAGAACTCATCAAAGGTATCTCCCAAAGATGTAGAGCAGAGGCAGCAGATAGAAATGGCCAGCTCTCAGTTGGTCAGACCTCTAATTTAACACATAATTTAGGTACAGATTGCAATCCCTCCTGGAGACCAAGGAGGCAATGGCAGGGCACCATCTTCACCTTGCCTTTTCCCTCTGGCCTGCTCCAAGTCATTAATGTCTACCTGTAATGAGCTTGTACACACATCTGGTGCTCCTGCTTTTACAGCAATTGCTGAGAGGGATGCATCCCTTGATAATCTGACTCTGGTGGCTAGTGGGGCTTGCATTCATTGGTCCCATAGGACTCAGAACTATAGCAAATAAAGAAATTATTCTCATGTGGTTATTTCTCCAGGGCTCAGTACAGAGGGAGCAAACTCCCAGTCTTTGTCAGAAAGAGGTCTAGTTGCATACTTTAAAAGCCACTGTCTGAGGGCATGACTTTCAGTCAGTTTACATCTAGGTGGGACACTGACAGGTCCTGGTTCACCCTAAGCCACTGGGAGCCACTAAGGACAAAAAGGCTGCTTGGGCAATCACAAATGTTTAAAAGACAACTAAGAGCTGTGGCTATGCTTAATAAACTTAATGAAATAAGTAATTTTCCTGATTAAAAAAATTCCAAATAATACCCATAAAGATGTTCACTAAGGTCTGGAGAACAATTTATGAACAAAATGAGAATTTCAACAAAGAGGAGAAAAAGAAAAGAAAAGAAAAGAAAAAAAGAAAAAATAACATACCAAACAAATCATAAAGTTGAAGAATAACTAAACTGAAAATTCCATACAATGGTTCAACAGCAGGATAGATCAAACAAAAGAAAGGATCAGCCAGTTCAAAGAAAGGACAGTAGAAATAATCCAAGAAGAAGAGTAAAAATAATTTTAAAAGCTACTTTAGGAATTTATGGGATGCCGTCAAGTGGAACCAATAGTCACATTACAGGAAAGAGGAAAGTGAGAAAAATTTTAGGTCCCTCCCCCCATTTCTGTGAAAAATGCATTGAAATTTGGAGAGAGATTTAGTGAATCTGTAGATCACTTTGGATAGCATGGACAATTTAACAACATTAATTCTTCCAGAAAACCATGAGAAAGAAGATCAAAGCCAAAGGCATCACAATTCTTTATTTTAAGCTACATAACAAAACTATAGTAATCAAAACAGTATGGCATTGATTAAAACAGACACATAAATAAAACAGAATAGAGAGCCCAGAAATAAATTCATATATATATATGACCAATTAATTTTTGACAAAGGAGCCAAAAATACACAATGGAGAAATGATAGTTTCTTCAGTAAATGTGTAAAAAAACTTAACATCCACATGAAAAGATATAAAAATAGAACCCCAAACTAAACCACATATAAAATCAACTCAAAATGGATTAAAACCTTGAACATAACACCTGTAACTTTAAAATTTCTAAAAGAAAACATAAAGAGTAAGCTCTTTTACATCAATTTCAGCAATTTTTTTTCTTTTGGACTTGATACTCAATTCAAAGGAATAAAAAAAGAAACAAATAATTAGTACTGTACGAATACAAAAAACTTCTACACAGCAAAAAATATTATCAACAAATGAAAAGACAACCTATATAATGGAATAGAATTTTTGCAAATCAAAAATATGATAAGGACTTCATATCCAAAATATATAAATAACTCATGCAAATCAATTGCAAACAAACAAACAATCAGATTTTTTTTTTAAAATGAGGAGAGGAACTGGATAGACATCCTTCCAAAAAAGACATATAAATGGCCAAGTGATAGATTAAAAGGTGCTCAATATCACTAATTATCAGGCAAATGCAAATCAAAAACCACAATGAAATATCATTTTGCACCTCTTAGAATGGCTATTATCAAAAAAGAAGAGATAATAAGTTTTGGAGAGGATGTGGAGAAAAGGAAACCCTTGTGCACTGTTGATGAGGATGTAAATTGGTGCAACCATTAAAAAAAAACAGTGTGGCGGTTCCTGAAAAAAATTAAAAATAGAACTACCATACCATTCAGCAATCCCACTTCTGAGTATATATCTGAAGGAAATGAAATCACCGTCTTAAAGAGATATCTACCTCTGTGTTTATTTTAGCATTATTTAAAATAGCTGAGACTTGGAAACAATATAAGTATCCATTGACAGGTGAATCAATTAAAGACAATATAATATACACACAGACATACACAGTAAAATACTATTTAGCTATAAAAACAGTAAGGAAATCCTGTCAATTGCAACAACATGGATGGGTCTTAAAGACATTACATTAAGTGAAATTTCAGCCATGAAAAGACATATACTGTATGATCTCACTTATATGTAGAATCTTAAAAAAATAATAATAACAAAACAAAAACCTCAGAGTTACAGAGAACAAATTTGTGGTTGCTAGAAGCAGGGGTGAGGGATTGGCCCAATGAGTTCAAACATTATAAACTTCCAGTTATATATATTAAGATAACACTATCAGTTTTCAGGATTGTTGAGAATGTCAGATGTGATAGTTAATGAAACAGGACTTAATAGTAACATTGTAATTAATAGTGATGATAGTAATAATGTTTTATAAATTTATATTATTCGTGAATTTATTAATGCTATTTTTATTATATATTTAAGTGTAATTTAAAATGAATTTATATGCTAATGTTTGATTAATAACAACTCTGATATTTTAATGAATAACTTGTTTTGTTTGGAAGCATCTAAATTAGTTGTATTCAGGTGTTATCTCTAATTCCCAACTCAATAATAGAAAAATAATTTAAATGTTTTATTTACACACCTAGTAAATCAACTCACCTGTGTGTAGCTATCTGAATTTTGGGGATAGAAAACTAACAGATATAGGTATATCCAACAGGTATACTTTGCCAGTTCAATTCAATTTAATAAAGGTCAGTTTAAGCTTCTTTAATGGACTTACATATGCATTCTACCTCCCCAAAATCTTTCTACAGATGTTCAGTTGTTGTATTTATTTGACAAATGTGAAGAACAGAAGATTAAAAAACAGAAGAGTGCATTCATTTGGGAACTATATTCCCACTGTTAGATCCAAAATACCAGTTTTGTTCCCTTACCAATAAAATAATTCTAAAATCTATCTGCTTTGGAATATTCTTTCAAACTATCTCTATATTTCTATTAATATGTTAATGCATCATTTCCTTTTTATTTATCTTATCTTTATTTTAATATTCTAATAGATTTTAATATCTGCTTCTATTACTTAACTCATACTAAGTGGATGAGAAGGAAAGAACTCTAATACACAGGTAAACAAGTGTACAGTATAGAAAGGAAGAGAAATTAATAAACTAGAATATGCCCCATACGAAGTTACATTCATTACATACACTGTCATTTATACTTCCAAAAGAACTACTGAATAGATGTCTCTCATCTATTTGTCCTCTGCTTCCCAGAAAGTAAGGTTCAGAGAAGTTAAAAAGTAGCAAGAGATGGAACAGATTTCAATCAGGTCAGGGTGACTCCTAAGCCTATGATCTTACTACTATATCTAGCCGTTCCTGGAGTAAAACATTACTATGTTGCATCTACCCTAGAATCCTGTGTGCTCTTTTGGCAGCAGGTACCTCAGAGGAACTCCTCACTACACTTCTAAATCTTTCCAACTCAATATCCTTCCAGAAGAGAATAGTTATTCTGGGCTCCTTTGTACTCTCTTCTTGCTAACTGCTCCTGTTAGGTCTCTGAGATTCAACTCATATATCCTTACCTTTCCACTAGTAAACCTCTTATGTCTTTTGATCTGTAGCATCCGATCCTCAGAGAAAGTTTGAGGATCCATTCAAGTATTCCCTACATACTATGAAATCATCATTTACATCGGTGTCTTTCTTCTTTTATCAATAACCAGCCCTTAATTTAAAAAGATATATCAGCATCTTGAGTTACCTAATCATCTCTGTTATCTCCATACTTTAGTCAGTCCTTAAAGTAAAAGCATCAACATTCATCTGAACCCAAATAAATCACTAGTTTATAAAATTAGACTCTATTTTTAATTTTTTTCCCCTTTTGCCCATGGGATTCCATCATTGCAAATGTGCTTTATCTCTCTTTACTCTAAATGCATCTTATTATCTCCTTCACTCATCATATCCAACAGAGGTTGTTAAAAATAGGGAAAAATACAACTTTCTAAATAATAATGATGTTTTGATTATAGAGAGAAAGTTACCTAGTGCATTAAATTTTCAAAGGTTTGTTAAGCAACCTCTTGGACTTGAGTAACTCAAAGTCTTGTGTGGAAGAAAAATCATTATGGTAGAATAGGGGAAAGAAAGAAAACAGCTATCACAGACAATTTGCCATAGGAGCACACTTGAGGAATAAATAACTAGTCTAGATCATTCTTAAGAGACTTTGCAAAGATAATTCTTTAATATCATCATGAAACATAAAATAAGAATCAGAGGAGGAAGAAATGAAGTCATAAAAAGCTGACTTAGCTCAAGTTCATTTGTCCTGTGTCACAATTGCTCTGTTGGATGAGGAAAAGTTTGGAGACAGTAAACCTGAGATAGAATTCCAGTTTCATTAATTGCTGTGAGAAATGTGAGAACTTTAATAAATTACTTAATCTCTAAGCCATGATTTCCTCATTTCTAAAAGAGTAATCCTTTCTACTTTGTTGAGTTGACTTGAAGATTAATCAGAGAAATATATATTAAATTCTCAACATATAATGATAGATATTCAAAGTTAGTCCTTCTGTACAACCAAATGCAATGAACAGCTTCTCTGAAGTAAAAGGAAAGACACCAGAAGTACAAAATCATTAATTTCTGAGTCTTCTATGGACTTGCAGTACAGTATGATAAGTAAAGCAAGAATTTCATAATCACTATACAAACAAAGATTGGGAATCTGGCCCTCTTTTCACTTATTAGCTGAATGACTCTAGACAAATTATTCATCCACTCTAAATCCTAAGTTTTTTGTTTATAATGTGGGAACACCTATAGAGTTGATGATGATGATTGATGATGATGATGATTATACATATATGTGAAATCAAGCTCAGAGAAACCTTTCTCTTCTACCTTTCTCTTCACTGCTTTACTTCAGTTTCCCTTTTGTGAGGTTGCAGAAATCAACCCCTCTCCATTTTAGCACTACATGCAGTCTTCCTTAATGCATTTAGATAAATTCCAAATAGAGGTGTATTTGACCCACTGCCTTCTAGCTTCAGTCATTCACAATTTATGTTTGATCCCCCTGTCTATTTCAACTAACAACTGATTTATCACACATGCTACCATTAGATTGAGATGAAATCAGCTGGGACGTGACTTTGTATGCATTTGTTAGTTGTATAAATCAATATGCTAATACAATATCCCAATACAATATCCCAAATAAAAAAAGCTACACATGGGTGTTTTAAGACAAAATATAGTCAGATGTGGTTTTTATTTGAATTTGTTCCTAGACTTTATCTATTGTTGCTTTATCAAATTTATTCAACCAAAACTAAAGGGGAAAAAATACCCCATTAATTCATTATTTAAGCAAGTACAAGACTTCCTTTGAGCCAAATTCTCTAATTATAACGTAGGAATAATGATACCCATGAAGTCCTCAAAAGCTGGGGCTATTTCTTATATATATTTATGTGACCATAACCCAACAGATAGTAAATGAACATAGGTAGAACATAAAGAAGTAAAATAACATTTGCTAAATTAATTATATCTTGGGATTACCCTGAGGAGTGAATAATGACAATAATAGTACCCAACATTAATTAAGAGTATAAGAGTGCTAGACATTATGCTAAGGACTTCATATATATTATCTCAAATTGTTAAATAATTTTTGAGACAGTTACTACTATTGTCACCATAGTTAAAAAAATATTTTAAATAGATTAGTGACTTGCCTAAGGTCACATAGTAAATGCCAGAGTCAAGATCTAAACCAAACACTGGTGGGAAATATAATCTCAAATTTTAATCACAATGTGAAATGGAAAATCAGATAATAGAATTAAATTATTAATGCCTAAGTTTAGAGCTCCATCCTAGATTTCCCCCTTGAATTTCAGATTCACATACTTAACTATGAATCATTTCCATTTAGATATCTAAAAAACACTTCAAAATAACACGTCCCACATGAACATTTGCTGCCCCCCATGTCTATACTAGCTCCTCCTTCAGTATATGGCACTCCATTTTCCTCATTACTCAGGCATAAAATATGGATTTGTCACTTCCTTCTCTCATGCCATATCCAAGTTATCAGTTCCTTCAAATGGCTTCATCTTCAAAATATTTTGTAAGTTTGACTATCATCACCTCCACCACTAATGCCTCAGTTCAAGCTATCTTTTACATATGATCTACTGCTATAGTCTTCTAACTGGTCACTTTATTTCTGCCCTTGATATCTATTTTACAACATATTATCCTATCTAATTAGAAACTAATACCCCCACTAATTCCATACTAATGGAATAACTTGAAGAGGTGAACAAGAATTTTTAAAAAGATGTCTATACATTGAAAGGAGTTAATCTCTAGAATATAATAATATTAAGTGAGAAAGGCAAAATGCAGAATAGTGCATATAGTATGAAAGATGGCATGAATATGTGTATGTGTTTCTTCATATGTGCAAAATGAAACATTGAACTTATAAATAAACAAAAAAGTTAACCAAAAGGGAAGAGATTAGTGATGGAAACAAAAATTCTCTAAATATACTTTGTTATATATTTTTGACTTTGAAATGATCTTAAGGTAGCACAATTTTAAAAATAAAATTAAACTGAGAGGTAAAAAAGCTATCCTTAAAAGTGAGAGTAAGCAGAAATGAATTAACCTAATTGTATATCAAGTTGGTGTCATAAGTCTATATCAAACATAGTTTTTCAAGTGATGCAAAACACAGTATTTTGACTCTACATGTAAAATAGAATATATTCAAATGACAAATAGAGCTGGGAAGAAATTTTAAGTGGCACTCAGTAAACTTATTCCAAGTAGTAATGTTGGTATTATTATTCTAAAAATGTTTTGTTCATTACAGGACAAATAAAATAAGGTCATTACTTAATATCATTTGTAACCAGTATTTTCTAATTAAAAGAGTTATAAATATAAACTAAGTTAAAAAAACAACTATTTTACATTTCATTCAGATATACCTGTATAAATTTTTATTTTTTTCTCCAGATACTATTCCCTGGTTCTAGCCATTAAAAATATTAAGACATGATAACAAAGCCATAACAATGAATATATCTACTTCTCTGACATTTCTCATTAAAAGAAACTTAGCTTCTTAGAAGGACTGGCTAATTTCAGGATGGGGCAGAAAACAAGCTTTCAAAGAAGAATGAGGTTGTATCAAAAGGACAAGAGTATATGTCCTAACTACAGTGATTCTCATTGGACAAAATTAAGGAAATGTGAGCATCAAACCCAATAATTATTACAACAGATTGAAGCATATTGAATATATAACATACATGAATTTATTTTGATATTTAAAAGAAAGCCAGTTATAGAGATACCATTGTTGGTGATTAGGAAACAAAGTCCTTTCTCTGAAAATGGCCATTTAGAAAAAAGATTTCAACATATATTTTTTCTTACCTGTGCAAACTGTATGCACTAGATATTTAGAGAAAAATTTTTATAGATAATTACAGGTGAGAAATATAGAAAGACTGAGAGAATTAGAAAATTGTCATTTAATAAACCTTCATGAAATAATTGATTTAGGCAAAAAATTATTAATGGACAATGAAATGAAAAGTTGATGGAAGATTTTACAATGAAAGGATAAAGCTGTCCCCACCTGAATGTACAGATCTATCTGAGCCTCACTAACAGAGGGGTAGCCTGGCACTGTACCTCCTGTTGTGATGCAATATAAATACACAGCCTCATTCTTTTGGGAAAAATTTTAATCAAGACTTCTCAGCTAAACTCTAGTTTACAAAAATTTAAGAGAAAAAGAGAGATAGAAGGAGGAAGGGAGGAAGGGAGAGGGAAGAGGAAGAGGAGGAAGGGAAGAAACAAGTCAAGTGACATCACAATGAAGCAAACAGACAAATCCTTCCTGTGAGACATTCTGTAGCAAAAGTGACCAGATGCATTCAATAAATCAACAGCATGTTGAAAATGTAATAGTGGCAGGAGATAGAGGCACTACTCCAAATTAAAAGGGATTCAAGAGAAATAATAATCAAATACAATGTGTGTAATGGGTTTGAAATCTTAGTCCAATATAGTAGCTGTAGGAGACCATATTTAAAAGAGAAATTTAAATATGGACTAAATAGTACATATACCAAAAAAACATTAATTTTACTGAGTGGAATAACAGCTTTTAGAGTTATATATTTAGCAAGTAGAAGTAATATGAGATCTGGGATATGGATTTATTACAGCAACATATAAATAAAAATAAAATAAATAAAAAATAAAATATCCATCTAAAATGAGATGGATAGATAAAACTGTGAACATGGCAACTTCTTAGTAATTATTAAATATGACTGATGGGTATGCGAGTGTTCAATGCTCTCTTCTCTCTACTTTTATGTATTTGAATATTTTCACATAAAATATAACATTTTAGATTATTAAATATTATATTATGTCACCCACTTGCCCAAACCCTCTTCCTGCAATTACTTTGTATTAGAATAAAGAAGAAACCTAAAGTCCTTACTAGTTCTTATATTATCTGACCCTTGGTTCCCTTCCCAAACTCATCTTCCACACTCTTTTATTCATTTCCCCTACTCCAGGCACACTTGTCTCCTTATTTTTCTTCAAACACAACTGAGCATGACTCCATCTTAGCTGTTCTTCACTCCTTTCTTTCTTAAATGTTCTTCTCCCACCGTATGAACTATACCAGGGGAGAAGTTGAATAACAAACATTTAAGTTAATTTAAATTAAATTGATTGCAAAAAAAAAAAAAAAAGAAATATAAGATTTGAGAGGAAGATTCCAGAAGAACCCAGATTCACTTTTTTTCTTGTTCATTTCTTTCTGTCTATTGCCTCTCAGGCCCAAGGAGTGAGGTTCCTGCGTCTCTTTAAAAGCACTAAATCATTAAGCGGAATTTTTAAAGCACAGACCTGGTTAAGAATAATAAAGGTAAAATATTTTTGCCTGTGACATAAAAGTAACTCATCTAAAAAAAAACAGGTTAACATCTTGAAAAATGGGCATTGCCTATTCTGGGATTTTGGTATTCTAATAAAAATTCTGATGAAATTTTCCAACACACATTTTAAACAAAGAAAATATCAAACATTTTGAGCCCTTGGCTCAGTACTTGTCCACAAATGCATACCATTCAGAGGGCTACAGCTCTCTATGCCAATGCAACTGGGAAACTGAATCTACAATACATAGAGCTCTCCAAGCAATGAAAAGATATTGGAATTAAAATTGCATGTGACATTTAGAAGTTGTACTTTAAGTATTCTAATAAGTCTTGAAATGGATAGGCTAGAAAACTCATGTATCAATGAATGCACAAACATGAGCTCCCAGATCCAACTGCTTGTAAAGTTTAATATTGCATATAGCATTATGATTGCTTTGAATTTCTTGTCATTTGCCACACATTCTATAAATCAATAGGAGAGATTTGCTGTAACAGGGGTTAAGGGACTTGCTCTTACTGATTGAATTACTCTATGAGAATCTACCCCCTTAAGCTATTATAAAACCAGGTTAATAACATTGACTAAATGACAACTGAATATGAGGCAACTTTGTGATTCATATTATCATAACCTTCTTTTCTTTGGGGAAAAATGCTTTTCAGCTCTTCTTTTATATTCCCTGCAAAGATAATACACTTTCTCAAATTAAAATAAATGAAAGATGTAGCTGTGACACTTCTCTCCCATTTTTTAAAATTAAATTGCCATATTGCTAAAGTTTCAATTTCCTTTAATTAAGTAACCATTAAAAGGATTTTAGTTGACTATTCAAAAAATTCTAACAGATGGGAAACTAATTTATAATTTGGAGATCAGCACTAATGGCCATGTCATTACTGTCATTTGTATTCATTTGCCATTTAAAATTAGAGGAATGTCCACTAAAGTTAAATTCCAAGTTGCATATACCCCATTTTATAGGCTTCTGTTTAAGTGACAGTTGGAATTGCAAAGAGACTGCCATTATCTTCATCTTTAACAGCACTTAGCATATGATACCCAAATATTTTTAGAGATTTGGGTTTCAATATCAAAAGTAACACCAAATCTATAAAAATATTTGTTTCCTTACTATTAAATGTCTTTAATTGATCCAAACAGCTTACCTGCATAATTAGTTACCTAAAATCTGTTGATGAGCAATCTGTGGATTAGCAAGGCAGCCGCATTCCTTGCAAATATAACCAAGGTAGATTTACAGAAGGTTTCAGCTTCCCTAGCAAGACTGACTCTTACCCCTGGCAACAGTTAAAGAAGAGACAAAGGAAAGACATCCAGAATTTCATCAAAAGCCTGACTTCTCTCTACAAACTAAGCTAAAGACAGACAGGTGAATTATTTAATTTGGATCACACATCAGGATGAAAAAGACAGATGATCAAATTTACTTTTATTGATTATTGTAGGTCAGGAGGTTTGAAATGGATTTGCATGAATGTCTGCCTAGATGGTCAAACTGAATTTATAATCATAAAATGATGCAGGGCTACTGCTTGCACCGAACCATGGAGATTTTCTTTCTCAAGTTCCAATATCTATTTCATATATGAAATCTAATGTAGCTTATAAGAGCTAAATTTTAGAGTCATAAATGGGTTTGAAATCTAGTTCCACTATTTTTTAGTGGTGTTTTGGGGCCTTAACTTCTCCAAGCTCTATGTTTTCTTATTTGCAAAATGAGCATGGTAAAAGCAGAAATAGCTCTAGATGGCTGTTGTAAAAAGTAAATAAAAAATGTATTTGAAACTGTTACCACATGCTTGGTATATAATTGCTCAACAAAATTGAGTTTTAAAAAAAATCCCATATCCTTCTAATAGGAGGGAAGAAACCCTGCCTATTCATCAAAAGAAGTCTCACGCCTTCTCCATAATGTCTTCACTGACTATCCTAGGCATTAATGAAGCTCTTTTTCATCTGAGGCATGTCACAGTTAACGTGTATCTCTTTCTATTGTCATTTTGGCAATACATTAGTTTTGCTTACCTCCCTTACTTGTAGCCATGCATTTCAAGGACATAGACCTCACTTCCAGCTCCAGAAGTGGCCTGTTGAGTTGAAAGATAGAATGACTTGGTTGACTTACAAACTTACTTCCTGACTTTGAGGAAATTACCTTAAATTTATCTTCCCTATTTTCTTCTAGTTGAAAGTGAATAACAACAACAACAACAACAACAACAACACAACAGAAACATCAACAACATACATATTCAGCTTTTGTAAGAATTAAATGTATGTGAAGTAGATAGAACATTATCTTACCCTAATAAGTGCTCAATAAATGTTTCCAGTGTTATTAAGGGCAACTTATTCCTCCTACTAACACATGATTCAGGAGTGGCTGCATGACACACTTCAGGACAAGATAAAAAGGAACAACTTCTGGGGAGCTCCACTGTTGCTAAGACCAAATCACATGAAATAAAAATCCATTATTTTCCCTGTATATATTGCTGAGTCTGGCTATGGCACTTGGAGCCATCTTGCTCTTAGCCTGAGATTAGAGGCAACACTGAGGATGACTTGGAAGAGATAAAAATAAACAAGATCTTTTATGACATAAATAAGCTGCTTGCTAGACCTGTCCTGGATCTCATTCTACTAAAGATAGTGCAACTCTTTGTACTTTAAATCCATTTCAGCTAGAATTTCTATACTAATTTAAATATTAGCTGAGGTCTTATTCCGTGAAGTCTTGCATTTTGTAATTTGTGTATAATTTTTACCCTTTCCATTCTCACCTTTCCCACCATTAACATGTAAAATCTTTGAGAGAAGGAATAACCGTTTGGTAAGATGTGCATAGGATTTGGAGTTAGATAGGTTTGAGTAAACATCCTTTCTCTATTATTTGCATGCTCTAAAATTTTGGAAAAGTTACTTAAGTTTTCTGAGCTCCAGTTTTCTTATTTCTACATTGAGGAAAATAATATTCACTTTGCAAGGTTTTCTGAAAATTAGATGATATATATGCAAAATGTCTACAGGTTCTTGGTCTCGAATCGGCACTCTAAAAATGTCACTTCTGTTTTGCCTTCCCCCTTAAAATTTACAACCTTTTCTACCTTACTTATAGTAGATACTCAACAAATATCACTTGCAGCCACAAATACTGTTTCTAATTTTTTGCATTAGAGCTTCCATAAGCACACTGTGAATTTAAGAGCATCTTTATGCAAAATATGTAATGCTACATGGGCTGGTACAGACAAGATGAGAATATAGGTTCAGACAGTATATCATTTCATGCTTTCTCCTGTCCAAGTTTCTAAATTCTCCCTAGCAATTAAGGCCTAGATCTAATTTTTGGTCTTTGGTGAAATTTTTCTTGGCTTTTTCATCCACAGTTCTCTTCCCATCCTTGGAATTCTGGTGGCTATACTTCCACTTACAATCTAGCAGAATGTCTCAGTTTATTAGACATTGCTTAATCTGTGTAAAATTTGCATTCACAACTAGAAAAATATGAAGGTATATTTTCTCTTTGCTTTTTATCTCCTGGTTATACTTAGTACAAGTGGTAGTAATCTACTTTTTTAGCAACAATAACTGTCATACATATAGAACTTTACTATTTATAAGTAAATATTATATCTATTATCCTGTATTATATACTGAACTACCTGGAAACAGGATAGTAGGGTTATCACTATTTAGCAAATGAAGAAACAAACAGAGAGGACATAAGTAACCCATCCATGGTTATATATCTAACTTGAATCTCAGTTGTTCTCCTGGGATCCTGGCCTAGGATAATGCATAGACATGGCTTCAGACATGTTCCCACTCATAAAAGGATGACAGAATGCAAGATAAAGGGAATAATATTAAATCCATTCTAATTAAGTCAATAATTCACAAACTTCTATACTGTATTATTAATACTAATTAGTTAATATGAATAAATTACTTACAACTCAGCTTGCAAATGACTACAATACACCTGTCCAAAAAACCACTAGAGTGTATGGGCAAAGCATAAGTATTTCTGTTTGCTGAAATGGAAAGAAAAGCTAATTTGTGGCATCTAGAAAGTTAGGCTTATTCCTTTTTAACTTTTCCACCTTTGGTATTCCTTCTATTTGAGTGATTTTTGAAAGCCAGTTATCTAGTGATATGAATAATGTGAATGTCCATATTATATTACAGGGGAGTAAAATGATCATCAAATTTAACCAGCATTTGACAATAAAAAAAAAAACTATTGATATAATAAACATCAAAGTTGCTGCAGCTAGAGTATTCTGCTTATCTTTACTATTCGTGGGCTCAGGCTGATGAAGGACCCATCTCTACACAGACTTTCATGATTGCTACAGCGGGGGAAGAGGACATGGCAGATTGCACACTGGTTCCTCACTTATCTTCATGTAAATGACACCAAAAGTCCTACTCATGTTGCATAGTCCAAAGCAAATCATGAGGCCTCACCTAACTTCTAAGATCCAGGGAAGTACAATCATATATAGGAGTTAAAAAAAAAATCTAATGAATATCATAAACACAAGTTCAATTTTAAAACCATTTCTGTTATGAGTTGTACAGAAGTCAATAAGGCAAGGTTATAATGATAACCTCGCTTATAATAATAAATATTTGACATATAAATATGTGTATACATAAATACACAAAAAATATACATATATACATATATATGTATATAAATATTTATGTGCGCATGCACACACACACAAACACACACACACACACTCACATATATATGTTTTGACCACCCTTTCTCTAGGTAGTATACACACCCACAGACAAACACAGATACACACACAGAGTATTTGCTCTTGAGCTCCTTATAAAATACATCTTTCTCTGCCTAATTAATTTTACATCTCTTACTTCAATCAGTATTTGTAACAACTTTCCACCAGTTCCTTGACTATATCAAGTTATTTTATACTTTAGAGACTGTATATATGATATTGTCTCACCCAGAATGCTCTTTGCACATGCATTTACCTAGCTGATCACCATCCACCTTTCAAAGACAAGGTATAGATACTCTCCATACGAGATTATCTTGGCTTTTAAAACTAGGTTATGTTTTTCTGTTTAACATTTTTATTGAAACTTGTATTTTTATGTCACTTATCACAACTATAATTTTTTATCTAACATTCCATCTCCTTCTGTACTTTTTAAAAATTTACCATATGTCTAGTGTCTAGTATAATAGCAGATAAAAATTATGTGTTATATATTTTACTGGTCTAATCAACATTTCTTGGCCACCTATGAATGCTCTTTCTCTGAGAGTAAAATCCAATACAGAACTTGGTCCATCTCTACCCCAAGGGTAGCTTGGGGTCCTTTTAAAGAAACCATCTAAGCAATTAGAACCAAGTCTTTGGAGATACTGATGGCTAAGCTTCCCCTTGAAGCTTAGTGACAGAAATTTCAGGTGATTAGGGCTTTATATTATATTTCGCCAGAATAACTTTCAAATGATTTATATTCTCAAACTCTCAGGATAGATACAACAGGATTACATTTCCCTATTCTTTTTTCATTCTTCTAACGTTTGGCAAAAGATTCAGCATATCACCAAAACTACCAACTCCCCTGTCTCTTTCTCAGCTGGCCGTTGAATTGTTATGTTCACTTTAAATCTAATCTCAGGATTTATACAGTCCCTGATTTCTTCATATACATTTCTGCTGATCTCACAAAATCCAGTTTGAGATGGTTTGCTTGACTCCTTGCTTTTCTTCTCTAGAAAATGTCATTGCTACACTGTAACTCCTAAATCAGAGTATAGACATCTTGGAATCCATGTTTTCCTCTAAATTCTAAATTTCTTGCGCAAATTGCTATGCTAAATAAATTCAAAAACAGTAAAGTGGAAAAGACTTTTTTAGATAGCACAGGGCAAACAGTTCTACTTCTTCCCTATTTCTGATTTAAAAAAAAAAAAAGACATACAAATGAGAACTGAGTTTAATAGGCTATATTCCTGGCATTAATTTTTCCATCTAGTCTACTTCCATGTTCTTTTTTAACTTTGCTATTTTACTTAATATCATTAAATTAATTTTCTCTAGGTTGAATTTGTTAACTCAATCACAATGAATAGCAGAAATTTGACTTTGCCTATAAGTTAGATAATGTAAACTTCTCATTGCCCTCAAAGTCCAAAATCTAACCTAACATCTCAAGTCCCCAATTATAATGTCCACTTACCTTTGACCACACAGAACTTGTTCAGAGTATGTAGTTAATTACTCGGTTCCTCTATAAAGACTGCATTCTGTTCTTCACTGGCTTGGTTTTCTCCTTTGGTCTTTTCATCCTGCCATGGAATTCTGAGCTTGAATGTTAAGTTATTCTGTGAATATGAGAAAGCATGTATCCTACAGAAAACATATACATATGTACTTTGGTACCCATCAGGAAACCAAGTTCTCTCCATAGTCAGTCCTTGGAAGGTCATGCTAACTGTTGACTGTGGCTCTCCTATGTGCGAGCTCCATGACTGAGAAGCAAGTGTTCTTTCTTATGTGCCTTTTTCTTCAGAAAATTTAATACCTTTTGTTTTAGTATAGACAAGGGTTACTCTGGCTATACATATTTCTTTAAAGTCACTTGTATAAAATTATTCATTTTTTTCTAATTTACTTTCTTGGAACTATATTAGTTTCTCATTTCTCAAATTCTCATGAGGATGTACATGATGGTCGAAGTAAAGGTGCATGGGAATAAAACTGCAAACTCTGAGTGTCTTAATTTATCTTTCTCTTCATTGGTATTATTACAACCCCAATTAAGTACTTCCCGCACTATTGTTAATAGCCTAAGTGAGAGTAACCTTTATTTCTAAATATATATATATTTTATTGTTGCAAGAACATTTAACATGAGATCTAACTTTTTAACCAAATTTTAAGTGCAAAATACAGTATTGTTAACCATACGGACAATGTGCACTAAGTCTCTAGAACTTATTTATGTTGCACATTGAAACTGTATGCCAATATTGATGTTTGTAAAGCATCTCCCTGATCCACTTATTTCCTTGCTCAAAAGCCTTTCCTGGATTACTTTTGCTTACTTCAGTGGCTCTCAAACTACTGTTCCTGAACCAGCAGCATTAGCATCACCTGGGCATATGATAGAAATGCAAATTCTCAGATCCTACTCTACATCCACTCAATCACTGGTGGTGCCCAGTAATCTATGTTTCAACAAGCCCTGAGAATGATTCCAATGCTCATGTAAGTATAAGAACTATTAAACTAATGAAAATGTGAATTGCTAAAAATGCAACTTAAGATCCTGTGTGACATGATAACCAATCCACTTTCCAGCTTCATTGTATAAATCACACTGCATATTTCTAAGCACTAATAAAACTGCAAGACTTTCTACTTTTTATATATGCAGTATCCTTTATGTCACACATTTTTAAATTTTTTTTCTCTCCAGGAAATTTCCTCATCATACCCTCTCTTCCAACCACCAGTAACAATAACTTTGCTATGATTTTCTTTATTTTTCAAGGCCCTGTCTGAAAAGTAACCCCTTTTTAAAGACTTTCCTAATATCCCCCTCAATAAAATATGATCCCCTCCTCTTTTTAATCTTTGAAATAATTTGCTTTCATCCCTTATAGCATGAATTTCAATCAAGTTTCTAAAACATATTATTTGTGAACACATCTCCTTCTTTTTCACCATGTCCAGAAGACTCTGCCAGGTATGGGATGCATCCTGTTAACCTTGATTCTGCTGCAGTGCCTTGCACATACAACACATTAATTGAAAAAAGCAACTATATTCTATTTCTCTGAAGAATAGTACTCTATAAGTTTTTCCTTGATAACCTTAAACCTGGTGCTTCCCCAGATACTCTCTAGTCCCCACATGAATATCATAGAACTGTACACCAAGCTGTAGTAGAATGGATATACCTTGACTTTAGATTGGATAGACCTGCATTCAGATCCCAGACTCAAACTCTTTTCTGGACACTTCAGGCAAGTCCTTTACTTCTCTGCATCTCCTTTATTAAATGGGAATAATACTATCTATCTCATAGGCTTATTGTAAG
Source organism: Macroglossus sobrinus (assembly GCA_004027375.1). NCBI lineage: Eukaryota > Metazoa > Chordata > Mammalia > Chiroptera > Pteropodidae > Macroglossus > Macroglossus sobrinus. The sequence continues at coordinate 944,971 of PVKZ01000174.1, forward strand.
GTCTACACTTCATATAATAATATATAACACATATAAACAAATGATAGCTATTATTATAAAATGTGTACCTAAAGCAGTACAAACTGATTATCCAAGTTGACATAACCAATAAATGAACAAGACAAAAATAAAAATTAAATATTATTTTTGTATACTACTTCCATCTTCTGTGTAAAAAGAGAAAGGAGGGGATCAAACACAGGCTAAATCTGTGTGTATGAGTCAGAGCACAGGCTACTCTAAAGCTGGTTCTTCAAAACATCACGAACAATTGTTAACTATCTTTACCATTCTCATAAGAACATATCCATGAGAGGACACTCTTCTACCTCTAAATAACATCATAACATATATACACCTATGATATCTTCCTCATGACCTAACAGCTAGCTCTTACCTCCTAGGTCCTCACCTAGAAGCTACTATGCCTGTACAGTGCTACATTCTTACCTTGATGTTACCCCAAGATGATGCATTTCCCCTCCCTTTTACTACCTGCCACACTTTTATGAAACAGGCCTTCCAAATAATGGGACAGATTAAACAGAACTTGGCCATGTTAGTGAATAGACTGTTTTGGTAGCTTACATGACAATAAATACCAATTTTTACTTTAAAAAAACCTAAAGGGGAAATATATCAGTCCTCTGGATGCATATGTGTGTTTATATGAACTGTTTTATTAAAATCTGTACTGTCAAGCTCTAATTTTAAAGTCCAATGGAGCTTCTAACTGTACTATCCTATGAACTCTGAAAGTCACCAACAGAAATTACTAAGGATTCTCTTCTAATTATATCATGTTACTTGTACTGCATTGTTCTTCTTAATAAAATCAGACATTCTGGTTTGAGATATTGATTAGTTCTGCCTTGCATCAATTTTCCTTCAGTATTCTCAATGGAATTGCAAACTATAGATTTAAAAATTACTCAATTTTCTTCTTTTTTTATTCACAGCTGGTTATGACTGTGTGCAATGACTATAATTGTACATATTTAATTCATCAGGTATATATTCAGTTTATTACTATCCAAATATATTGAACAAAGTCTATTTTTGAAACTTTAGCTCTCTTATATGTCAGCTCTAAGAATAACAGGGCGATAGAAGCCTAAAGGATTTCAGGCCTTGATGTGTGATGTGTGTGTGCTTGCACACAAGTACACAAGTACATATGATCACTGTGGTCCCTTCAATTTTGTGGTACTAAAGGACTGAAAAAGCAATGTCAACTTATGCATTGTATAAGTAGTTAGCTATATAAATATATATAAATAACCCTAAAACTTAGTGGCTTTAAGCAACAAGAATTTATTATTATTAACATTTCTACAAGGTGTGGGGAGGAGTTGATCTAGGTTGGGTTTACTTATATGGCTCTACTTCTAAGTCTGGCTGAATTCATCTCCTTGCTGAAGTCTGGCCTCAGGTCTACTTCATAGCTGGTTGTCTAGGCCCAAGATGAAGCAGAAGAATAGAATAATAGCTTTTTTCACATGTACAAAAAGTTAGAGGAAAAGCAGGAACACATGAGGTTTTTTTAAAGTCTGAGCTCAAAGCTGGAACATTGCCACTTCTATTTCATTTTGTTAGTTAAGGCAAGGCACATGGAAAAATTCAAAATCAAGGGATGGAGATAATCCTATTCCTTTAGTGGGAGGAACTACAAAGTTGTATGACAAAGGGCATAGATAAAGGGAAGGTTGAAGAATTGAAACCAAAAGTATAATCTACCATTGACATAATGATGTTAAGTAGTTAATTTGCCTAAATATGTTATATGTATCAATTATTTAGGTCATCCTAAATATGGCTTAATTGTTTCACATACCCAATCGCCTCTGTCCCTTGAGAACAGATATATCTTATGCTCTTTCTAGAAGTGTAGCCCTAATAGCAATTAGTTGTCAAATCCATTGAATAGCTCTAGTGTTATTTAAATGTATCATATAACAACAGAGAAGTCTGATTTCAAATACTGATCTCATCACTACCAGTCATGTGACTTTGATTATTTATACACCTGGCCTCAGTCTTCATTTATAAAATGGGCATTATGACACCCACTTGACAGATTGCTATAAGTATTGAGATGCTTTTATGAAGTACCTGAGCTGGTACAAAGTAATATTCAATAAAGATACATCTTCTTAATCTGAATCAAATTGTATCTATCATGAGCAACCATAAAAAAGTACTGATACTAATGTCACAGATATAAATTTTGAGGCCACATTCTTAAACATATAATGATAAAGTTCTATTTTTAATAATGTACCTTCTTGGTAAGTCATTTATAGAACTTAGAACATGTTAGTGAAAGGACTACTTTGATACCTTAAAAGACAATTTTTAGTTAACTTAAATAACCTTCAAACACTAAAGAGAAAAGATAAGGTAAGAAAGAAATGAATATATAAAATTTGGGGGTGAGGGGATGTAAGTTAAATTAGCTAAAGAAAAGTCCTTGAATTCTTGCCTCCTACCAGAGATTTAGGTTAGGAATTCTGAAGTCCACAAATCTCTTAGAGAATACATAGCTTGTTTTCAACAGTTCTGAGATGCTTCTAAAATTAGATAAAGAATTTTGTTATTTGTGTCCTATGTCCCTCCCCATCAACCCTGAGGAGATATCCCATAGCTTTCATGAAATATTCAAAAGGTTTCTGGTAAGAACATGAAGATATAGCCTCTTAGTAACTTAGGAGTATATAATACGGTAGTGTTGACTATAATCACTAACTCTATGGTGGTAATCATATTGCAATATGTAAATATATCAAATGAACACACTGTACACCTTAAACTTCCATAAAGTTATGTGTCGATTATATCTCATTTTTTTAAAGGCTTGTTAAGAAGTATTCATTTAAGCAATAGTCACAGATGCAAATCACTCTCAGGGGGGTGAGTTAAGAGGTTAATTCTTAGTTTATGTATCTGATCATGTAATAGGCACCATGCTCTGAACCTCAATCATCCCCTGCCCTGTCAAGGGTTTATATCAAAAACCAAAGAAGCATTTAACTCACCTCTAAGGAGGTTTTACTAAATGCAGAGTTCTTTAGACACAAGAGACCTTACTTATCTTTGTCATCAAGGGGAGACATTCTCAAAAATAATTAGAATCTATTGCAATCAGTGCTAGAGTAATGTAATAAATAGTTATAGACCTTCATTTCATTCAGAAATGCTAATTAATTTTTTGACAAATTCTTAGCTATATAATAAGTATACGTATTATTTGGCCTCTCTATACAATCAAAGAGTCCAGATAAAGCTTGGACACAATTAATAACAACTTACATTTATAATGTACCTTACCATTTACACAGTTTATTTAAGTAGATTACCTTATTCAAAATGAAGAATCCAAGATGCAGAAAAGCTTGCCAAAAGTCACACATAAAGAAAATGTTGAATCTAGTGAGGTTTCCACAAAATACATGGCCTAAATCATGAATTTAAAAGATAAAAAATTACCTCTGATATTATGCAGTCAATTCTGCTTATATAAAAAATGATACTAGAGTAGCTATAAATGGCTAAAGCCTGATGAATTCTGCTACTAGAATGCTATAATCAAAACAGTTTTCATATCTACTTACCAAATGTGTGAAAAGTACTATGCTATTATTATTTAGGGTAGTTCTCCTTTTCATATGTTCTTGATCACAAATGACTGTTATACATCTCCAGAGTATTTTAATCCTGAAATCTCAGACATCTGAGGCATTGATTTCTTTCTTTTCTTTGATAATTTTCAGAATATTTTCTTTCATCTATCTTGGTCTGTTTTTATCCCTGTTACAATCATTATGAAGAGAGTCTCTAAACATATGATAATCTTTGTTTGAATAGCTCGTGCCACCACCCATTCTAATATCTCATTTTACTTAATTGGACATAAGAAATCTGACATTCTTTCAAGTTTTATATTTTTATTAAAATTCAGAGCTTTATTTACCCCAGGTTTTCTAGTTTTGTTGGGAAGGCAGGTGGTGTAGGGAAGATGAGCAGTAATATATCTGTGCCTTCTTCAAAGACCCAACCAGTCTCATTTAGTGTTCATTTTGTACCCTGCTGAATTTTACAGGCACAGCAGAAAAACATTAGGAGTGACTATCTGAATCTCAGGCAAACCTCAGAGAACTCTGACTGAAAAGAAAAGCATTGAGAGGTTTTTATATGCTTTCGCCAAGTTAATATTTTTTTGCTTTCCTTTTTTTATTATTTCAATGGCAGCATTAATTTTTAGAGAAGATCATGATTTCTTTTGAGTTCAATATTGAATTGTAATGTTCAGAAAGACTCTCAGACACAAAGGTTGATAATTCAAAAAAATAATCCATCTAATCTAATAATAATATCAAGTGATTTTAAAAATAATAATATAGACAATAATAATAATAAAATGCTATATGCCAGCCAGTATGCTGTGTGTTACCTATTACTTTTATTATTTGCAACAACCATATGAGATAGATACTGTAAATAAATGCTGCTATGTTTAAATCTCTTAAATTTCAGGTTTCTGATGTACATAACCAAATCTAATGACAACTGATACATTTTGCTGGAGCTAAAACTACCAATAACTAAATTCCAGTCACTGGACATTGTATATAGACCTTAAATTTCTCCATCAGTTTGTTATCATCATTGTGAAATGTCTGCTATTTACTATTTACATTTCTGACCATCCTTGATCTTTAATTTAAAAATGTACAAATATTTTTATTGGTACAAATGACTTTCATGATTTATTGTGAAAGAAAATCCATGCTGGATATATGAAGCATATTAACATAAGCACCCTTGAAGTAATGAAATAGCAGGGAATTTAATTATTTGAATCTGTAGTTTTTAATTTTTATAGTATAAACCTGGTTAGTATAAATTTATATATTTATTTATCTACTTATTTTAAAGAAAAGTCTTCTAGGTAAGCAGAATCTAGGATATAAAAAGTTAGTATAACACAGTAATTACAAGTTCTGAAGCCAGAATACCTGGATTTGAATCTCAGCTTTGCTGTGTGATTTAGAATAGTTATTTCACCTTTCTGTGTCTCATTTGTTTCTTTACTAGTGTTAGTGAAATTACCTACCATAGGATTATTATGAGTTTTAAGTGAGATAAATTGTGTACAATGTGTTGTACATAGCAATTTTACTATAAAATCAAATATCATCATAAGCTAAAAACAGTGCATGTGATATGAATAAAAGTATAAACTGCATTCCTATTCTTACTTCTTTCTCAAGTTTCAGGGTCATGTCTTTGCAAGATAGTCAAAATATCTGAAATGTCCATTACTAATGCTGCAATATTGGTACAGGATGCCAAATCTCAAAAAATTTCAGATGATAATGCAAGTATTTCTAAAGAGAACATATTTTAAATTTCCAATGATTTTATATATACAAATATACCTGAGCTTATAAACAGAAGTTAGACTTCAGTTCCAAGGCTGCCTTTGTTTAGCTATGAAATGGAAAGCAAGAAATTTTATCTTGTAATGCTTTGCTACTCTTATCACTTAGGAAAATAATTCCTAAGTCACAGGTTTATTTTAATATCATTTAATAGGAATTTACAAACCTTAGAATTTTTAGAAGATATGATAAAATATCTTTATTATCTCAAGATAGAAAAACATTTATTTAAAAATACAAAATGAACAAACTCTAATAGAAAAGATTAATATATCTTGCCATTTTAAAATGAAATATTCTATTTTATAAAAGATCCCAGAAGTGAAATAAAATGTTAAACTAGAGATAAAAAAATTACATAGCCAACAAAATATTTAAACACAACATATATGAAGACTTTCTTCAGAAAAATAAATAACACATCGATGAAAAACTCAATTTTTAAAAATAGGTGACATTTGTAAATAAGCATTCTGATAGAAACCCAACTGGTCATTAAGATACAAATCTTATTAGCAATGATAAAATAATGTAAATTTAAACTTAAATAGATAATTGTCTTATTCCCAGTCATTTTTTTATTAATAAAACTTATAAAAACTAAATTTTAGTGAAGATGTGGGGAAAAGAGATGCTTATTCATTGCTGGTAGGATTATCAATTTAACAACCTGATAGAGTAAACTGACATCAAACGAAGAATTGCAAATGCCCATAAACAACTCACTTAGCTTTTCTATTTTGATGAGAACTATGCATTAAGGATATATTACCAAGGATGCTCACTGTATCTCTTCTAACAAATAAAAAATTCTACCTTTCCCTCAATAGAATTCATAAATAGCCTATGTCTGATTCATTCAATGGAATAGCATAAGTTAAAACCAATGAACTATAATACAGATACCAATATGTATAAATTCATGATATTTAATGAATTTGGGATCTATAATATTGAATGAGGGGAAAAAAAAGCAAAGTACAAGCAAGTAACATATTGCCTTTTATGTAAAAATTTAACATAAAAATGATATCCTATGTATGAACCCTAATTAATAAGGTAAAAGTATAAAAACAGACCTAAGAATAGTACACATCAACTTTATGATTATAGATATTCCTGTAGACAGCTATGTCAAATTATTTCTGGCTTGCCAAGAGATTTTTTGGTTTTGTTTACTTTATCATGGATGGATGTTAAATTTTATAAAATGCTTTTTTGGGCACTTATCATGATGATGACATAGTATATTTTTCCTCTTGGTCTACAGATGTGCTTAATTGCCCTAATATTATTCCCCAAGGTTAAGTGGCCTCATAGTTATAAGTTAAATTCAGCTTGGTTCTGATGGTTACTGTGTGTGTGTGTGTGTGTGTGTGTGTGTGTGTTTGAGTGCTTGAACTGTTAACTTGCTTCTTTTGTTATAGTCTGTTAGCTTAGATTTACTAATATTTTAAGAGATATTGTCACATCAATATTAATAAGTGAGATTGCCTATGATTTACCTTTCTCAAATTGCTCTTGTCTAGTTATGGTAATATATTTATGAAGTGTCCTGTCTTTTATTTTTCTATTCTGTGAAATATTTATGTAAAATGAAGGTTATTCTTTCAGTGTTTGATAGCATTGGCCTATGAAACTTAGGTTGAAAAGAAAATGGATAGACACATTATACTATATTCATACAATGAAATACTACTCAGAATAAAAAGAAATTATGATGGATACATGCAATAATATAAATGAATCTCAAATATATTTATGATGAATGGAAGAATTCTTAACCCACAGAGTACATATAATACGATCTCATTTATATAAAATAGGTATTTGGGTAAAAATAATAAAGAACACTTTTTCCCTAGAGAAGTGGCAGGGGGATATATTGGGAAGTCTTGAGGGAACTTTCTGAGATAATAGTAATATGATAATATTCTACATCTTAATAGAAGTTGGGTTTCACAGTTGTATTCATTTAAACAAAACTTAATTTAAACTTTATTATTATTATTTTACTGTATGTAAATTTTACATCAAAAGAAAACTTTAAAAAATGAATTCTAGTTAATAATATGCATTCTAAAATATTTAGGCTGAAGTGTACTGATGCCTGTAATTTACATTGGCATTCATCAAGAAATAAGATGGAATGATGGTTAGATAGAAGAATACATGGATGACTATGCAAATAAAACAAGTATAATAAATGTTAATGGAAGAACATAGGTGGTAGAAATATGTGTGTTCTAGTAAATTTTTTCCACTTTCTCTATATGAAAATTTTCATAATAAAATGTCAGGACAAAAAGCCCTTTGTATTTAAAAATGCCCTACCACATAGATCTTGAGGGCTAGTTTACCTCTCTAGTTTCAGCTATCTTTTTCTGTTTTTGATCCTGAAAATTTCCCTTTCTTTATTCTAAGAACAGGTATACATATAAAAAGATAAAGCCATTATAAAATATTTTATTCTGGGAAGTTAATAGATCCATCCTCCCCTCTTTTTTTAAATCATTGTTACTGAATAGTTATAACTCATTTTTATAACAATCCTCCAATACCCACAAAAGAATTTTCCTGCAGGCTCCATTTCCAGTGCTTTTTTTTTTTTTTTTTAATATTTGCTACTTCTAGACAACAAAGGGGTATTTTGGATTTTTATGTTAATATTTATGTTAATCTGGGTCATTCAGGTAGTATAAAACCCATGTTAAATACCTGCTTTTACTTTAGATTTCTCTGCGGGCTTTTGGGGTTCTTCCTCCCGCCCCTACCCGCTGACACACACACGAAAACAAGCATAGATAAACTGACTACTTTATCATTTTCCTGCCCTGTGGACCTATTTTTTCTAAGCAAGGCTTTCACCGAGATGTAAATCTTTATGCGTACAAGATTTATATGTGTTTCAGTATTATCTCACCAACTTGGAGACCCAAATCCTTGTCTCTGTCTATTATGTTAATAGCAATGATTACATCCGACAGAAAAACCTCAGTATCAGTTCCTACCCTAACCACTTTACAATTCAGTTCTCAGTGCATCAGTGACACTTGATGACTTCTGTTCTTTTTCGGAGATCAACCTTGTTCTTAAAATAATGAAATAAAATATAACTTTTAGAATGTTAGACATTTCTTAAGGTTTTTCAAGGAAGAGTTTTGTTACTGTACTCTATCACCTTTTCATGCAATTTCAATATGGCCACTACGCCACTCTTCAGAAAATGTTTTTGTTACTAATCCCATAATGACGGATACAATGGTCATTTTCTACATTTCTCTGACTACCGAATAATGTTCACTGGAGCTGACCATATCCTCTTTCTTGAAACACTTTCTCCTCTAGGTCTTTGGGACATATGCTGTTTCTCTTTCCCTTCACTCTGGCTAGTCTAAATATTCTTTCTAATCTTTGCTGATCCTTTTTCTATATTTCATCTCTGAATGTTGCTTGTTTCCAGGACTCAGTCTAGGACCTTTTACTTTTCTTTATCTATACTCTCACTAGGTTTGAACTATGCTAACTTGCAAATATAATATATAGACCTGATCTTTCCTTTTAAACCCAGTTCATATTCAATCATATAATTCATACATCCAAATTTACCATAATTTATATGTCCAAATTTATTATAATTATGACTTCAACCTAGAGATACTCAAAACCTATCATTTTACATTATCACTAACACTTTTGATATCTGTGCTCAATCTTAGGGTATCACAACCCCTTAGGAGTCATTCTTAATTCTTGGTTCTATATTTCTATATTTCACATATCTTATCCATTCACTGCCAGGTCTTTTATTGCCTACCTCCAAAATATTGGATATCCAGAACCATACATTTTCTACATTTCCACAGATACCGTACTTGTATAGATCTCAACACCTTTCATCTGAATTACTGTAATGGTTTTCTAACTGCTTTATCATCATCTATCTTTCCTCCAATTAACTCTCCACAGGAGAACACAAGTGAATTTTTAAATCAGAAAATCAAATTACATCATTCTAATGTTATTATGACGTACAAACATTATTTATTAAATTCAGAAGAAAATCCATGGCCTAATCTATTCTCTGATTTTGTCATGCTATACCTCTACCCTTATATTTAGAATCCTTTAGGCACACTGGTCTTATGTTCCAGGGATACGCCTAGCTTATTTCTGCTTTTAGGCTTTCACAGTTGATATTTTCTTCTCCATCTCCAGTAGTGGTTGGCTTCTCATACTTTAGATTTTAGGTCAAATGTCACCTTTATGTCTTTATCTTACTAACTGGCTTTTAAGGAAGGCTACCCACCTGCTCCTGATTTATTAGTTTTGCATATCTTTTGGAAAGATCAAAATTTCATCAGCTTAAAAAATATATATTTTATATATTTCTAGGAGTTCCCTCATCTTATATTTACATAATTAAGAAAGTCCACCCTTTTGATTCTCCTCTAAACAAAAAATTAGCTGCTCTAAGATGACCTAGCCTTGTGTTTTTCAACTGGGACTATTATTTTGGGTGTAGTAATTCTTCCTATTATAGGACTGTCACACACATGGCAGCATCTCTGGCATCTTGTCATTAACACTAGTAATGTGCTCTGGTCATTGTTATAAGCCAAAAAAGACCAATATACACTTTAAGTTATCCCTTAAGAAGGCAGTACTGCCCTAGTTGAAAAACCAAAGAAATAGCTAATAGATTCTGTTGGGAAAAAGAAAAGTGTATCTCCACAAACACTGTGTTATGATTGATAACATTATCTACATGTAAGGAGAGACAAAGGCTCAAAAAGCACCCCTATGTTCATGGCAGCACAATTTATAATAGCCAAGATATGGAAGCAACCTAAATGTTTATTGACAGTTGATTGGATAAAGAAGTTTTGGTTCATATATCCAATAAAATATTACTCAGCCATAAAAAAATGAAATCCTAGCATTTGCAACAACATAGATAGACCTAGAGGTTATTATGCTGAGTGAAATAAGTCAGATAGAGAAAGATAAATATCATATGATTTCACTTACATGCAAAATCTAAGAAACAAAAAGAACAAACTAATTAAAAACAGACTCACAAACATAGAGGACAATCTGGTGATGGCAAGAGGGGAGGAGGATTGGGGAGCCAGGAGAATGAGGTGAAGGACTGAAGAAATACAAATTAGTAGTTGATAGATGGTCATAGGGATAGGAGCACAGCATAGGGAATGCAGTTAGCATTAATGTAATGGCTAGGTGGAGAGCCAGAGGGGGAAAGAGTAATTAAGGGGATCATTTTATCAACTATATAAATGTCTAATGGATATACTGTATATTTGAAACTAATAATAAAATTTCAAAGGAAAAGCTCATAATTTGCTAATGAGTTATGAATGAAGCAGCAAATGAATACTTGCAAGACTCCAAATTCCACTGTATATTAGAATACTTTTATACAAATGCCCATAAGATGAAGCAAAGTAATGTTAAGATCCATGGGTGTTAAAATGAGATAACATCTGATAATAGGGTTCAGGGAAGGCTTCTTAGAAAAGGGAGAATTTAATCTGATACTTGAAAAATAGCTAAAAGTTTAGCTGATAGCACTGTGTGATTCAGGCAGATAAAATATAATCAACAAATACATTTATATAGGGATATATGTAAGTGTGTGTGTGTGTACCCATAATAAGCCCATAATAGGTTTTGAGAATAATAAATCTAATTTGACTATTGCATGCAGGGAGTACTAGAAGCTTTTTGAAAATGTAGCCATATTATGGAAAACCTTAAGGAATTTATACTTGATCCACTAGGCAATACGGAAACTTTGAATGTTTTTTAGTATCATGGGCTAACTGAATGGAAGAGAAGTCAGAGGAGAAAAGAATTAGTCAACTCTTCACCATTAGTCACTTTGAGTGCCCTAAGCACAGGCCAGTTTTCCTGTATAGATGAAGTAGTTCAGAGATCAGGCTTTAGACTCAGTATTCACTTGAATTTATGTTTACTCTGTTGATGTGTAATTCTGAGCAATTCATGTAACCCTTTCTCAATTTCAGTGTCCCCATCTATAAAACTGAGTTTATGAGAATTTTGTATACTGATAGAATATAGAAATAACCCAATAAACTATAGCTATTGTTATAAATATTATCATTAGTTTATTTGTCTTCTGGAAAACAAGCTGTTTAGATGGAAGAATTCATTAAAGCTTTTAAGTCGGTGGTGCATGTGATAACATTAGTCTCTGCATAAGAATTCTGTAACACCATCTAAGAGAATAGGTAGTGCTAATAAATGAGACCTAACACCATGTATGTTTGTGCATGCGAATATATGTGTTGTAATGCTAGCTATCAGCTCACTGCTGTACATCTGGTTTTTTGATGCTCTTCAATGATGTTTTAGTTAAAATCATTGAACAAAAATTTAACAGTCTCCATTTCAACCATGAAATAATTCAAATAGAACACTATCCACACAGATTGCCTTTCCTGAACCCTCTTGACAACCATCAGGAGAGCTAGTGAAATAGAATTAACTGTTTAAATTTCTTTCTTAACCCTGCTTATTAGACCAGATAGTTTCAGCCAAGCCATTTTAAAACAGAAGTGAAGCAAAAGGTTAATCAGTTACACAGTAAACTCAGGCTAAATATTTGTCAAAGCTTTCTTCATCAATCAACTTTAGGTACTGAACTCTCTATATTATTCTCATTATTCAAATTTTACTTCAGTTTTGCCCAATAATTTTGGACTAGTTCTCCCTGGAATATAAAATAAGGGTAAGATAATTAATAATTATTAAGCTTTAATTATATCCTAAGCATTTTGTTAAAACATCTTCATGTTCATCATGTAATATTCAAATACTCCACAGAAGCCAAATGAGATTAATTAATTTATAATAGAGTGAGAATAATCAAAATATGGTCACTACATTTGTTCTCAGTTCTGTGCTAAGTGCTTGACAAGGCCATGAGGCTATAGAGATCTAGAGCTATATTTCAAACACAGATCTGTTTAATCTCATAACACTGACCCTCCATTCTTCCTAAAGTGAAATTTCACTTATTCTTTATTTTAAAATCAAGAGATTAGTATGTACCTCCCAGTGGATATTTGAAGAGTATCTAAGAAAATAAATGTGAACAATGTAAAAACTAAGCCTGTATCAGATACTTGGCCCTTGTCTAAATTCTTCATGATGAATATTACTATCTTATTCAAATAAAAAACTGAGTCTTAAGGAAGAAAATGTCATCCCTTACACAGCGTAACTGGGATTTGTCACCAGGTCTCTGTAGCTGCAAAGTTTAACTCTTTTTATTACACTTGCTGCCTCTCCATATCTGCTTGACTTTCTTTCTTTTACATCCAGTGCCTAACCTGATAAGCTTATTTAAATATTCTTAAACTATGCAGGGTTAGGTTAGGTATTACTTGCCTTCCACTGTTTTAAAAGCTGCTTTCCTGCCTTGCATCCAAAATCATTGATTTCCCAATGAAGAACTTGATGAGACCCATAAATTAGAGCAGAAAATAGTTCCTTCTCATTATAATGGTGAGCTATATATATATGTTGGTGGCAATTGGTGAAAGAAAATAGCCTTAGAAAACAGAATAATTGCTTTGAGGATTTGAGGATTCTGACATTCAATGATTAATAGAAGTTATATCAAATTCAGGTAATTAAAATGGTTTTCAAAATATTTCTCTTAAAAAAATCACTTACTGATTCATACATTGTTCTTATACTTTTTCAATGCTATCTATCCTCATATCCTGAATGGCCTATTGGATATTTAGATTAGCACTTCCTCCTCTGTAAACCCATAATACTTTATACTGCTACTATCAGCATTTACCACACTAATGGAACTGCCTCCCTACTTATCTGAATTAACTTCCATAACTTGAGCTCTGAAAGAGCACTATCGATGTCTGTGTTATTCATGCTGTATTCCTAGAAACTCAAGTTTTCTAACTCTTCTCTGTTTTTTATATAAATAATAATGGTTTCACCCATTTCTGAAAGCCTCAAGTGGTGTGCCATAATAATAGTTCCTGATTCAAACGTATGAAATTCAGTTCACTGATGTTCACGTCTCCTTTCATCTGAAAAATTATAGCTACACCAGGGTGATATTGATGACAGCATTCTGCATCCCAATAGTCACATATAATGTTGCTTTTCTTCTTCCCTTTACACTGTGGGTGAGAATAAGAATATTCCTAATGCAGTAGACTTCAGAGTAGTCTGGCCAGTTGTAATCCAAGAGGTTTAAATTTACCTAATTTTAAATTTACCTAAGGAAATTCCATAACCCTTCAGATTTTCTACTAACACAAGGCCCTAGGATTCATGTTTGCTGCCATGATGCAATAGGCACAAAGCCTGGAGAGAAAAAACAAAAACAAAAACAGTAGAGCAAAGATATGGAGATAAAGGGAAAGAGAACTAATAATTTTCCTGAGAAGAGCCTAGAACTAATAACTAACCTAGAGAACAGCCATGCCTGGATCCAGAAAGCCACATGAACAGTTTTTGGGAAAACCTTTTTTCTTCCCGCTGAAATTAGGTTAATTAGATTTCTATCACTTCCAAGCAAGAAGTTTAATTAAACTTCCTGTGTCTTTTCCTTGTTGTCATATCTACATTATAGTGTTGACTAGCTATTCAAACTTGGATCTGTCTTCCATGAAATTAGTTAAATATGGGATCCTGGCAAAGATAAAAGGCAATTGTTAAACTCATTCCAGGACTTGGGGCCAAGAATGATACAAAGATTGGCAAGATTGACTCCTGTCTCCAAAGAGCTTCAAATTAGAGAAGAAAACCAGACTTTCAAATAAACTAATCAGATAAACATATGAGAAATTCATGGGATTATATTATAGGTTCTACTGAATTTAGCGACAGAAAGACTGTCCATCATTCAATGTTCAGAAGAGTGGTGAGCTCCTTTTCTTGAAACTATGTCTCTATCACCTCATTATCACATAATAATCATTTATAAGGAGTACAGGGTTTTTTCCTCAATAAAAATTCGAAATAATGCAGGAAAAAGCTGCTATCTAGCTTTGAAATTTAATTATGTTTTTGTGCAAGATTAGGAAATAGGTTTTCTCTTTAGTAATAACTAATAGTAATTGATACATTTTGCCTGATATACTCAGTTGAAAGGGATTTTGGGGACACAGACAGCCATGAGTGATAAAGATTATCAAGACAGATGATATTATCTAAAAATGGATAACAATGGTTAGCCTACTATTTTTATTCTTGTCTTAGTATAAATGTATTTTTCAACTCCTTTCCTGAGAACAAGTTTTGATTAATGAAGTTGGAAGGAGAGTAAAAGGTCACTCAGGGCAGAGAAGACTAACAGGGAAAGAGACAGTAAAAAGTTACAGTATATGAGTAAAAAAAAATTTATTACGTATTTTCTTCTTAGGTAAAATACTTATCTTAATTTCATAATTCAGAAAAGAAAAAAAATTGAAGTTAGGTGTATTTATTTACATTTCCAAGGTCAGAGAAAGCATGTGGTCAACTTTGCCATGCCATGTTTTCTCTTTTATGGCATGCTGCCAACAAATAATGTAAATCACAAGAAATCCTGAAATCTCTTGGTCAGGCATATTTTTAAATACCTTTTCAGCCAATACCAAACCAAGGTATCCCAATACATCATTCTTCTCCAGCCCTCCCTCATTAAAAATAAAACATATTAAGAAAGATGACAATACAAATAATGATAGCAAAGAAACCAAGAACAATGTCCAGTATCAAATTATTTTATTTCTCCATAATTAAAATCAAACTGATATAATATGAAATGGATATATATGAAATAGAAACATTAGGAATACAGAATTTTTTTCTAGATAAAAAAATGTATTGCTTATTCAACTTACTGTGATTCTCTTTATTTCCTTGGTTTATTTTATTTATTTTTTATAATTTATTTATATCTTTATTAAATAAAATTATTGATTATCTACTCTTTATACTAGACATATTCTAGGCTCAGGAAATAGAGCAATGGACCACAAAAGCCCATTTCTAGATGGAGTTTACTTTCAAATGAGAAATAATTACAATAATATTACATAAAATTGTGATGAGTCTTTTAAGAAAAAAAAGTCTAAATAAATATAGATCTGGTTTTAGGGGTTATAGTGAGATGAGAGGTGGGTTCTTTGAGGAGGTTAGATCTGAATGAATTTAGAAGGTAAGCCCTGAGAAGATTTATAGTAATAGTTTTTCAGGGAAAGGGTAGAGCAATTACAAAGATGTCATGCTTATCCTATTTAAGGAAAAGAAAAAGGCTAGGATTAATGATACATGGTAAGTTAGAGACAATATAAGGCAGATGTACACAGACATGTGGGCCTAGGAAATTATGGAAAAGTGTGTTTTTTTAAATTTTCTTCTGAACATAATATGAAGATATGAACATTTAAAATATATCAATCTGGCTTCTTGGTTAACCAGTTAAAAGGCTATTGCTATATTATGAGCAATAATCATTAATTGATAATAGTGGCATGAATCAGAAAAGTAATGGAAAAATATGAGCAGTTAAATTTGAAATATACAAATATATAAAAAAGAAAGAATGCAACTAGATAACATATGTTATATGCTAACTTTAATAGGAAGAATAATAAGAATATACTCATGTATCTTTTGATTAATGCAAAAAAAAGATAAAAAGGCAAATGTAAATTCAACCGTATTAGTAATATTAAATGTGAATGAATTAAGTAATCCAATCAAAATAAAGAGATTGCCGGACTAGATTAAAAACAAACAAGTAAACAAATATTAATATACAATTTTGTGCTTTCTATAGGAGATAAGTTATACATTCAAAAACATTTAAAAAATTAAGGAAAAGATGAAAAAAAGGTACTCTAGACAAACAGTAATTTAAAGAGATTTGAGTGACTATACTCTTATCAGAAAAAAATAGACTTTAAAACAAAAGATGTGACTGAAAATAAAGACAGACATTTTATAATAATAAAAGAATGAATCCATACATAAGGTATAATAATTATAACCATATGTATGCCTAATTACAGAGCACAAAATGCATGATGCAAAACACAGAGAGAAAAAATAGACAAATCCCATAATAGTTAGAGATTTTAACATTACACTTTCAATAATCGATAAAAGAACAAAACAGAATATTAACAATGCTATAGAGAACTTGACAACAGTATAAAACAAATAATCCTAACAGATATCTATAGAACACTCTCCCAAAACAGTAGAATCTATATTCTTCCCAATTGTGCAAGGGACATTCTTCAAGACAGATGATGTTCTAGGTCATAAAACAATATTTAATATGTTTAAAATGTTTGAAATTATATTAAAAAGTATAATTGACTACAATAAAATTAAATTAAAAATCAATAACAGAACAAAATTTGAGAAATTTTTAAGTATATGGAAATTAGACAACACAGCATGTGAAAACTACCACAAAAACACAATAGAAATTAGAAAATACTTTGAGATAAATGTGTACAAAACTCACCATACCAAAACTTATGATATACAGTGAAAGAAGTATTCAGAGGGAATGGTTCATCTCTTCCAATAGGAAGGAAAGTAGTTTATGGGAACAGTTATAAGCAGATTAGTATATTTAGTGATAAGAAAATGGAGAGCTTTTTTTGTGATTGCTTGTATTTTGTTCCATGAAATATAAAGCTAAATACCCTGCTAAGAATTAAGAAGTAAAAGAAGACTGAAGGAAGTTTGAGAAGACAGAAGAAATTATAAAATATCCTTCTCGAAATGTAGATGATAAATTGTCTAATGAAATGTAGTAGTGTTACTAAACACTGCTAAGGGCATCCTTAATTTTTATGGTCATAAATGTAAAGTGGCATCAATTAGTAAGTATTCATATTCAACTTCTCTGTGCCTATGGGGAATACAGTTGGATTTAATCCAGTCAACTTTTACAAAAGGAGAATAAAAGAAGGACAGAAGAGAAAGTGAGCTGAGAACTATGCTAGGGAGTAGATATGGTAATAAACAAATGGAGTTCAAGCAACATAAAAGGAAAAAGAGAACAGGAGGTAATCAAGTGAAAAAATGGAAGGGGCCAATGAATTGGAGGTAAAATTGCAAGTCAAATTGAAATAGCAATGAGAAGCAATACAAATCCCCACTTTACCTCCAAGCCCTGTATTGATATGGGACATGAGGTAACAAAACAAAACAAACAAAAATACTTCTCCTTTAAGAGGTTGTCAGGGAAAGCAATGTTTTCTGGGCATGGCTGAGTTAGAAAGATAAGATAAAGGGAATATATGTACTATCCTTAATCTCTATGCTTCCACTGAATTCTTAAAACTGAGGCTTTTCAAGACTTGGATTTTCCTGTTTTCCAAATTGGCACTCAATAAAAGTAAAAGAGGACACTAACCAACGCATTTTTGTGATGATAATATCCTTTTTCTTCTAACCTATGAGAATACAGAGGGTGACCCTACTACTAGCCAATTTGTCTTGCTGTGTGATAAAGTTTTCCCCCTCTAAAATTTAATTTGTGGGAATTGCTTATAAATGTATTCTGGGAACAATTTTGATTAAATCCAAATAAATGATAAATAGTATGCTTAAGTCCATTTATATTTATTTCTCCTTTGTTAACCATGTTGGCAACACCTCAAAATTTAGTGCTTTCTGCAAATTTCATTAGCAGGCAATTTATTCCCTCCCTGGAGATGATTAACAAAGATGGAAAACAAAACCTGACCTCATGCCAAGCTCCTGCAGCCCCCCTAGTAGCCACTTCCTCATAACTGGACACACTCCTATTTATCATCACCTTCCTTTGCACTGGCTCAGCCAGTATGCCAAATGATGTGACAGTATTCACATCCTAGCCAACTTGAAACAGGTTGGAATACTAACTTTTCTGGAACACTCCATGAAATGCTTCCGCTATTGACCCAATAAAACACATATTGTATTTCACAATGCTACTAGCTTTGTCCTTCTGCAAACAGACACAATATTTGGCATCATTTATATTTTTATAAGCCTATATACCATATTACTGAGTCTATTGTTCTCTGGTGTTTGTAGATTTCCCTTAAAGAAGAAAATAAGAACTGACATCACACATATCATATCACTCTGAATACTCACTCTGTTTGAAGTTTTCATCCTGTCTGCTTTTCCTCAAATGCCTGGCATTGTTCCAGTTCTTAATGATATTTCAAAGTCTTCGAAGTACTTTAACAAATGTAGGTCCATTTTTCCTACCTCTAAGTGATTGTGAGTTAGACTAATATTAATATTTTCTAAGTTCAACTTTAAATGTAGCCATGGAATCAAGTGTTTTTTGATTACTTTTTTTTCCCCCACTAATATCCTTGGTTAAGAAATTCTTGCCTAATTAATGGAATCAGTTGTGAAATTAGTCTGATTTGGCTATAAAAGCTTAGAATATTAGATTAACCTGTACTTTTTTCAAGTTTGTTATTTTCTTATTAAATAGCATGGTCTACATTATTATATGAGCTCAAAGTTAATTTTAATTATTACCTTGCAAAGCTGATTCAAAATCAGTTCACCATAAAAAGTACTTTAACTGCAATAGCTGGGATTTTGCTTTGTTTTTTAGGCTGTGTTTTACTTTGTTTATTTTACACATTCCAACATAAAAGTGAAACTTTGCTGTTATATATGTTAGAGAAAATTTGTCTGTGATACAAGCAAGTCTGACTTAGAAAATATTTTAAAATCTTAATTTTATGCAAACACGGAAACAAACTTGATTTCCTTCAATTTCTTGTCAATTATTATCAACAAAAATATAATTCATTTGCAAAACTCTGTAAAATATCACATTAAAGAAAACATAATTATTGGTAAATAGTTTTTGCAAACTTTTAATTGTACATATTTAATAATCTTGATAAAAAAGTTGAATATTGCATCTCTGAAAATTAAATGTGAACTTTAAAAAAACTTGCAGAACATCAGAGTGAATACTTTATATTTCCCAAGAGCAATAGAGAAACATCTTGTTACACTGTATTAATATAGGCATTGAACATTCCATCCTTGTTCTAATGTAACTAGATTTTTCTAGGTACTTGAGAATTTTTGAACAACTATTACTATAGTTAACAGACCAGTAGTAAGACTATTCATTATGTATTGTACATTTTGTATATGTGTTTTAATGTTTCCATTTTATTTTTCTCATAGACTGAAACATGTTGGTGGGTGGAGTACTTAACTAATTACTCATCATTCAGGTCCCGAGGGTTGCAAAATTAAAAGGGAAAACAAAAGCCATAATGCCCTGAAAAAAATCACTAAATAACTAATTTCTTACAAGATTAGTTTCTAATAAATATATCCACCTACTTGAAAAAACACTGATAGTTGAGCTAATGTGAAAGTTTGTATTTGTTTTTTATGGACCATTTCCATGGTCAGGGTTAGGTCAGGGACCTGCAATAAAGGATAAGGAGCTAAACAAAATTCTAAGAAGTAGAAATATTTGGGGGTCATGAGTCAGGAGTTATAGGTGAATTGAGGTGAGACTAGAAGACAAGCTTAAAAGCCAAGTGTGAAGTTTTTGAGTAGTGTGCCAAGAAGTTGGACTTTTTATGATGGGAAATTTGAAGCTACTGAAGGATTTAAGCAAAATTATATAAATAGAGTTGAGCTACAAGACAATTAACTTACCACAGAATAGTGGTTGGATGAGAAAAAAAAGTGGCATAAGGCAGGGAACTTGTTAAATAAATATTGCAAAAGGCCAGGACAGAAATAAATTAATATACGCAATAAATATTTATTAAGCTTATAGTATCTGTCAGGCATTCTTCAAGGTAATAAGAATACAGAAGTAAACACAACAGAACAAAATCTCTGACCTCACAGAGTTTACACAGGAGACAGACAATAAAAAATAATAATAATTAATTAATTAATTAATTAATTAATTAATGTGTGAGGAGATGTTAAATGATTTTGGAAAAAATAAACAGAGAAAGAAAATCAAGAGCATGAAATGAAAAATGGTGGGGAATTACAATTTTAAACAACTCACAGTAGGCTTTATGGAGAAGGGAATATTTGAGGAAAATCTTGAATGAGGAGGCAATATGAATATCTGGGAGAAACATGTTTCAGGCAGAAGGATTCAGGGGAAGGGCCTTAAGGCCAAAGGAAACCAGAATATTCAAGGGGGAAACAGAAAGTCAGCACAGCTGGAATAAGGTGATGTTAAGAGAAATAGAAAGTGAGATATTAGAGGGGCAATTGGGAGACCAAATAGGGGTTTATAAGACACTTTTATAAGATTGCTCTTTGCTCTGAGGAAATAGAAGTTATTGGAAGGTTTGAGCAGAGGAATGACATGCATCACCTTGTTTCATTTTTAAATAAATCAATGTTTTAAAGAAATAACTATATTTCAAAAAATAATTTTATTTTAAAGAAATAATCATGTTTTAAGGAAAAAAATATGAACAATATAGTGAAAATAAACTCTCAAGTAGGAGTAGGGGCGGTGCACAAGTACAAGCCAGACCTTGCAATAATAAAAGGTTAAAATAAAGAGGTGATTTAGACAAGGTTTGAGTAGTACAGGAGCTGAGAAGCAGTAACAAGGACCTGAATTGGGATAGCATTAATAGAAATGGAAAGGTCTAATCTAAATGAAGATTGATAGGGCTTATTAAATATGTGATGAAGATGGAGGGTATTTAATCACTACTCTCAGTTTTTCACTTAGGATGACCACTAGTGCTGTACCATCCTTAACAGAAACAGGTTAGTAGGGGGTAGAGGGCTAGTTTGGAGGAATAACAGCTGTTTTTAATCATATTAAATATGAGACGTTAGTAAACTCTAGAAGGGCACAGAACTCAGACACAAAGGTTAGAAAAAAACTGTATGTAATATTAAAGACAGATCCAGGTGTTGTGAGACCTGTAATTTATCAATTTGAGGGGGGAAGACATCTTTAAGAAAAATAAAGTAATATTGTAAATACAAAATTCTGTTTGGGATTTTGGAAGTGACTCATAAAAATGTGAACTACAGAAGTGTAAATATCACAATGAATTCATTTCTGGTGATACCACAGAATGGCTGAAATCTCCAAAGGAGTGACTTAAAACTAAATATTACTTTTGGGAACAAGGAGAAAAGACACTTAAAAATCAGAGAAAGTGGAAGAAGAACCAAGAAAGCAACATTACTGGGGTTCACGCTTTTGATTTCAGGAACTATAGGTGACTGAAATGGCCAAACATTTATAAATAGTTATATGACAAGCACTATGCTAGATCCTGGGAACTATCATCATAAGATATGGTGATTAGGAGCCTATTTCAGGAGGTTGTGGTAAAAGCCAGATTATAAAGGGCGACAAATAATCCAGAAGCCAAAAATGTATAGAGTACTCATTTAAGAAATATATCCACAATTACCTGATTTTCTTCTTTCTCATAAACTAATGACTGCTTTATTGGTTGAGTATGAAAATATACTGACTCTGTAAATAAATTAACTTGTTTTTTTACCCACATGAGGCAAATTAGCATATCTGAGACCAAGAACTCTCTAATTCCCCCAGAGACTTTTATGCTTAACTGAAACTATGTGTCTTAGAAAAAAATCATTTGAATTTACTCATAGATTTAGCCTCCTTTTTTTCTTTTTTCTTGTTTTTCTTTTTTCTTTTCTTTTTTTTTTTTTTTTTTTTTTTTTTTTTTTTTTTTTTTTTTTTTTTTTTTTTTTTTTTTTTTTTTTTTTTTTTTTTTTTTTTTTTTTTTTTTTTTTTAGGGCAGGATGTTTCTTGCTCAGCTAAAAAAAAATATTGCCATCATTTCTTATTTATACAATTACACAATTTTCATTAAAAGTAAGCTTTATGAATTTTCAAAATTCTCTAATGGTTTAAGATGTTTGGCAAAGAAAAATCAAATATCCTAAAATTATACTATATTTCACTGTTTTCCCTGCATTTAGTGATTTGATAACTTTAAAGGTACTTTTGTCTGTGTTGTTATATTTAATAGTTATATTACCATTTATGAGTCAATCAAAAATTTACTGAGTAATAAGGACTAAAAGTGTTGTTTTTCATATAGGATATAGAATTTAAGAATATTTTCTCTCTCTCTCTCTCTCACCCACATACCTCCCACACACATACACAAACACACATATACTTGGAGTCCATGAGAACTGTGATTTTGTCTTACCTAATTTTTTCTAGGGGAAACTTATTAAATAAGAAAACTTTTTAAAAGGCATTTTGCTTTCCCAAATGGCTTCAAAAACTCTACATAATCTTAGCTTCTATATTTTCCACATTTGATCCCTAAAGTTAGTATTAAATCAACTAGCTACTCTTAGGTAATCATTGTCAAAGTTTACAAATACTCTTCTAAAAAGTAATTTTTTTAAATTTTATTTTATTAGTTTCAAGTATACAGTACTACATTGATTAGACATTTATATAGTTTTTAAAATGACCCCTCTAATTGTTCTTTCTCTTCTCTGGCTCTCCATCTAGCCATTACATTACTGCTAACAGTATTCCCTATATTGTGCTCCCATCCCTATGATCATCTATCAAATACTAATTTGTACTTCTTAGAAAGTAATATTTAGAGGTAATGTACCCTCACTTTGCTGAAGCTAGGAACTGTATTGGATTATGTCTTTGGTATCACCAACAGCAATTACCTATTTTTGACATTTAGAAATAGAAACAAACTTATTATAATGGAAAGAAGACTGCCATTGGGAGGCCTGAATTTAAATGCAAGGCTCTCTAATAAATATCTGAGTGATGTCAGGTGTGATTTCTTACCTGTCAGTCCTACTTATTCAATCTTTAAAATAAGAATAACTATGCCATCTTCAAAGGAGTATGAGCTCACATATGCTCAATGCTGGCATTGAGTAGATTTGTTTTCAGCATTTTATAACCAATAGGAACTAAATATTGATAGAAAGTTAGCATTTATTTTCCAAATTCATTAAATGTTAGATAAAAGCAATATGAGTTGATTTGTACCCTTTTTCCAGATTTTTCCCCACCTAGGCCTGACTTGCTACTGAAGTGTCTTTAGGACTCAGGAGAAAGTTACAGGTATCTTTCCAGTGTGAATCTGTAGAAAGGAATTGTCTCAAATGTCTAGTTCAATTACTTTGTACCATTTTCTCCCCCATTCACAGATACTTTTTTCATGAACCAAGTAATCTTATTGCCTAACCCTAATTAAAAACTTGGTATAAAATAATTATTAAACTAACATATAATTGAACCATATTATCAAGTGATATTTCTTAACAGGTAACCAAGCTGTGTACTAATAAAATTCAAAATATTGTATTTAAAAAATATACAGTTTGGAAACTCATAAACAGATTTGTATTTCACTTTTGTGACAGGGTGGGAGAGTCAGCCACATTTTATTTTATTTTTAATTGTTCTGTGACAGAAAGTTAGAGACTAATGTGTATACATTAATTTATATGTTCATTTATTCATCAAATATATATTAATATAAGCTACGGTTCTTATCTTTATAGATATAACAGACACCAAAAAAAAGTTTCAAGCTTCTTACACTTAAAATATTAACAGGGAACAGACATATACAAATAATTATATATAATGTCTGAAAGTATTATATATTTAACTTTAATAACACACATTAAAAGGCATTTGTCTGTCCCCATTGTTACAATATAGTGAAAAGTTAAAATATTTAACAATGGGTTTAGCTGCAGAACTTTAAACTAAATTTAGATGTATATAATTCCAAAAAATATGATATTTCAGCCAAACCTTCCCACTTGGATATACTCAGGATTGAGACTTCCTTCCCTAGTGTCTCCAGCTTTTCTGTCTCTTTTATCTATCTCTAACAATCTGAGTCTCTCATTTAATGACAAAAACTTTCCCTTGAGCCATAACTCTAACCAGTATTCCACCTCTCTTCTTTTCAAAGCTCATTTTGTTGAAAGAGTTGTTTATTCTCAGTCTCTACTTCCTGGTACTCATGTGTGAGCTTACTACAGTCTAGCATTCACTCCTATTACTCAAATGAAACAATATTTTCTTAGTAAATTCAGTTATAACCTGTCAGCCTTTATTGATATGCCAAAGATAAGAAAAATTCTCTCATCAATTACATAATTACAATATAATCAGCATAAAAATTGGAGGAATAAATATAATAAGCTCTCAGTAGGCATGCAAATAAGCATTCAACATGCCACAGCCATAAGTCAAAATACATATGACCCTTGAACAACAGGGGTTTGAACTGCATGGGTCCACTTACATGTGGAATTTTTTCAATAATGTTTTTCAATAAGTACAGTACTGTAAATGTATTTTCTCTTCCTTATAATTTTCTTAATAATATTGTTTTTTATCTAGTTTACTATATTGCAAAATATAGTATGTAATACATATAACACACAAAATACGTGTTAATTGACTATCAGTAAGGCTTCTGGTTGATGATAGGCTATTAGTAAATTTTCAGAAGGCTATTAGTAAATTTTCAGGTAGTCAGAAGTTATACCATGGTTTTCAACAGCAGAGGAAGAGAGGTCTGACACATTTAACCCCAGTGTTATTCAAGGGTCAGCTATATTTCCCTATATCTTCAGAGTCTGGTAATAGAACAAGTCTGTTTAGAATACCTTATGATAGGTATTCCTATTTTTTTCTCTCCCAGTTTTTTAGAAGAAAGCCCAGAAAGGCTAAAGTTATTTATATAGGTGGCCAAGAGAAGGAAATGAAAGTTTTCAGAGGAAAGATGGATTAGGTCAAAGAAATACATCAAGAGGAATTTTTTGAAGTTTAAATGCATGGTGTAGTTCATATGTGCCTTATTCAGTGGCCATAGGAATATTCTATAAAGATGTCAACATTTTTCAAGATGTTTTAGAATATATTATGCTTTTTTAAGTATCATTTCACATGCTAAGTTGTCTTAGTTTCATTTGGGATATTTTAAATAATCAGCTAAATTTGACTTTACTGAATATAAACTGATATAAGCATTTCATTTTCTCTTTCATATTCAGATTAAAAAATGTTTTGCACTGTTTGGACCACTCTTCTCCTGCTTCCATCTGGAATGGCTATTTGTGACTTTTTCCTCAGGCCCTAACTTAAATCTTTGGAAATCCTTCTTAGCATCACTTGCTCCCATAATACACACACATGCACACATACCAAGTCTGAGTTGGGTATCTTCCATTGTACTCAGAGTATTCTGTACTTACTGCCTCCTTACCATCAGAGCGTTTATCATATCACCTTTTAATTGCCTGGAATTATCTCTGAAATACCTCGATTTAACCCCTTTCTCCCAAAATTCTAAGATCTTTGAAGAGATAACCTTTTCTCTTTCAACATTTTCACAAGAATCAAACATAGTTCCTGACATACATAAACATTTATAAATATCTGTTGAATGAACCAATGATTGAATAACTAACTTAAAAATGAATAAATTACATTTCCATGCCCACCTCAAGAGCTCTGGAAAACCATTCACATTTGGAGGGGTAAAATATATCAAATTTACTAAAGAACATTTTTTCAATATAAAAGCTTGAGTATACTCCTTCTCTACCATAGTCCCTGTGCTCTAGAGTATAATTAATTTTCTAGGAGTCAGAGGTCATGAAGATTTTAGAAAGGCTGTCCAACTGAACTACCTGATCCACCCCTCACTGAATATCTCTGCTATAGAAGGAAAATGAGGAATGAATGAATGATGGTTCCAAAGATAGTACTGATGGATATTCGAGTATAAGTGAGTCACCACAGCTTCTCCCAGACACTTAACATGAGCAAATCCAAATGGATCACCAAAATCAAATTCCATTTTACTAGCTAGGGCCTTTTGTTGTAGATAGGTCCTGTAAGTTTAGGTTACATTGGAAATTACATTCATTGCTTTTATTTTGTCAAGGTTTTTGCTTTATTCGACATTTTACTTTCTACGGCTTCCTGTCAAAAATGTTCACGTGAATTTTCATGGTGACTGAATTTTTTTTTATTCATTTGAAAAAATAATCAAATATCCTACTTCTCTGAATTCTGAGTAATTAATGACGTGTGTAGGAATTAGCAGCTGGAGGTAGCACATTGTGATTTTTTTCCTCGATCATTGTCCATAGTAAGTGCTTAAAATAAGCAAGAATCATTCATTATCTTCTCTACTTTAGAGATTTAATTTTAATAAATGCAAAAGAAATAGGAAAATAAAGTGACCCCATTGTGTTTGTTATTGCTTATGTTTTGTTTTGTTTTTTTTATTTTTCAAATCCCTGATTCAATAAGTATCAGCATTACTGCAAGTAAGGAATTCCACGATGATGGATAGTTGAACAGATGCTAGCCATGACCAAAATGTGTTGGTTGACGTTCTGAATGAATTGACAGACTGTACCATAGAACAAAGGTTTGCCTTCTATTGCTATGAATTTGCAATCAAAAACTGATATTTTCTATATCTAAGTTTCCAGTTCTCAAAAATCTCTTTATATATTGCAAATAGATAAAGTCAGAAAGTACTATCCTGAAATGGATGCTTATGCATCTTTCCACCCACATTCCAAGAACTCTGAATTTCCAATGTGTCCAATAGAAATCAGTGTGACTGCTGTTATAAAAGAGTGTATATCCATCTCCTTCCTCTGTATCTGCACAATTCCTACTTATCCAAGTCTCACCTCCCATCAAGATCCCATATCTAGGATCCTAGCCCACTCATTTTCTTATGTGAACCACTTCTCCCAATCCTTTTCTAGAGTCCCTATTTATGGAGATAACTGTGACAAGACTTTTTTTAAAAGTAATTTTAACCTTGCTTCTTATGGTGGGTTAACTATTGACATCATTCCAAAGATATTTTTTTCTCATAAATATTCTTAGAAGATATCACACTTGTATACAATTCTAAGGGAAATCATGAATAAGGCAATTTTCTATTGTCCTCTCCAAACTAGTTTGAGCCTAGGAGAGTTACACTTTCCTCTTAATTATACCATTATCAAAAAATGTGTACTAGCTCTTGTGAATGTAAGTATAATATTTCCATAGGAAAGAATACTAAGGTCTGAAAACTCTCTTTCTTCCAAATAAAAGCTTCCTACTTTCCATTTAATATATGAATGAAACAATATAACAAAAAATGTTCTGTTGATAAGTACAATGACCCAAAGATACCAGAAGCCCAATAAGGCCAAGAAAGTACTCTAATTGACACAAGGTGCCTAAACGCATATGTTAATATTAACCTTTTAGAATAAAATCTCAACTCTGCAAATGTCACTGCTTTCTAAGGTTCAGGGAAGTTCAATGCAAAAAAAAAAAAAAAAGTAGATTCTCTTTAGAAATAAAGGAATTATAAATTAACTCTGAGTGAAGAACCTTTTCCCCTGCTTTGAACATTGCTGAAGCTCCTTCTTTCAAGGAACCACAGTTGGCTTCCTGTCCTTCACTTGATATGATGTTAATTATATACCTGTCAGAATACCTACTCTATTTAGAAGGTGAGTTGCACATTTTCCAACAACCCACCACTTAGTTCTCTTCCAATTTTAAAATAGTGCTGACTGGTACTTTTTAATTAAGATTTGACAGTTAAAATTTGCATTCCAAAAGCTCCTTGAATTCTATGGAATTTAATTGCCTATTTTGTTCTACACACACACACACACACACACACACACACACACACACACACACCCTACCACAACCACCTCCACAGTCATTCCTGAACCACTTCACTGAACTTACAAATAGGCTTTCCTCTGCCTGGGTTTTCAATAACATAAGTTCCATATACTATAAGCAATTTGACATTTAAGTCATTGTAAGTCTGCATTTGCAATTTGATGTTCTGTTAATATAATTATTTGAAATATAAAAAATCTGGGTAACTTAAAATATTTGCTCTTGTTCTATTCATTAGCTACATTATATATAACTTACATTAGCTACAAACAAAGAAATTTGTTGCAGCTTACTAGATATCTTATAACTCTGTGGCTGATGCTGAGATTTTTATATGTATTAAGTAACAGAGACTATATAAATAGCTGGATTTTTACTTAACAAAAATAAAACTTAGACTCATAAAAAATTACGTTAATGCCAGTTATTATTTGCTATAACCATACGATGAAACACTTCTAGATAAAATTTGCTTTATTAATATAAACTTATTTCCTAAATATTTTAATAATATAAAATAAACATCAATTTTCAAATAAATTACTTATCAGGTATAGTGATAGCAGAAATGACTTTTTCAATGTCTATATGATTTTTTTTATGCCTACAGCACCTATTCTTCATAGGTGGTCTCCCATCCAAGTATTAACCAGGCCTGACCCTGCTTAGCTTCCGAGATCAGACAAGATTGGGCACATTCAGGATGTCATGGCCATAGACTGCTATATAATTTTTAAATATTTTTTATTAAATATAAAAAATGTTACATATCATAATATTGTTCTTCTGTATGTGACAGAAATAAACATACTTCAAAAAAGCACAAACGAGTTATTTATAAAAACAAGTTATTTCTAAATTGTATATGAATATTTCATTCTACTATTGCATTAGAGAAAACATATAAAAAGCACTAACTTATTAGTCATGGCAACTTGTTTTGCTAAATTGTTATAGAGTGGATTTATCTCAAATTACCAACACTTCTTTTGGTCCAGATGCCAAAAATGAAAAAAGATAGACTTGGATAGAGGGAGGAATCTTTGTTTCCTAAAATATTCAACTGTACTTAGCCATATCGAGTAAAATTATACAATATGAGTCAAAGTTTTGCTCTTTTTATACAACCTTAACATTAAGACAAGTTTCTTAGGTACCTCTTTTCAACACAATTATTAAACCTAAGTATATTCATCCTTGAAATTCTTAAGATGTTATTCAATGATGACTTTCTCCAGAGCTTTTAAAAAGGTTTCAGAGCCCACACAACGTAATATTCAAAATGTTCAGAATACATTACAAAACTTTTGACACACAAAGAATCGAAGACATTTGACTAATTCTCAGGAGAAAAGTCAATCAACAGATACTAACCCTAACATAATGTAAATGGGGAATTATCAATATGTTGATTTGCTGGGACTGCCATAACAACATGGGCTGCTTAAATAACAGAGGTTTATTTTCTCATAATTCTGGAGGTGACAAGTCCAAAATCAATGTACTGTCAATGTTGGTGTCTAGACCTCTTTTCCTGGCTTATAGGTGGCTGTCTTCTCACTGTGTCCTAAACATGACCTTTCTTCTGTATACATGCAAAATGACAGAGATATCTGGTGTTTCTTCCCATTATTATCTGAACACTAGTTCTATCAGATTAGGACCCCACCCTCATAACCTCATGTAACATTTATAACCTCCCTAAAGATCCTATCTCCAAATAAAGTCTCATTTGGAGTTAAAGTTTTGACACAGAAATTTTAGAGTAACACAATTCAGTTTTATAACAACTAGATATATTTTAAAGCACTATAAAAACTATGCTTCATGAAGTAAAGGTGAACAAATTTGAAATAATTTAAAAAAACAGAAGTTCTTAATAGATAAATAAAAATAAACCAAATAAAAAATTTTCACTAAAAAGTATAATTTATAAAATAATAATAATAATAATTAATAATGATAATAATAAATAAATTAAAATGTACTAATATGCTTAAATTATCAAAAAGAAGTCAGGAAAAGGGCAATAGAACAACTAAAATCAGAGAGAATAGAAAAAAAGATACAATTTTAAACCATATGAATAATTAAATGTAAATTTTTTAAACACAATTAAAATAGAGACTATAAGATTGACTTGAAATCAACATCTATGTCTGTCAGTCTCTCTAAATCTACTTTAAATAAATAATTAAAATAATAAAGTGAATATATTACTAAAATAATAATTGAAAAGAAGTTAGAGTGGCTAAATTAATATCAGATAAAGACTTTAGAACAAAAAATTACCAACAATAAAGAGGTACATTGCAAAATGATAAAAAGTTCAATACAATAGGAAGACATAACAATCCTAAATGTGTATGCTCCTAGTAACAGAGTTTCAAAATACATGAAGCCAAAAATCTTCAAAGGAGAAATAGACAAATCCACAAATGTAGTTGGAAGATTCAACATTACTCTCTCAGTAAGAAATTTAAAAATTTGACAAAACATCAGCAAGTATAAAAATACATTAACAGAATGATCAACCACCTTGTGCTCATTAATATTCATTTAAAAAATCCACCATCAGAATATCCTTTATTTTCAAATTTATCTGAAACATTTACCCAAAAAAAATATTCTGAGCCAAGATACATACCTGAACAAATTTAAAGGAATTAAAATCCTTCAAAGTCCATTCTTTGACCATGACATTATTTAACTAGAAATCAGTAACAGAAAAATATTTAAGAATTTCTCAAGTATTTGAAAATTTAAAAAATACACTCCTGGATAACTGATGTGTCAAATAGGAAGTCAAAAAAAATAGGATTAGTTAAAGCAGTGCTTAAATAGATATTTATATCATTAAGTGCTTATATTTAAAAAGATTAAAGGTCTTTAATCAATAATCTAAACTTAGAAAACAAGCATAAGACAAGTTAAATGCAAAGCAAGAAGAAGAAAGAAAATTATAAAGAACAGAAACTAACATAATCGAAGACTAAAAAACAATAGAAAAAAATCAATAAAACCAAAGCTTTTTGAAGAGATTGAAAAAATTCATAACCACTAGCCAGACTGACAAAGAAAAATATGAGAAGACACCAATAACCAATTGTAGGAATAAAAGAGGATATGTCAAAACATCCTATAGATATTTAAAAGTTGATAAGGCAATACTAAGAACAATTTTTTTCACCAAATTCACATAAATAAACTGAGTTAAATTCTTGAAGAACACAAGTAATAAAAATGACTTAACAATGATAATCTGAATAATCGTATATTTGTTAAATTAAAGTCATTCTTAAAAACATTCTAACAAAGAAAAATTAATGCCCAGATAAATTTACTTGCAATTTCTGCCAAACACTTAAGGAAGAAATAATACCTACCACTTATGCCTAAACTCTTTTAGAAAAGGGAAAAGAATTAAATACATTCCAACTTACTTTATGATGCCAGCATTTAGCAGTATTAGCAAAAACTCATAGAATTAATATGACTATGCTGCAAGATTCAAGGTCTATATTTATAAATTATTTTTCTACATCTAGCAAGTAACAAGTGAAAATTAAAATTAAGAAAAGCATACTTCTTAAAATAGTATCAAAACAATGAAATACTTAGATATACATGTAACAAAATAGGTAAAAGATATGAATACTGAAAGTTATAAAGTGAGGGTAAAAACATCAAAGACAAGTAAATTGAGAGAATTATTGTATTAATAGTTTGAAACACACAATATTTTTAAGTATTAATCTCCTGTATTAGGGTTTACTAGAGAAACAAAACCAGTGTGTGTGTTGGGGATGGGGTGCGCACACATGCACAAGAGTGAGGGAAGCGTGAGAGAGAGAGGAAGATAAGAGAGATATTGAGATTTATTTTAAGGAAATTACTCATGCAATTCTGAAGGCTGGCAAATTCAAACTCTTTAGGGTAGAGAGGTAGGCTGGAGATCCAGGGCAAATCTCATGCTAAAGTTCCAGTCCAAAGACTGACTGCTGGAAGAATTTCTTCTTGTCTAGGAAAAATCATTCTTTTGCTCTAATCAGTCCTTCAACTGATTAGATGAGGCTCACCCACATTACAGGAGCACTCCGCTTTACCCAAAGTCCATTAATTTCTATTTTAATCTCATCCAAAAACTCTCTTACAGAAACATCCAGAATAATGTTTGACAAAATCTCTAGATTTTGAACATGGTTGTTCTAGCCAAGGTGACACATGTAATTAACTACTGCAACTTTGAAACTAATAGAACTTCAATCATTACCCAGGAAGGCTGTTTTTTTGTTGTTCTTGTTTTTGTTTGTTTGTTTGTTTTGTCATAAGATAATGATAAAAGTTATATGGAAAAGCAAAGGTTCTAGATTACTTAAAATAACTTTGAAAACAAAGAATTATTTTGGAACACTTAACTACTTTTTTTAAAGAAAATATAAATCTATATAATAATTAAGATAGTGTATTATATGCAGAAGGATAAATATATACTTAAGTGGATTAGGTAGAGTCCAGTAAAAGACCCACACATATATGGTTAATAGATTTATAATAAGAAACATAGGCAATTCAAGAAGAAAGAATAATCTTTTCAACAAATTTCACTAGAACAATTTAACAGCTACATGTGAAAGAAAATAAAGGAGAAAGAGAGAGAGAAAGAGAGACAGAGAGAGAGAAAGAGGGAGAGAGAGAGAGAGAGAGAGAGAGAGAGAGAGAGAGAGAGAGAGAGAGAGAGAGAGAGAGAAGGCAGATAGATGAAGGAAGGGAGGGAAGAAGGGAGGCGGAAGAATATTTGGATTCAGCAAATATTTCTTAGATATGACACCAAAACCATAATCCATAAAAGTAAAATATGTATAAATTGGGCTTCATCAAAATTAAGAAGTACCATGTGAAAGCATAGTTAAGAGAATAAAAAAGAAAAGCTACAAAGAGAAATTATTTGAAAAACATATATCAAATAAAGAACTTTTTAGTAAAAATTATTGGGGTGACATTAACAAAATCAGTTTAGTGTATCATTCAACAGAAAATCATATATGTACTGCATTGTGTCACCCACAATATACTAAAACACTTAAAATTCAATATTAAAACAATTTTAAAAAACTTTCAGTTGGTTGACTCTGTTTTGTTGATGATTTCTTTTGCTGTGTAAAGATTTTTAGTTTGATATAGTCCCACTTATTTATTTTATTTCCTTTGCCTTTGAGTCAAACTCATAAAATACCCTACAAGACCAAGTTCCATGAGTTTAGTACCTATGTTTTCTTCTACACAATTTATTGTTTCAGGTCTTATATTTAGGTCTTTGAAACGTTTTGAATTAATTTTGGTGTATTGTGCAGATAGCAGTCTAGTTTCATTCTTTTGCATGTGGCTTTCCAATTTTCCCAGTACCATTTATTGAAGAGACTTTCTTTTCTTAATTATATGTTATACTGCTATCCAAAGTATTTAATATCCAAAGTACTTAATATCCAAAGTATTTAAAGCACTCATACAACTCAACAACAAAAAAACAAACAGTCCAATTAAAAAATGGCCAGAGGACCTGAACTTCTCCCAAGAACACATACAAACAGCCAACAGAGATGTAAAAAGATATTCAACTTTACTAGCTATTAGAAAAATGCACATCAAAACCACAATGAGATACTTCCTCATACCTGTTAGAATGGCTATCATCTACAGGACAAGTAATAACAAGTGTTGGGAGTTTGTGGAGAAAAAGGAACCCTCATATACTGCTGGTAGGAATGTAAATTGGTGTAGTCATTATGTAAAACAGTACAAAGGTTCCTCAAAAAATTAAGACTAGAGTTACCATATGACCCAGCAATCCCTCTTTTGGATATCTACTCAAAAGATTTGACAGCGTTATCCATAAAGATACATGTACCCGAATGTTCATTGCAGCATTATTCACAGTGGCCAAGACATGGAAACAACCGAAGTGCCCCTCGACAGATGATTGAATAAAGAAGATGTAGTATATCTATATAATGGAATATTACTCAGTCATAAGAAAAGATTAAATGAAATACTGCTGTTTGTGACAATATAGATAAATCTTGACATTATCATGCTAAGAAAAATAAGACCAAAAAAGTTTAGAACTATATGATTTCACTCGTTTGTGGTATATAAAACTGAAAACAACAAATGAACAAGACAAATGACAAGCAAAAACTCAGACACAAACAACAGTTTAGTGGTTACCAAAGAGAAGCGGGTGGGAGTGGTAGATAAGGGTAAAGGGGGTTAAATATCTGGTGATGGATGGAGATTTCACTTTGGGTGGTGAACATACAGATGATGCAACATACAGATGATGCATTGTAAAACTGTACACTTGAAACCTGTCTAATTGTATTAGCTAATGTCACCCCAATAAATTTAATAAAAAGATAGTAAAAAACTAATAAGAAATAGAAAAAGTTGAACACATACTTTATCAAAGTAAATAAATGGATGACAAATAAGCATGTGAAAACATGTTCAACATCATTAGGCATTAATGTAAAGTAAATTACATCTATAAAGATATGCCACTACAACCTATTAGAATGGATAACATTTTTTAAAAACTTGAAAACACAAAATGCTCTGGAAGAATCTCTCATCATGCTGGTGCAAATGCAAAGTGCTGCAGACATTTAGAAAACAATTTGTTGTTATCTTATAATGCTAAACCTTTACTTATCATATGATCCAGCAATCCCACATCTATATATTTACCTAAGATAAATGACTTGGGTGTGTATGTGTGTGTGTGTGTATGTATATACATACATACATACATACATACATACATACATACATACATAAGTGTTTATCATGACTTTATTCGTAATTAGCCAAAACTGTGAACAACTGAAATAGCCTTCAACTATGAATGAATAAACAAAATGTGGTATGGTCATACATATTCAGCAACTAAAGAAAATTACTGATACATGCAACAATATATGTGCATTGTTGTAAGTAAAAAAAGCCAGATTCAAAGGCTATATAATGTATGACTGCATTTATATAACATCTTTAAAAGGTAACAGAGAATAGATATGGCTACCAGAGGCTGAGATTTGAGGAAGGGGTTGACTAAAAGAAATAACAAGAGAGTTGTGGTGATAATTACATGATTAGATAAATTTGTCAAAACTGTAAAATTCTACACTAAAGTATAGATTTTACTCTTTTAAAACAAAATAAATATAGTAAAATAAAATACAGAATAGAGAAGAAATCTCTTTTGGATATTTCATTTGATGGCTCTCAGTGTAGTGCCCAGGCATTAATAATTTTTTGATTTGTTTTGTTTTTAACTCAGCTCTTTATTGATTTTCACAAGAATGCAAAGGGAAGTTACTATCATTTAATTCTTCATGGATGCTAGATTGGAATCTCCAGAGCCATTCTTAGAAGCCAGGAGCACAAATGTCACAGTTTTAGGAAGGTGATTTTTTGGTGCATGAGAAAGCCCCTGAGCTGAAAGTCAGGAGACCTATGTTTGTAATTCTGACTCTGTCGTCTTCTTGCTGTCTGTTCTTGGGCAAGTTACATGGCAGCTTGGTGGTATATTTGTTTTGTTTATAACAAGAGAGGTTTGACCTAGTGATCTCTACACTCTCTTCCATCTCTGACAAGCTACAATACGGAAGCTCAAGATTTCAGCCCTACATTAAACCTTAATTTAATATATGACTTTCAGTCACTTTAATTCTTCTGAGCCTCAAATTTTTTAACTGTTAAATTGGAAACAATATAAAAGAATGACATGAAAACCACATACTCCCTCTCTCTGTGATCTTACCAGCCCGCAAAACAGAAACTTCTTTTTTCTTGAAAATAATCAGTAGAAATCACTAATTACCCTCTCTCCACTATTCATTCCCCACAGGAGTAGGAATGATGAATTTAATTGCTAAAACAGCAAAATACTGGCAGACAGTCATCTTGATTTTTCTATTGTAAGGAGGCTGGTATGCTAAAGGTCACTTGTAACGGGGACACTTCTTTTCATGTGCTCTCTGCTCTCACCTTCATGTGCCTCACATCACAATCCCCTTCTCAGCTGTCTGCTGGCCCAATTCTCTCCACAGGTAGGTCCCAAATTGTAGGCTGGGAGTGGTTGTTCATGGGTATAAGGCAGCCCATTTTGGCCACAAAGAGTAATTAACAAATATCTGCATAATAATTGGATTTCTGGGAATGGGGAGAGCTCTGAATTGAAATGTTTGATTTCCAAAGGATAAGTAGTCTTCACTGTGACTGATATCAAGCTACCAAAATGCTGTCACTGAAAGCAGAGTTGGGAAGAGATACATAAATGTCTCATGGGAACCAGTACTAGTGGCTCTAGAATAGCACTATCTACAGATCCAAATCTTGCGTTCAAACAAATTTTACAAGCAATAAAAATGATATTCAAAACTATGCAAAAGCTTGACAGTATATTCCATTGGGGAGTGTGTGTTACTAATTGTTGCTGAGAGTGCAAAATAATATTAACCCATATTGAGGGGACTGTAACAATATCCATAAATAATACTTATGTATTTAAGTAAACAAACTCCTTTATATTGGATGGAAGCTTGTTGGCAAACAGGACATCCATATACCTCACAGTATCACAGATCACTTTTTAAACTATAAACCGAGAAAGTTACCTTTAAAATGGGAAAAAATAAACGTATGGACAATTTGTGTGACTTTTTAAATTTGCTTTGTAAATATAATATTTGTATTGTCGTTATGTGGGAGAATATTTTTTTGTCTTAGAAGATAAATTCTGAAATAGAGGTGAGGAGTCAACTTTCTTTTAAGTGGTTCAGAAAAAATAGTATGAATCTATATAAATAAGAATAATACAATAAATAAGCAAACAGCAATTTCTTAATAATTAGTGAAACAAAGTAAAGAATACACAAAATGGTGTATATTAAACTATTCTTTTAAATGTTTTATAATTTTAGTGTTTTTAGTATATAATTTTTCAAAATAAAAATTAAAAAATAAAAATATCAGACAAGAGGTCAAATATAAGTATATATGGCAGTCCCCAGACACCTGCAAGAGATTGGTTCCAGGACACCCCCCTCCTCCTGCAGATGCCAAAATTTATGGATACCCAAGTACGTATTATAAAATAGTATAGAACAATGCATACAGTCAGCTCTCTACATCCTTAGATTTCCAACTATGGACTGAAAATACTGTGTTTGGTTGAATATGAGGATGTGAAACCTGGAGATGTGGACTGACTGTACATACAAGTGTGTTTTTGTTATAATGTTGATGCAACAAAATGGTGCAAACAAATTAAATATCAATATTAGAAATGTGATTAAATAAATTATGATATCTATATGATGGATATAATAGTTGAAGTGATGATATAAATTTTTTATTTACTGTGATAGTCTTTGGATACTGGGTTTTTAACTAATTTAAATCTTTTTTTTCTTTTTCCTTATCTCTTTTCTAGTTTTTTTTCTGAAATGTTTGTTTTGTTGCAAAATTTAAAAATTGAAATCTGTAAAATCTAAATTTCATATATCTAATAGGATAAACTTCAGTATATTCAAACAATAGTATATTATTCAGTAATAAAAAGGAATGAGCTATCAAGCCATGAAAAGACATGGAGGAAACTTAAATGCACATTACTAAGTGAAAGAAGCCAATATGAAAAGGCTATTACTTTTCACTCTATTTGCACACTTCTTGAATGGGATTCCAGGTCTCCTGAAGTAATTTCCTATAACTTCTACAATAGGAATGTTGCTAAGTGTGTAGTTTTTCTAGGACTCTATTTCTTGGAGAAAGTTTCCTCTCCAAAGCCACAATAGTTAGATATTTGATATATAAGTAGTTTCTTAATTTTTTTTATTTGATTTCTATTTATTATGTGCACCTACAACCAAGTTTTAAAAATTGGTTTTAAGAGACATGACGGTATTTTTTTAGTGAAAATAAGATCCAGGTTTCAGTAAACTAAAATTATTTTTAATAAATGTACAAGGGAATTTTTAAATCAGAATATTCCTCATTTTTATCTATATGCAAATTACACTTTCTTCTTCACCATATTTTCATGCGTTGAATCCCAAATGCCCTCAAGAGTTACATAGAAAAGCAACAATTCAAATAGTGCCACACTGAAAGTATTGAAAAATACTCTGAATTTGATTTATTGCAGATTAATTTACACAAAATATTAAACTGTCATTCACTACCCTATAGAGGATCAAGTGTCTTTTAAAAAGCATTCTCTCTCTTGCTCTCTCTTTTTTCTAATGTAATGATTCTGTGACAACAGACGCTTCAAAAATCCCAGCCATAAACTATCTTTGGTAGAATCAAATCTATACTTCGAGAGTGAAAATATACCCTTGACCTCTTGCTGTCTTTTGTGATAAATTTAGGACTTTGTGTACCATACTGTTATGTTGAGCATGACTCTGTTTTCATACTTTCTAAATCCCTGGATTATTTTTAAAGCATCAGGATGGTTGAAACTCAAAACCTTTGAAATGGTCCACTAAGGGATAAGTCCCATATTCCTTTCTTGCTTCATACAGTAATCTGCCCTATGTTCTTTGGGCTCTCTAGAAATAGAATCATCATCATAATAAAGCCTCTGAGATCAGAAGGCACAGTGTGGGAAGCAAGGTCATGAATGCAGAGCTGTGGGGTTCTCACTCACAGCTCTTAAAACTGTTTCACTGCCTCAAGCTGCAGACTTTGCAACAGCGGTTTTGCTTCCTCTGCTAGAAACACCAAACTCCAGCCTGACTCCCCGTGGCATTTTTTAAGAACACAGTGTACATGTTTGTGCTCCCTAGCCTGAGCAGTAGGATCAGGAAAGCCTTACAGGAGCCAACAACGCATGTTTTCCTAGCAGACCAAAATTTTCCCATTGCATATGAAGAGTGAAACAACAGAACAAGAATTTGTAAAGCCTTGGTCAATCCAAATTTTACTATTCAAGGCACTTTTAATGGTTAGTTTTTTTCTAAGAGTCATCAAAGCATAGGGCAAACAACTTTGGGCTTGGGTTAAAAAAGAGCAAGCATCAAATTGACTCAGATCCTAGTAACTCTAGGAGAAATATTTAACATTTTATAAAGATAACTATAATCTCTGACAAGTTTGTTCAGAAAATTATGGAAAACAAAAAATCAATCTGATTTAAAAATGGACCAGAAACTTCAACAGACATCTCACAAAAAAAAAAAAAAAAAGATATATAGATGGCAAATGAGCATTGAAAAGATGCTCCACACATCACATGTTATCAGAAAAATGTAAATCAAAACTGCAGTGAGATACCACCGCACACCTATTAGACTGGCCAAATTCCAGAACACTGACAATACTGAATGCCAGCAAGGATGTGGAGCAGCAAGAACTCTCATTAACTGCTGGTGGGAACAAAAAATAGCACAGCTATTTTGGAAAAGAGTTTGGAAGTTTCTTATAAAACTAAGCATATCCATACCATAAGATCCAGCAATCACACTCCTTGACATTTTCCCAAAGAAGTTAGAAACTTAACATTTACACAAAAACCTGCACACAAATGTTTATAGTAGCATTATTTACAATTGTCAAAATGTAGAACAAAGATTCTCTTCAGTAGGTTAATGAATAAACTTTAGTACATCCAAACAATAGTATATTATTCAGCAATAAAGAGAAATGAACTATCAAGCCATGAGAAGACATGGAGGAAACTTAAATGCATATTACTAAGTGAAAGAAGCCAATACGAAAAGGCTATTACTTTTCACTCTATTTGCTCAGTCATACTGTATGATTCCAACTCTATAACACTTTAGAAAAGGCAAATCTATTGAGACAGTAAAAAGATTAGTGTTTCCCCGGGGTTGAGGGGATGAGGAGGGATAAATAAATGGAGCACAGAGGATTCTTAGGACAGCGAAAGGATATTTATTGTTAAGCACCTTCTATGGAAGAAGAGATTGATGTCCGAAGAAAATAACTTTCTCAAGTTCTCACCTCATTAAGTGGCAGAACTGAAGCAAATCTCTGACTCTACATTTCAAACTCAGTCATCTATCTAGTAGGTGAAGTATACTGTTGACACAAAATACTGGAGGTTCTTTGAACAGTGCTTTAGGGGACATTTAAATAGTTCATGAAATGATACTCAGTTCAAGGAACAAAGTAGAAAAAAGTATTTACTTTAACAAGACTATAGATTTTGATAATAATCATACTTTGAATTTTGAATGCTTACTATGGTAGATACTCTGCTGAGCACTTTATATACTTTCTCCTTGAATTGTCACAATCCATTATTTATTTGTAGCTAAATAAAGCTAACAGGGGGGACATGAAGATGAGTTATCCAAAGTTCTTTTCAAGTAAGAATGTTCTGTACAGCTGTGGAAAAATTAGGGCTCTCCAACTGTCAGTTCCTTGGGATCAGCCCCAGTTGCAGGCAATTGCCTAGCTCAAGATCACACCCTTCCAAGGGCAGCCTTCATTCAGTGACTGAGCAAGATGTATGTATTGATTCTTTTGGCCCTACATGAGACACTCCAATGGACAGCGATCTCTCCAGAGCCCCGGACATAGTTGGCCAAGAATCTGTGAGGCCTGCATCTCTGTTTGATTTCTTAGTCTGCCCTCTCTTGTCCACACCTAACCCCATTCTCTGCCCTCTCTTCCTTTCACAGGTATTGATCACTACTAAATATTCTGCACCTCAATCTCTGTCAACATTTACTTCCATGTAGCCCAATATGCAACAATTGACAATGCTATATTTGAAGTTTATATTTGGAATTGTAGTTAAACCATAAAAGAAAAAAATGTTTAAAAAATTATTTCACCTGCTTAGAAACAGATAAATTTATTATTTAGGTTGAATGACAAAGTAGTTTGATATGTGGGCCATAAATGATGGTTGTCCATTTGTAATACAATATTAATGATTTATTTATTCAAGATACATTCATTAAGTACTTATTTATCAGAGACTATACTACACATTGGGGATACAAAGACAAATTAAGACTGCCATTGGGAATGTAGCAACAAATAGAGTGAAAAGAGAGACATTTAAAAGCATGTGAAGAACTTAACGAGAGAATTCTGTAGGAGGGGTTATGAAGGAATCACCAAAATTATATAGATAAATTATAGGCTTTAAAGTATTAGTAGGAGTAAATTGTATACATACAAATTTAAAGGATTTTAGATTGTGTTTTGAATATACTTCTATATTTAAATTTTTTAAATGTTTCAAACAATGTCAGCATCATTAGAATAAGTGTGTCATTTCTTAGTAACTTTTTTTAAGAGAAAGTACTTTCTCCATATATATATATATTTTTTATATATTTGGGCTCCCTTAGTATTTCCATTAAAGTATATATCATATACTCTAGATTGTTAACTACGATACAATTTTATTAAGATACTATCTTCTAAGTTATTATACTATATACTTTACATTGTTTTCCTAGCTAAATAATGAAGTTATTTGAAACATATATTTATTCCCTAAGAAGGGTTATATATACAAGCAAGAGAACTGCATTAAAGGAGATGGGGCCTAGGTTGACCTTCAGTAGCTATCATCACGTTCTCCTGTGATAATTAAGGGTTGAAGACAGACATCATTATATATTCTTCCTATAAAAGTTTCATTTTAAAAAGAAGTTATTCAGATTCTGTGATCAACGATAGCCCTTGGTCTCTGATCATTCCCCTGTGTAGCTTTGCTGCATTTTTTCCTCTCCTTCCCACTCCCCCAACAAATGCCTTTCCTAATGAAAATAGCCTGTTTTTAAATTACTCTGCTTTTGTGTCTGAGGGAAACAGACTGAAATCTCAACTCTGACTCCCTATCTCTCCTTCCACCTCAAAGCCCCTCTTCTCACTTATAATTGCATCCTCTGTTCTTGGAAGACTGTACTGACAGTAGTTTTATGACCCAGGATTTTTCAATTTCTTATCCAAAGCCAACCTCATCTCAAGTTCCAAAATTTACAGGCATAGGAGATGACATATGGAATTAAACTCTTGATAGATCTTTAACAGCAGCCTCCTTTTGGCAGTAGACAAGGCTCTCTGACAGAAGGAAAACTAGGGAAAACATGCTCTTCATTGTACAGATAGGTATTCTCCTCTTTCTT
Source organism: Macroglossus sobrinus (assembly GCA_004027375.1). Lineage (NCBI taxonomy): Eukaryota > Metazoa > Chordata > Mammalia > Chiroptera > Pteropodidae > Macroglossus > Macroglossus sobrinus. The sequence continues at coordinate 987,366 of PVKZ01000174.1, forward strand.
CTATAAGTTCTCTTTGACCCATCCTTCCCCTCATCCCTCACCACTCCTCACCCCAAACCATGAACCAACCATGGTGGAGAAAACTGACTCACCTTTTTGAATAGCTTCAAATGTTAGAAGTTAAGAAACCATGAAAATCTCATAAAAAAAAAAAGTTAACAGTGACCCACATAAAGTAAAATGAAACCTTTTGGAATGTTGAATGTAACTGAATGCCCATCTGTTTTCTTCAGTGCTTTCTGGGATTTGCTGTTGTTCTAGCTACTATATTGTTCGAAGAACTACCTGTATCCACCTGTGCATTCCTCCAGCATCTTCTCTAGGCTTGTTGACTCAAAACAAAAAACAAAAAAACTAATTACATTGTTTTTCTTCATTTTGCTTCTTTGGGTTTTATCTTGGAGATGCCAATAACCCCTCTCCTTTTTATAGTAAATAATCCTCATTTGGTCCATTTTCTCATCATCTGTGAAGCATAACTTCTCTAAACCTATTACTCTTCTTTGGACTTCATCCAATTTCCCTGATTGGCTTCAGGAGAACTTTACTAATGAAAGAGTATCAGAAATAGTAAAATCTTGTCAGCAAATAGTAGTTTAAACAAACATATTGTCCGCCATTTAGGAGATTATTTTTTAATTGGGTATTCTCTTAAATAAAAATTAACAGTTTAAATATTTATAAATATTACCTCAGGTCATATATTCGCAAAGAATTTCTGAATCTACTTCTCATTCAGAATTACAGGGATCAATTTATTATTATGGGGCCCAGAGGCACCTAAAATATTCAATTAGGTTTTTCAAAAATATTTTTCTCTTATAATGATAAATATGGGATATTTTTGAAGCAGGTACCAGCCTCAATTTATTTATTTTTGAGAGCAAAATTACCTTATTAATTTATTCTAAGATTTGAGGAATTTCTTTTTAAAATGGGCACTATTTTTCTGCAATTGTATCACTGTTTTATACAAATTCATATATTTCATAATTTCTAGCCTAAGACAATTAGAACACCAGAACTAAGTTTGATTGCAAGTTTAAATCCACATATATTTATAAAGTACATCTTGGGGGTTGATTCACATTCAGCTTGGCTAGATTTTAGATCATACCGCCTACCCTCAAACATTTTTTTCTTCTGTAATTTAACACTACAGAGACAAAGCTTTTCCCCTTTGGTAGATCAAAAGGTTTTGGTTTTGGTTAAATTGTCTCTTAGTCTCTGTTTTAGTTGTACCAAATGCTTGCAGGATCTCCCTTTATTTTTAAACTCTGGAAATTCAACAATTTCACCTTTGCATATCTAGGTATATGTCATTTTAAAAACATTTATATGTGCCTGTTTGACTTATAGATTCAGGCCCTTCAGTCTAGCTAATCTTTTCTATTGATTATATTTTTGTTCTATTTACTTCTTGGTTGCATTGCTGAGTGTCAGTTATCTAGATGATTTCTCTTTAATCACTTTCATCATATTTTCTGTTTTCTTAATTCTCAAAAAAAATTCAAATGCTTTAAATATCTCTAGTTTTTAAAAAATATTACTGATTTAGTTTTGTGTAGTCTAAATTTTACTCTAACATTTTCAATTCTGTTGTAGCAACATTTCCTCAGCTTCCTTCTTAAATTTGATAGTTATTTCATGCAATATTTTATATTTTCCTATTTTCATTAATTTCATTTTTAAATTTGTTTTTAATTGTAAAAAATACATAATATAAAAATTACCATCTTAACCATTTCTAAGTACAGTTTAGTAGTGTTAATTATATTCAGTTTTTAATAACCGATCACCAGAATTTTTTCATCTTGCAAAACTGAAACTCCATACACATTGAACTATTCACATTTCCTCTCACTTCAGTCCCTAGCAACCACCACTCTACATTCTATTGTGACTTTGACTACTGTAGACACCTCATATATGCGAAATCATACAATATTTGGCTTTTGGTAACTAGCTTCTTTCACTTAATATATTGTCTTCTAGGTTCATCTGGCTGTAGCAGGATTCAGAACTTCTTCTCTTTTAAAAGATCAGTTATACTCTATTGTGTGTATATACCATGTTTATTTATCCATTTATCCATGATTGATACTTGGGTTGCTTCCACCTCTTGGCTATTATGAATAGTACTGTTATGAATGAGTATGCTATTTTTATTCATTTTCTCGAGAATAAAAATTGCTTTCTCAAACATTTGTTTGGTTAAATGTTACAAAATATGTTCTCACAAGCTCTGACTATATATATATATATATATATATATATATATATATATATATATATATATATATACATGTAATGAGATGTGTTTATTGATCTACTTTTATGTCCTGTTTACTTGTCTTTAGATAAGGACAGGTCTACCCAATCACCTCTGTGACTAGGTTCTCAGTACGTCCCTTCTCTATGAAATGAACACTATTTGTCATTTCCTTTTTAAAAGTAAGCTGTAGTATCAGTTGATACAGGTCTTCAATGCCAGTTTAGTGACTCAGTAGCCTGAGGTAGTTGGTAGGGAAGCACAGAACTTTGTCTCTGTGGACTTTTCTTCTTTCTTTATTTAAACTGAAGGATGAACTTTTTTCAATATCATTTCTCCACTTTGCCTCCTTTCAAGCATATGATATAGTGTGTCTAGTCTTTTTCCTAGAATTTCTTCACCTACATTTGAGAAACTGACCTAAAGCAACTGTGCAGAATTCTGCAGTTTTATAAAATATTCCTTGTATTGTAGTTTAAAAAAACACACCTTATTCAAATTATAATTAACTGTGCACTTGTTCACCTCAACAACACAGTTTAGATAAGTCAAATTCCATGTTTGATAAAAACATCTAAATATGGAAGCTACTTTTAACCACATCGGATGAAAATGAAGTTCCTTAGTATGAATAATTTTATGATAGGTAACCTAGAACCTCTAAGCAATTAAGACTTTGTTCTAAATAGCCAAAAACCTTGGAAACTGGTAAGAACTGCTTTATAGATTTAAGGTGCAAATACTTTGTAATTCATTTTTTTATACATAAAATTAAATTAAAATGGTTTAGAGAGCCCACTTGCCAAATGGATAGAAGACCAATTAATTGCCACATGGTGTCATGATTGATTGTTGTTCTTCCATCTGACCTGCTGGTTGATACAAGTTGCAGCCAAGTTCCCAGGACATGCTGGCATTGTCTACTATAGAAGGCTATTCTGTAGACTCTGTTCCCTGAGTGTTTGCTCACCAGGTTGTCCCTGCTACATTCCCCAGGAACTAACCTTTACTGTTCACCCCTAGTTAAACACACAGTGCTTCTCCTCGTTGCAGCTGGGTCAGATTAGATTAAGTGTCTCCCCTTGAAGAACCTACATGATTCTCTACCTTTCCAGGCTCTCAAAACCCAACTAGGATACAGTTGACTGCTTTCCTCTTTTAGCCCTGGTAAATTAAGAGGGTGATTCCATTTAATCCAAGCAATAAAGTGTTCTATATTCTCCTCTAAGGCAGTCTTAGAAGATTTTTTTCCGAGTTAACAATTCTTTCTCTATAATCCTTAATCACAAACTGTAATGATGTCTCTTGCTGCATAAAGTTGAATTGCCTCCATAAAGGGCCATTCGCTGGAAAAGTGATTCTTTTTATTTTCTTTTGTTTTTAGGAGTGGTGGTGGTAGTGAAAGGCTCAAGAAGAAATTTTCCTGACAACAGTCATTTTAGTCAAAATGACTCCCTGTCATTTCTTCGACTATAGAAGGTTATATATATATATACATATATATATATATATATATATATATGTATATATATATATATATACACACACACACACACACACATATATACACACACATATATAGTGGAAAGACAGTCTAATACATACATATTTACTTAAGACGATTATCCTCATATGTAATAAAGTACTATACATGTTGTTTGAGTGTCTTGGCAAAATTCTCCTTTCTAAGTATATCTTACTAATTGACTTCCTACAGAATGTTTGTGATTTACATTATTTAAGGCACTTTATAACTTTAAAGAGATCTCTTAGAGAATGAAGGCATCCCTTTACAAATAGTAGTGGCACCATAGTAGCATACTAGTAGAACAAAAGTTTGATATTTTTCCTTTTGGGACAATAGGGATACAAACAAAAGTTTAATATTTTTCCTTTTGGGACAGTGGAGATGCCCTAGAATCAAAGAAGAATTAATTGTTCAATACACTGGAATCAATGGTAGGGTACCATTTATACCTCCAAAAGGAGGTAAAGATATATTACTTTAACCAAGAACATAATATGTGCACATAATAACTAGAATTAGACATGCTTCATGCATAATCTCCTTTAAATATCTCAATAGTCTTATGGGGCAGATAATATATACCAAATCATATGTTAGGAAAAAGATTCCTGAGGACATTAAGTAATATGCCATGGTTCATACAACTTGTAATTGGTACAGAAAGTGTTCAAACTCTGATAAAGCTGGTCACCAAGTTCATGTCCTTCATCATGTGCTGTACACTTTAGCATGAGAAATATTTCTTTTAATTATAATACTAAAAATTCATATTCCTTTTTGGTTTATAAACTGCTGTCTTACAAGTTATTAAATTCTTAAGACAATCATGAGGTATCTATTACTAATAATCATGATTACTAATAATCATGACTATTATAATCCTCATTTCACAAACAAAAGAAATAAAAGTTCTTAAGTAAATTGACTAAGATTTCTTAGCTCAGTGGTCTCCAACCTTTTTGGCACGAGGGACTGGTGATCCTATGAGGATCTAATGCCTGATGATTGAAGGAGGAGCTGTGGCAGTGATACTAGTGCTGGGGAGTGGTTGCAAATACAGATGAAGCTTCATTCACTAACCTGCCAGTCACTTCTTGCTGTGCAGCTCAGTTCCTAACAGGACTCTTACCTCCTCTAGTAAAGAGTGGAAGACCAAGTCTAGATGCTTCCAAAATCTCTGTATCAACACACTTGGATAGACCTAGTAATACATGGGACTTTTTGAAAAAGAGGTAGCAGTGCCAGTGTTAGGCTAGGACAACTGGAAAGGTCAAAGGGTAATTGCATGAAATCAAAGAGGTGGAAAATCATTTTTCTTACTATTTATCTAGACAAATGTCTAGTGCAACTTGACTTTAAAACTAGAGACCATTAAAACAACTAAAAGAAGTATTTAGGGACATTAAACCATAGTAATTCTGCCAAACAAAAAAGGATAAAACATGAAACTGTATCTTTAGACATATAAAAACATAAAAGAAACCTAACTATAAAATATATTTAGGTTTTTTTACAACTTCAAACACAGTTCTGGACCAGGATTTTTATTCACCACTATGTTTTAGGACAGAGACACCAGGACAATATGGTGTTATTTCTGACTTAGTTTAGTACATTAACTAAAAGGTTCTACAGAATTATTTTGATTTTATTTATTTGGTTTTGTATACCTATTTTTTTGTTGTTGTTGTTACCTTGCCATGCTTTCAAAACAATGACAAGCCTTTCAATTACAAGTACTCAGAATTCGTTTCTTAGTTTAGCAGGCATGACAATAGATTGTTTTTCTTGAAGTCATATAATGTGTTTCATTAACTTGGAGAATAGTAGCCACTGCAATACTGCTCCTCATCCTTCTGAGCAAATAAAAGGAGGCAATGAGGCATATATGTTTCTCTATAGTTGAGAAAAAGCTGGACAAATGTAGTACCATGAATAATAGACATAGAAAAATCCAGTTTACCTTTTAATGGGATTTAGTAGACATTTAACAAGCTTTGCCACCTTTCTAGCCCACTACTAACATCTTGCATGCAAAGATAAAGAAAAATCATCATGTTTTAAAAAAATACACATATGTTTTTTAAAGGGAAATCAGAAAAAAAATATAAAATGGAGATAGGTCTTGATCCTTCAGGATCTATTATCCCACTCAGTAAATCCATTCTGTAACCTTTATGAAGGGTCTGAGTTTCCCTTCTCATTCACACTCTTCCTCATTGAGAGTGTCAGAAAAAAGCTTCCATGGCCTTAGCACTGCAATATCTAAATATCCACTCATTAAGACTACTGGCCTCCTCTTCCATCATTCATCCAATCAGCACCCATGAAGGCCACTCCTGACCTCCATGTTGCCAAGTCCAATTAACAGTCTCTGTTCTCTCTTGTACTCTTAGCACAATATTATTATCCTGGTTCCCCTCTATTCCTTCTAATGGTTCATTCTTAGTTGCCTTTGCCCACTCTTTTCAACCCAAATAATATTAGAATCACTCAGGTTCTATTCATGGTGTCAAATTCTCATTTACAATCCTGACTCTTTTATCTCGACTTGTAATCTATCATTTGTGACTCAAGGCCTCCCAAACTAAATTCTTGGTCTCCCACAAATCACCCCCTATTATTTTTTTCCCATTTTTATCATCTCAGTAAGCAGCAATTTCATCTTATACATTTCCTAATTCTGAAACCTGAGTGTATTCCTAACATATATTCCTCTTTATGCCCCACATCCATGCCATCGCATGTATTTCTGTGCACACAAGATATTTCTTAACTCTAGCCAGTTGTCTTCACCTCTGTTGTATCTGCACTGTTGCACCTCTAGTTTAGGCAATAGAAAAACCTCATATTTGGACATACTGCTTAAATTCACTCTCCATTTAGCAGGCTGAGATGTTTTTATAAAGTATAATTCATATCACTCCCCCTTTCTTCCCACATTAAAACTTCCCTGTGCAATCATCTCCTCCTCTCCTTTTTCTATTGAATAACTCCAAATCACCTTTCATTTCTCATATCAAATCTTACTTCAGAAAGACCTTCACTTGCCTCACAATATACATTAAATTGTTCTTATTGTCATATTTCATAAAACCTCTGTGACATTTAAATATAATATAAAATGATATTGAATGGCACTTACCTTGAAATTTCCGCTGAAGACTAAAGTTGAGCATAATAGAACCATAATCTCACATTCTCAGAAGAGTTGCAGGACTTATTAAAATGTATTTATATTAATTCTTCAACCATCAACCCTCATCACCAAACTCTAGGAGTAAAAAAGAAGTACAGAATTTTAAGATTCATTGAGCAGAGAAGCCCTTTCTTCTTTACAAAGGAGTAGTTTTTTCCACAACTCAAAGTCAAATAAAGGGTAAAAAGATCATTTGATCACTCCCAAAATTAATGAGAATTAGGTACTCTGAAGGCACTAAGTACTGCAATACAACTGAATCATGAATAAAATATATTTGAAAGTGTCACTTTTCTTTTAGAAATCAGACATATTTCTAATGGTAAACAAATGAAACAACCAAATGAAAAGAACATTAGCTGAAGTAAGATGATTAAAAAGTCAAAGTGAGAATCTCTGTTTCCATCTGAATGTTGAGTACTGGAAAATAAGATTTGGGGCCTCTGCAAGGCAGTGGAGCTGAACCTAACACTTTTGACATGAAGGGAGCCAGATGCTCAAGAGGTCTCATATTGGTTGTACCTTCCTGGAGGAAGATAAAAAAAATATATTATCCTGGAGAAAATCATCTCTATAACAGAGGTGAGATTTTGAACTGGATTTGAGATTTGTGACTGGACTCGATTCTCTAATGTCTGAAATGAGACTATTCTACCTTAAAGAAAACTGAAATTTATGGATCTGCCTGAGATACTATCAATAATTGGGGGAGAGTGAGTCAACGGACTATGTTAGATACCAATAGTGGGAGAAGACTAAAGCTTTATCTCAGTTATGTCCAACTAAGGTCTGTACATCCAATAAAATATTACATTGTGTCTAAATATTCTTCTTTAATATCTAATTTTCTTGTTAGATTATAAATCTCATAAGGGCAATAGTCATGTTTGACACTTTCATCAACAAATGTGGAGCTACAGACCACTTTTGGAATAATTCCAACTCAGATTTTCAAATATAGGTAAAGATGTCTCAGGAAAATCACCAGAAAAAAAAGTGGCCTAAAATCAAGTCCTTGTGAAAGTAGCCTTTCACATTTCTACTTCTTCAGTCAGTTAAAAAACAGGCAGAACAAAACAGTGATATAATTTAAAAACAAAGTTATTTAGGCCTAGATTTGTTTTCTTCCCCATCAGTTAAATGTTAAGCCATAATCTCAGTATGCTCATAGTAATTAAGTCATTTGATCAGGATTACAGTTTTAGTTATATTTTGCTGCATATCAAAATAGCTCCAAACATTATGGCTTAATTAATGATTAATACTTATACCTCTGTGGCCTGGAAAAGGCTCAGCTGGACAGATCTTCTGCAGTTCATATCTGGGGTCTCTAGTGCTTACAGTTGGAGAGCAGCTAGGGCTGAACATCTATATTGTTTCCCCACATGAAGAGATTCGGGCTGCTTCGAGGGAGTTGATTTTTAAAGGGGCAGTGCCAGTGTTAACTGCTTATGAAGACTGTGCATGTGTACACTTGCTAATATCTCACTGGCCAAAGCAAATCACATGAACAAGTCCAGAGGTAACATAATTAGAAACAGCACATGGATGTGAATATTAGAATGTATGTTCATTGGAGATCTCCATTAAAAATTATACCATAGCCACACAAAGAGTCATGGATAGAGCTAAACTGAACTCAGGTTTGTCCGACTCCAAGGGTTATGACACACCACAGTAAAATGGCTTCTCAGTCATTATATGGTGCTTTTCTCACTGTAACTTCAAAATCTAGCAATAATAAAGAATAAAAAAAAAATGAGAAAAAATTTCTCTAAATACCAGTTTTGTTGTTTTCCACAATTCTGTTTTCTTGACTAATGGCTTGAATATATTATTTATACCAGATCTAGCCAGAACAGACTCCAAGGTCATCTTTACTTAAAATTCTAATCATGTGCTTCTCTTTCCTGCATTTTTTTTGCCTCGACTTCTAATACCCTAAATTCTAATGATAGAATATATGAGGAGAATATTTTTCTTGTTGCAGGCCCTTTCTCTTTCATATCCTCTACACAACAGAAATCCGGGCACATGCACGTGATCATGCATGCACGCACATGCACACACTCACCTACACACACACTATGGTGTTTGGTACCCAAAGAACAATTTTATAATTTACACATTTCCTAACTACATGGTTATAATATTTCCATTCTACAGAAGCCTTAGAAATGTTACATGTAATGCTTACATTACTACTTACTGCATAAGGTTATTTCTAAGACTAGACTTAATTGAAGTAGCTTTACTGAAAAGACTAAAATGTACTGTTTAAATTTTTGTAAGAAATAGCAAAATGTTCCCAAAAAGGAGCAGGAGAACTTAAAGCCACTGATAAATGTACCATTTTCATATGAAATAATGAATTAAAAAATGATATACGATAAATTTTAACAAAAGCTGGTCAATGGCACGATATTCTGGCAAACCTAAAGTTTAGGAAAAGAGAAAATTATGCAGAGTTCTGGCAAGATTAGGTAATATTTGATATTTTTTTTCAACTGCGGAAGATATTAATGGAAGCTAAGTATAGACCAATTTCTAAGCTTGAAACTTTGAGGTTTATAAATGTGTCACATTAGAAATAGTATCAACTTTGTTCTAATTTTTATGTAATTAGCCTTAGAGTAACCTTGAAATTACAGAAATACAGAGTTTTCTTTTTTCCTTTCTCTAACATTGATATTACCACTGTGTCACTGATTATAATAATTGTATAGATTAGTATTTGAACCTATGACCTTTCCATATCAAAGATCATGCAATTTGCTTCTTGAAATAGTAATTACATAACATTGAAGTCTGGTACAACACATTTAGGTTGTATAATAGGTAGTTGTTTCTAATAAAGTAAATAATATAGCTTCTCCCTCATGACATAATACTGAGTTAACAAAAGAGTTTACGTAGTCTCCAGGGTTGCAGATATAAAATTTACATTTGTAAACAGAGTATCTTCTAGACAATGATATATATTACTTTCTCTATATTCCCAGCTCCAAGCATGCTTCTGGAACTTTTTAGAAAATTAGCAAAATAGCTGATCTATATTTTGTTGTTGTTAGAGTTTGTTTAATATTCCTGGAAATAATCATATCAATGCTAGAAAATAGACAAAGGATCTACACAGTCCATACACACTCATGCTCTATATGACACAGAAAATTCCAATAGAACTGCATAGACTTGATTATACACAAGTTAGTTTTGGAAAAGCCAACGAGAAATACAAGGTTTTGTTGATTCATGAAGCCATTTTGTGGATATCAGTTACATCACTCATTCAACATGAGTGTTGATTATAAATGATACTACCTAAGCTGTATTTGTGCTAGTTGGTTTTGTCACCTTCCTCCTACTAGTAACACTTGGCAAACACATATGCTACCAGCTTAAATTCCAATAAAAACTAATTAACTGAGAAACTAGTTATAGGCAGAAGGCTATGATTGCCTGTAATGAGATAATTGAAACTCTTGAGAAACTAAAAAACTTTGTCACTTGGAAAGAACTTACATATGTAAGTGACAGATTAAAAGTGTCATAAATAAGGTTCAGTTGAACCTATCAGAGTTTATGTATATCCATGAGAAATTCATTAAAATACCCTTTGTCTGATGCATACAACTTTAGAAAACTAAGAATTCTCTTGGACCTATTTAATTTCTATTTATGAAAATATTCAAAGATTGCTGCTTTTGCATTTTTGCCTCCAGATTCTAAAATGGTGTTCTGATTTAAAGAGAAAAAAATTATTTTTTCTACTTTAGATTTTTCTCCTAAGATAATTATTGATACATGTATTGGTTTTATGCAAATATATCTATTGTTTCCTTCTACTTTAAACTTCTTATTTAAAAAAAGTATTCCCTAAATGACTCCTTTAAGAAAATCCCTAACATCTTAAATCTCTCATAGGAAATTAGATTTTTACATAGTTTTAAAGATATCTTTTTGATTTCTCACTTGGGTGAAATTTTAGAAAATTCTTTACATTACTTTCTCAGTTTATTTTGTTCTGCTATTGTCACTAAAGATATGTTAGCATAATATTTCATCATATTTTATTTAAAGTGTGTTAACATGGCATTGGGACATTTTGACTTCTGAATTATACATCGGTGGTAAGTAAAGTACTCTTCTACAAAGGCATAAGCATAAGCTCAATGTAGAACTCTATTCTTTTGCCTCTTTCTGTGACCATATTCCCATTCCCTGTCCACACTCCCAGTTTATTTCATCTCCAGAATAGAATTTCTAGTTTTCTTCATACTTCAGTAAATGCTTCTTTACCTCTCCTTGTTCCTCCTTTTAAGATTTTATCATACCTAATTAAAATCTATTTCCTGGTAGACTACAGCCTTTACAGAGCAGGGAAAGCTATATCTGTCAACTGCCTGGGGGGAAAAGCTTTAAAAGCTTTAAACAACATTGGGGAAGATGGAATAAAATAACAAATGTGTTAGTAGGCAGATAAGCCTCCTCAGGTAACAATTTATTTTAAGTTAAATGAGAAAAAATCTTATTTTTTAGCCTTTTTTAAAATAGACATTGAATAAAGATATATGATTTATTGTACTAAATCAAGGGGAAAATTCCTTGAAAATACTTGCCTAATAGTTTATTTTCTATAAAATTATCTCTAATTGATATGCTATTGTCTTCAAATTCTATGGCTATTATTTATTTTTTAATAATAGGTAATTATACCCTACCTCAAAAGAAATATAATTACAATGCTTTGAGGAAAACACTTTATACTTCATCATTATTGCTATTTTTAAAAATCTAAGCCTTCTTAATAAAAATTTAAACTACCATTTATTTGGGAGTAATGTATCTAAAAAGATGGATCATTCTCTGAACCTGCAAACAAGATTATCTTTATATGTATTTTCAAATAAAAGAATTGTTCTCTGATATTTCAATCATAGGGGACTACTGTCCATTTTTTCTTTTACTCAGATAAGTACTGAAGTGTTGAATCAGATGCAGAAAATTACTTGGTTTCTGACTTGCCATCTGAATATTCTGGAAACTGTATTAGAGTAAATATGAGGGAACACATCAGCTTTCCAATCTCTTCTCATTTTGATCCACTCTGAATCAAATGGCCTCCAGACACAGATAGCCAGTGGACTTAAGATCTTAGTCATTTGCTTTCTGAGCTCCTCAAAAATGAGCAGGTTATTTCTTTGCCCAGTGGGAGTGACATCGGGTTTCCATCACTTTATTCTGTCACTTACAAAAGAAAACAAATACATCTATGTAGAAATAACTGACCAGTGCTCTTCAAAAGTGTCAAGGTTATGAGAGACATGAAAAGCCTAAGGAACTGCACAGATTGGGAGGAGATTAAATGCAAGATGGAATACTGGACATTAAAAAAAAAAAGATTCACAGTAGAGATTTTTCACTAGGAAAACTAGAAAAATTAGAGAAAATTATACAGATGCTAATTCTCAATTTTGCTTAATTGTGTGTGATGGCTATATAAGATTTTTATAATAGGAAAAGCTGGATGAGGGAATACAAGAACTCTGTACAACTTTGTCACTTTTATTTGTCTAAAATTCATTCAAAATAAAAGGTTACAAAAAGATTTTTTTTTAAATAAGGGGCATAATCCCCTTTCCAAAAATGGACACTTCTCAATCTTAAGACATGTCAAAAAAAATTAGAGTTAGTCTATATTATTTTCTGTGTCAAAAATTACAATATAACATTTTATTTTACATACAAATGCTTCATTTATGAGAATGTGTTATTTAGAGGAGGCCTATATTTAATAATGTGACATAAAGTGATCAGAGACTCTATTCTTTATTTCATATATTATTAAAAATCTAGTTCCATACATGTTGACAAACATGGAATTGTCATTCTTAAAGTTAGCTCATTCAATACAGAATATACTAGAAATTCAGAAAAGAACAATAACCCTGACTCCCAGGCCTCTTTAAGCTTTTCTCAGTAAGGCAGAGGAGAATGTATAGCAATCATAAGTTAACTGAGCATCACATCCTCAAGGAATAAAGCTGGAGGGCATTTCCTGCTAATGATAACTCTCACTGGGGCTGGGTCACTAAGAATTCTATTCTTCAAGATGCAGCAATAAGAAAATTACCTAATTTATCCCCCAGACTTGAGAATCAGCACAATCTGAAGCCTGCTACTGGGAACTGCTAAGACCTTACAGAAGTAAGATCTTCCATTCAAGGGTTGGCAACTTTTTCTGTAAGGAACAGCCAGTAATTATTTCAGGCTTACAGGACATTTGGGTCTCTGTCACAACTACTCATTTCTGCCACTGTATATTAAAAGCAGCCATAGGCAATAAGAAAACAAATAGGCATGGTTGTGATCTAATAAAACTTTATTTACAAAAGCATGTGGTAAACTGGATTTGGTCCATTGGCTACTGTTAATTAACTCCTGCTCTATTTATATTTCCTTCATAAATAGAATGACTCACTACCTAACATTTCTAAACTGTAAGCCAACAAAATTTTTGGAAATGCTTAGGGGTCACCATGACTATGGAAATGGCTTAGAGAATCTTCTGAAATTTTAAACCAAATTTAAACAGGTTACTCTCATAAAAACGTTATTTGAGCATTCACTTATATAGCCTCCATTATAATGTATCTCCCATACATCATAAATAAAGTTAAAAATCAGTTTTCTGTAAAAGCAAATGCATCAACATTTGAAATAGGCCAACCTGGACTCCAGTTCTGACTATCACTTACTAGTCAGACAAGTTCTTAAAACCCTTAACTTTTAGTTCCCTCATCTGTAAAACAAAAATAAAACAAAGGATAATAATGACATGTATAAGTAGCTTATATATGAATTAAGGCCCTACATTTTTCTGGAATCAACATGAGATGACCTTCAAAGAAGATTATTACAGCATTTCAAATGTTATAAAATAATTGTCATCTCTATTTGAATCTCTCGGAGAAATTTTAAGGCAATCCAGTTTGTAATACTTTACAATTCCTCTTAACAGTCCATTTTCCCTCCTGTACAAATTGTTTATGTTCTTCAATGGCTCAAGAGCCTCTCACAATAAATCCCTAGTCTCTCCCTTTTCCTTCCTTCTGCAACTCTTTACTAAGGATGTTGGCTTAATTTTTCTAGCTTTTATTTTCTCTCTGATCTACACATTTTCTTCCTCCATAATATACAATTTATTATTTTCTATGTTAATTTATTAGTTGGTTCCTTTTTGTTGAATAAAAACTCTATGAGAGCAGGAAAGTTTTCTCTTTAGTTCACTTGATGTATATCACATGCCCAGAACAGTGCCCAGCACAGAACTGGTACCTGATAAATGTTTGTTAAATAAATGAATAAATGAATTCTTCTAATTTTATATTATAGAAGTTCTAAGAACCACACAAAAACCAAATTTTTCTTGTATTAGAAAAGGACTAGAAAATAAATAAAATTATGATGAATAATTCAAACTTATTTGAAGGCAGGACCACTGAAACAAGTTATGATATGTGCTGACCTTATACATCACATGATATATAACATGTAGGAGTTTTTTCTACATAGCTTATATTTTATTATACAGATTTACATCATTTTTAATCTTTTCACAATTTTACTGAGCTATCACATAACTACTGAATCTGGTCAAGATGAAATTATAATTATCTGATTTACCCTCTTACTGGAAACAATTTAAATCAAGAAAAAAAGTATAAAACAATAAGTTTTAAGATACTGAATATAAGGTAATAAAGAACAGTGATCTCTGAAAGATAGGAGATGTATAAGGCTCCTCTTCTGATTGCCCTAACTTGCTACATAGAGAGTTTTCAAGTGATGTCACAAAGAAGGAGAACCCAAATGGAGCCCAGCAGTCAGTCTCCCTGAGTTTAGGAGATTGACCTAGGAGTCCAAGAAGGGCAAAAAGCGTAGGGTTGAAAAGGCAGACTAACAGGGAGGAGACAGTGGTATAGAGCAAAGACTCTGGAGATCTACAGAGGATTCCCTTTGGTCTTCATCTGAGAACTGATCAGTGCATTCATATGAGAAATCTACCCAAGAAAGAACCACTTGGAATAATTAGAGGAAACAATTTCCAGTGCTCACATATGACTGGTAATAATCCCTGTTTACTGCAGCCATATGAAAAATCATATAATTCATGGGACATCAGGTATAGAACTCAAAAGGTTTAGACTCAGTAATGGGGCAAAATTAACCCTACCTAAATGTACTTCTGGTTCTTCCTTAAGACACTAAAAAAGACCTAAGAAGATCAAACTGTTTTCAAGTAAGTGAATTATATTCCAGGAGGAATTTTCAAGAATATTTATAGGAATACAAAAATATCTAGCACTGTAAAATTTTAAATTTTTAAAATATGCCATCAATTAGAAATTACTAGGTATACCAAAAAGAATGAAAATACAACCCATAAACAGGAGAAAAACTAATCAATCAAAACCTACATACAAATGACACAGATGATAGGATTAATAAAAAAAGGCACTAAGGTGGTTGTTATAACTGTATTCTATTTGTTCCAGAAGCTAGATGAGAGATAAGATATGAAAGATACATACACACACAAATCAAACCTCAAGAAATACAAACAAAAGTGACTAATATGAAAATGTGCTAAATGGGATTAACAGCAGATTAGACATTGCAGAGGAGAGACTGCTGAATACAAAGCTACAAAAATGAAAATGATTTAAAAGAGAACACAGAGGTTAAAAAAATAATTTAAAAAATAATTTTAGAAAGTGAACAAAAACTGAATATTGCAGTTAACTGTGGGACAACTTCAAGCATCCTATTATATGTATAATTAGAGTCTAAAAAACCATAGATAAAAGGATAAAAAATATGAAAATAATAGCTCAAAATTTTCTACATTTGAAAAAAATATATAAACCCATAGATTTAAGAAGTTCAACCAACTGAAAGCATAAAAATATATGAGGAAAACTACACAAAAGCCTATTATAGCCAAATTAATTAAAATCAGAAAAGATATTAAAAGCAGGTTTAAAAGTAACATTTTTTAATAGATACAAAAGTTGAAAAAAATTATCACTGACAGATCTACATTACAATAAATATTTTTAAAAGCCCTCCAAGCAGAAGGAAACTTATACTAGATAGCAATCTGGATCCACATATAGGAAATCAAGAGTCATAGACATGGTACCCACTCCATAAATATAAGCCTTTTCTAATTTTAATCTCTTCACACAAAACTTCACAAATATCTTGTTAGTTTGGATTTTGCTGTTTAACATTTTTTTTCTCGTTCTTTTTCATCTTTACAACTCTGAGTTACTCATAAAAAAAAAACTCAATAGTAAAACTATTTCAATCCATATAGCTAAGAAATGTCTGGAAAAATGCTTTGTGGATGCAACATGAAAGCAATTTGTAAGCTTGAGATACAAAGGGGCCATGGTTCTTCCCATTTCCTAGGTCACTCTGGTTGTTAGTCAGGCTGGCTGTCATCTTTCCAATAAATGCCATTAGCCATGTTTGTCTTACTAGATTACTTTAGGTTCATGAATTTCTTCAGAAGGCAGCTATGTCTTTTTTTTGTTTTTGTTTGTTTGTTTGTTTGTTTTTTGTTTATTTGTTTTTTGCTACTGGTTCTGATTATACATCCTAAATTAGAGAAACTATGAAACTAGCATTCTACTCACCTTCCTCATTCTGATGATAATAGAGGTGGTCCTACTGAACCAGAAAACAACACTAGCATCTAATGTTCTTCATCTGGGGCCCATCTCCACATTCAGGCTCTTCATTTTTCATTATCTTCCTATTTACATCCTGAAGACACTTTTATATCACTCTAATAGGCTCCACTGACAGTTAGTTTATATTTTATTTTTAACATTGTGTTTTTATAAACAAAACAAAATTGTGGTATGGAAATAAGATATAAAAGCACAGAATAAATCAAAGGCAGAAAGATATTGTGGTCATAAAAATATTTAAATTTCCAGCCTCTGAATGACACAGTGTCTTTTTTAAATTGCCTAAGGCATTGAAACTCTGGGGACTTCAAAATCTGCAGTGATAAGCAACAATTACTGAACAAAGCATTAGGCAAGGCCTATGTAAACATTCTTCCAAAAAAATATTTAGAGAAATATTTTTGCATGATTTGTCATTTTTCACTTATTTACCAAAGCATTTTGATCACCACCTATGTTACAGATACAAGTATGAATGATATATGAATGTTGTTCTAAAGGAGTTCACAGTTTTTTGGAGAACACATATAAGTTGAACAATTAAAAAAAACAAATTTTATAAGTTCTATAAGTGATATTCATCCATGCACTAACTAATCTGATAACTATCTATTATTGTCTTGTGAGTTTAATTCTCTCTCACCAAATTTCATATGTTAAAGTCCTAATCTCCAGTACTCCAGAATGTGATCTTACTGAGAGAGAGGATCTTTTCAGAGGTAATAAGTCACAGTGAGATCATTAAGGTTGACCCTAATGATGTCTTTATACAAAGGATATATTTGGACACAGATATGTACAGAGAAAAGATGATGTAAATATATAGAAAGAACACCATGTGAAAATGAAGACAGCCAGATACAATCCGAGTACATTTAACTGGAACAGATCCTTCCCTCAAAGTCCTCAGAAAAAAAATCAAACCTACCAAGTGTTAGATCTCAGACTTCCAGCCTCCAGAACTATGAGACTGCCGGAGCCAGCCAGCTAAGAGCAAACAGTTTCGGAGAGGGGGAGTGAGGATTGAGAAAAGAAGAGAGAGAGAAGATAGAGAGAGATAGAGTCCGGAGAGCTAACAGTGAATACTGTGCCCCGAGTTTATTTAGCACAACATATATGTACCCTTGGAAGACCATGAGAAGCAACACCCACACATATGCAAATGATTGCTGACCTTTACATAAGTTCTCTCAAAACATCCTTGTTCCTGTTTTCATCTCTTATTCCCTGGGGGCAAGGAATGTCTCTTATTCCCTGGGGCAAGGAACATTCAACTCTTTCCATTAAGCCAAACTTCCTCCTTCACTAACCAGCTATCCATTAAGCCAAACTTCCTCCTTCAGTAACAAGCTATCCATTAAGTAGCCCACCTGCTCTGCAAACTTCTAGCTTGTAGGCAACTCCAACCCTGTCTGCAGGGCATTCATCAAGAATGGCTCCCAACACGAGACAATACATTTTTGTTGTTTGAGACATCCAGGTTGTGATACTTTGTTATGGTAGCCCTAGCAAACTAGTAAATGTGGGTTAGGTTCTTTACTATGTGCTGAAGATACCTGGATAGGGGTGCAAGGAGAAGACAACTTGCCTTTAGAAACTTTGGATCTAATAGATAAAACAGTAAGTCATCGCAATACAGAATAATATCTGCTACAACGAATCAGCAGAGAGTGCTACTGGAGCACAGAGTAAACTAAATCATGCTGACACCTGAAGTGAGATATCAAGAATCAGTTGGAGTCATCTATAAAAGCACACGTAATTGTATGGTCAAGTGTCCTCTGTGTGAGCCACTGCACCAAATTTCAAAGATACTAAAGGTCGGTAGCATCCTTCTCGACTTATAGGGTTAAATGTCTTGGAAGAAAACAAATAAGCTGACGTAAAACCATAATCAAGGGTTTTAAATCAATAGGGCTTTACTCCATCTGCTCTCTAGCTCTTATGCTAGCGAGTACGAGGACAAAATAAAGTTGAGGATGAGAGAGTACGAAAAAAAAATTAAGCAAGTAGTACACAGAAAATTGAGCAATATATTTAAAAAGCTTTGAGTATTTGATTATCCAAAATATTCTCCAGAGAGTTTTGTTCATTTACAGGGCTGTGAATGGAAATGACTAAATTCCAAGAACCTGCAATAAGGGAGGTAGCTTCCCTTCCCCTTACTCTTATTCTTGATGTACTCATTTTCACTCATGATTATTCCTACTAACATAATGTATTTTATAGAATTCCTTATGATCCCTTTATCATTTTACAGAATAAAACTGGACCATGTGCTTAAATAGCATTGCTACCTAAATCATCAAAAATATTTTGACTTAAATATTAGAATGATTATTGAATTCCTTTCATTGGAGAATTCACTGTTCATTCTCACTGTGACGATGAAAGTGCTCAACAGCCTCTTAATCTTAATTAGGAGGTGATAAATCTTTCTGTAAACATATCCATTGTAATGGCAGTTTGCATTTGAACAAAAGTCTGCTTGATTCCAAAGTGAATTTTAATTACAGCAGGTTCTACTGTGTTATCCTGTCTCAAGTAGGGAAAAAAAACTATGAAAAAAAAAAAAACAAGCTACAACTTTTATACAATCTTCATAGCGTATAATGTACCTATTATTACTCTCAGGTAACAAGTTCCATAGTTACAGTCACTATGTATACTGTCTTACAAGTTCTACATTTTTTCAATTATATCATTCATTCTCAGTTTGTGCATAATTCTTATATTTGATTAGTGTGGCAATATAATATTCCTTTAATTTAATATTTCACTATCTGCCTGGCAATTTTCTCATAATTGGTCATTTGGACATTTTTTCTGTTTTCAGTTATAATATATAATGCTGCTATAAGTGTTTATGCATTATACATTTTTCTCCTTTCTTGCATTATTCCCATGGGACAGCGTTAAAAATGGTATTATTAGGTAAAGAAATATCAGGATTTTTATAATTTGTGTCTGAAGTTATCGACACATAAATATTGCACCAATTTATATTATCACCAGTTGTATAGAGATCTACTCGCTGCCAGCAACCTTGTCAATGTTAAGCTTCTGTCATTAAAAATATTTCTCCTGAGTGATAGAATATCTCCTGTGTTCTTTAACATTTTGCTAATTTATGAGTGAGCTAGACTTTTAAACGATACTTTTTTATAACTCTATTCTGTTAATTTATTGCTTTCTTTAAGCTTTATCGATATGTAATTAACAAGCTAGCAATGTGATTTTTAAATGTATACATAGAGAAAGGATTCTTCCATGCAGTTAATTAACACATCCATCACCTCACATATTTATCTTTTCTGTGTGTTTTTTAGTAAAATATTTAAGTTTTACTCTCCTAGCAAAATTCAATTAAATGATACAGTGTTAACTACTGTCACAATGATTTACATTAGGTTCTCAGAACTTATGCATCCTACAGTTGAAAATATATCCTCTTTTTGACCCCTCCCTATTTCTACCAGCAGCCCACATCCCTACCCTCCAGCCCTTGGCAAACATTTTTCTACTTAGTATTTTTATGAGTTTGACTTTTTATTTTTGATTCCACATGTAAGTTATAACATGAAGTATTGCTCTTTGTCTGGCTTACTTTGCTTAGCATAATGCCTTCAAGGTCCATCCATGATGTTGCAAATGTCAGAATTTCCTTCTTTCTCATGATGGAATAATAATAATGATAATATATAATAATAACATATCTCACATCTTTATTCATTCATTCATTGATGGATATATTTAGGTTGTTTCCATAGTTTAGTTATCGTGAATAATGCTGCAATGACATGAAGTGCACATAGCTCTTCTATATCTTCTTTTTATTTCCTTTGGATATATATATATATATATATATATATATATATATATATATATATATATATATATATATCCAGAGGTAGAATTGCTGGATCATATGGTAGCTATATCTTTAATTTTTTGAGGACCTTCCACAGTGTTTTCTAAAGAAGATATACTAATTTATATTCCCATCAACAGTGCACAAAGGTCCCCTTTCTCCACATGCTCCTCAACACGTATTATCTCTTATCTTCTTAATGATAGCCATCTTAATATGTATGAGGTAATATCTCACTGTGGTTTTGATTTTCATTTCTCCAGTGATTAATGATGTTGGGCACCTTTTCATGTACATTGCCTTGGGTTTTTTTTGTTTGTTTGTTTTGTTTTTTGTTTTTTTTCTTTGTTTCCTTTGCTTTTGGTATCAGATCAAAAAATAAAAAAAAAATTATTGCCAAGTCCAATGTCAAAGATATTACTCAGAATGTATACTTCTGAGTTTAATGGTTTCAGATTTTATGTTCAAGTCTTTAATTCATTTTGAGCTGACTTTTGTTTATTGTGTAAAAATAGGGGTCCAGTTTTATTCTTTTTCTTATTGCTTTTAAAAAATGTTTAAATCTGTAATATATAATGCTTAAATCTGTATAGATATTAAAAAGACTATCAGATTTTAAGTGGATATTTTTATTTATAACATATTTTTGCAATATACCTTATTACTTTTTAAAAAAATTTATCAAAAAAAAACATAATTAAGTCAGATACTGTGAGGTGGATAAACATGTCTTTTTTAAATTTCTGTTCCACTCCTTACTATATGTATAAATGCATGAGTCAATTAATGCCTTTAAGTCTCATCTATAAAATGGAGAAAATAGTAGTACTTGCTTAAAAGGATTATAAAGAGAATTAGAGGAGATGGCTCACACAATGTGCTTAGTACAGCGAGTGTCTGTAAGAGTTCAGTAAGGGCTGGTGGTTATCCCTGCCTCTGCACCATCAGATATAACTTCAATTAAGGAAATAAAGCAGTACATTTTTAATATATTTTTCACATATTTTAAAAATATTTTATATGTTTGAACACCACATAGACTATTCTGTATGGCTAATTTTTGAATTTCTTTTTTTAAATTTCATAATATAAACTTTTATATCATGATTTTTAAAAAATCTTTTTCATTTTTTTGTAAATTGAATCATGTGTTCATCACCCAGTCAAATGTCCTCCCATCACCATATATATTTGATTAAAATGATTTAAAAATCACTTCCATATCTTTATAATGATCATCTAGATGCCTAATAAATTGCTTAAGCATTACTCTGCTGTTGAACATTTAAGTCATCCAACTGTTCACTATTATAGATAAATCTTCAATGATACTCTTTGCATACATATATCGCTTATTATTTCCTTTGGATAAAATGTTACAAGAAGAATTATTGAGTTAGATCTCCTTATACATATTGCATTGCCTTCCAGAAAATTTTTCTAATATATGATACAAACTGCAGTTCTGTTTCACTACAAAAAAAAATGGTCTATCTTGGTGAATGTACTATATATACATATGAAAATATGTACATATGTACTTTGCAGTTTAGGGATATAGAGTTCAATACATATCAATTAGTTCAAGAGACCATGGTACTCAGATACTTTGTTTTTACAGATTTTTCTGTCTAGTTCTATCAATCAATTGCTGTGAGAAGGGTATTAAAGTCTATTATTAAGATTGTGGAATTGGTTATTTCTTCCTTTAATCTATTTTTGCTTCATGTATTTTGAATTTCTATTAACTGGGTAATATACATTGGTAATTGTCATATTTTCCTGATGCTTTCCCTTTTGTTATTATGAATGTCGCTATTTATCTTTAGTAATACTCTGACATGAAGTTAATTTTATCTGCTATTAAAATAGCAACACTACCCTTCTCATGCTTACTATTTGCATTTTATAACTTTCTCCCCTGCAATATGTTGAATTGTGTAACCCTCCCTCAAAATCCATATGTCGAAGTGGTAACTCCTCGTACCCTAAAATGTAACCTTATTTAGAAAAAAGATCATTTAAGATACAATTAAGATGAGGTCAAACTAGGGCAATGTGGGTTCCTAATCCATTATGACTGGGAGCCTTAAAAAGGGGCAAAATTTGGGCACAGGCATGCATACAGGGAGAATGAAATGTAAACACCAAGTTGGCCATCTACAAGACAAGGAAATAAAAGGTGTAACAGATATTTATTTCCTTCACTGCACGTTAAAAGAATCAACACTACCAACATTTTGATTTTGGACTTTTAACCAGTGAAACTGTTAGGCAATAAATTTCTGTTGTTTAAGCTACTCAGTTTTTTATAGCAGCCCTGGCAAGCTAATATATTCCCTTTGCCTTTCAAAGTATCTACATCTTTACATTTAAAGCACATATATCTCTTTTGTGTATTCATTCCTTCAATCTCCTTTTTTCCTTTTTTCTTTTTTTAAATTCTTTTTTTATTTTTAATTCTTTAATGTCACCACATATTTGACCCCTTTTACCCCATCTACCTACCTCCTCCCCACTCCATGTCCTTTAAAAAAAAGAAAGTTCTGTTTAAACAGTTAAATATTTTAACTGTTGATATAGTAGAATTAGATCTAACATAATTTTTTTCTATTTGCCTTCTCTTTGTTATATTTCTCTGTTCCCTCAACCTATTTTGTTTTGTATTATTTAGATATTTTAAATATTTTATTTTATTGTGTTATATTTTTGTATTATTTAATTAGTCATTACTCTATAAATTTCAATAAGTATTCTCAATCACACAGTCTAGAGTTAATATTGTACCACTTTGTGTAAAATTAAGAAGACTTGCAAACAAGTAGGTCCCTTTATACCCCCCTAATGATCTGTATGCTTCTGTTGTCAAGTGTATCACATCTATATTCACTAAAAATCACACCAGAAAAAACTATTTTCATTTTGCTGAAATAATCATGTATATTTTAAAGTGAAGAGAACAAATTGTCTCTTGTATTAACCCAGCTATTTAGGATTTCTGTTGTTTTTCTTTAATCGGAGAAGATTTAAGTCTCCTCCTAAACAACTTCTTTTAATATTTCTTATAGAACAGGTCTTCCAGAAATAATTTCTTTTGATTTTTTTCTCATCTGAGAATGGCTTTATTTTGATTTCAAGCCTGCAAATAATCTCTTGTTTAAAATTTCAGATTGTTATTTTCTTTTAACATTTTAAAGATATCCTCTATAATTTATCTCTTGTGTACAGATTATTTTTATGGGTCTTTTTGATATTTCTTTTTGATTTTCAGTGGATTGATTATAATGTATGTAGGCATAGTTTCCTTTATATTTATCCTGTTTTCCGAGATACTTAAGCTATAAACTTTTGTTTTTCACCAAATTAGAATTTTTTCACCCATATTCCTTCACTTTTTTGGCCCAATCTTTATTCTCCTTTGATAACTATCATTATTCACATCTAAAACTTTTAACATTATTGTACAGGTTCCTGAAGATATCTTAATTTTTGATAATATTTTTCTCTATCTGTTCCTCAGAATAAATAATTTTAATTTTTTTATCTTAAAATTCACTGATTTTTTTTTTCTCTGTGTTGTCCATCTTCTTAATAATTAAATTCAGGAAGTATTTAATCTCGTAAATAGTATTTTTAGTTCTAAACTTTTGTTTCTTTATGTAAATGATATGCACTGCAGACACTGGATACTGTCACAATTTTTTGAAGAATGTTGATATTGCAATTTTCAAAGGAAATCTACTCATTTCAATTAAGACCTTAAGTTTTGTTGCAGTTCATAAATTGTCTGCTCAGACCACCATACAAAATATAATGAACTGGGTGACTTAACAGAAATTTATTTTTCAGTAGGCTGGGAAATCCAAGATTAAGGTGCCAGCCAGTTTGATTTCTGGTGTCATATCTCTTCCTTTCTTGTAGATGATTGCCTTCTTGCTGTGCCCTTACATGGCCTTTCCTCAGTCCAAGAACATGGAGTGAAAGTGAGGGCAAGCTCTTTGGTATCTGTTATTATAGGGAATGAATCCTTTCCTAAGAATACTACCTTCATGACCAAATCTAACCTTGATTATCTCCGAAAAGTCCTATATCCAAATACCATTACATTGAAGATAAGGGTTTCAAACCCTTGGCATTGGGGGGAGGTCACAAACATTTAGTCCATAACATTCTACTCAATGTCCACCCAAATGTATATTCCTCTCACATGTAAAATATAATCATTTCATTTCAACAATCCCCAAGTCTTAATTCCCTCCCACATCAACTCTAAAGTCAAAGGTCCACAGTTTTGTTCAAGTATCAACTATATCAGCAATGGGTGAATCTTGAGATATAATTTATCCTGAAGCCCACAGTAAACAATTACTCTTCCACTAATTCCCCAGAATTTTAATTTTAAAAAAAGAAAATGTGCTATATAAAACACTGCCCTAGAGATCCCTTTCATTATTAAAACAATTTTAATTAAAACTACTATTTGAATGAGGCAACATGGTCATTTTTAAGTTGATTATGATAGCATAAATCAAAATAAATATTTTGTGAAACCTTTATAAATGCATATTTAATTATATATTTATAATGATATATTTATATATGTAGAATTTTATCAATGTATAAATATATGTGAATATATAATAATTACTACATAGATAGTAAATATTAAAGGTATATAAATATGTAAAAATAATATGACCCTAGCAAAGGGTTCGTCTGTAACCTCATACAAGTCCTTGACCCAGAACCAACCAGTTAACTGCTTCCAGATTTCTAACCCTCAGAACTGTGAGATTTTAAATATTTGTTGTTTTAATCCATGAAATATGTTGTAATTTGTTACACAAGTCTATATTACTAGAATTTCTCTACCTAATAAAGGTATCTATGAAAACCATGCAAGTAATAGCATACTTACTGGTGAAATATTAAATACTTTTCCCCTACATGAGCAGCAAAGCAAGTCTGACTGCTGTCATCATTTCTATTCAACTACAGTTTACAGTTACTTCAATAAAGTATGAAAAGAAATAAAAACATCCGGATTGGAAAGGAAGAAGTCAAACTCTATCTGCAGTTATTTTCTGTATAGAAAATATAAAGAAGCCAGGAGACTTAATAAATGAGTTTAAGCAAATTATATTTCTATTGCTAGCAATCACTAATCAAAAGTTGACATTTTAAATATATCTTTTACAAGAGCATTAACATTATGAAATATTCAGGGATAAATGTGACACAAGGTGTGCATACTAGTACACTGAAAACTACAAAACATTGCAGAGAAATTAAAGTAGACCTAAATAAGTGGAGAGATATACAGTGTATATATTTTAAAAGAATTAGTATTATTAACATATTAAGATGTCAATTCTCTAAGATGTCAATTTATCTAAGATGCAATGATTTTCCATTCAAAATCCCAGAATTTTTTTGTGTAAATTGAAAAGTTGATTCTAACATTTATATGTTAACGCAAATGACCTAGAACATCTAAAACAACTTGGTAAAAAAGAATAATGCTAGAAGATTTCACTACCCAACTACAAGACTTATCAAGAGCTACCAAAATTAAAACAGTGTAGTATTGGCATATAAATAGAAAAATAGATCAGTGGGACAGAATAAAGAGACTATAACACCCTCTCTCAACAAATACATTCAATTGCTTTTGGTAAAGATGTAAAGGCAATTCAGTAGAAAATATTATTTTAACAGAGTGTCAGAATTATTGGATGTCCACATACAAAAAAAAAAAAAAGCTAAATCAATGTGATACACAAAATTAACTCAAAATGGATTAAAGACCTGAACGTAAAATGCTAAAGGTAAAAGACTTCTAAAAAAAAAAAAATGTAAGAGAAAAACTGTCACCACGGATTAGGCAGATTTCTTAGATAAGACACTATAATCATGATCTATCTAAGAAAAGAAATTATAAAATCAATTTCATCAAAATCAGGAACTTTTTCTACTCAGCACGTACCGTTCAAAAGTAGACAGAACTAACCTAAGGAATTAAACATCCAGATATGTTTGACCCTGATGACATAGGGAAAGATATTAGTTGTGAAGAGGCACAAGGGGGGCATTTCTTGCTACAGGTAATATTCTGTTTATTCATCAGGATGTGCATTTTAGATGTATAGATCTTATACATTTTAAAACAACAACTTTATTGAAGTACAGTTTGCATATACAATAAATACACATATTTAATTGTAGAATTGGATAAGTTTTGATACACATGTGACCAATGAAACCATCACCATAATTAAGTTAAAGGACATCCTCCTCCCTCCTGTCAGTCCCATCCACTTGCCAGATCAGCATCTACTGATATGCTTTCTATCACAAATTAATTTGTATTTTCTAGAGTTTTATATAATTATTCAGTATGTGCTTTTTTATCTTGCTTCTTATACTCAGTATAATTATTCTGAGATTCATCCATGTTGTTGTATGCATCAATAGTTTATTGATTTTATCTACAAATAGTATTTCCTTAGGTAAATATATCACAATATGTTCATACTTTCACCTGTTGATGAACCTTTAAATAGTTTCCAGTTTGGGATTATTACAAATAAAGCGGCTATGAAAAACTGTATATACATCTTTTTATGGTCATATATTTCCTTTTCTCAATTGCTGAATTGAGAAATTGAGAAATAATCAAGTAATACATGTTTTAAAAATTCAACTTTCGATGCACTTATAATTTGTGCTATCCTGTATATGCTACATTTTAATTAAAGGTGTACATTTAAAAAAGACTTCAGGAGAAATAAATCAAAATGTTTAACACAGAAGTAGTAATGAAGATATAAGAAAATTTCTAGAATTAGAAGGAAAATTTAAAAATCTGAGTATAAAAATGAAAGCTATTCTACTAAAGTATCCTATGCAAAGGAAAAATTACACTCATTTAAAAAAATTATAGCAAAATATTGTCCTAGTAAAGAACATTATACCTTTATTATACAACACACGCAGAATCACACACCCTCCCCCATGCTGGAGAGGACACGATTAGATGCTCCATTAGATAATTCTAGTTGAATCCAACCTTCCAGCCATTACTGCCAAGATGCCTGACATGTGGGTAAACTCACTGTAGATCCTCCAGACCAGCCATCTGCAGTAGAACAATACCAAGTAATCTCTGCTATGTTATATGTAATGAAAGTTCTCCCCCATCGAACCCAACCCATATTCCTAACATGTAGCATCCTGAGATAAAATAAAATTATTACTGCTTTAGGATACTAATGTATCTTAAAAATACTGAAGTGGTTTATTCCATTAGTAACTGGGGAAAAAATACTTGGATTGGATTTGCATACTAGAAAGAAGAGAAATAGAACACTGATCTTTCAACCTTAGCAAAAGATTGAATTCACTTAAGGAGTGTTTTTGTTTTTTATGTGGATACTTCTGTTCCAATCTGTAGTTTATAATTTAATTTTTAAGTATGGTCTGGGCACTGGGATTTTTAAAAGCATTTGAAGAGACTCTACTAAAGAGGCTAGGTTTACAACTACTACTAGTGAGAATATTAATTCCTCATCTTGGAAGAGAAATGAAAATGTATATTTTATATTTTATTTTGATAAGCAGAGAAGGCAGATTACATGATATCTTTGAAAAATTTTAAACTGTTGGTATATTTTTTAAAATTACTGAAAAAACACACTTCTTATAGAAAAGAGTAGAAAAATATAAAAGGAAAAAGGGTAAATATGTAATTAAACTAAAATAAAATCTATCAGTTAAAAGAACACAAAAATTCCCACAAAATTATTCTGTTAAATGAGTATTTTCATAATAAATGATTAAAAGCAAAATACATCAAAGAAATACTGAGCACATATTTTTCTCAGGTAAATAGATAAAAACAGAAAAATGAGTCAATTTTTAACAATTTAGACAACTATCTAAAAAGCAAAATAAGGTTTTTTATAATAAAGTTTTTTAAAACAATAAAATATTACTCCTCAAATAACAAGAGTAAAAGAGAAACGCATCTAAATAGATCTCTTTGCTTTTACACCAAGAAGTAGACAAAAATTAAATATAAATAAATAATTTAAATATTTGGGCTAATAAGTTTAAATTCATAGATCAAACTTTAGATCCTGATTAATTCAATTTTCCCTTATAAACCTCATGCTAGATGCACTGAAGTTATCTTTGAAACTTTCCACTCTTCTTATCAACCACCAAGTACAGTGAATTCTACAACTCAAAGTGTCTCTAAACTACTTCTCTCCACCTCATAGTTATGTGCCACCATGTACCCACACCACAATCAGCTCTCCAGTGAACTACTCACCGTCTTTCTCTCTGAGTCCTCCACATTTTGACTTGCCATTTAACAAAATACTGCTCTCATTGAGCAAAGTGTTTTTAAAATGCAAGACCTATGCTATTGCTTCACTACTATTTTCCTCTGATGCCACAAAAGACAAACAAGCTTACATATAAAATTTTTATCTGTATTTTTTCTTCAAGTAAAAAAAAATGGTTAAATAAATTTTTACCCATTTATTTAAAAATATGACGTTCTATCTTGAAAAATAGGCTCCAGGAGATATACAAAGATCATTGTCAGGAAGATCCTGAGTGTACCTCAAAGAAATATGCAGTCATTCTCTACAACAGCTTGTAGCCCTGATTTGCTCTTGAGCTGATGTTGCACATCTTCATGTGAATACACAATTCTAAGGTCTGAAACAGCAAGTTTATGGCTCTACCCAGCAGCACTGCATGTCTCTAAAATATATTTAAATGAGTGAAAACATCTTCTACCAAAAAATTGAATAAACATCGATGTTAGAGCTTGAGGGCTTATTCATTTTACATATATGTGCATGCACACACACACAAAATAAATGCATTAGATGTTCCCAAAACCATGCTGTGGTGAACAAGATAGATTTATTCTTACATGCATTGCTGTAATGTCTAGAGTTGAAGGTTATATGCAAATAATTATACATACACTTTATTAAATTATGACTGCGAGGAAGGATCTTTATTTGAATACTAATTTTAAGTGATATTTTCTTCTAATGAAATTGCTGCATAACAAACCTTTACACGACTATTATTGTATTTGTTAATGATCGTTAAGTGGGGCCAAATGTTTCCGGACTTTCATAGAAAGAAGATATAATCTCTCCTTACCCAGACTTACTATAATTGTTTTATCTCTATATTCGATCCTGTAGTGATGTGTCTCATGGCACCATTATAATGAAAAGAATACTTAAGTGTAAAATTCTAAAAAAAGCAAGTCTCATTCCAATTCTTTCCAAGGATATTACACAGAAGTTTAGAACTAGAAGGAACATTCACAAATTATCTTTGCCTCCTGAAGACCAAAGACGTGAAATAGCTTGTTCCAGGTAACTCAGCTGTTCTATAGCAGACTCTTGGTTCCCTTACAGAAAAAATCATGTGACATTACTTGTAGAGGGTACAAGAATGGAAATAAAAAAAAAAAAAACTATTTCTGAGGGTCTCTAAACTAATCCTAACTCTTTAGTCCATTTATTTAATCAATAAGGATTTACTGAACACCTACCAAGAAAAGTTCTAGGAAGGCTGCAAGTTCAATAAAACCTGTTTTATGACTTTAAGGAGATTAAAATGTAGTTAAAAGAATAAATCAAGTAAACAAATTATTTTAACAAACTGGGGGTTGAATAATAAACACATAGTTTATTACCACTGTAAATATAGAATCTTTGTTATTCTCTGGGAGTATGAGAATTAAATAAGATAAAACATAAAAAAGTGCCTGAAATAGCAATTATCAATTTTTCCTTTAAAGTTATTAACTGATATAAAGTCATTAAAAGGTTTTTAAGAAATCTTGACAAAAGACTATACATCAAAAAAGCAATTCTTTCCAAGGAAACTACACAGAAGTTTAGAACTAGATTTTAAGTGAAATGGAGAGTTGGGATTATTCTCCAAATAATTAAGTGGGGCAACATATAAATCTAAGTGATCTGGTACATTTCCCTGCCTTTGAGACAGGGATTTCTCTTCAGAATGGAGCCTCAATGCCCCAAACTCAGCTGATGGCCAGCACCTGAGCTGTCACAGTCATGTACTGATTGTTATTTGCTTCTGGAAATAAAAGTATGTGGCTTCATGGGGCTTTGTTTATTGATAAGTTGGAATGGGCCAAGACTGCCAATGAAGTCTTTAGGAGGAAACCAAGGAGTCCTGATTTCAGAAGAAGGAATTTTTAAAAATGCCCCTCTAACTATGTTGATGCTAAAATAGATTGTCCAATGCTAGGAATACTTTGAGTTGCCCCGTTTATTTTTACTTAAACAAGTCTTAACATAGTGACAAAAGAGCAAATAAAACTTGATGCCAAAAAAATTCATTCAGCAAATTCTCCTCCAACTTTAGAGGCAGGGGAATGATGCCACAGACAGTGAACTGCCTGACGTGTATACAAGCTGACAAGGGTTCCACCTCCAGTAATTACACAGAATTGTTTTCTTCCTAATGCATGATCCCCACACAGATCTACATTTTATATGAGTATTTGCTATAGGGCCATTGTCAGCTTCACAGCAGGACTGCTTATGAAACTGCAGTGAATCTCTTGGCCAGAGCTGTTATCAAAACTGTAAGATAAAATTGAGGAATGACTCCTCCACATATTCAGGGGAATAGCTGCGGATTTGCTCAAGAGAAAAAAACAATCCAATGTCAGGAAACATTACAACTGTCTCTCCATATTATACTCTCCTGAGTAGACAGCTGACAAACCAATAACAATAGTAATGTTAATATCGACTACATACTGAGAGTTTTCTAAGTATGAAAAGCTTTATATTAATTATTTCTCATCCTCAATGCTTTTAGGTAAGTAGGATTATTCCCATTTTATATATGAGAAAACAAAAGCTCAGAGAAGTGGCAAATCTCTAGCTAATAAGTGGTTGATCCTGGAAATTAAAACAACCTGTGTCTCATTCCAAAGCTAATGTTTCTTTCAAACACATCATATTATCCTAACAGTGTTTCTTTCTCAAGGCACACCAAATTCAGGGTAGTGATTACCTCTGAGTCAGGAAGCAGAAGGACAGATGAAGCTTCAACTATAATCTAACTATAATGTTTTATTACTTAGACTGTAATAATATAAAACAAATATGGCACAATGTTAGCATTTAAAAAGAATTTTTGATGTATTGTTTTCTAGTTTTCTGTGGGCTTGAAATATTTCATTTAAAAATTGTTCCCATTAATCAATGGCAAAGCTGCAGTTAATTGTTTGCTAATGTAATTATGTCAGGAATCCAAAACACTGCTCATAAAATAAGAACAGGATGGCTCTGATAAGAAATCTCTGCCTACCAACAGAGATTACTGATAGTCATGAATACTCTCAGCTCCTTCACAAAGAATGAAGATTCTCTTTGATAACAATTATTTAATACTGCATGGTTCTCACTTTGTATAATAGTGAGGTACTTTAATAATAACCATAAAAGCTTGAACCATGTAAAACAGTCTTAATAATCAAAGAGAAAAATTATAATTGTTCTCTGATCTTTAAATATTTTATCAAATCATTTAAAACTCTCACTGTATATTAAAATATATAAAACATTTAAAATAAAATTATTTATTACACTATTTTGAAATATTTAAAATATGGAAAATTAATATTTTCTTTATATAAATTGTCAAAAATAATTTGAGCAATGTTTGTCTTCTCATGATATAACCTAGAATTCGAGGTAAGCATTGCTTCTCAAACCCCTTCTAAGTTTGAATCAACTTCCAACATTTAATAGTTTGCATTTCAAATGTAATGAAATATCCTCTAGAGTTCCTTTAATGTGAAGTTTTTCATGTATCTTCTCTGGGATATCTCCATATTTCACATTACTATTATATTATTTATTTCTGCTGATTAAGCCCCCTTAACTAAGTTTTTCTTTATATATATATATATAAATGGCAGTGTGAACATTCTTACAATCAGCTATTTCTTCTATAACTCCATTAATATTAAGTTTGAATTTCCATTCCAGAATTACTACTTTTCACATATTTGTGGCACTTTCATCTTTGTTGAACAATTTCCTTTTTCAATCATCTATGTTTGTAAAATTTCATGTGGATTTATCACTAGGAGATGAAGAGACAGTAAGTACATGCTTTGTGGTATGTGCAAAGACTAAATAACAAATGTTCTGTGACCAATCTTTGACAAGCCTCAAAGGAGTGATGTGATTAGTCACTGATTATGTGTTCATCTGTTATAATAGTTTTGGACTTTGGAGCTAGCAATTATACAATTACTTAATGAAAATTTTGGATTTCACATATTTAGATTACTATCAAATCAGAAACTCTAGAGGTTGAATTCAGAAATATGTGTTTTATCAAGCCCTCCCATGTTACATGTTAACGTTACATGTAACGTTTTTACATGTTACATGTTAACATCAGAAAACTACTATTTAAGACAACTTTGGTTCTAAGACTTGGCTGCACATTGGTATAAACTGGAGTGCTTTAAACAATATTGAAATCTGATTTACACCCTCAGAGTTTAAAGTGTCAGCTGCAGACTAGATGGAGGCAACACTTACACACACACACACACACACACACACACACACAAGATAACAAACTACTAGACTTCAATATCACAAATAACTGTGATATTTGTATAATGAAAATATGCATATTAAAGGTGTAGAGGTTCTGGTAACCAGAAAAAAAGTTCTTCAGAGAAGCTAAGATCCTACATGACCTAGAAAGAAGGGGAAAGTTTTTAAGTGGAGAGGTATAGCTCTATATTGGTAAAAGGAATGTTGACATTATGATGATATGAAATGACTCTTGAAAGAAAGATACATAGATATAAAATATAGATAAGATGGTTAGCCCATCAGCAGTACAATAGTTAGTTGAATTCATCTGTATTTGTGGAAAAAGATTGTTTAAATTATTATTTTATGAAGATGTTTATAAGTTAACAAGTTAGAAAATGCAGGAAAGTTCTTTTCTTCCAACAAAGATACTGGGCCAGTTGGGATTATTTCAAGGATGTAACCTTGCTTTAATATTTTAAAATCTACCAGTGTAATTCACAATAACAGGGTAAAGAAGAAAAATCACATGAACATAACACTTGAGGCAGAAAAGGCATTTGACAAAATTCAACGTCTATAAAAATGCTCATAAAACTAGGCATATGGGAGAAATTCTTCAAATCGATAAAAAACATCTTCAAAAATAGTCACCTAACATAAAATATATTTTTTAAAGAGTTAATGCTTACCCTCTAACTTCAGGAACAAGGCAAAGACATCCACTCTCACAACTTCATTAAGCATAATAATCGAAGTACTAGCCAGCATAATAAGGCAAGAAAAGAAAAGAAAAAGCATACAGAGCAAAAAAGGAAGAAACAAAATATTCCTATCTGCATATAATATATTTATATAAAAAAAAAACAAGAAATCTACAATGAAACCACAAAATGTTACTATAAATCCTTGCGGGAGTGGTAAAACAAAGAGAAATAAAATGTATATTAGGAAATAAAGAAACAAATGTTCCCTAATTGTATAAAATATAATTGCTTTAAAAATATGAAGACAATAAAATTTAGAGCATTCACTAGTTTTCTTGGCAAAAGTTCAATCTTCATATAATGATAACATTCTTATTAGTTAGTAATAGCCAATGAAATAATAATACTTGTTATCATGTGACATCAGTATGAGATGCCTATAAATAAATCTATTGAAAGATATAAAGATTTCATTGAAGAACAAGAAAAGACATGAAAAATAAGGATATATATTATGTTCATGGAAGAGAGTAATGTCACAAAATTGTATCTTCATTTAACCTATAAAAATAATACAATTATAACTACTCAGTCATTTCTTCTTAACTTTTGTAGAGTCCAAATCATAAATTCATATAGACACTGGAAAGAAAATAAAATGTCATTTAAAAGAAGAACCAAATTGTAGAATTAACCTCAGTAAACATTATTTTCTAATAATGAGGCTAGAAAAAGAGCAATACCTGTATATAAATTTGAACTAGGACAGTAGTAACATTAAAAGTCAGTAGAAATTTTCAGAATACTCAATAAATTCTTTTGGAATAATAATTATATATTTAAAATAAGGTATTTCAGATGAGTTTAAATACTTATTTTAATATTTAAATATTCATATTTAAAATTTTACCAAGTAAACATAAGACCTTTTTATGACCTTAAGATAGGAAAATATTTCTTAGAGAATTCATGAATAACAGGTCTTATAATGAAATATACTAATAAATGTGAGTACATTAAAATTTCTGAGAACAAAAAAAAGCACTAAAATTTTTTAAAGATCAACAATAAAAGATAATCATTAATAAGCAAGTATTAATAATTTATTTTTAAATAACAAATTTTACTGAAAAAGATAGATAATTCAGCAGAGAACTGTCAAGTATAACCAAAAAAGGCATATTATAGAATAGGGAACCAGAGTTGCCAATAAACCCACAAAAATATTTAATTCTACTGTATTTCAGGAAATGCAAATTATATAAAGTAAAATGTTTTTTAACATACAAAATTTAAAAGTCTAAACTTTTCAATTGATGGTGAGTATAAGAAGTAGGATATTGTATATATTGCTGGTGAGATTATAAATTGATATCATTCTTTTGGAAAGTGGTTGGTCAGTAAAAGAAAAAATGGAAGAAGGTGCAGTCTTAGACCAGCCTCTGCACCTATAGCTGTATAGAGAAACCCTAGCACACACCTAACAAGAAAGTTTAAATAATGGAAATGATTTAAACATTCATTTAAAAAGAGAATGAATAAATAAATGGTGGCATATTCACACAATGAAATAAAGTAGAACTAATACTTATCTGTACATATCATTCTCATAAGCATTTTAAAAATAAAGAACTGCTACCACTTTTACAAATTTTGTAAACATTCATTGAAAAAGTTATGAATATACAACTTGAATACAATATTGTAGATTTTTATGATTATATGAATTTGTAGATCTTATATGTGGCCATAAACATAGTCTCCTTTTTCATGATGAAAATGAATTGAAAATCCTAAATTTCTGTGAGAAAACTGTGAAATAGGATCGAGGTGGGTATTTGTAAGTGTCACTTTGATTTGTAGTTATATTACTCCTTAATAAATAAATCTGAATTAAATATGGTGAATGTAAATATTTAAGAAAATTGAATGCTAGAAATTGCTTTATTGATACATTATTCTGTATGTTTCATATATTTTAGAATAAAATCTATTAATAAAGAGAAAATTATCATTTAATTATCTACCATGAATACATTTTCCTTTAAAATTTAAGTTTGGCCATGCACACCATCCCCTTTCTTCCTCCTGTAAAAGTCCACTTTGATTAGGGAGCATGAGACTAATGCTGAAATGCAAATTTTTCTTGTGTTCCAGGGGCAATTAAATTGAACTCCTGGCTGTCTGTTAATCAAAGCACTGAGCTCACTTATTCTCCTGACAGAGCTTTGTTCTTCACGTTTCCTGCTTCATAAAACAGAGAATCAGGTTTACTGAAATCCACAACTAACTTCCAGAGCATAGCAGAAATGCTTGATCAAAAATCACACATAACCACATTTCTAACCCATGACAAAAAACAATTCCTAACTTTTCATATATATATAAAAGCTGTGATAAACAATTACCTTCCTTAAACAAACTAAATATGTATCTCAGCTCTAGGCTTAAGATTTTTAGCATTTCACTTCACCCAACACAACCCATGTTATATATATTATATATATTATATATATTATATATATTATATATTATATATTATATATTATATATATTATATATATCATATATATTATATTATATATATAATATAATATATATTATATATATTTGGACTTCTAAATTTATAAAACTAAAACAAAAACATTGGTATTATTTCAGGTATTTCTCCTTTATCCTTCTACACTTTCCATTGAGTAGTAAGGACTTCAACAACATGTATCACCAACTTCACCTCAAAGCTAGAAGGAAACTTAGAAAATATTATAATACAGACATGTTGATTCAAAAACTTGAGAACTTCCTAAGTGATATCTGAAACTAAATCCTGGACACAGAGGGCAAGGAGAGAGTGACTAAAGAGGCGGGCCACTGCAGATGGGTAGGTGGCAGTTTTTAGAAGCAAGAAAACTTACATACAAGACTTGTCTTCGGTAGTTGCCAGATCAATAGATTTCTGCTCCTACTGACAAGAATCTTATAAGTTTAATGTAGAGGCCTTAACTGGATTCAGTCACATACATAGAGCAAATGGTCTCAACATATTTTTTTTAAGGATGCATCCTTGAAAATGGCTTTGGCTATAGAATCAGTAGCCATAAAACACATTCCAAGGATCAAGGAGGGGGATAAGGAGGCTCTTATTGCCCAGGTCCAGCTTATGAGTCAACCAGTGGTCATGTTCTCTCAATAACTTTCCTCAAAACATCACTTTAAAGATGAGTTAAGTCCCAGAGAAAACAAATGGCTTGCTCTGGGATACACTACTAGATCAGATCAGAGCTATGGCTATAACCCAAATAAATCCTCTGCTCCCAATAGTTACTCATTTTATGACATCATATGTGTTCATGATTTTTCCATACTCACAGACATGGATTTAAACCAAAATAAGTGTTTTAATTTCGCATTTAAATTATAGATCATTAAGTATACAGCATGATAGTCTGCCTAACTGTAGGCTATTCTTCCCTTCTACTTATTTTTTTCCTTTTTAGTCTATTACTTCCTAATTATAGAATAGGTTTCTCTGATAAAGTTTCAAGGTCCTCTATAATCTTGCCTAAAACTTATTTCCCTCTATTCCCTAGTCTTCTCCATCTTGTACCAAATGTTTTCTTTAGAAAGGCCTATATCATGCGTGACTTTATATTATATTGTAGGCACATATTAACTCCTATTCACTCTATGAAATCTTCTCAGACTATACTCATCCATAATTCTACTATTATTTAACTATCAAACCTATAACTGTGCTATAGAACTGAGTAATTTGTTCCTGATTATCTCAAATTCATTGTTGGTTTCTTCCTCAACTGTTTTCTAAATTGCTTTAAACCTAGTAATATATTTTCTGATTATTCTGTAATCTTTTTAGAGACTAAAAAAGTGATGATCCATAACAAGTGCTCAAAAACTACTTGTCAATTAATTGATTAAACTGTATCTAAAACGTCGAATTACAGAGGATGGCTAGTAAATGAAGTGGACATTAAATGCCTAAATTATTTAGCTTAGCTATCTGTAATTTTCATCTTAGCATGAGAGTTAATTTGCTTGCCCCACATAACTCCAGAAGGAAGTGGCACAAGGAAGTGGCACAAGTGACACATCTCCACTGAATACATTGGTAATAATACCTAAATTTAAGGATAAACAATTCATTAGTATAGTGGATTCTTCTTGAGAAACTAAACTAGAAGACAGATTGTCCACAAGGTAGTATATTGTTCTATAGATAAACATCAATGTAGTGTTGAGGCCAGAGTTTGTGCCAAGATAAATCGTAGCCACATTCAAGCTATAGTTGGGGTGGAGAAATGACACTAAGAGTAAGCAGAAAAGCTGGTTTTCAGAAAGAAGAATACAACAGACAAGTTGAAAAGGAAAAAAAAAAGGAAGCAGGGAGGGAAAGTGGAAAGGGAGGAAGAGAGGAAGTAAGAGTGGGAGGGAGGGAAGGAAGGAGGAAGATCATGGTTATGTGTGGTATACCCACTTGTGTACCACAGGCAGAGGAGAGGAGAGAAGAGGATGAAAGGGGAGAGGAGAGATAAGATCCAGCTACACTCTGTTCCTTGTTGTTAACGTCAATGAAACTGTCAAGTTTGTATAATAACCAAATCTTTGTTCATCTATATATGAACAAATTTTATTGAGTTTATTTTTCTTGTAAACCAAATTTCCTCAACTATATGCCACTCTCTGCAATGAAAACTAATTTTTTAGGCCTAAGTCTCTGTCTTATTTTCCTAGCTAATTCTGACACTTAGATGGATGTCCAATTAAATGACCCATTGTATTTCCTGGACATATGTTTGTTTACAGCTAGCTCACTACCGCATCTATCCTCTTTATTATACTTTACCTCTGTGTAGTTAATGAAGGAGAAAATAAATAGAAAGTAAAAAAATATATATTATTATGTATCTTGGTATCCATTATAATTTCTGAGGAAAATATTTTAAATAAATTTGATATGAGCCCAAATTAATTAAATTTTACTAATTAAAATAATTGTATTAAAATTATTTTGAGGATAATTATTTCCAATTCATATCTTTTGTTAAAGCATTCAAAATAGCAGATTTAATTGCCATAAACCATGCCTTTAGAAGCAGCATCTACTACTTAGAGAGTAGTCATTTCTAATATTTTTTGTATTAATACTAATTAGTGATATAATGACATCATTTTCCAGAGTGATGTTAATATACCATGGCTCAAAGAAATATGCCTGTGTCATTTGGAAAGAAAAAAATATTCACAGAATGGAAGAGTATATGAGAGATACTTGCAGATAACACATTATATATGAGTCTCTGTATATGTATGCATGTATAATGAATGTGTGAGCACATGCATGTACTCACATACAAATATACATACGATCTCATAGGTTTTTATTATTTTTACTATTCCTATTACTTCAAAAAGGCTAAATTCCATTCACTACTAGGAACAAATGCAAAACCTCAA
The DNA here is from genome assembly GCA_004027375.1 of Macroglossus sobrinus. Lineage (NCBI taxonomy): Eukaryota > Metazoa > Chordata > Mammalia > Chiroptera > Pteropodidae > Macroglossus > Macroglossus sobrinus. Next base: position 1,026,817 of record PVKZ01000174.1, read on the forward strand.
ACTATGTCATCTTATTACTGAATTTTTTGCTTGAAGAAATGGAGTTATTAGTGAAACTGTCAGTCCCTCTTCTCCCAACTCTCAGATACCAGCAGAAGTCATTTATCTGCTTTTCAGTCATGCTGATATGTCAAGACAGTATCAAGTCATTTTCTCTTGACAGCACCTCTTATTGAGATTTTAGCTAACAGAGAAGCTGACTTTTTTCCCCTAAAATTGACCATATGTAAGAGAATTCTCTTCTGCCATGAACAAAAGTAGACATTCTTTGTTCTCTTCATCATCACTGTACTACCATCATCTTATTATCATAATCACATATATAGACATAGCTTTTTATTCTTTGTAAAGTGTTTTCACCTACTTTTTTTGAAAGAGTACTATAATAATAGATTTACATGAAGAAAAAAAAACTAGAGCATTTTTCTTACAACATCCTAGACACAACTCCAATTTTGATTACGAACAGACTTAGAACTTCACTTTGAATTTTTCTTGGGATTGAAGATCTGTCATATTTCTAAGAAATAGAATATCTACAAAGTAAAAATGATATTGATAGCAAACAACTTAATCTTCATAGAAAGGAATATAAAACAGATTTCACTTTCTTGACACTCCTGCCATGGAGTATGCTATTCCCTGAAACTTGTTAGTATGGAATATTTTTTTAGTCACAATCATCATTTATTCTATAAAACTTTTACTGAGTCTATTTCTGTACTCACCCCTCCCTACCTGCCCCCAGGCAATCAGAGCCTCCATTCAGTGTTCATAGTACATAGTGAAGATGGAATTTTTGTACTACAAATGCCATTGTTTTCCATCAATGTATTTACATAACTGTCTCCCTTGTTAGTTACTGGGCTTCTTGAGAGGAAGGACTATAACTCTTTAATCCCTGAAACTTAAAGCATGAAGCACAGAATATGGGGCATAGTAAGAATCTATAAATGTTCATTTTCTTTCTTAATTACTTTACAGTTGAATTCTAAAGGACATACCAATAACTCTAAAATTCATTCCATTTCCTGGAAGCATCCAGGAAGCTCACTTAGAAGGAATGTGACATGGATGTAGCAGCAAGAGTTGTAACAAAAAAATACTTCCAGTTGGTATACAGCATTCTGGCTACCTTAGCAGTGTTCCTCAAAACCCTTGTGTTCAGACATTCTAACCAGTTAGATCTCACAAATAGAAAATTGTTGAACTGGAAGCTATGTTGCCATATCTGTGTCCTGAGCCCTCAGGGCTTCTAGAGCTGCACACTAATTACTCCACCTGCCTGTTTATGTATTCTTGTCTCAGTAGACCAAGTGCACACAAAGACAGCCCTTGAAACTAAGATGTGCAAGGCAAATATAGCTCTAAACTGGGAGTCAGTAAACCTGGTAACTAGTTCTGGCTTCCCTATTAACTAGCTTCATGACCCAAAGAAACTCACTTAATCTCTCTGCAGCATCAGGTTTGTTAGAATTATAAAGGTTGTGACTAGAACATCTCGAAACATCTTTTCAGCTGTGACATTCATCAAGGATCTATGAAGCCAATGAGGTTAGTCAGATGAAAAGAGGTCTGAGGTAGTTCATACTGATATAGATAATAGAGAAGCAGGAGCCCACAGGTAGATGCACTATAGCTACCATCTCCGGCTCAACGCTGGCTTCTACAACCATAAACTTTGCAAATCTCTGCAGTGTTAATCCTCCATTACCAGTACTAGAATGCTTCATAGAAGTTACTTTGGCTTTTGGGTTGAACACATCTTCAACCTGCTCTGACTATCTGTTTTCATTATGATAAGCCCAGTTTTCCTAACCAAGATATTGCTTCTTAATTTTAATTTTTAACTATTTGTTACTCAGACTTTAAGTGTGTTTAAAATTATTGTTGAAGTACAAATATATAATATGAAACATACCATTTTATTTCTTGCTTGTACCTACTGTCATGATTATGCAAATAAACTAGGAGGAAATATTTAACCCTACTTTTCCAGTGTTTGTTCACATATATACTATTTATAACTAAGTATATGGTACAAAACATAAAACTAAGTGAGTCTATGTTCCAGCAAGCACCTTCATCATGTCCTCCTCTGCAAAACCACATTATTATCCATTTGTTGTATATCATTCCAAAGATATTTGATACAAATAATGGGTTTTTGTTTTTCCCAAATTATAGCATATTATACACATCATTATGCATCTTGCATAGCTTTACTGAATAATAATATATTTCAGAGAGCAATATATATAGATAGATATACCTGCCTGCATAGCATTCCACCAAGTGGCACTCTAAGTGTAAAATTAGGTTTCTAATCTTTATGATTGAAAACATGCAATGATGATTATGCTTCATCACATATCTCTTCTGACATAAGCAAGTATATGTGTTGAGTGTTATTAGAATAAGACTTGTAGGATAAAAATATATGTGCATTTTAAATTTTGAGAGATTTAGTGTAGTGCCCTCCATAAAAGTCATATTAATCTATACTTCAACAAAAAATATATAAATGTGGCTGTTTCCCCCTCTCATATCAAGAAAGCATGCTAGCAAACTTTTAAATCTATATGCTTTAATTTGTAATTCTCTTATTATTAATGAAGTTGAACATTTTTCATGTTCAAAAATCCATTTGTATTTCCATCTCTGTAAATTATTTATATGCATACTTTGCTCATTTTGGAACTGGGTAATTTATTTTTTCCATACTAACGTGGAGTTCTTTGTAAATTTAAAGAAAATTAATATGATAAAAATGTAATGCTGTACTTTCTTTATTATTTTCCTCATCTGCCAGTCCATGTACTAGTAACACACTCCTTTAATTTATTATGATTTTATAATTTATTTAAACTTCTAGAAAGATCAATCTCTCACCAACTTTTTATTTTTATATAATTATCTTACTTATCCTTGCTTAATTATATATTATTATAAATTATAGAAGTAGCTTGCTTTGTTCCAAAATACATTTCTGTTAGTCTTGTTAATGGAATCATATTAAATATATGTTCCATCACTGTGTGGTACTGACTCACGTTCTCAGGAAAAGAAAATTAAATTAGAACCTATTGAAAACTGCCAAAAGGAGTGCAACAAACCATCCATTTACTGAAAAGCACACAAGCCTTTTAATCAAAGAGAAGGAAGGATATATTTATGACAGAATACCAATACTCACAAATATTTACCTATCGTTATCTGATTCAGAAATTCACTTGAACATGAGCTACTGTGTTAATAACAGGTAGTAGCGTTCATCTAATTACTTAAATATATCTTAACTGAAATCAAATTCTTTGTTTTTTATCATGATTTTATTTTAAGAAAGCACACATTAGCTTCACTCTTATGTATTTTTAGAACAGAAAAGGGTCTTCTTTTGCAAACTAGAATGAACAGAGCTCTGTCATTACAACTTTAAGAAGGCACTTCCAAGTCACAGAAAAACTGCAAAAAAGCACTAGGTACCAAAGTCAAGGCTGAGTTCCCACCTCTGACAAAGCTGTCACTTAAAGATGCTATATAATTCAGCCTGCAGAATTTAGGTCAGTGTTGCTATTCTTTAGCTTTTATCTAGTATATAGCATTTAAAAAAATAAACAGGTCTATCATTTTACTGAGACTTATAAGGACTAAATGGTAAGAAATCAAGATCTGAGAAAAATAAGTAATGCACAATCATTTCCTTTAGGAAAAATTGTAGAAATTATTAAACGAATGTGGTCTAAATATACTCATCTCTGAGTTGCTACTAGGGAAGTGTGTCTATGTATAGTGTAATATTTAAGCAAATATTCAAAAAAATGATAAAATGATCATAACTGCTACTTTTTATTGGGCACCTACCCTGTAAAACTCATGGGTTTTGGGTCACTTGGGTCCGGATTGAAGATTAACTGTTCCTGCAGTTGTGTAAAGACAATTTTCTGTATTTCCCTGAGGTTTAATTTACTCAACAAGAGCATATTAATGCCCTTCTTGGCTGGTTATTGGACGATAAAGAAGATAATGCATGCAGATAACGTATGTCTGACAGTACCTGGCATGAAGTAAGTGCTCACTTTGTGTTAATTTTTGACCCCTTCTTTGGTCCCATTCTTGTTGTACACTGGTTATTTGTGTTCTTTTGTTTTCCTGCTAGACACCAAGTTTCCCAAGGCAAAGACTGCGTTTTTTAACTTTTTCTTCTTCACCAAGTTGTAAAGTACCTGGCATATATTTACTGAAAAGAAATGAAAAAGGCAGACTTCAGATTCAATGTTGCTACTAAAGAACTTTGACAGGTGGCAATAGGTTTTTAATACAAAGCAACTGCCCTTACTGGACAAAATTTACAGTATCATCAAGTATACTAGAAAGCATGGACATTAAAAATATTTCATCAATACCTTTTTATCAGAAATATCAGAATAACATGAAATAATGTCTGTGAAATGCTTATCTTGGTGTTAGGTACATTGTAGGCCGTTAATAATAGCTGTTTTTAGCCCTCTCTTGAGAAAGTTTCAAGTCCACCTCCACATTTGTGCTTTTACTTTTAATTTTACATGTGAAATAGATCTTATTTTAACTTCAGGAAAAGGCTTTGTGATAAAGCTGCTTTTTTTTTTCCATGAAATCTCACATCACTTATCTTCAGTGCACAGGCTGAGGTGTATCCATGGCAAAAGGTTACCATCTGAATCCCTGTCCCAGCCAGCTTGCTATGTGACGTTGGTTAAGTCCCTCTGTCTCCCTGTACCTCAGGTCCCTTATGCTTTTTTTAACACAGTCCAAAATCATACGTGTTAATTTTGTTTCTTGATGGCCTACTTTTCAAATGACAGTCTCTGGGTCATATTTACTTGAATGTGTCCATCACAATGCCAAGATAATTGTTACTTTAACAGTACTTGCCAATTGATTCAAATGAGAAACAGAGCTGCTCCTACCAAGTTTGGCTTTGTGGGAATTCAATAACTCTACTGGTGGACTTTTATTAGAGGTATCAGTCCTAGTATGAAAAAACATCTGAATGCAGATTGCAGAGTTTAGAGGGTTTCAGGTATAGATAGTGAAGAGGAGTCCCTGAAAATCCTCTCTGGGGCTCCTAGGGAAAATAAAAAGTTCAAGAAGTCTTCTGAAACCTCTGGAAACTGGCTGCAAGAACAAACTTTGCCTTTGCATTTCACCAGCTTTGTGACCTTGATCAAGACAGATCACTTCCCTTAAGCCCAGATTCCGCATGCATATATGGAATAACTATATGTATTTTTGTTGGGAAATCATCAAAAGAAATGTACAAAAACCATATCTTAAAACTGTAAACCACCATACAAACTTAAGGTGTTATATGATTTCTCAGCCAAATTTTAGTATTTATACAGAATGTGGGTACTGAAAATACTACTAGGCTAAAAGAGTGCAACTTCAGTAATGATGGCAATATTAATGTTCCAAAATAAAATATTAACTGTTCAGCCAAAGCACTTAATACAACATGTATATTATATCATGAATATTTTAGGATGAAAATAATTTACCATATTATTTTAAGGGAAAAAACACTGTAACATGCTTAATAGTTTGCAGCTGACATTGTGAAATTGAAATTCAGGATTAGCTAACACTAATTATGGAAAAAATAACCAAATTAAACATGTTGTAAATTTCCATCTCTGAAAGAAAATCACAAGAACTTCATTTAGTTCTCTTCAAAATGAAAGTCTCTTGGGACCCAAATGAACATACTAATATGCACATGCACATTCACACATGCACTCATGTGTGCACACAAACATGCACACACACACAGAAAACTAAGCAGCCAACTTTGGGAATTACATACTGTTTAACTTTAAAGATAAGAATGTAGTCAAAGTTCTCAAAAGTAAACTTTGTATTTCTTTGGTAATGAAAGACCAGGCTTTGAACAAAACTGTTATAATTAAAGACCTGGGCATGTAGTGGGCTCTGCCTCAGTAATCTGATAATAGGAGGTGGTGAGGGCCAGGATTAAGTGGACATTTGAATGAAATTTAACACCCAAAAAACCTTGTTGTAAAGAGTAGTTGGGCATCACTTACTGGTGAGAGGGCCAAGTGGAGTGCATATTTTTGGTCATTTTTTATGCAGGGGAGGTGCAATCCAGTAAGCAGAGCAAGTATAAGAATCCTCTAGGCCCAAATTGAGGCAGAATAATAATTCCAGGGGGTCAGTCTATTTGCATTTATTCCATTCAATATATATTTATCAGGTGTCTATAACAGACAAAATGGTGAGAGGAAAAAAGACAGCCTTGCTCTCATGAAAAGTATAGTTCAGTAGAAGAAATGAACATTAATCACATAACCATACAAATAAGTTTATAAATTCAAAGGGGATAATTATTATGTAAGGGAGTTAAACAATTCCATGACAATTTTTACGTGTGTTAGGAAAGGGTCAGAAAAGATGTCTTAAGGAAGGAATTTCTAAGCTAAGTTCTTCAATGAGTGAGGGCGAAGAAGGGAACAGTGCTATTATTACAAACATCATCAAATATCAGTGACCAAAATAAAACATGAAAACACACTCTTACTTGTCTCAGCCCAGAGTGACACATTACATCCATTCATATTCTGTTTGGGAGAACTAATTACATGGTCTTATCTTATAGGTAGAGAGATGGGGAAATAGCTTTAGCTATGTGCCCAGAAGGAAGAAACTGATTTAATGGGCCCCTTCTACCTCTGTGCCACGTAAGGATAGGTGGGAGTTAATTCATTAACTGCTTATTTGGGAAAGGGGAGGCAGAGAAAAGTATTGCAAACACAGAATACACCATATGCAAAGGTCATATGATTCCATATAGCTACTATTGACCTTCTGACAATACATCAAAAGGAGGATCATAGAGTCATGACAATAAAATTTCTTTCCCCACAAATTTAATGCCTTTCCATCTTAACCATGTACTTATCATGCACTGTGGCCATATCTTCTGCAATTTTAGGTATATCAGCAAAACTAGCACTAATTTCTTTTTCCTTCCTCACAATATCATGAATAGAAGATTCCTTCTTCCCTAACACTTTGCCGCCTCAGCATGCAATTTTTTTCCCTTCTTAAATAAAAATTTTCAGCTTTGCACTTTAAGAAAGCATTTTATGGCTCCTCTTTGGTGTATCCAAATTGCCAGCATCACCACTTTCGCACTTTAGGGCCACTATTAAGTAAAATAAGGTTACTTTGCACAAGTACTGTGATACCATGGCAGTAGGTTTAATAACCAACATGGCTACTAAGTGATCAAGAGGCAGGGAACATACACAGCATGGAGAGTGGACAAAGGGAGGATTCACATCCGGGGCAGAATGAAGAAGAATGTCACAAGCTTTCATCATGTTACTGTGTACAATTTAAAACTTATAAATTATTTATTTCTGAAATTTTTTATTTAATATTTTCAGACAAGGTTGTTGGATAATGAAATCATAGAAAGCAAACTGAGGGTATGTGGGGAATGCTATATTTGGTCTTCATCCCAGTTTGGGCACAGAATTCCTAAAACCTTTGGAATTATCTAAGTGATGAGAGCTGTAAAGTTTTCTTTTGTTATGTTAATGAAGCAACCATTGAAAACTACCTATGCTGGGAGCTCTTTGTCAGAGAAGTCAACTCTGACCTCCCGGGGGAAAAAAAGGGGTTAGAGGTTGGATCAACTGCCAATGATTTAATTAATCATGTCTCTGTAGTGAAGCCTCCATAAAACTACAAGAGGAGGGTTCTAAAAGTTTTCAGGTAGGTGAACACATTGAGATTCTGGGACAGAGACCCTGGGATAGCACTGAGGCTCCCTTTAACTGTATCTTGCCCTGTGCATCTGTCTGTCTGTTTCTGAGTTATGTCCTATGGTGTTAATTCACATTTTTCCTTTTCCTGGTTAGAGAGCTCCCAGATTTGTAATAATTTATAAAATCTCTGAGGGAAAAAAAGCCAAGAACAGAGGGTACATTAAGGGGATTGCAACATATATGAGAACTGTCCATTAAACCTGAAGTTTCATTAAGAGGTAAACGGATGTAATACAAAGATCCAAAAGTATTGGCCACATTATCACAAACTATGTTGCTGTTGTTTTTTGTAAGTCCAATAATAAGTCCAAAAAATTTAAAGGCAATGAATACACCATCTGATTTCTTTTTAATTAATTGGACCTCAAGGACATTGATTTTAATTCATTGGACCTCAAGAACATTGATTTAGGTAAATCATATTTTTTGTTTCATAATAAAATCTTATCATGGTTTCCTACATGGCCCACTTTCATTTAGTTATTTATTACCTATTTATAAAACTTTATAAGTAACCATCAACTATTATCTAAAAGAAGAGTTAAGGCCTTGATGTAACCATAGAATCCATCACCAATTCATCTCCCATGCTGTCAATCCCAACTACTGAGGCACCCACCACCATGAATCAAGAGATTGTCATTCCTCACTTTCCTTTTTACAGTTTTTCATCTCTATGTCTTCCTAAAAAAGTAGGTATATATTTTTATATTTGTTGTTTTTTACCTTTATAGAACTTACTCATGGTGTATAAAATATTTAGAAACTTGAATCTTAATTTAATTGTAGATTTTAATCATTTATTCTCATAGTTTTATAATATTCTGTTGTATGATTATGATATTCATTCACTTTTAAGAGTTATTTGGTTGTTTACAGTTCTACTTTTGTGCATTGTTCTGCAACAAACATCCTTGTATTCATATTTCCTGTTAAATAAGTGCAAGAAATCCTCCTGAGAATATACCTAAGAGTGGAACTGCTTAATCATAAAAACATGATTGTTCACTTTTGAGAGGTAATTCCAATCTGTTTTCTAACACAGTTGCACCAACTTATACTTCTACAAGGAACACTTAAGAAATTCTATAGATCCATATCTTCTTTAACTTTTGTTATCTTTAGATGAACAAAAGTTTATAATTTTTAGTGAAATGCTTCATCAATGCTTTTAATCTCATTTCAAAACTGTCTTTATTCAAAGTTCTAAAGTATTTATACCTACCTACATTTTCTACACTTAAAAATTTTGTATGTGATATTTAGGTCCTTGAACATCTGAAGTTAGTTGCTACGAATAAAGTTTATTTGTAAAACTGAGTGCCTGAGGGCTAATTTTACCTTTTTTTCATATTGAAATTTTTTTCTACTTTAATTTATTGAACAATATTTCCTTCCTACACTAATTTTTCTAAGTCATCTCTCTCTTTACCAAATTGAATTACATGTGAGTCTGATTCTGGACTCATGTTCTATTGGTTACTTTTTCTATCCTTCTGCCTATCTTCAGAAATACCTAGGTAGTCTTGACCTTTAATCTTCATATATATTTTATCATCACCTTAAAAAAATTCCATGAAAAACCCAGTTGAGAATTTAACTAAATGTATAAATCAATTTGAGAAAAACTAACATCTTTATGATATTAAATCTTCCATTCAATAAACATGGTATATTTCTTCCTTTATTTAGGTTTATTTTAGTATCTCTTAATTAAAAGTTTACATATTTTCCTGTAGAAGTCTTGATACCTTTTGTTAAATTTATTCTTATATACTTGATATTCAAAGAATATGTTGATATGTATTTATATTATATATACAAATAATTCTATACTCATATTAATGTATTTTTTCTTGTTGTTCTACATATCTTTTAAGACAATGATAAATTTTATTCAAGTATTTGAACACTTTTATTTCACACACTTTTTCATATATCATGAATTATTTTTACTTCTTTAAGAATTTCTTCCAAAATGTTTTCACGTAGGTCTTTGTCTAACAAAACTCCTGAGAGCTTCCAAGCCTAATTATTTTATTATGTCCTCATAGTCTGAATTCTAATTTCTTTACATACAATAATTTGTGGGATACAGCAAATACCTGCCGGAGCCCACCAATTTGAAGGGCATTCAGCAAGAATGGCTCCCAACAAATACCCCACTATAATCTCATGTAAAGTGTTGCCTTAGAAATCTAAGTAAATATCTATATTAATTCTAATGAGTTTAGAAGATAGGAGTGAGAGTCATCAGGGAAATTTGGGGTATAGGGTACCCAGAGATCAGAAAATTATGATCAATTACTCCCTACCTCATAAAATATTTCCTTAGATCAAACCTTTACTCTTTGCCCTCTAGAAAGAAATGTAATTAGGAAGAGGTGCTATTTAAATTGTAGTTCTCCAGGTTTAAGAATTTGGAGAAAGAGAGTTAGAGAAGAAATTGCCCATATCAATTATTTGCCAACAGCTTTTCTTAGCTCTTCACAAGCACAGCACTCTGACCTATCCTGATTTCATTCTTGGGTCAGTAGGTGTGGAGGAAGGCATTGTTTATTAAAATGGTGGGAGTAAGGAAGTGGTAGAAAGAAGCAAAAACAGAATTTAACATTTCTTCTCCCTTAGCCCAGCCGGACTGCAACCTGCTCTACCACCCCTTCCCATCAACTCTCCTCGGAAATCTTGCTTAAAAATTTAAAAATAATATTCTGTTTAGTTCTTCTAGAGTTGATATGGATTCAGCATCTTTATTATAACTGGAATCAAGTGGTCTAATTTGATATTTTAAATGCTTACCCTTGCTCTTATGTGAAGAAATTATTGTAGCTGGCAACTGAAAGAAGATGGCTTTGGAGCCAACATGATATCAGTGGAGATAGAGAGAAGTGGGTGTGATGCATTTTGAAAGTTATTTTATTAATCTAGCCAAGGTAACAATGAAAACCACTAAACCAAACATTGAAATGTATTAGCAAATGTTAGGTTAGAGTGTTTATTTTTTTTTAAGTAGGAAAACCAGAAAGGTACCTCTGCAGAAATGATATTAGGGCTGAAACTTCATTTTTGAGAAGATATCACCCAAAAGGAAGAGTAAATGAAAATAATCTATTAGTAGAAAGAGCTTTAAGGTATCATTAAGGTAGCCATTATGAAATTATAAAAAATATAAATTTAGGATATATTTGGAAAATAGCACCAACATGACTTACTGATGAATTTAAACTGAGGAAAAATGAAGAATCATGGACAACGCTAGATTTTAGTTTTAGGTAATAGTTATTTTTTTGAATTTTTACATTCCTTTAATTATCTATTTTCTGTTTATTTTCTCATGCTTATTTTTCTTTCAGTTCTATTGAGATATAACTGACATACAGTGTTGTAGAATTTTAATATGTACAGTATAATGACTTAACCTATATATATTATGAAATAATTATTATAAGATTAGTTAACATCCATTACCTCATATAGATACAAAATAGGGGAAAAAATGTTTTTTCCTTATGGTGAGAACTTTTGTGCATACTATGCAGCTATGCTAGCTATAGGCATCATGTTGTTAATTACATCACAGTACTTATGTATCCTCTACCCAGAAGTATGTACCTTTTGACCATCCTCACTTCTGTTAACCTCAAGTCTGATGTCTTTTTCAATGAGTTTCACTTGGTTTGGGGGATTTTTTTTGTGGTGGTGGTTTTATCTTTTAGATTCTGCATATAGGTGATATTACATAGCATATGTTTTTCTCTTACTTATTTCACTCAGAATAATGCCCTCAGGGTACATACATGTTGTCACAAATGGCAGGATTTCTATTTTTTTTTTTTTGTGGCTAAATAGCATATATGTACTTAATCCATTCATCTGTCAAGGGATACTTAGGTTGTAGCTATAGTAAATATGCTACAATTAACATGGAAGTGTAAATATCTTTGACATAGTGGATTTCTTTTCCTTAGACTATATACACAACATTTGAATTGCTGGATCATATGGTAGTTCTATTTTTAATTATTTGAGGAAACTTCATACTGTTTTTCATAATGTCTGTACCAATTTACAATTCTACCAACAGTGGGTTAAGGTTTCCTTTTCTCCACATTCTGACCAACACTTGTTATCTCTTCTCTTTTTGATGATAATCATTCTAACAGGCAAGAATTGATGGTTCATTGTGGTTTTGATATGCATTTTCCTAATGATTAATGATGGTGAGAACCTTTACGTGCACCTATTGGCCACCTGTATCTCTTCTTTGGAAAAATGTCCATTCAGGTCTTTTGCCCAATTTTTAATTGTATTATTCATTTTCTTGCTATTACATTGTATAAGTTCTTAAATATTTTGGATATAAATCCCTTATGTGATATATAATTTGCAAATATTTTTGTTCTATTCTGTAGATTGCTTTTTCATTTTATTGATGGTTACTACTGCTGTAGTAGTAACCACTTAGTTTAATGTAGTCACACTTGTTTATTTTTTATTTTATTATTTGTGCTTTACATGCCATATCCAAAAAAAAATCATTGTGGAGACCCACATCAAGTAGTTTTTTCTCCTGGTTTTTTTTTTTTCTGGGAGTTTGTCGTTTCTGTTCTTACATCTAAGTTTTTAATCTATTCCGAATTAATTTTTGTGAGTGGTATAAGATAGTGGTGTAGTTTCAGTCCTTTATATGTGAACAACCAATTTTCCCAGCATCATTTATTGAAGAGATTATCTTTTGTATTGAGTATTTACAGCTTTTCTGGATAATAATTCTTCATTTATTATTGATTTATTTATCCTTTTATTTTGAGAATAAAAACAAAGAACAAAGTCCCTGTGATTTTCACTATTATACCCTCAACACCCAATGTATTTAAATCACAGGATGAGCTTAATCATATTTGTTAAATAAATGAATGAACGATGCAACTGTTAGAAGTCTTTCCAAATAACACAAATCAGACTAGCCCTGTCCTCACAGCACACTTTCTTTTTAATTAACATCATATTCACTAAATTATATTAATATTATCTATTGCTATAAAGATATACCTTACCAGACTGTAAATTTATTGATAATAGGGTCAAGTATTAGTCATTCTTATTTCCACAGTATCTGTTCATTCATTGATTTAATAAATATTTCTTGGACACCTATTATGTGCCTGACAACTTTCATGGCAAACAGGCAACCACGAAGAAGCCTAATTATAACTGTCTTCATGCAACTTATATGTCTCAAAAGAGAAAGACAGACAACTAAGCACAAAATTATAAAAGCCACAGTAAGAACATATGTCTTACTTCATTCATATCACTTAGAGAACACTGAGTATGTATCTGTCAAACTGGTTAAATCCGAAGAAACTAGGAAAGTAAAGAATCATTTGAATCTATGAGGATAGATAATGAATCTAGCTCCAGTATTTATAGTGGTCTTCAACTGACCAGTCAAAGAAAAAGGAAGGTGAGATTGTCAAGGACTGAGGGTAAGATTTTCTAAGAACTAAATACAAAATAAAGGATAAATAAAAAACTCAGCCAAAATGCATACTAGAATATGATCTTTTCAGAGAACCCAGAAAAGTCAAAATATAAAGAGGTTAGGAATATAACCTGGCTTTATAGCAAAGGCTCAGCCATTAAAAGTAGAAAAATGTGTCTATAGCCATGCCACCCTGAACACCCTGATTCTGTCTGATCTCAGAAGCTAAACAGGGTCGGGCCTGGTTAGTATTTGGATGGGAAACCACATAGAAAGACCGGGTGCTGTAGACATTAAAAAAAAAAGTAGAAAAAGGACTAAATCAAATAATAAAGTCTAGACAGAAGGCCAGGTTGGATGCCCTGAACCTGATACTATCAGTCATGTTCTCACTTCCATCTTTACACAATTAAATTCTACAATTCATTTTATAATTACTTCTTAAGAATACTTATTCTATCTATATATGTCCAAAACCATTATATTCATATGTATACGAGTATGTTGCTTTGGAATATAGAATTCAGGACATACCTTTTAATATTGCCACTATGACTATATCACATAAACTGACCATTCGCCTCCCTATCTGAGCCTGCTTTTGATATCTAGGTACCTTTTAACTTCAACTGCTTCTTTGAACATCTAATCATTCTAGTCATCTTTTTTTCCCCCAGAACTAGGTATTCTTAGATTTCTTAGACATTCTTCCTCTTTTTCTTTCTATCAGACAAATGATTTTCAAAATTGATAAATTGAACAAATTTCACCATACCCAGAAATGAAGAGGGAATGCTGGGGAATAACAAAAATAAGAAAAGCATTTAAAATTAAGGAAATAAGTAGGAAAATGCACAGGAGCATAAGGACTATGACATATTGAGGAAATTATTGTCACTGTGATATAAATGGCCTAATCAACCCTTATATGTAGGGATCTCCTCTGGTTCTAATGAGAGCTTAGCATTAATTTACACAGTTTTTTTTTTTCATTTTATAAAATAGACTTTAGAATTATCTGATCATTATTATAAATGAACTTCAACTTTACTCCATACCAGGAGAGCAAATAAAATACTTGCTTACCAAACAATGCATCCTATTAAGTAACAAAAGTGTCTGCCTGACATATTCCCTTAATATATCCGTAATAATTTAAAGAAAAGAGAATCAAGAAAATAGAAACAAGAAAGTTGGAGAATAAAATAAGAATTGGTATTCTTTGACTAGAACTATGAAATCCTTAACCATCATTTATTAGTGGTAATTTTCTTCAGATCAAATAATTGGTAGAATCAAAGTTCTGTTGAATTAGGTTTTCCGCTGCCCTCTGGTTTTAATTTCGGCTAAAAATTGAACATTTAATTGCTTATTATATTCAATCACTGAGGTTTCAGTGAATCACCAAGGCAGATGTGGAAGTATGAAAATATAATCCAAAGCACAATGAATAGCTCTGCCACAGTAGGTGAGTTAAGAATCACAAACGGGAGATGGACTCACTAATAATATTTTACATATGTCCTACTAGTGCTACTTAAGAAAGACTAGAACTCCTTCAGTAATTACTTAAGCATCATTCACCGAAAAAATAAACCCATTATTTCTTCCATAAAAGTAATATTGGTAAAGATGAAACAGTAAACTATAAGCTGTTCATCTTCTTAATTAAATCATGATATATTCTAGCATTTTCTTTTTCAAGTTGTATAC
Organism: Macroglossus sobrinus; assembly: GCA_004027375.1. NCBI lineage: Eukaryota > Metazoa > Chordata > Mammalia > Chiroptera > Pteropodidae > Macroglossus > Macroglossus sobrinus. Next base: position 1,041,847 of record PVKZ01000174.1, read on the forward strand.
TTGGTCTCACTTGCCAGTGCCTTTGTCAATGAGACATTTCTTCCAGCTCTTACCTTTATTTTAGAAATCCCTTCTTCTAATATATGTCATATTAACTATTCTCTTATAGTATATATTCCCTAAACTATTTGATTTTCTAGCTGACTTTTGGTATATGGCTATATCCAACACCATAAGTTTTCAGTGATCATGTTTAAATCACATGCTTTGAAATACTTATGTTTTAGGTTTCAACTATTAAAATGTATAATAAAATAAGTTGGAACAACCAAAAAAACTACTGCTCCTTCCCTCAATACATCTAACATAGAGGATTTTATGATATTTAAGAAAATGCTCCTAAATTTAAAAATTAACAGCTATAACAATAAAATTTCAAGTGTTTTAAAAATTCTTTGAGAATAGGTACACTTAATATATTTTAAGAGTGTAGCTTTTCCCAATATTACCAAATTCTTAGTAAGTTAATATGTTATTTTGGAGTTATGTTGAACTTTTTATAGAGGGAATACAGAAGTATACATACAGAATATACCACAGCGATGCTAAACTGCAAATGGTTTATGTCATTATATAGTCAATATATTTTGTAAAATTTTAACACTGTCTCTTGGTCTAAAGAAGTTCATACCTTCTCTTTGTTCTCTGTGGATATATCTTGACGTACCTGATTAGCATTTTCTTTGAATAAATTACAAACAATTGTCTATAAAGAGATTTTGCATAAAAATCTGGATTTTAAATCTTTTGAAAATCATAAGATTTGGCCACATTGGTTCTACATTCTTATATGGTAACAACTGCAGGCTCTGAAGGGCAGCTAGCTGTTGCCCTTAGAAAGGCCAAGTACTGTGCAGAACCACTGTGCCCATGTACCTGACACTTTCACTTACATGACTTGCTATCATCACATTTGCATTCAAATTGTGACCCTGGAATAAGGCTTTTAATCCATACAGGGATATACTCTCCTTTTCTTTCTCTCTGAATATTGTTAGGCTTTGGGGAAACTTTGCCTATCTTAGAAAGAATTTGCTTGTGCAAAGTAGGAACAGTTTCTAAATAGATCCTAGGAATAGTCCATCTCTCTGTCTCTGTCTCTGTCTCTCTGTCTCCCTATCTCCCTCTCCTCTGTCTGTCTTTATGCCTGTCTGTATGTCTCTTTCTCTCTTTCTCTTTCTCTTCTCTTTCTCTTTCCCTTTCTCTTTCCCTTTCCCTTTCTCTTTCTCTTTCTCTTTCTCTTTCTCTCTTTCTCTCTCAAACTCTCTCTCTTTCCATGAATTTCAAAGAATTTGTCATTAGTTGCCATTGAAATCAGAAAGAGGTGCAGAATCAGGAAAAGAAGTCTAAGCATGATCTGGTTCAAAAAAACCTTCATTATAGTGAGTGTGGTTCTTTTTTTTTGCCTTGATCTCTATGTATGTGTATCTCTTCTAGTATGGTATATAAATGATGGCGGAACAAGATTCGGATTCCATGTCCAAGCCTAATAGCATCATTCCAACAAAATTTAAAGTTTGTCAATTTATGTATAGATAGATAGATAGATAGATAGATAGATAGATAGATAGATAGATAGATGATAGATAGATAGATAGATATAGATACAGATATATATAGATAGATAGGTATATGTAATAATGATATATATGATACTTAAGGATTGTTCATTACTAAAATCCACTACCTTATCAAAATTATGAATCCCTATCATTCAGAATACTGAAAAAAGAGACTGTTCTACATCCTTTCTGAAGAGAACAGTAAGTCTGTATGCAAATACCATAATGCTGAGTAGAATAGAACAGCATTTTCATCTGAGACAATGAATAAGAAACCAAGATCTAAACTAAAACAAAAAAAAAAAATTCTAAGAATAAGAAAGTCCTGGAGCATAATATCTGAGAAAGTAATGGTGAGGAACAGTTAATTCTGAGAGGGGAAGAGAAGTATATTTTATGCTAGACAATTCACATGAGTTGTCTTATTTAAACAACACACTATACCTAAGAGAAACATGTGGTTACCATTGCAGAGATGCACAGAAAGACTGAGTGACAGACCCATGGTCATACAGTCAGTAAATGGGAAAGTAGAACACAAACATATTACCTGACTCTTAACTGTGTTCTTTTACCTTTAGACCCTGATGGAATAATTAAGTACCTTTATTAAGAGAGGGTTTTCTTATGAAATGACTGACCTTAGGAATTGCTGCACATGAATTACTTACTTTGTTTACTCGATTTTTCTCTAATTTATGTGACAAGGGACATTATTATTAGTTTTAAATTTTTACTGAATAAACTTGGAAAATATGCTATATATTCTAAAGCCCTCAATTTACATGTGAGGAAATTGGTCCATTCCTGCTTACCTGACACTGAGAAAAGACAACTGGTATACTGTTAGCAGGACAGAAATAGGAATTTAAGTTCTTAGACTAGCTTTGAAAAGTATTTTCCATTAAATTGTTATCTTCAAATAATGAACACATTTTACATCTTGGTTAGAAACTATACCAAAAAGATTAGACTAGATATAGTCAGACTAAAAGACTGTCCAGAAATAAAAGTTTTTTACATATATTCAAAACTGCTTTCTGTAACTTAATATATAAATTTAAAACAATTTATTTCTTTGCTTATTTTATAAAATAACTCTGAACAGTCTCACCCCTTAAGGGAAACTTATTTGAAATCTAAGATCTTTGACCTATAGAGGGAAAAAGTTGTAATTTTGTTGGTGGCAAAAGTTTATTAATTAAAATCTCTATTACCGACCTAAGTTGTAGAGATAATTCACTATTTTTACAACCAAACAAAATATTTTTAAGACAGAAAATTAAAATATTATATAGTAAAATAAATGAATATATTGGCAAAGGGGAGACAGGAAAAATTACTGAAAGATTCATGGCTGTTAACTTTGGGTACTAGGGGATAAAGAGAAAGATAAATCTAACTCATAAAGATACCTTAGTCCTTTTTACTACTTACAGAATTTACCCATATCATCCTTTAAGTTGTGTGTCTCAACTGCTTTCTAGTCCCACTCATAATTCCTATCCTTTAAATGTATCTTTCTGCCTGTGTTAAGCAAAAATCATGAATAGGAATGGGAAAATATGGCATGATACATTCCAGGGTTGAATTAAAGAAAGTTGGCTTTGTAATTTCACCTCAAATTGGAAAGGGGGTCAACATTATACTATCCTAGAAAATACGAATATCATAATGTAAGCAAAAGGAAAACAAGAAGCCAGAAGTTAAATTCCACACCATTGACCTGTCTGATTTTTAAAAAGATACAGTGTAATTAAAGAAGAAAAGAAAGCTGCCATCCAAAATTAGAAAATAATCTTAATGTATTTTCTCCTTTTTTACATTGTTAAAACATGAATTTTCTTTTTATCTATATAGTAACAAAAAACAGAAGAGAGAATGGTTATGCCATTAAAATAGAAAAAAAAAACATTAAGAAGTGTCATTTCAGTGTCACACTGGAGCACTATCTAAATCCCTAAGGGTCACAGAACATTGCCAAAAAAAGTGTAACTTTGACTTACTATGTACTACTTATTAAAATCCAAAATTTATAAGATATTAACTCTTAGAAGATTTGTAAATTGCAGATAATTTTTATCAGATATAAATATAAATAATTTATGTGTGATATAAAATAACCCCAAATATTTTATATATTGCCCTGGAAGATATTGACAAGTCTGAGATCTAATGTTCTATATTGGAAGTGTCTTCAACTTCTTTCAAGTACTTTCCTTTTCTTAACACTTATGTCAAAGGAATATATAACCCTCTCTTATTTAGAACAAAGAATTTTTACTTCTTCTATTATTAAGCAATCCAAACTCCAACTTATAAAGTAAATATGTATTGCTTCTTACAGATATTAGACTGTGCAAGGCAAAACGATTATGAAATGAGCTGAGCTTTCACAATACAAGGAGAATTCTAATTGGGAAATCAAATAAATAAGATAAAGAGATCAACAACTACATCATAAGAAAGACTATTCAGCAAGCACAGAAAAGGTCATATAAGTGAGTCTTGAAATCAAGAAAACATTTTCAAAAGTATAGTGAAGAAGGAGTAAGAATTAGCCAAGCAATAAGAATTCCAGGCCATGGAAAGAATGTGGAGAAAAATGCAGTACTACAATTACTTGTTCGATGAACTGAAGGTAGAAAAGGATGTTATGAAAACATTTGGAGTAATTCAGATCAGAAAGACCAAATTCTAAAACGCCTTATGTTATGGTAAAAATGTTGCATTGTGAAGTTTGTAGAACATCTTATGCAGCAACATGCTGTGAACAGATCTTTATTTCAGAATGTTTACTCTGAAAACCCAGATATGAAGATAAAGTATTGGAAGCAAAAGTGGAAGTGGAGAGACAAATCAGGAGACGACCACAGTAGTTCAAGAGAAGTAAAGGAATCTGACTTAGAAGCTTGTGGACAGTTGCTTTAGAGATATTTAGGATTAAAAACAGCAGTTCTCACTGACAATTTGATAGAGAATTGAAGAGAACTAGGTGCTGACCCATATACTTCTGTGGATAGAAGCACTTTATCAAATTAGAATGAGATGGAGAATGCTTGCTGTATTAATTTTCTATTGCTGTGTAACAAATTAGCACAATTTAGCACTTTAACATAAGACAAATATATTATCTCACTGTTTCCATGGGTCAGGAGCCTTGCCTATTTTAGGTGGGTTCTCTCCTTAGGTCCTCACAAGGCTGAAATTAAAGTACTTGCCAGCTGTAAAATCAACTTTAGGCTTGACTAGGAAAAATCCGCTTACAAGCTCCCTCAAGTTGTTGGCAGAATTCATTTTCTTCTGGCCATATGACTGAGATCTCAGTTTTCTTGCTAGCTGTCAGCTGAAAGATGCCTTCAGCAGCTCGAGCAGTTTACTCCTTCAAAGCCAGCAGGAGGATGTCTGCTGCTTCTGTTGCCGCCGCTGCTGCTGCTGCTTTGAATCTGGGACTTCTTAACATACGATTATTTCGGGCTCACCCGGAATAAACTTTTGATTAACTTGAGTGATTTGGGAACTTAATTATATCAGCAAAATCCCTTTTCCCATACATAGTAACATGATGATAATACTGATATTTCATAATACTCACATGTTCCTCTCACCTTGAAAGGGAGGGGGTAATTAATAAAGGGTGTGAACACCAACAGGCAGAATCTTGGAGGGTATTTTAGAATTCTGCCTATCACATTGGGAAGGAAGATCACATTGGGAAGGAAGATCATGAGGGGGAATCAAACCTTTATCAAAAGATGCAATTTCCCAAAGAGAAAGAAAATAAGAAAAGAGTCATAGACAAAATAGAACATAGGGATGGAAAAATTAATATTAGGCAGAGAAACATAATTTAATCAGTCTTAAGGCACTTACAGTTTTGAGTATTTATTGTCTAAAATTTACACCCATAGAAACCTCCTATTCAACTTTGTGAAAAAAGCAACAATATATAAAACAAGGAAGATGTCTAACAAAGACAACATAAAGAAAATGAAGTGATTTCCCATTTCAAATTGCATTGTCCCTATTCTTTTCACTTTAAAAGAAGCTCTTTGCTAACATTCTTATTGTTTTTACATTCTGCTGGAGCTGCTCCAAGCTTCCCACATTTAGCTGAAGTTGTGAGACCCTCAACTGTCATAACAATACAATAAGAGCCTGATGGCTGCTAAGTATAGAGAATTGTCTCACAGTTCCTACAGACGATTCTATTTATACAGCCTGAAATATCAACCTCATTTTAGACAACATTAACAAACTGCATTTGTTAACCTGCCCCAACTGCTTTTCTAAATATTTTTTCACTATTATTTTTATAATAATGTTGTTGCTTCAATCAGCATTTTCATCACTGAAAACATTTTCTGAAGTGGTGGTTCTCTGAAGTAATACTTCATAGAGATCAACTCAATATGGGATCATTGGGTTAAAAGAGATTCTGAAGAGGTCACATAGATCACCCTTTTGTTTCCAAGCAATCCTAAAAAAAGATAACCATCCTACTCCAGAAATCTCTTTCAAAAAGGAAATTCCACAGTTGTTTCTTCTGCAATGTATTTCTGTGTCTAATTACCCTTGTAGTTAAGGACTTCTTGTTCTAATCTCTCTGGGTATGTACAACAGCTGGTAACCACACTTCTTATAATGGCTGTTCATAAATCTGCAAACTTTTCTTAAGTTATCTTCATTATCTCTCTTCCAGACCAAGTGCACTGTATAGTTAGTAGTCAGTTTCAGATATTTTCAATATTCAAGGGTGAAATTTTTAACAAATTCATAAATGATGCCAAATTTCCTGACTTCTTATACATTTTTTAAAAAAGAAACATTCTTAAGAAATACAAATTAAAAAGAAATACAAGTTAAGATGGCATTATTATCTTGCAATCCAATTGTTTGTCCAATTATTTGTCTTTCTATCAGCTCAAGTACCTAAGATTATATTCATAAACCATGCAAGAAAAGCAATAAGTAGATTATTACTGTTCCCATCATCTCATCTTATCTGAGATAACTATATTCACTTCTTTTTTAGAGTCCACCTTCTGCAAAGGATATGGGTTGCAGACAAATGTGGTCATCATGACATGGGTACTTAATAATCTTCTTCTGCTCCCTTTAGTAACCTGATTAAATAAGTAATTGATAAGTTGAAATGCAGTGCTTTCATTCTAATATTATTTCAAACTGGTCTTGAAAATATATTTAAGAATCACTATACTTTCAAATCACTTCTCTGTACAATGTCAATTTCCATCATTTTTATGCTCTCAATTTCTGTCAATATTGCAATTTTTCCTACACAATAACCATTAAAGCCTATTATGCCAGCTCTCTATAGAAGCTGTTAAACTGAAAGCCACATTTAGGTCTGAAATACTTAAATATTATTTTTTGGCTTGGTATCAGCACTGTTTGATTTTTTTCTTTCTACTGTATCTAAACATGACAGTGAACTACTAAAATTCTGTTTACATGACTCTTAATCATCTAATCAGAGACTTTTTTTATCAATACTTAGGGAACAAAGCTCAATGAAAATAATATTGTCTTTTGATACAGACACTAAATTAGGATCAGGATTTTAAGTTTCACATCCTTCCTTGAAAATAGAAAGTGTTATATTTTGAAGAAGTCTATGTATTTAGAGGTAGATTTTTAATTGTATTTTTCTCTTTTTGCATTATTTTGCACATCCCTGAATAGTAGTGTGTGTGAACAGTGAATTCCATTTGATTTTTCTCTCCTTTCATTTTACTCTTGTCTATTAAAATCTTAGGCTCTTTTCTTGAGTTATTGCTCATATTATTAATGTATTAAAGTTTTATTTATGCTCCATCTATGTTGCAAATATGTTTTCAAAATTCTTTCAAGTGTATGTGATTTTGTTAATGGTAACTTGTCCCATACAAACATTTATTTTTTATTACAGATTTTAAAAAACATATTTTTATTTTTTATTACGTGGATTTTTATTACATATTTTAAATGTCTCATTTGATCAAGAAAGTCACTTCCTTTAGTAGGTGGCACATGAAATCTCTTGGATTTTCTTCTAACACAAGTCTTATGTACATAACTAATGTTAAGTGTTAATGGAAACATTATGTACAAGATTTTGTTAGGAGGAAATTTATAATCTACTTAGAATTTAGGTTTGTACATGAAGTAAAATAGGAACATAATTTTATTTTTCAAATGGATAATTATTTCTTGAACAAGCTATCATTTTCCCATTGAATTGAAATACTATCTTCATCATTACAAAATATTCAAATGTAATCAAACTTATTTCTGAAGTCTCTATAGTGTTATATTATTTTGTATTTTTTTTGGTTGCTCTTGTTGCTTTGCTGATTCTTATGCCATTATTATTTTGACTATGGTGTATTTATAAAATTTTTCTGTATGAGACAAAGCAAGTCTTCTCCCATTTCTCCTTTTCACTCTTATAATTTTCTGGTTGTTCCTTTCTAAAATTAAATTTATTGTGGTGACATTGGCTAATAAAATTATATAGCTTCCAAGTGTTAAGTTTAATAATATATCATATGTATATTGCATGTGTGTTCATCACCCAAAGTCAAATTTCCTTCCATCACCATATATTTAACACCCTTACCTGCCTCCTGCCTTCCAACCTTGGTTGTTATTGAGCATTCTTTTATGTGAATTTTTAAATTATTCTGTTTATTTCAAAGGTGATGAGTCTCCACTAGAGAATCTGCTATTTATTAATTGACAGATGACTAAATTCATATATTAATTTTTAAAAGAATTGATATTTAAATAATCCCATTAAAACATAAAGCATGGTTTTACCGTTTTTCAATAAAATTATTTAACTTTCTTCCTGTTTCTTTCTCATTTCACTTATTCTTAAATTTACGTAGTCTTTGTTATTATTGTGAATAAATTTTTTCCATATCTTTTTTCTTGGTTTTTACTTAATTGAAAAACAGCTTTGACTTTTAAATATTCTTGGTGTGCCTAGCCAAACTGGAATTTATTAACTCAAATAATTTTAAACTAGATTCTCATGGATTTTTCTAGGTATAAAATGTTTTAATAAAAATATATCGCTTTACTTTGTCTCAGTCTTTTTTCTTTAAAATGAAGATAATGATAGTATCTAATTTATAAAGTCTCTATGAGAGAGAAATGAATTAAATAATATAGAGTAAAACATTTTAAAAAGTACCTAGTATACTAAGCCTTAAAAAAATGTTAGCTATTAACGGTAACACTAGGCATTCTTGTTGTTTCTTACTTTAGTTAAAATGGCATAAGTGTTTTTCCATGTACATGAATACTTTTAGTGCCATTTGCTTTTCTTCATTTTGGCCAGATGCAGAAATCTTGTACCCTTTTCTTTTAAGCTTGTTTTGAATTTCAGTGTCCTATAGAAAAAGAGAAGCAGTTTTCTGGAGTTCAGACATAGTTTCAAATAACATTATTACTAAAATATTATGCAACTTTCTTAAGCACCAATCCTTAAGCTTCTCTTTCATATATACAAAATGGGGCTAATTGGACCTCCTAATTCTGAATCATGTGTGGATTAAATGAAATCATGACCACAAAGTGCTAAATACCATTTCTGGTAGAAAGTAGATGATCAATACATGCTTATATTTCCTTTCTCCCTCATTTGCACATTTCCACAATCTCAGGAAAGTTTTCTATACATGATCAACAGAAATACTGGACTGTCTTTTATTATCAGAACTTAATTATTACTATCAGCTTATGTTGTAATACCTTAACAAGTCCCTATGTATAGTGCTTGCAATAGACAAATTAGACATATACTTCTAAGACTCTATGTTTAACAAATGGCAAACCACAGAAATATAAACAAGGTTTTTGACAGATCATTTAGAAGAAAAATACCCACTCAAAAATGTATTAAGTCTAGCATTGATGGTGGTACCAATATTTTAGTACCAACAATTTCAGCATTTAATAATTCAATTTTCCAAAATTCATGTTTGCACATTTAGAATGAATATTTACATAATTTATTATTTTAAGAGTATGTATATACATGCAAAATTGTTCATTCACACAAGCTCAAAGGCAACTCAAAACCAGAGTGCCAAAGTTAGCATTTTTTAAGTAAGCATCTCTATCCCATACACTGAGAGTAGGATTAAAATACTAAATTATCCTGTCTCTGAAACATGTGTGAACTGCAAACTAATGAAGTAAGCAATTTTGGGTAATTAGAATCAATACTATCATCTTTTAAGCAAGCAAAATCAATTGCATTATACAGAGGACAGCCTTTTGAAATACAGTCTTATTCAGTAAGTCTTTGCCTTGCAAAAATATATCAGGGGGCAAGTTTACTTTTATATGAGCTATCCACCTTCTATTTCTGCCAAGAAAATAGCATTTTACATTTCTAAAGTCAGAATTGAAGAGATCTTCAGACACTAATTATATGACTTTTGGTACCACAATATGTGTGGTTAAAGCTCCTTTTAAACTGACACAGAAGCCTTTTTATGGGAAGAGAAAAATGCTATTGGCTAGTCATGAAGAACTTTATTTATTCTGGCTAAACTGTAAAACATGACAAAGATAATTATTTCATATTTCAATATCTTAATAGAATTTTTCCTTCAATTATCTCAACATTTTATAAAAATGTATTATTTCCATCTGAATGACCCACTATATTTTAAGTTCCTTGAGAACAGGAACTGAGTCTGTATTGCTCACGATAGCTTTCCCTCTGCTAAACACATATAGATATGAAGTAGGCATGCAGCAAATATTAGTGAGTTATCAAGTGTATGTATGTGGGCAACTATAGGAACCAAGAACTATGGGCCAGCAGACATGTTTAATGTCTTGTTGCCCATGACCACACTTTGCTTGACTACATGAAATTTATGACTTACTCCTGTTGTAGAAGACCTACTGTATTATCATTCTCAGTCTACCAATTTACTTTTTCAAAATTGTCACCTTTGGGAAATCTTTCCTTATGTGTAATTCAGATGGCTCATGGTATAGATTTAAGTCTGTTTGCCTTGGTTCTGTCAGCAGTGGAAATAGAAAATAGCTAGACATAAAACCTATATCTATTTGAAGACCATTAACATATAACCACCTTAAAAAGAGAAAGAAATTACTAAGATGTCCTCAATATGTTACATTTCTTTAAAATAAATGAGAAAGTATGAGCATATTAAAAAAAAGTATGAGAACATTTTAAGAGCACATATTCTCTTCAGTGGATAAAATATTCCAGATCTATATTTTCCTATAGGCTTTATGTTGCAATTGTTTGAAATGAGTCTTTGATAAATACAATTCAATTGATTGTAATTGAATGTAAGTTTTGAATTGACTCTGAGTCATAGATATTTCATGAGAAAATACAAAGAAATAGAAGAAAAGTGTCAAAGCCTAGAAGTTACAGGCATGGGGATTTCAGGGTCAAAGAGATCAAGACTGAAATCCTAGCAAGCTTTGCTACTTAAAAAGCATATCATTTTAGGGAAGACACTTGACTTCACCAAGGTTCATATTTTTCATTTATGAAATGAGGATACTGACAGCATATACCTTACTGGTTTGTTGTCAAAATTAATTGGACTATTGTATTAAAAGTGCTTAGCACAATGCCAGAATACTATAAATTTTAACTACTTTTTTTAGCTATGCTTCATCTCCTCACAAAGCTCATTTGGGACAGAATCCTGGTTTACTGCTCCTCAGATCATTGATGTTTCTATTATACTTCTCAAGTTGTTACACAGCTACTCATTCTGTTCTATTCTATAAATCTATTATCAGCAGTTCTTTTGTACTATAGCTTATATATTAGCAGGAAAACATATGTGAATACTATTTGTGCTACTATAAGTTAAAGTGAACAGTTCATTATCAAAGTAAGTAGACTGTAGCAGAGCATTTGGCTGCCTGAGGCTTGGAGCTCTGATGTTATAGGTAAGTAGCTGGTTATTGGATGCTGCACAAGGAAAACTGCCTAGCGAGGTTTTTTGGGACCTCAGTTGGCTTCAAAGGGCAAGGGGTACAGGTGGAAATACCATAAGATCTCCTTGACCCTCAAATTTTATAAATGAGGCAGCGGTGATTATAAACAATCTCTTAATACTGAAGTAAGTGGGTAAAAAAGCATAGCAGGTATGAGAAGTGCAGGAGTTAAAGCTCCTTTCAGTTTATGACAAGGCACTCTGCTAAGGTCTTTGCTGGAACTGGGCCTCTATATTTTATTTGAACTACTAAACCAAGATCCAAATTCCAAAATCTAATAGCTCAATTAATTTCATTTTCTATTTAGGATAAAGGACATTATTTTCTTTGATTACTTTACTAACAGAGGCTACTCAATATATTGTTCACCATCATCAGAAGCTGATCAGAGATATTCAACGATGGTAGAAGGCATAGTTTCTGTTACCATGTCCCTACCACAGACAAGACAGGATTTGACATGGTTTTTGCAGCAGAAATAAGAGCTCCTTTGAGATTTCTCCTGTAAAGTTGTGATTTTCTAATTGAAGAGAGACACATTTGCCATTTTATGGGGAAGAAGGAATGCAACAGAAAACTTACATTCCACCCCAATTTCAAGTTTACTTATGAAAACACGGCTTTTTTACCCAAAAATGAGAATAATATCTAACATTGCAACATTCAAAAGTGAAATGATACCTCAACTTAAAAACTTAGATTTCAACATCTCAAATTTTATTTCTAAAATCTTCCCACTAGATAAGTTTCTATGTTTTCTCTCAAATGTCTATACTAATAATTGTTTTAGTAAGCTAAACTTTATTTTAAAAATATTTTTCCCCTCTTTAATTCCTCCCCCCTTCTACCCCTGACCTTCAGATGTTGCTGTTCCCCCTTAAGAACCAGATCTCTGAAGGCAGGGCTTCTCCTCCCATGCACTCACAGCATGCACCTGGGGACTAGCACATCCGGGGTATGGTCCGTGGCTCCATCTGGGGCGTGAACCCAGGACCTTCTGCGTGTAAAGCAGACATGCTAACCACCACACTATGGAGCTACCTCCTGTTAAACTTTATGATTATAACATGAGATTAAAATCCTAATAACAAAAGTATTCTGATTTTAATTAATGTGAGTTGGTATATGCTTTTAAAATATATTCTTCATAAAGTTTTTAATGATTTATGGCATCTGATTTTTATTGGGATACCCTACCCCAGACAGCTCATAGAATTTCAGCTCACATAACACTGAGATTATATAACACATCCATAGTAAACTCCACTTCCATGCAGCCCATGAAAGAAAAACACTATAAGCCCTCAGAGAAAGCATCCTTCCCTGCCACCACTGGCAGTCCTGGTTTCAGACCTATTAATGGCAAGTTCTCACAGTTACAGAGAACACAACAAAAATAAATCATTTTTGTACAAAAGTTTCATACACTCCTCATCACTAACAGATTTTTACCATTTTAGATGCCAAAAAAGTTAAATATTTGAAATCTTTATTATTATGAAAGAAAACAACAACAAAAAAACTACTGGAGAATGTTCAAAGTTAAAATATTTCTGAATTATTTGTCAAGGATCACAAATCTTTCTAAGAAGAGGATTTATATAACAGTCAATGGTGAGCATCCTAGGAACAATAAAGAAAAAACATGTTCGGTAGTAATCTCTACTTTGATGAAGATGTCCAGTTCTGCATCTGGCTGAAGGCCTGTTACACTGGAGATCAAGGGTTTTACTTTCATTCTCAGGGAAGTGAGATATTGTTCAAGAAATGCTTCTTGTTTACTACTCTGTGCAAGGCATCCTTCAAAGTGCTATGGAGATATGGAGGAAGCCTTCTAAAAATGAACTATAAATAATTAGATTGAGATATTACAAATTAAATGTCAATTTATTTAGAAAGTATTTATTTGGGCTCAGTATATTCACATATGCAATCATCAGGTATATATTTAAAAAGTATTTTATCAAGGTGAGTTGCTAAGAGGTCCTGTGAATGTTTTCATTTTATAGAGGTCTCCAAACAAATGCCTACTTTTAATGGTAATTTCTTTTCTTGTCAGTAGTTACCTGAAATTTCTTAATATGTTATATTTCTTTGGAAGTAGGTAGGAAATTATGAATATATAAGTAGGAAAAATGATATGAAAATATCTTAAGAGCAGTCCTCTTTAGTAGATACAATTATTCCAAATAATTTATTATTTTCTTATAGGCTTTGTTTCATGATTGTGTTAAAGGAGTCTTCAACAGATGCAATTCAGTTGATAGTAACTGGATGCCAGCTTTAAATTGGTTCCAAGTCATGTACCATAAAGAAATCTAAAGCAATGAAAAGAAGCAGCAAAGTCAAGCAGTTATTGGCATTGGAGATTTGTCTCCTTAGTAGAAAATGTCTGTTGCACTTTCATTAATAACCAAGATGCTGAACCTTCATTAAAAGTGCAGTTGTTAAAATGTAGGCACAATTACTATAGTTGAATTTTTAGAAAGTAATTGGCCCTTAGGAATATTCTTCAGAAAGATTGATTGGTTACATGTGACTGGGGAAGAGAAGCAGTCCATAATTGCTGACAGTTCCCAAAAAAGAGTTATGAGTATTTAAAAATTTTCTATGGTTCCTGGGATATTTTGAAGTTATCAGGTATGTACTTTGGTTGATGCTATAAACTCCAAAAACCTTTGATCTTTCCCCTGATAGACAAGTTGGCAAATCTCACCATCAGTACAATGGCAAAACCACTTCATGCACTGCACTTCCAGGAACAAGACCTATAATCTAAACTCTGCCTGAGCTACGGGTGCCCTCCTTCTTCCCCATCTGGACAGAAGGTAATTTTTTAGCTTTACTTTAACTACTTACCTGAGTAAGGAGGGGATCATTTTCTTCTAGACCAAACTCTAGAGTTCTAGATGATTGCTCTGTTATTTTCATAAATTAAATGATGAATAAAATAGTAAATTGAATAGAAAATAAAAACAAATTATTGATTTTATAATGCTATGTTTTATGTTTATCAAGTGAAAAATAACTACTGTAAGTATGCTACTGTAAATGACATGCACTGCCTTTACTAACTGAAACATCTGCAGAATCTTAATAGATCAAAAAAACAATGAAATAAGTACATTATTTTAAACAATTAGATTGTAAGAATTCTACTCAGAGGGAAAAAAATGTATGTTTACATATGTATGGGGAGCTTTATGAAGCATTAGTATGTAATTATATATAATTTTTTATCTGGGAAGAAAACACACCATTTGTTCACTGGCCATCTTCTCCGAGCCTTAATTCCTTTTCCCTTTATAGCTCATAAAGGATTCTGCAAAAATGTTCTCTCTCTGACTTCAGATCAACTTGTCACATTGCGAATTGATTTTAATAGGAAATTGAGTTTTAAAATCATTCACCATTTTCTGAACATTAAGAAATATTAGCAACAATGTAGGCTAAAAACAATATGTAGATTATTCTGTCTTTAATATTTTAAAAATTGCATGTAATATTAAGAACATATATGAAAGAAGCTGGAGGTTTAATGGAGATTTCTCACTGATTATATTTGTCATGACTATACTGTAATTTTCAAATTGTTGTTATTGTTGTATCTATATTACAAATTACACTGTAAGTCTATTCAAAGCAAGAATTATTTATGAATTTATGTTAAGGCCCCAGCACCTAATACAGTATGTAATACATAAAAGCTTTTTGGAAATAACTCTCTGATAAATGTTTATAATATATTTGAGGGTTCTGAAGTTACTTTTACATAAAAAAGATTTCAACCTCATTAATTTTAAAATAAATATCATGAAGACAGATATGAACACTTTACATTATGTGTGCATTTAAATTGTGAGTCAACTCTAAAGTCTAATATTTCAGGCAAATAAGAACCATTAACATCTCTGTTTCCATTAATTACACAGGTACTGTTTTTTTTTTTTTTCACTAAGAGTACATGCGTTGATTAAATCTGCTGGTAGCTAACACCAAATTAAAATGTTTAGATTTCTACAAGTTTATTTGAATTTAATTTGTCACAAACCTAACCACATAGCCTACTCTTCTTTAATTGTCTGGAACATATAACTGAAAAACAATTCTCTTCATAACAAATGTATAATCGGAATCATGCTCAAACTATTGATAATCCTTTTCTAAATCAACTAGAATTCAGTATTTATTTGAATTGTGGACTAGACTTGATTGATGTACAATTATTGAGAGTCTACAATGGGCAAATCACTGTTATCAGAATTGTAGGAGATTAAACAGTAAATTGAGAAAGACATGATTCCCAGCCTCTGGGAGTTTACTACCTAAGAAATTAAACTTTTACACAACACACACATGCATACACACGCACATGCACTCACACGCGCACGCGATGAATGCATGTTGTTATCCAGCAACCAGTAAAACTTAAGGTTTGATGAGTGTGTTAAAAATAAGGAAGGGGAGCTCATCAGCTTACATTTGACATCCAGTTGGTGGCATTTTTGTTTTATGAACTGTTTTAAATGTGCTACTTACTGTAATATTTAAATCCAAGTTTTTCTTTTCCTCACTTTTGTGCTCTCTTGCTCTTGTGCTTACTGTTACTTCTTTTCAAACTCAACTGTCATTCACACAATGGCCAGACTAAAATGACACTCCTTGAGTAGGAATATTAATAGAGAGGCAGAGCCACCAGTTAAGATGCCTCAAGGGAAAGTGACTAAAGCTGGAGCAAAACAATAGAGATGCATCCAATATGAAAGTGTTTTCTCTAACTCTTCTCTTTCTATTACTTTCTTTGTTTCTGAGTTGTCTTTTACTGATCATGCTTTTTTCTCATTATGCTAACCTAGAGAAATTTTTTTTGTGCAAATTAAGCAAAAGCTCTGCTAAAATATATTCAGCTTGAATTAAGTTTTTTAGAATACGTCTCAATTTCAAAAAATGTGTAGATTTTAGCTTTAAGAAAAATTTGCTAGATAAACTAACATACATTCAGTTTCACAATTATGTTCATAAAAAATTGTTTGTAAATTAATTTTCTTTTGGCTTCATTTTATGCTTGGTCTCTTAAAAAACAGATATCTGTTTTTTAATATCTTAATACTTAATATCTTCATCATACATTTCTCTGGCTCATTTTCCATCATCTCTATCATAAGAAGTAACTGCAGAATTTGGGACATTAGAGAAACTATAGAGATCATCCAATCCCAAAATTTATAGTCTCTTCACCAGCAAAAACCACTAAAGACATCTGAAATAAAGAACAAGTACAATTTACATAAACAGGCTAATACAATGCAACACCGTAATAAATAAATTAAATGTGTTTGAGTTAGCACATCAAAAGGGCCAATATATAATTTCTACTGTTTTTCAAAGAGTTGCCAGTACTTTGCATTGCTACATTAATTTTCTAAAGGGAACTCTTGGTCTATAGGAAATCTTGGCTGTGGAACTTTTGATCCAGCTAGCCAGTTCATCAGTTTATAAATTAAAAATTAAATGTAATCTGGCAACTTAAATAAATGGTTCATTGTAGAGAATGCTCTTGCAAGACTACTTATTGTTATGTTTTTTAATTATTTAAATATAACACATTCAGAAAATTACACAAAACATAAAGATACAAGTCAGTGAACCGAGACAGCATGAACATCTTTGTAACTATTAACTACTGTCAAGAAACAAAACATTACTAGTATTCTATATGTGCTCCTTCAACTCACCTCCCAACCCAGGAGCAAAAGGCATATATACTCTTAACTTTAGTAGATGATACAAAACTCTTTTCCAAAATCATTGCTAGTATGGAGCTCATTTTAATTTAATTCTTTTTCTTCATAACAAAGTTTGTGATTTTTCATCAGCTCAGTGAACATTTTTTTGAAGTTCTATTACTAGATATACGCTCCATAGAAATATGTTTACCTATGCAAGAAGAGATATGTAGAAGAATGTTAATAGAAATATTATTAGCTAAATACTGGAAATTAACTAAATATCTATCAACATTAGAATGGATAAATAATAGAGAATTCAGATGACAGAACATTATAGAGAAATAAGATGAATGAACTTACTTTAGCAAAAGAAGACAGTTCCTTGCTCCTTTTGTATTGGGTTGGCTCTTTTCCTTATCAATTTGTGAAGGTTCTTTATGTATTCTGAATATGAGCCCTTTGCCATTTTACATATTATAAATATCCTTTCCCATTTTGTGACTTTCCTTTGTACTTGTTAATGACATCTTTTGAGGACATATACTCCTCATTTTAATGTAGTTCAATTAATCTTTTCTTTGGGTCTATGGCATCTTGAGTCTAATTTAAAATTATCTCTATCCACAATCCTTCTATGTTGTCTCAAAGTTTTATTGTTTTGCCCCATTCTTCTAACCTGCTTATCTTAGCTACCTACAGCAAAGCTACTAGCAGCACCCATGTTCAAGGTCAAGGCACTATCACACTGCTATTCTAATGCACACAAATGTAAGAGGTACTAAGAGGTACATTATAAGCCTCTGACTTACCATTCAGATGATCTTGGAATTGTATTCTGCCAAGCCCAGAAACAGATACATCTTTTATAAATTCTCTTCTCACACTGTGCTCTAATCCTTGGCATAGCACTGAACTAATACTATTTCTACTTATACCTTCGCACATGCCATTTCCTCTATTTAGAATTCTTTGTTTTCTATTATCCAATTGGAAATATTAATAATTCCCAGTATTAGCTACCTCTTTGTCCTCATTCCAATAGTCAGATTCCAACCTAAACAGATCTCTGCTTAGCTGTCCCTCAAATATTATAACAGCATATACTCCAATTTATAGCCAAAGTAGTATTTCAAAACCAGTCACTCCACACAATGATTTTCTATTACATTTTTTAAAAATCTAAAACACTGTACAATTTACAATGCTCTCATTATCTTGTCCATGGCTCCTTTGCTACCTTAAAATTTTGCTGCTCACCCCTTCATTGTCCTTATTCTAACTATACTGGACTTCTTTGTGTTCTCTAAACTTGTCAATGGCATTCTCACCTCTTGTTTGTTAAATGTGGAGTTTTTTTCTACCTGGAAAGCTCCCTTAATCCAACCTGACCTAATCTGTTTTATTAGAAATCATTTTGAAGTCAATCCCTTCTAGAGTTTTCCCATGACCTTACCAGCTTCATTCTCTCAAGACTATGAGATCTCCTATTATACCTTCTCACAATATCCTGTGCTTCCATTTTTATTGTACTACTTACTTTTATCATTAGTTTGTTAAGTATCTGTGGTCTCTGATTCTCTGAGCCTCATTAAGGTGTGGTAGTAATATCATTATTAATAAGGTAATGTCACAAATATAATAAAATAATGTATATTAAAAATAATATGTAAAAATTTTTCTATGAATGTTATAAGAATATTCTCTATTGTTACTTGCATCAAGTTCTCAGGAATAAGGAATATCTTGCACTTTAGTTTTATCATTCTCAGTGCTTAACATTATAGATATTCAATAAGAAATTGTTATTGAACTGACTGATTTTACAAATAGCAGTGTTAAAAGAGTAAACTGGAAAATCTCAAAATGAAAGAAATATCCTCCAATTAAAAGGTAGGAAGTGACGGAAGGAAGCTAAGGGAAGGGCCGGGGTAAGAAAAAAGGGAGGGAGTTAACATTGGTAGCCTTTTGCAGTCACTTATAGAAATCACAAAAGCCAGGCAAAAACAGAAAACAGCATTCTGAATAAGTATGCTATTTTCTAGTTCACAAGCATTAAAATATATGGCCTGGTCTTCATATTCCTATGCTTCCATTTACACTCAAATCAATGTCTTCTAGCAAGCCAGCCATTTGAGAGACCTTGGTACTCACTCAGTTTAGGGAGCAGAGTCTCCAGGTCAGAGCTTACAGAGGTAGGAATGTGCCTTATTTTTAAGCCTGGAAGGTAGACTCCATGATTGAGTAACTATTTTTTTCTTTCAGCTTTACCTAAATATAAATCATAATAAATGACATTTTTACTGTAACAGGATATTGGCAAAGTCATTTCTTGATTATGATCTCGAAACACTACAATAACCAGGGAGGAGGTGAAGTATTATTATTTTTATCTTGCAAAGATAAGACTCAAAAACATTATTTAAATAGCCAAGAACATATAGCCAATAAGAGATAAGATAATTTTTCCTGACTTCAAATTCACTCTTTGCAGAAAAAAAAAAAATCTTTCTAACTTTGGGTTTCTACTATTTTATTCATCTACTGATTTGTCTGTAATGTTATTTAGTTACTTTTACAAAAGCATGAAAATTAGTCCCCCTAAATTCAATAGATATTACCAAAAGCTTAGAAAATAAGTTCAAAAAATAATTATTTTCCAAACAGCCAGAAGAAAGCAAAGACTGGTAATAATACAGCTAATGCTTGTTGAGTACTTGGTTAATGTTCTAGCAACTGAGATGTGTTATCTCCTGGAATCCTCTTAGTTCTATGATAGATATTATTACAAGCCCAACTTTGCAGGTGAGCCCCATTTGGTGCAGAGGTGTTTGAATCTGCACAAAGATTCAACAACTTTACCTAAGTAACAGAGTAAATAAGTGATGAAACCAGAATATAAAACTAGGCCAAGGTATTTATCCCTTCCCCTGGGAAGCTCTGCCACAGCACAAATAGAACTTTCATCTGGCTCCAGACACATAGGCAGAACAGAGGTCATAGTCATATGAAGCATTACTTTTCAAGAGATTTAGTAAGTTGAGTCACTTCCAAAAGCTGCAAGACTATGCCCCACAGAGTTTTGGCATGAGGTCAACTCTGTCACTTCAATTTTATCAGATATATTATCAATGGTTCTTTTTTTCTCCCAAGCTTACAATTTCTCCTAACAAGAAAGACAAGAGAATCAACTTATGGGTCCCATACCCGAAAAAAAAATGTTTTGGAATAAGTGAGTTTAAATAAGTATTTCTGGTTAATCTTAGCCTCTACAGTAGAGGCTAATAATATCTACATCCTAAGGTTATAAGTATTCAGTCTCAGCCTGCAAAACAAAATGGCCATGTAGACAAAAGCCATGTAAATAACCGACAGCAAACAGCACAAAGGAATGATACAAGCATTGGACATTGTGTAAAATGGAACCAATTACAATGATCTCAATTTCCCATCATGAAAAATGGAGATAAGGGCTGCTGGATTTACCTGATCCAATTGTCATAAAAATTAAGTTAATTAATGCACTATATAAACATAAAGTTGGGCATAGTATTTGAAGGGTCAAAACTGTAGGCAAATGAAAATGGGACTCAGTTCATATAAAATGATTATGGACCAATATAATATCTTAATATATTTGTACTGTTAAGGTAAACTAAGCCAACTGACAGTCAACTGACAAAGGTAAATGTGTCACACAACTGTGCTGAGAAGAAGGACCAAATGCACCTCTGCATCTCAATTAATTTCTCTCTCCTTCTCCCTCTACCGCTCACGCTCCGTCTCCCTTTCCCTGTCCTTCTTCTCTTCCTCCTGTACATACACATTAGCAGTCATGGCTGAATAAAGCCAGAGATGAGAATGAGTAAAGCGGCCAACAGAAGGCAGACATCAACACTCCAGAAGTAAAAATTTAATGAGTGGGGGAAGGGGAGAAACAAGAGGCTAGAAATCAGAACATTTCATTTCAAATGAATTGTACTCATTACAATCTCAATCGATGTGTAAGCGCTCACTTTTCTCACAAATCTGGGTTCTCTGACATCTACTTTTGCTCTGTTCTTCTGCTTTGAGAGCTCTCTGGATAAACAGAATGCACCAAGGGCAATGCTTAAGCTTCCTGATCTCCAGCAGAGTCAAGGACAGGAATGGTGACAGTAATGACAGTAGCAGCAAAAGAATATAATTCATACTGAAAAATAAAGTGGGGAGCACTATGCCTATGTTTTAATTTCCCCAGTGTCTTCTGACTGCCAATTTATTTCCTTGCCTAAGAGAACATTACCTAACTGAGAATTTGAAATTATTCTCACCATCCCAAGGATGCAAATACTTCCAAATGTTTTCACGCCAGCATCAGGAGCTCCCAAAGTCACCCAGGATCATTCATACCCTCTTTTTAGCATTCTGACTAGTGGATCTTTAGAGGGAAAAAAAAAATCATTTTCAAGAGATTAACTCTCTTCCTGGTCAATAAAATCACATTACAAAAGGAAAAAAAATGTTTTTCTTCACAATTGCCATTTCCTTCATATTTATAAAACTGGTTCACTTTGTATCTTTCTCATTTCTTGCTTTCACCTGCCTTTCTAACCTTAAAGAGAGCTAGGTCTTAGTTATTTGGGAAGACAATATCTCACTGACTACCACATGCGCATGCAAGCTGAGATGGCCCATCCTTTGTAGAATGGTGCACTGCCATTAAACACATCACATTCAACACCGAATTGTAATGCCTACTGCCTTTATAACTCTAGTTAAAACCAGAAAATCATGAATACTCACCACTGGGTAAGAATATCTAGAAGTATAGGGAAATTCAAAGACAGAACACCAAAAGAAGTTTATGTACCACCAAAGAAAAACTCAAGAGAATAGAAGCAGAAGTTGTATGCAAAAAAATTATCAGTCTAAACCACTATTTCTTGTTTTAGTCATTATAACTGGCATGTTGTGATTATCTCATCATGGTTATAATTTGCATTTTCTTAATTACTGATGACACTGAACACATTTCCACGAGCTTAGCTGTCATTGTATATACTGTTCGACAAAATGTCATTTCATGCTCTGCCCATTTTCTAAATGGATACTTTGGTTTTTTCATCATTGAGTTTTGAAATACTTTAAATATTATAGATATAAATACCTTTTTTAATATGTATTTTGGAAAGATTTTGGTATCAAGTCCAAGCACTCTTTGCCCAGTCCTAGATTTCTCAAATTTTCTTTTTAAGCATTATACTTTTATATTTTATATTTACTATTTAACATTCATATATTTAAGTCCACGGTCCCTTTTGAGTTAATTTTTGTAAGGTGTGTAAATTATATTGAAGTTTTTTTTTTCTGTATAGATGTCCAATTACTCTACAAACATTTGTTGAAAAGACAGTCTTTCCTCCATTGAATTGCTTTTTGCATCTTTGTCAACAATTCATTGGGCATATTTATGTGAATTCTCTATTTTGTTTCATGAATCTTTGAATGTATTCTCTTCACCAAGACTATAGAATATTAATTATTTTAGTTATATAATAAATATTGAAATTATACAGACTGATTCCTCCTACTTTATTCTTTTCAATCTTTTAATTCTAATTCCTTTGCCTTTCTATACAAATTTTAAATTAATTTTGTGTATATCTATAAAAAATCTTGCAGGGTTTAAGTAGGAATTATGTTAAACTTGTATATCAATTTGGGGAGAATAGACAATTTGATATCTTTATAATGTTCAGTCTCCCAATCTATGATTCTGAAATGTTTCTTTACATCTTATTTGATTTCTTTCATCAGCATCATGTACTGTATACACTAGTCCTGAAAATATTTTGTTAGATGTACAACTAAGTGTTTTTATTTTATTTAGCAACTTTAAATGTTATTGTTTTTTTTAAATTGATTTTCATACATTCAGTTATATAGGGACACAATTGATTTTTGTATGTTTGCCTCGTATTCTGCAATCTTGATGAAACCATTTACTAGTTTTAGGAAGTGTTTTTCTTTACTTTGTTTTTTTTTTTTTGGTGGGGGGGTAGATTCTTTGGGATTATGCCATCTACGAATAGAGAAAATTTTATTTCTTCTCTGTAAACATGACTTTCTTTTCTCTCTTTATTCTTTTTTCTGTTTATTATTACACTGGCTAGAATGTTCAGCACTATAATGTTCAGATTTCTTGTCTTACTCCCAATCTTAGAGGAAGCACATTGTTTTCCACCACTAAACATAATATTAGCTATATTTTTTTGAAGATGTTCTTTATCAAATTAAAAAAAACTACCACTTTATTCCAATTTTTCTAAGACTTTTTATCATGAATGGTGAATTTTGTTAAATGCTTTCTCTACATCAATTAATATAATCATCTTTCTCACCTTGTTAACATAATGAATTGAATCAACTGACTTTCAAATATTGAACCAGCATTACAGCAATGTATGAAACTCCAATTAATTATTTTGTATAATCCTTTTTTGTATTTTGCTAAATTCCATTTGCTAATATTTTGTTAGAGTTTTGTACCTATATTCATAAGTGATATCAGTTTGTAGTTACTTTGTACTGTGTCCAATTTTATATCAGAATAATGGTAATTATAGAAAATCAGTTGGGAAGTGTTTCTTCCATTTTCTGTTTTGTTTTTTGTTTGGAAGGTTATTTTTTCTTTGGAAGAAAATGTTTTTGCATACATAGGATTGCTAATTTTTTTGGTAGTTGATCTGCTTATCATTATATAATGTCTCACTGTCTCTGATTTTTCTTCACTCTGAAGTCTACCTTATCTGATTTTAATATAGATGTTCCTGCTTTCCTTTGACTAAACTGTATATATCTTTATACATTATTTTATTTTCAACCTACCTAATCTTTATATTTGAAGTGAGTTTCTTATACAGCTTTTTAAACCACGTCTCTAATTTCTGTCTTATAATTGATTTAGAAAATTTATATTTTATGTAATAATTGCTATATTTGGGCTTACCTATATTTGAGCATTTTACATTTTGTTTTTTTGTTTGTTCTTGTTTGTTTGTTTATTTCTTTGTTTTCTTTTGCCTGCCTTTCTCTGGAATATTTTAATATTTTTTAGAATTTTATTTTGATTTATTAATAGTGTTTTGAGTGCATCTCATTGCATAATGTTTTAGTCGCTGCTCCAGGTATTACACTGTATGCACATAACTGGTCTACTGGTGGCATCATTTTACCAGTTAAAATGAAATAGAAAACTTTACATTCCTTTACATTCCCTTTCTCTCCCCCACTTATTAATTTTATTATCTATTTCCTCTACTTTCATTTAGAACAACATCATGCTGTGTAATAATTTTTGCTTCAATTGTCAATCAGAATTTAGAAAACTCGAGAAGGAAAGCCTGTTGAATTTACCCACATTTTCATATGTTATATTCTTTTTTTCCCTTATATTCCTAAGTTCATACTTCTTTCGTTTCCTGTTTATATAACTTCCTTTAGCCATTCTTTTATAGTAGAACTGTTAGCAAAATGTTCTCTTAGTTTTTCTTCATCTGAAAATGTCTTGATCTCCATTTCCTTCCTAAAGGTCATTTTCACTGTGTACAAGAACTGGGTTGGTGGTTCTTTCTGTTTAGCACTTGAAAAATATTGTGCCACTTCCTTTGGCCTCCAGTTTCTGATGAGAAATACACTATCACTCAAATAGTTTCCTCTACAAATAAAATGTTATTTTTCTCTGGCTGGTCTCAAGACTTTTTTTCTCTATTTTCCGTTTTTACAAGTTAAATATGATGTGTCTTGGCATAGATATCCTTAGGTTTATGTGTTTGGAGTTCACTCAAGTTTCTTTAAATTTAATTATTTTTAAGATATACAGCATGCTATTTTAATATGTATATGCACTGTGAAGTGATTACGAAAATCAAGCTAATACATCCATCATTTCAAACAGTTACCACTGTTTTGTATAATGCCAACATTGAAGTTTTGCTCTCTTAGCAACTTTCAAATATACAATCTAGTATTACTAACTACCATCACCACGTTGTACAGTAGATTTTCAAAACTTATTTATCTTTTAACAGAAAATGTATACCATTTGCCCAACATCTCCCCATTTCTACCACCACTGCCACCGCTCCTAGTCCCTGGCAAACACCACTCTACTTTTTGGTTCTACAAGTTTGACAATTTTTAGATTCCACATGCAAATGAGAGCATAAGGTATTATTTATCTTTTCCTGTCTGGCTTATTTCACTCAAGTTCTTGAACCTGTAGATTTAAATGGCTTGGCAAATTAGAGAGGTTTTACCCATTTTCTTTCTTAATCCTATCTTTTTTCTTCTCTCCTTCTGGGATTTTGCTTACATGGATATTAGGTTTTTGTTATAATCCCATGAGTCTCTGAGGCTTTGTTCATTTTTCTTCTTCTATTTTCTTACTTTTATTTGAATTGTACCATCTTCTAGTTCATTGATTATTTGCTCAGTCTCTTATATTATGTTGTAAACTCATCCACTGAGCTTTTTATTTTGTTGATTGTATTTTCTTATTCTAAAATTTTCACTCGGTCTCCTTTATATCTTCTATTTCTTTGCTGAGATTTTTCTAATTCTTTTCTGAGGCTTCCAGATTTAAGTTTGTTCATAATTGCTTGTTGAAGCATTTTTATCATGGATGCCTAAATTACTTGCCAGATAATTCTAATTTTTCTGTCATTGCATTATTGGCATCAATTGTCTTTTATCATTCAGTTATTGATCTCCCTATTCTTGATATAGCAATTAATTTTTAATTAAAACTTAAACATTTTTGTATTGAGTTATGTTATCTTATGTAAACTTTTCATTTTAACTGGCTTTCTCTGATACTGCTCAGTAAGGAGAAGGATGAGTGCATTCTTGTTACTGCCAGATGAACATAGAAAAGGAAGATTCCCAATCTGCCTCCACTGACACTTGGGGCAGAGAAAGAGATGTTGTTCTTGTTACTTCTGGGCTGAGTGGGAGTTCTGGTTCCTCGTGTGGTCTTCACTAACATTGCACTTAGGGTGGCCTCATTATCTCTGGGAGATGTTAAAAATT
The DNA here is from genome assembly GCA_004027375.1 of Macroglossus sobrinus. Classification (NCBI taxonomy): domain Eukaryota; kingdom Metazoa; phylum Chordata; class Mammalia; order Chiroptera; family Pteropodidae; genus Macroglossus; species Macroglossus sobrinus. The sequence goes on from PVKZ01000174.1 coordinate 1,068,218, forward strand.
CTGACTCCCAGTGAGCCTCCTCTGACATCACCCCAAGAGGGAAGAGGAGAAATGTCTCATTAGTTCAAAGTAGGGGTAGAAATTTAGGCTTTTCATATGAAATCCACTGACACAGGTGGGGAAAAAGATCTTATTATAGAACTGAACAACTGAATGAAAGTCCTGTCTACTTGGTCTTCTCTGACAACATCTGGTTAGGTTGATTAGCACCCTGTTACAACTTCACAAGGATAAATATTAGGTTCCCCACTGCCTTTGCTGACATTTGCAGGAGTGGGGCCACAGTTTTTCACTGTGTTTGGCTAGAGTACAACAGTTGTTATCTAAATGTTTTTTGCCTCGCCAAGTTGTCCTTTTCCTAATCTTTTGACTAAAAGAAATAGGCTTTGGTTAGGGCTTTTTAAATTTGCACCTGTCGGTGTTTCCAGATTGCTGACTTCCTCAGCTCCAAGTTTTGGATAAGTGAAGCAAAAAGAAAACCCAGGAGCACCATGTGTCATTCTGAGTCCCAAGATCCCTAGTTGGTCTGCTTTCTTTGCTCTATCCTCCAGACTCTTATGTTTGTTTTATGCATAAAATTTTTAGCTATGCTAAACAGTGGAAATAGGAAAAGTAAATCTAACCCTATTTCCCAGAAGCTGAATTCCTTTATTTTATTTAGAATCTCATTTTACAAATATTTGCAATTTGTTAGTATTTGAATTTCCTTATTCATAATTATTTTCATTTCTATGTTAATAGTATTGCTTAATAATATAGTTTAATATAGTTAATAGAGTTAACAATATTGTTTTGTCATTGTATTTTTCTATTTTTCTCCATATGCTTACTATCTATTTCCAGCAAACATAATAGGTTTTAATTAATGAGAGTATTGTAATGGGAGTTCTTAATTTAACAATAATAAAAAGGGAATTATTTTTAGAAGAAGTATTAGATATATAAGTACTATATGAAAATTAAGCAAAAATCATGAAGCTATAACTTGAATTACAGATTTAAAAAATAGTGAACTCCTTGAAGATCTTTCCTGCTCCTTGTACATAGCAGGGTTTTAATTGTCTGTGTGTCAGTAGATATATAGTACAACTTGAACTGTGCTCCTCTGTTTTAGGCCTCAGTCTATTAAGTCTTAGTTCTGCCACTACAGCCTCAACATGAAGAGACCTAATATGCCAGAATCTCATAGGTTGCAGGATATCCCCGAACCTTTGGAGAAATGCTTCTCATTTCATTGTCAAACATGCCAGTACATGCTGTGTCCCCTGATAATATTTTGTGCACAGTTTCTGATTTTCACTCTCTGGGGGTGTCTGCAGTTCTGAAACAATTAAGTTCAACCTGGCACATAAACTGAAACACGTTTTGCAAACCTGAGGTACATGTGGTGATCGCAATAAAACTACACATTGATTTCTGACCTAAGGTCCTCCAAGGAGTGTCCCTAATCTCCCAAGGGTGAAATTTTGTGAGGGAATCTTTGATTAAACTGCAAGATTAAAGAAAATTTAAGTGGCTGGACAGCTCCCTATTCTCTGCATGTTTGAGATGTCTTGAGAACATGTGTTATTCTTTTCAAAGTTGGTTGTAAATCAAACTTTCTAAATTGCTTCCAGATCAGCCTTTTCAGGCAAAGCATCAAAATGATGGTTCTATCAGCCAAAACACTAATTTTTGCTCCAATCACACACACTATTATAAATTCTCCTTACCTAATATAGAAGAAGGAGATGCCAATCCAACCAGTCATTTTTTCTCTAGGTCAGCAGATGTGCTGTCTGGATTAGAAGCTGCTGTCAGCAATCTGGTCACGCAATTTAGCTCAGATTTTTTAAGAGATCAGTTGTATGTCTCTGTGAAAAACTTTTGGCTTAAATTCCAAAATATTTTTCTTTGAAACAATGAATGTAGTATCAAAAGTAAGTAGAATATTCAAATTGAACAGAAGTAGCCTCTATGACAGAGAAGTATTTTATAGTTTTTCAGATTTTGAAAAATAAAGTGTTTGATTATCCTCTTTCAAATATATGCAATATTCACATTCTTGAGATTTTTCCTTCAGTATCTTCTAGTCAATATTTCAATTTTAACTAGACTTTAATGACTGATTACTTAAAATATTGAGTACATAGATCAAAACATAGATTTTTAACTGCTTTCTACATATGAACTCTAACTTATGTGTAAAGCCCCTAAATTTTGGGGGTTTTTAATCTAGATAATTCTATAGCTTACATGAGATTTCTAACCATGTTTATTGATTCAAACTTTACAACTATTTTCTCCTATCAGTAGGCCCAGTGCTTTAAAATAAATATAAACATAAAATGTGGATTAACATTTATTAAATATATGTATATATACACATTTATATTAAAAGAGAAAAAATAACTTAAACTTTACTGCTAAGCTTGTAAATGCACTAATATTATGAGGCCAAACTTGATTAATTGCTCGATTTTGAAGCACTGATTATTTCTGCCATTCAAGAACAATTTAAGACTTTACAAAAGAAATTTGCAGCTTCTAAAATATTAATAAGTAATTTACAACTTGCTGAGATCAGGCCTCACTCAAGGCCCTTTAAAAGAGTCTTCTACTGACAGGTAGCACCACTGATCCTACAAAATGTGCCTAATAGACATGAAAAGTTCTCCATAGCTCCCCCGAGGAGAAGTATAACATGATAAATTACAATAAATATTGTAAAATTTCATATAAGGTTTTAATCTTGGGTAGGATGATATACCACACTTTACTGTGTTTTTCCCAGTGAATGTAGCTATAAAACCTAGATATAATGCATGGAGCAGAGCTTTCTGGTCTCTGAAAAGTAAGTAATACCAGTCAGCTTGGGGATGAAGATCAGAATTCAAAGAAGCACTAAACTATTTTTTACTAGATATTCTTCTCAAATCCTAGACCTGCCTGCAGTGCCATCTGACATCTGAAAATGGACACAGGGTACACTCTAGGAGACCCCTTCAATTCTGACTTAAAGAGCAGGAAAGGGAACACCTAATGTTCAGAGAGATTGAAGAAACCTCTTTTTTGTATTTTTCCCTTTATTCTCCATTCTCTTGTACTCCAGCCCCGAAACAATACTTCAGAGGGGACAATCAGCATTGTAACAAGAACCCATCAGGGCCAAAACTCTGAAGCAATGTCACCCCATCAGTGACATTGTGGTTCCAAAAAGGTAAGGTGACCTTTTGTTGCTTTTTTTCTCACTCTGTCCTATCTCTGCTTTATCCTACATGTGGGTGTATTTGTGAAAGGGCACAGGAGAGAGGAGTAACTAAAACCCCAGCTTTCTGGCCATGTAACCCAAAGAGGAGCCCTGAGAAACCAGAAATATCCAGAGAGAATGCAAAAAGGAAGGGCTTGGAAAAGCAATCCCATAGAATAATTAAGGAACTTCTGAGCTCATTCTTGAGCTGCATATGTGTGGATCTGATAGCAATAAAAATACGAAACAATTTGAAAACTGAACTCACAGACAGGCCACCCTCCAGGTGGGAGACAGATCCAAGGAGTACTACAGAGGCTTTGAAAACTGAACCAACAATAGATCTACACCAAATAGAAGACAGGTTAGAACATGCAATCTGAACCTAACTAAATAGACTGCTAAAACAAAAAATAAATTCTCCACAGGATTTAAATAACATTTATACACTCATAATGTACACTTAAATGTAATATTCAAAATGTGCAGGATGTGATTCAAAGTTACTTAGCATGCAAAGAACCTCAACTCTCATGGAAAAAGCCAGTCAACAGACATCAATCTCAAGGTGCCAGATCTTCAAACTACCTGAGGACTTTAGAGTAACTACTATAAAATTATTCCAAAAAACAAACATTATTGAAATAAATAGAAAAATAAGTCACAGCAAAATTAGGAGAGGGAGAGCAAATAAAGAAGAAACAAACAGAAATTTTATAACTAAAAATAAAATAAATTTTTAAACATTAAATGGAGAAAACAGAAAGAATTCTGTGAACTTAAAGTCTGATTAATAGAAATTATCTAATCTGGAAAACACATAGAAAAAAATTGAACAGAGCATCAGAGACCTTTGGAACAATAATAAAATGTCTAATATTTTTGGAAATGGAGTCTTAGATGAAACAAAGATTATGATTTTGAAAACAATATTTGAAGAAACAATGTCTGAAAATATGACAAAAAACATAAACCTATAGATTTCAGAAGCTTAGTAAACATTAAACAGAATAACACCCTTCTCGCTTCCCTCGCCCGCCCCAAAAAAGTCCATGCCCAAACATATCAAACTGCTAGAAAAAAAGGCAGTAAAAATAATTTGAAAGCAAACTAGAAAAATGCTTTTTTTTTTTCTGCAGGAAAACCAACTTGGATCATCACAGACTTCTCAACAAAAGCTATGGAAGCCAAAAGGAAGTGACACTACAATTTTTAAATGCTGAAAGAAAATGCTGTCAACTCGGTATTTTATGTTCAGTGAAAAAATCTTTTCAAAATGAAGTAAAATAAAGGATTCTTAGACATAACATTAAAAGTGCAATTTATAAAGGAAAAAAATGGATAAATTGCACTTCCTTAAAATTAAATATAAAATAAAACCATGATGAGATATTAATATAGCTGCCCTATTAATATAGCTAAAATTAAAAAACAAAAACAAACAAAATACAGAGCAAGCATTGGCAAGGAAGATAAGCAACTGGAACACTCATGCATTGCTATAGAATTCAAAATGGTACAGCCTCTCTGGAGAACCATTTGTCAGTGTCTTAAAACATTTAACATATACTTATATGTTTCGTAATCTTTAATCTATTACCTTAGAGAAATAAACACTTATGTTCACCTAAAACCTGTACTGAAAACAATACAAGTGTCTTTCAAGGTGAGTAGATAAGAAAATTGCTACATCCATATAAAAGCATCCTACTTGGCAATAAAAAATAAAATAATAAAATAATAAAAAATAAATTTAAAAAAGGGAACTGTTGATATATATAAAACCTTGAATGAATCTCAAATGCATTACACTGAAAGAAGGAAACAGCCTCAAAAGTTTGCATACTCGGTAATTCAGTTTAGATGACAGAAAATCATAGTGATGCAGAATAGATCAGTGGTTACTAGTGGTTAGGAGGTAAGGAGGACAAGATTAAGACATGAGGTGGCTTATTGAGGATAATGGAATTGTTCTATATAGTCACGATGCTGTTGGTTACACTAATATATACATGTTAAAATTTGCTGAATTGTAAACCAAAGATGTCTATCTTACTATATGACAATTTTAAAATAATAATATGTGAATGATAATTTGACCGAGAAAAAAATGAATAAATGTAAAGTGTGTTCATGTAATGTAAAAGACACTCTTGTCCAGTAAGTACCATGCATCTGGTACTTACAGGGTAATTTGTTTTACCTGAAATTTAATCAAGATTAATTTCCATCTTATACAGGCCATAGTTATGCCATGTCTGCTTGACAATCTACTAAGGTGTTCAGACTCAGTGAACACATTGGTTCCACTGAAGCTTTTCATGAATCCCAGGCAAATTTGCCCAACCCCTTTCTAACAGCAGCTCTTTCTCCTATATGTTCTTTTATAATAGCACCCATAGCAAATGTTCCCTATTAAACTAGAAATCTCATGAAGGAATGGTCAATTCACTTTTCAGCCTCATTTCCTAACGGAGTTTAACATAAACTAGACACATAATAAATGTTTCTTGAACAAATGAAATGTCTAAAGCTATACATTATTTAAGTAGTGACCTACTAGGGGGTATTTCACACCTTCTTTGATAAGGTTGTAATCTATAAATAACTTCAGAGGGGGAAAAAAATCACCTTAATGAAATAAACCACTGGTCCCAGTTTATTGCCTGTTATTGCAAATCAGCTCCTCTGTATTTGTTATACATGTGTGAAATTCATTTATGTGCTGTGCTCCAATACTGCACTGATGGAAACATCCTTTATTAAAATCTCTTAAATACCAATTAGCATGCAAGAGAAACGATGAACATATTAGTACCTTATCAGAACCACTATATTTAATTGTTGTGCCATAGAGATTATAGAAACACTTACTTTGTGGGCATGCAGAATATGTTATGTTTGCTACAATGAAAACATTGTGCCTGAAATTTGAGGAGAAAGTGCAGTCTGGGCATGAGCAGATATTAGGACAGTCACAAAGATTCACAGAACATACACTGATAATGAAGCCCATACTAATTGGCAATACTGGTCTTTTTTTTCCTAATAAAAATAGAAAGATACAACATACATGGTGTTAAGCTTTGGAATCAATAGTCCATGATTTAATAATAGAAGTTAATTATTACACTAGAATAAGAATTTATCAGCCATCCAGACAAGTCCATCAACTATATGGAGGTGGATGGATATGTACAATTAATTATTCTAAATGTGACAGAGTCCTCTGACCTTAAACATCATCAACTCTATAAAGGTGGAAATATATGTTCATGGTATGATTTCATAGACCTACTATGGATAAGTAACTATAAGGGCTTTATTTCTCACAAAATCTGGGAAAACACTATATACCAAATAATAAAAACATAAATTCTCATCTATGAAAGAGGAAATAATGATGGATGAAGAGAGAAAGAAGCAATTGAAAGAGAGATTGTAGCAAAACTAAAGAGAAAGAGTTCCTGATACTTTTGAGAAGACTTTATTAAAAGTAAGTCTCTGGGAAAGTAAACTGAACAGCAGGAAGTAAATTAACAAGATAGTTATAGCGCATTACAACAGCACAGAGAGTAGGTTGTGCCTGGAATTAAGGTGATATGCAGAGCAGGAATATTTGAGCTGTGACCAGGCAAGAGTACCTAGAGAGCATGATTACTCTGCCCTGAATCATGAACTTATTGATAGCTATCTTCTGCTCTCTGAGAAAACAGCAGAGTTGGATGTTTTCTAAAATGTTAACCATGCCACTTTTAATAAAATCCTTATACAGATATTTCAGAGACCCAAATGTGATTTTTAGTCCTTTGTCCACTCTTAAAAGGGCAAAGAGGATAATTGGGTTATTAAGCAAAACTCTGTTACTGCAAAAGTTAGCATGATTTTGACCCTCTGACTGTCAAGCTTGGGAATTCTTTCCCCACTATTTCCATTAATCTCCATTATTAATAAACTCTCATCAGTATCTGGTTTATTTGTATCCCTCTCTATTGCAGTCCTTTATATGTTTTCTTAAAAGTATGATAGAACAATGCCTTGCACATAGTAAGTGCTCATATATTTGTTTGAGTGAATAAATGAATAAATTTGTCCTTACGATCATATGTCACAGAACACCGACAAAGCAGAACCAAATAGAACACATGAAACCAAAATACTCATGAAGGTCATGAATGTCCTTGGGCGTCATTTCCTATAACTCCCTCATTATAAAGATATTGAATGAAAATTGAGACAAAATTAGTTTTCTCTCCAGCTGCCCAGAACTAGCGAATGATAAAAACCAAGACTGAACATAGGTTTCTATTCTTTCCAAACTTATAGCTACACTCTCACAGTTTGAAGACCTTGCATAAGGTTTCACAGATTTGCTTCTTTTCTGGCAGGAATAACTAATTAATCAAACTAAAGGTATTTCCTCTCCAATTCAGTTCATAGGTCAGAGACGACTTCATAAAATAAAGGGAAATCTGCCCTCTAGGGAGAAGGTGATAGAAGCTCCTCTGAGTATAGATTTTCTAAGGAATAAAAAAAAAAAAAAAAAAAAGGCAAAATTTCTGGCCTTTTTATACTTTTGTTCAGAATGATCCCTGAAATAATTCCTAGATATATCTCAGGTTTGGAGGGCAAGATTTTGTTCTTTATTGCTGTATAATATTCCATTGTGAATATTCCATTGTGAATATATATTCCACAGCTTTTTTTTTCCCATTCATCTATCAATTAACATCTAGGTTGCTTCCATATCTCAACTATTACAAAAAATACTTCAGTGAACACAGGGATGTTTTTTCTGGATAAAAACTCAGAAGTGGAATTGCTGGGTCATATGACTATATATATATATATATATATATATATATATATATATATATATATATAGTGTTTTTTTTTTTAGGACTCTCCATACTGTTTTCCATAGGTGCTACACCAGTTTGCAGTTCCACCAACAGTTTCCATTATTTCACATCTTTGCCAACATATGTTATTTGTTGATTTTTTATAATAATTTCTATGAAGACATTAGGAATCCTGTAGCTATAGTTACTTTGCTAATGATGTGTATTAACTTAAGAGGTCATCTTAAGTGTGTTATCTAAGAGATAAGTATTCAAAAAGGTATATAAATATTTATCAGAGATCAAGAACTTCATCCCTATGAGCTAAATTTTTTTATAGACATTTGTTCTACTCTCTACTATAGTTACAAAAGACTTATAATGTTTTACATGTTCTTTCTAGTTTGCCAGAATTCTCATCTCTTACTAGTGCTTTACACCTAGTCTGCTGTCCTCATTTATGTTACCTGCTAGTCCCTGAATAATTATTTCAGTCTTTTAGGAATTTGTAGCCCTGGTTTTGACAAATTAATGAATGACAGTTTCAATAGACAAAACTAGCAATCAGAAGAAATCTATAACTATAATTCTCCAAACCCTCTCTTCTTGACTTTTCATGTTTATCTGCTTTAACTCTACTTATACTCCCACCACCCCCTACATCCAACATGTAACCATTTCTCTAGCTGCAGAGTGTCACCCATTTGGGTACGACCTAACACTACATAACCAAGCATAGTGCTTCCATTGCTGTGGTTCTCCTGAGTGAGGACTCAACAAATCTCTTTTTCCCATAGACTAGCCAGAACAGACAGTAATGTTTACATAAAATTTACTAAGAAATTAAGTTATAAAACAAAGAGAAAGATATAGAACAGAAGAAACACTAGCAATAAAGAACAAATTCCCTAGCCTAAAATATTTTCTTATTAAATAATTTGTTCATTCTACATCCTTTATTGAACAATAACTCTTAGTCAGCACTGTGTTATCTTGGGAGTCTTAGAAGAGTTGAGAAATAAAATATGGAAATAATCTTGCTGTTACTGGTCCAAAGTCCATGTGCCTAGCCCTTGAAAGGTTAAAACTTAAAATGTCAGATAAAGGTCAAGAAGTTGCCAACTGAGAAGATGGGAAACCTAGTGGTACCTCAAATCTACCTTAAGAAATAACAGAGTTCAGGCTTCTCTCATGCCAAGAGAAAAAGAAATGGGGTGCAGAGGACAAGAGGTAACTGACCACGGCAGACATCTGGGCAGGCACCAGCAGGAGTTTGAGGAAGATTGTGCTAGTTGCTATAAGTTTGGTCAAGAGATTCTTGCAAATCTTTGATAAACAATACATACCTCCTTTATCTCCTCAAGCCCCAAGCAGAATTCTTTTAGTGGGTAGCATGTCTATAAGCAAGACTAAGCAGAAGCTATTAGCCTGAATGCCATGGGAACAAAACAGACTTGAACAAGATGAGATAGAATCAGAGAGATCCAAGCATTTCACTGTGTTACATGGCTACAGTGTGATGTGCTAGAGGAGATCATCAGGGTTTAGATACAGTTTGTCTGAAGTGTCCTGGCCTAGCCCTTACACAGTCACAATTTCTACCTTAGCATAAATTCTGTCGGAAGAATTCACTTCAGAGTGCTTTGACCTCGCACTTTCTGGAAAGGCTAAATCTGTCAAAATTAGGTTCCCTGTAAGATAAACTATTGGTAGTGGATGGGAAAAGAAACATTATACTCTTCATGAATTCAGGAGCATATAAATAAATGCATAGAAGGTGTCCAGTTTCCCATCCTCTAAACCATAGCAATGCCCCTCCAAGGACAAAGTGTTTTATCTCATGGTGGTTTATGAAAAAAGTTGTAGGTGACCACAGTGTTTTTTAAATTTCTAAAAGTTTATAATTTCTCATTTGTTTGATAGTGTGCTACCTTATACATGCCTGGCATTTTTCCTGGTGCTGCAGATGCAACATAAAAGACAATTCTCAGCCTTTGAGATTCTTACAATTCAACATCTAAGACCACGAAACTAAGAAGTATTATTATAAAAATAACCATTATTTGCTATAGGAACTAAAAAGCAGAGTGACTGACCCCACACTGAAGGAAAACGAATAGGTTACTGGAAGAGTGGTTCCTGATCTGGGTCTTAGATAATGAGCCAGATTAACAAGGTATAGATGTAAGTATGTTCTGAAAAACTTTCCCGCAGACTATTCCATGCTGCCAATGGCAGAAACAGAATACTAGGCTGATGGTCAGGATTAGAGGGTGGCATCTCCAATGTTTTAGATGTGCCAACTTAAGTATCGATGATAAAGCAGTTTGATATACCATTAAATCTGCATATACCAAACAATCAGCTCCAACATGTCAATCCTCATAAGATAAATGGCACATCTGCATCCTGAATTTTGGCAGATTTTAGCTGGCTAAGAATTGTCTAAGAAATTGTATGTACTTAAAAAAACACTTTTTTATTTATTTAACCTTGTTTTAGGCTTAGAGCACCACCATTGACACTGTTATATGTCACTACTGTTAACAGAAGGTACATAAGGCTTCTGTTTAAATATACATGTATCTCTCTTACATAGGATTGTTTATAATGAAAGAGATTTTAATGGGCTGTTCCTAAAGCTTGAGAACATTGATACAGTATTGCCAATGGGCAGCAGGGTTGGAACAAATGCAGGGTCTTTCTTCTCTGATTCTGTGCATGATTTCACCTCAAAATTAATGGAAAATATTGTCTATCTGATAGAATTTGACTAACCAGACAACTGGTTCTGCCAGTAAGGCTGGTGGCAGATAATATGATTATAATACAAAGCATCAATCTAATAAAATATTCCTGTGGCCAAAATGAAATGAAGCAAACATCAATAACAATGGTGATGAACTCTGAGGGAGACTGTCATAGAAACTCCAGAAGGGATCTTCAGTAAGATCCTAAGTCTGCCCCTCATTTACCACATTATTTTAAATGCCTATAATTTCTAGGCTCTTTTGTAGATTAAAAAAAAAAAAAGACAGAGAAAGAGATGTAGCAGTTATGGGTCCTGCCCCAAGGAACTTGCAGGCTAATATGAGAGATGTGCTACATATATAAATAATTTAAAAATATAGTATATGGTGATAAGTGCTACAGGGGAGTGCATGGGTGAGGAATAAAAGATTATTTCCACCTTACAAATCTATAAAGATTCCCTTCCAGAGTGATTCTGCTGTGTTCCAGACTTGTGTATCCAACTGGCTTCTGAACATTCCTACTTATTAGCCTCAGTATGCACAAAAGAAAATCTAACATCTTCTCAAAAAATGTGTTCTTCCTTTTTAATTCCACAGCTCACTGAATGACACCATCCATCCAATCAAGCAGGCTAATGTTCTGGGAGTCATATTGAACTTCTTTCTCTCTTCTGTGTCATTGTGTCATTTCATCTGTCACCTAGTTCTAGACATAAAATATGGTTATTATATTTGGGGTCAGTCCTCTCTATTCACACCCCTATTATTGTAGTTATATTCTAATAATTGCTTGTATTGACACCTGAAATGGTCTCCTAATTTCTTTTGTAACCTAATCAGATCATTGCTCTACTTGGAATCCTGCATTACTTGTTTAACACTTTCAAGATAAAGTTCAAACTCTTCAGGTCCTTCATAGTCCAGCACATCACAGAGTATTTGTCACATAATAGGTAGAGTAAATCAGTACTTTTTGAATTAATAATGAAATAAATTATCATTGGATATAGTCAATACATTTCAGATATATCTAGAAATAGGACATTTTGAACATGATGGTGGAGTAAAGGGAATTCCAGCTAGAGGAAAAGGGCTCAGGAGCCCTGACCTTGGGAGCTAGTTGAAAAGCTTAGGACTTTAAGTCCAGGTTGGTTTCCTTTTCTAAACAACTCATTTCTCATGAGAACAAGAATATAGCTTCAAAAATATCATTGTACCCTCTACAAAGGTAGACAAAGTGAAGACTAAGATGTCAAGCCACTTACGGTCAAAAAGAAAATGGAAGAGGCACTTGTGGAATTCATAGTCTAATTTGTTTAAGAAAAAAGAGGAAAGGAAGGAGTAAAGAAAACATGTTATTCATAAAATGTTTTTTGCTTTTCATATTTCTGATATATTCTGGCTTCTGGTCAAGATGGCAGAGTTGGTAAATACCGTGCTCACCTCTGCTCAGACCACATCAAAATTACAACTAAACTACAGAACAGTCATCATCGAGAACTGCTTGAAGTCTAGGTGAACATAAGTCCTATAAGTAAGGATACAGAAGCCATGACAAAACTGGTAGGAAGGGCATAGATGCAAAACAGGCTGGTCCCACACCTACCTGTGGTGGTTAAAAATCAGGAGGGATATCTAGGCTGAGGAGGTCACCCCTGAGAAGTGAGGGGTCTCAGCCTCACTCTAGGCTCCCCAGCCTATGTTTTCAGTGCTGAAAAAGAAGTTCCCATAACTTCTAGCTGTGAAAAGCAGTGGAAATTGAGGCTAAATGAGTTAGAAAATGGCTGGAGACTCGAGCAATCCTCTTAAAGAGCTCACATATTGACTTACTACTGACAGCTTCACTTGCTCTGAGATCCAGCACTGGGGCAGCAGCTCAAACGGTGCCAGTAGAGAAAATGAATTTGTAGGCTGCAGGGTGAGGGTTGGAGGAGAAGCTTTGTCTCAGATAGAAGTGCTAGCAGAACCATTGTTCCTTTGTTGACCCTCTCCTCTTTTCAGCATGCAGAGCAGGCAGCCTCCATATCTGAGTCTCCATCAACCTGAATAACAGCATCCACCCCATCTGAATGATTCCCTGAGATCCTACCCTGGCTTTTTTTTTCCATACAAACAGCCTGACTTGGTTCATGCTGTGGATTTTCCTAGAATCTCTCAAAGGTTCAGAAACCTCAAAAAAGCAACATATGGCCTTATTGTGCCCTATTCCTCTTGCTAAGTGACCCCAAGCCTGGCACTAGTGGCAATTAACTGCAGAACATATTATAGCTCATATCATGTGGCCCCAGGCAAGGCAGAAACAGGGCACTCACAACCCTCAGAAGGGGCATACCTGTAACATCCAGCTCAGGTGACCAAGGAGACTGTGCCACTGTGTCCCACAGGACACTTACTACGTAAGGCTACTCTACCAAAACCAGAAGACATAGCAGCTCTACCTAATACATAGAAACAAATACAGGAAGGCAGCAAAATGAGAAGACAAAGAAATGTGACAGATCAGAACAAAGCTTCAGAAAAAGAACTAAACAGAATGGAGATGAGCAATCTATCAGATCCAGAGTTCAAAACACTGGTCCTAATCATGCTCAATAATCTCAGTAAGAATTTCAACAAAGAGATAGAAAACATAAAAATGGATACAGAAAATATTAAAAAAAAAACTGGTCAGAATCGAAGAATACAATAATTGAAATAAAAAATACATTAGAGTGAATCAACAATCATTAAAGCAGAAGATCAAATCAATAACTTGAAGATAAGTAGCAGAAAACACTCAATTAGAACATCAAAAAGAAAAAAATAATATAAAAAATGAGAAGTTTAAAGGGCCTCTGAGACAATATCAGGTGTACCAACATTTGTGTCATAGGATAACCAGAAGAAAAAGAGAGGGAGTAACTAAAGACCTATTTCAAGAAATAATAACAAAAAACTTCCCTAACTTGGTGAAAGACATAAACAAGAAAGCCCAGGAAGCACTGAGTCCCAAACAAAATGAACCCAAAGAGGCCCACACCAGGATACATCATAATTAAAATGCCAAAGGTAAAGACAATGAGAGAATCTTAAAAACACAAAAGGAGTGAATTACCTATAAAGGAGCACCCATAAGACTTGTCAGGTGATTTTTCAACAGAAACTTTGCAAGCCAAAGGGGACTGGCATAAAATAATAAAAGTGATAAAAACTCAGGACCTACAACCAAGATTACTCTACACAGCAAAGCTATCATTTAGAATGGAAGGACAGATAAAAAAAAACTTGCCACAGAAGAAAAAGCTAAAGCAGTTCATCGCCACCAAAACAGTATTGCAAGTTATGTTTAACAGACTTTAAGTAGAAGAAAAAAATTAAAAATATGAACAATAAAAGGGCAATAATCACTTATCTATCAATTACTTTAAATATAAATGAATTAAGTATTCCCCTAAAAAGACAGAGAGTGACTGAATGGATAAGAAAATAAGAACCTTACATATACCGCCTATGGGAGACTCAAAAGATACACACCCTGAAAATAAAGAAATAGAAAAATATATTTTACAAAAATGAGGAGAAAAAAAGCTGGGGTAGCAATACTCACACCAGACAAAATAGACTTTAAAACAAAGCTATAACAAGAGACAAAGAAGACCCAGTGATTCTACTTGAGTATTTATCTGAAAAACCCAAAACACTAACTTTCAAAGACATGTGCATCCATATATTCATTGCAGCATTATTTACAGTAGGCATGATATGAAAGCAACCAAAGTGTCCATAAAAAGATGAATGAATAAAGAAGTGGTACATATATACAATGGAATATTACTCAGCATAAAAAAGAATAAAATCTTGCTATCTGCAACAAAATGAATATATCTAGAGGATGTTATGCAAAGTGAAATAAGTCAGAGAAAAACAAATATTATATGATTTCACTTATATGTGGGATATTAAAAAAATAAAACAAACTCATATATACAGGGAACATTTTGATGGTTGTCAAATGTGAGGACATTTTGTGGGGAGATGTGTGAAAAAGGGAAAGTGGTTAAGAAGTACAAATTGGTAGTTACAAAATAGTCGTGGGAATGTTAACTATATCCTATGGAATATAATCAATGATATCGTAATAACTATATATGGTACCAGATGGATAATAGATTTATTGGGGTGACCACTTCATAAGTCATATAAAAGTCACCATGCTGTACATCTGAAATTAGCATAATATTGTATGTCAAGTATAATTAAAACAATAAAAAAATATTTTAAAAAAACATTCCTGACACATTCCAAAAGTAGGCTGAAACTGTTTGTTAAGCCTAATGCTAAATTTAATTGAAATTTGATTTAATTTTTCATGAAAAACCATCACAGATAAATAAAACTTCTTAAAACTATTGTCTCATATTTCTGTATGAAGATATAGTTTTAAATGACATTTAAAATAATCTAACAATATTTTGGATTTATACATCTGCATATGTAATCTGATAAAACAGGATAGCATTTTTATTTGGAAACTATGATTTGTTTTTTGATTTGTTTTGTCTTCTAGATGACAGCTACTATACTATATGTTTTTATACAGATTTATGTCTCCAAAATTTAGAATGGAATTAAAAAATTTAGGAGTAACTTTTTAAACCAGCCAATTTTATACTTTGCTATTTGATGTTAGGCAGTGGAACAATATGAAACTAAAATCCAGTAGGATGCCAGGTCCATCTGCTTTGAGACTTGGACCTAGAAGAACTGCAGTCTTAATCATTTAGCATATTGAGACTATGTAGACTATTTCACCTCTAGAAAATTTTCACTGAAAAAAGTGCTTAAAAAAATCACTGCTAAATAAATCAGTTTGTCCTATTTCTTTTTCCTCTTTTCTCAAAGGTTTGAAGCAGAGGAAGAGAAATCTCTAATTGAAGGTACATATAAAACTAAACCATTTTAAATATACACTACTCATAGAACTAAAAAAAAATTGTCAGATAATTTATTGGTCTTCCAAAACAATAGTAAGTTATCTCTACTTGTAAGTTGTACTTTTGAATGCTTGCATTTTCATCACTTCTACAGTAGAGAAGACCCTGGAAACTGCTGCTTATCTTGTAGATAATCAATAGACTATCAAATGACTTTCCTGGTTGTAATCAGAAAATATAGCTTTCCCCAAGGCCATTTGTTTTCCAATAAATATGCACATTAAAATTGTAAAGATGTCTTTTCCACCAGGACATTTACCTACTTATCTAATGTAACTTGTCAGCAGAAACTAAAAAATTTTGACAGATTTTGTGGTTAAATTTTGAGTATACAAATGTTGTGGTTGTTGTAATTGATGTTGCCTTTTTCACCTTTACCACTTTTATTCTTGGCAAAATAATGTTTTCACATTTATACAAAGAAGTTGTCCTGAGAGATTCATAATGAAAAACAGCAGTTCTGTGATATGACTCCTGTCCCCTTCAAGCAGGAATCTAACTCATCAGTGAAAATTGCTTAGGCTCATCTGGTATTTATTTACTTTTTCTTTTCTAAGTGTACTTACTCATTTATTGATTTTCCTTAATTATAGAAATTATTATTAATCCTTTTTATAAAAAAAAAGAATTTAATTCCTTTACATGCCATATACTCAGTACAGTTAGATTACTATTTTTTAGAGACATCAATAGTCATTGTTTATTTAAAGATTATTATGATTCACAGAAATGCCATGTGGTAATATATATCTATATAAATAATATTAATTTTGTCCGATGCTCCATCAGATACCATTAGCTTCTGTTCTGGCCTCTTTTTGTAATCAAGTGCTCTGTCATATCAAGTTTTTTTATTTTATCTCCTCTTTCCTCTTGGAAACCTTTTCCCAGAACTTTCTATCTACCTGCCCCCTAAGCTTTCCATGAGCTCCTTCCACAGACTTCTCTTCCCCTCTCTCCTGATATGTTTTCACTATTTCTCAGACATCACACTTCCTTTCTTTACTCCCAAGTTTACTTGCTAGTTTTCCTGGGGCATTTCTAAGAAAAGATACATGAAAACTAAACTTTTTGTGGCCTTATAGGAAAATAAAATCTTTTTTTGCTCATACCTAAATGATGGCTCTTTTGAATATGAATTCCTAAGTTAAAAATAGTTCTCCCTCAGAATTTGAAGATATGTTGTCTTTATCTTTAGTTCTCATTTTGTATATCTCATATTAATAAGTTTTTTAATTTTCTGGGTAGATCTTCTTGATCTATTGCCTTTATCTTATATTTTCTCCAACACTGTTCTTGAGTCTACATTCTAAGTTATTTATTTCAATCTTCCAAAATTTCCATTGACTTTTTCCTTTTACAAAGTTATTTTTAATTTCCAGGAGCTATTTTATTTCTTTATCCTTTGCATGTTCTCCCTCTCTCTTCCCCCCCCCACCTCTCGCCCCATGTGTGTGTGTGTGTGTGTGTGTGTGTGTGTAATGTAATAGTTTTCTCTCTCTCTCGAGATATGCATCACAACAGAGATTTTAACAGGTGAGTTTGAGGGTGTTCTGAAGAGGGACAGGCTATTTTCCAAGGAAACCCTAATAGTTTTATAGAGAGATATTTCCCCCGGCACTATTTAGTTCCTCCAGAGAAGTAAGTCCCATTTTTGCCTGAGGATTCATTGTCTAGCCGTTTGTGTTTTACAGAGAGATTGGAGAAAGCAGAGCAGAGTTTCTAATACCCCTGTCTAACTCTCAAGCTCCTATCTGCTAGAGGTGGGGCAAAACCCCAGACTGCTGGTGATATGGGAACTTCACTATTTAATATTATGACTCTCACCCAGTACCCATGTTTTTCATCTTGTGCTTCATCCTCACCCTTTACCTTGTTCACTGCTTGTCTGCATGTTTTACTGTGCACAGTGTAGGTTCCAGCTTCAGCTCTCTATCCTCAATCTTGCTTCTGTTTTGTGACTTCCAAAAATTTGTGGCTAATTAATTATTGCTACCTGATTCCTATCTTCTATCTTCTCCTTGTTTTTATGGGTATGGATATATATATATATATATATATATATATATATATATATATATATATATACACACACACACACACACACACACACACACACACACACATAAATACATACATACATACAGAAATTGAGATGCTAGACAGAGATAATCATTTTAGTTTCTCCTTAGAAGAGATCAATGTATAGGGTCTTCCTATAACCTAAAGTTCCTTAGCTGTGTTGCAAGTTTATGAAAAATATTTTCTTAAATTCTTAATAGACTACTGCATCTTTTCTAACTCAATTTTATACCTGTTCTGACTCAATATAACACCTGAGGACATTTTTTTCTGAGAGACATTTACATTTATTTTTATTAACTATTTTTAGAGTTATTTAACTCTATTTTATTACAATATTCAATATTAAAAATTCTTTTCAATACAAGGTGGCAAATATACCACCTTAAATGAGAAAAGAGTTCTAGTAATTTACAAAGATAAATCAGACATTGTCTCTCTTGGTAGGTGTTCCTGAAACAATCTCAACTAGAAATTTGGTGACCCAATTTTAAATGAGACTTACTTTGGACACCAAAATATTCTCTAAATTAGAAAAGTTTATAATTTCACTGGTGCAAATAAGTTACAGTGCAACGATTTGTTTTTAGATTCTGTGGCTATGTGTGATAGGCTTTAAACTACTATCTGTGCCTGGATAGCCCAGCCATTATACGCACCTAGTTTTCCCTATTAATAGAAAGTACCTAATAACCATGTTCTGGAGATAGTCTGAGGCAACAGGATATACACACAGCCCATGCTGTTTATATTATCCCTGCTAAAGCCCTTGGGGAAGTGTTATTTCTTTCCTATGTTAGAAAGTACTCAAATACTTGTGAACCAGCAAGCTACTTAAACAAATACATCTTTCTTTTTTTCTGTTATCTGTATGTACCTCATCCTACCTAGCACATTTAGAAGCAATAGGACTTTATTCTTCCCTTTGGCTAGGGGTTATTCTCTTTTACCACCATTGTGTTTATTAAGAATAGCATGTAGTACAAAAATTTACTTTAGTTTTATTCATTGTATCATTGAGTGTTCAGTTAGGGAAACATAGACCAAAACAGCTATTTAATAACAAGAAAAATTATAATATAGAGAATTATTTAAATATGATTGAAGGACAAAAAATCAAAAAGGGACACTGAGGTAACAGAGAAATAGTAACTAAAGGAAGCTGCTAAAACAACAGGGTGAGGTTACTAGAATTTAGAGACTTGAAAGAGAAGGCTTGTTGATCTGGGACTCCAATCTCTGAGAAAGGAACATATTACAGCAGGCTCTGATACTCTGAAGTTCTGGAAGGCACCCCTTCCCTTGAGCCCTTTAGAATCGGATCTGATGCCATCTCCAACACAGACAGTGTCGGAATTGAGTTAAATTAAAAGCCACTCATCTGATGTTTCAGTGAATTGCTTACTGGGGGAAAACCCCACACATTTGGTGATCTAAAATATCAAAAATGTAGAAGTGAAGTGTTCTGTTTGAGTAGTAAAGAAGAAACACAGGAGGAAAAACTGGGATTTTCCACCTCAGTTGGAAACATTATACTAACACACCAAATTTAGAAAACTCAAGACATTCTCTACTTCATTAAACAAATATCTAGGATAATCCATGCCTCTATTATCAGACTTGTTAATTATTGAACAATAATTATGGTCTCCTCCACTCCCTTTCAGGTTAAGAGAACCACAGTTCTAGTTCTTTGAGTGCCACTCAATTACTACAGATTCATTGCTAATTTACTTCTTTCCCTCTGGACTGAGTTTTCTCCAGCACAGGCATCCTAAAAACATTACCCACAATCTTCAGAGAGAGAAATTTTTAGTTTCTATCAAAGAGCTCAAAGCAAAACCACTCCATGCCTCACTTGGCTCAAGTCTTTTCTTCCTACTCATAAAGGACTTTGCCATTCAACTACCAAGATTCACTTTCACTCTCTGCTTTACAGACAAAATCCCAACTTTGTTCAAGATGGTGATGTAATTTTATTTTTTTAAGTAAATTTTTAAAAAAATAATTATTTAAAAAAGTACAATTATATTTCTTAGACTATTTTTAAACCAGGGGTGAGTATGTGTTGAAGAAAAGTAAAATATGCCACCTCAATCTATGCTTCTTTGGTGTAAGAGTTATTTTAGGCTAATTATTAAAAAATAAAAAACAAACAAACAAAGAAAAAGCCAGCATACACAGAAAAAGCTCTGAAATCTGAGTAAAAGTTACCTTTTTATAAGATACATTTATAAGAGAAATCTTCATTTGTAAGGGTGTTTTCTTCTCTGCACCAAGAAGAGAAGGACGACTCTAAATCTCCAGAATGTCATCAATAGAGAAGGCTAGGACTTAAATCTGCATAAAAATCTTACCTTTGTTGACTGTGCCATTTCTGGTAACCTCTCAAAACTAGCTTCCCTCTACCTCCAACATCTTACTGGAGATGTTATTCAAGGCGGCGGTTTGGGCCATTTGGGGGAGTTAACTCAGTTTTCCTGGATATTTCCCATGCACACAGTAGATATACATGCTATTAAACTTATGTTTGTTTTTCTTCTATTAATATGTATTTTATTAAGGGGGTGGCAGTGGGTCTCAGTCAAGTACTTAGAAATGTAGAGGAAAATTATTTTTCCTCCCCCACACTGTCATAATTAAGGCCAAAGAGACAAAAGCAGATATCTGCTTTCCCGTGGTTCTACAGGAAAGTTTTTCTAACTTCCCTCCTTGTTAGGTTGCTTCCAGGAACATGAATGGGAGACTAGAGGTAGAGTAGCCATCTTAAAATGGTGAGATAACCGTGAAGAAGAAAATTGCACAGAAAAAATAAAAAAGCAGGAAGACAGAAACAATATCTGTCCTGGTGTGACTATCCTAGATGTTTTCTTGTAAAATAAAATTTAGCTTCTCTACTTCTTTCATAGGAAACTTAAACTCTCACTGATACATAATTGATCACCACATAATTGATATATCATTAAAAATATCACAACAATATTATTCCATTTTAATTCAACTATTGTCATTGGAAATCCTATTATGTATAAATTATGATCCTGAACAATGAAGATAAAAGAAGAAAAATTTGAGAGACTATGCTGACGTAAGAATCATATAATATGGTAGCATACATATAAAAACTTAATTATGATAAAAATGTCTTTCAGTAGCATTTATTACCAACAGTTACATCCTTTCTGTAGCTTTGGCCCCTAGAAATTCTGAGATTTTAGTAATCTCCCTGCCATACCTGCAGAGGGACACAAATTTCTCTTGTGGCCAGCCCTAATACAAAAAGAAAATACTTAAAACATCATTCTAACTTCTCTAAATTGACACACATAAAACCATTAATAAGTAATAGATCTGGGAATCAGTACATGCAGTCTGTCTCCAAATATGTATTTCTAACTATACCATTATATTGTTTCTCACACAAGCATTACAAGGAAATATTCCTTAATTTTGTAAAGATGTCATCTTATTTTTTATTTGAACTCTTAGTATTCTGTGTCCATCTGCTCATGAACATGGCAAAGTTTGCAAATAGCAAAGCTTTTATTCTCTGTTTTTGCACCTAGGATATAACTTGGGTTCTCTCCCATGTCTAACATGGACAGATCAAATAAATAGCAAATTTTCAAAAACTCCAACGTATTTTAGGAGAAAGATTAAGGCAACACATTTTAAGATAAAAGGGAACACAGATTGATAAATAAAAAATTAAATACAGGAAAATATAGAGCTGATATGAGACCTAATGCTAGAGACTAAAATACTAAATAAAACCTACTGACTTCAAACTCTACTTTCTCAAATTCTGATTGAAGGCTTCCTCAACACAAATAGAAATTAAATGTTTGCTGTTATCAAGATATAAGCTATGTGGCATAGAAGAGTAACTTATCCCAATTGAGGGATCAGCTTCAAGCAGAAAAAGGCATTTGAGTCTAGCCTTTGATGACTGATAAGATTTTTAAAAAGACACATGTGACAAGGCCATGGAAAGACATGAGGCATTCAGTAAAATATTTATACTTTTCATGTACCCTGTACTGTGCTGGAAATAAGATTATTATTATAGAAAAGGCAAGACAGGTTCATAAAACAAGTGATAATTTGATATTCTGGAATGTAGGGTGGGTAGTGTGAAATAAAAGCAGATGAGTTCGAAAAAGTAGAATGAACAGATTATGGTTAATGGAATTTCTATTCAAAGTAAACATTTTCCCTTTTGTTGACAGAATTCAAAAGATATAATGTATAAAGATTTTTGAAAGTTCACAATAAGCAAAGTAACACTATATAACAGAAGAAAATTGCCACAGCCCAGTTCTTTCTTTAGAAATGTATTTGAATGCATTTATAATATAAACCATTTCTATTTCCTTTGAGATGATGAGGGAAGAGCCACCTCTTATAAAATTTATGGAGTTTAAATTCAATAAGCACAGTGTTTACAATGTTATATGTTCTTTCTTAGCCAAAAAGGCAATGCCATTCAAAGCACTCTCTGCAAGAATGACTTATATTTTATTTATTGAAAAATATATTGACTTTCCCTATTCCCAAACTTCTATGGTGCTTGAACACTATTCAACTCATTGTTTAATCTTTCTGGAGATTTTTTTTGTTTATTTTCATATGTATTTCATTTACTTACAGAATTTAACTTCTACAAAATTACAGCAAAGATTTCCTTTTGAGTGCATTCTGGACTTCTATGACTGTATTTCAGGGATCCATCTGTCATGGTCCACACAGTCTTATGAGTTATTCTTGTTCTTAAAACCCAGTACTAACCCAGTACTAATTGTGTTCTATAAGCCATGGCTTTGGGTATGGTTCAAAAAAGGAATGAACCAACATAATATAACTAAACCTCTTGGGGAAAACACATAGCAATACCAATACTTGCCTGCCATAGCAGGGTTTCAGAAATAAATACTGGCTAACATATTTACTTTACTTCAATCTTGAACCCGTTGGCCCAAAATTACAGAAGAGAAAGATGGAGAAAGCATACATGGATAGAGAAGAGAAATGAATCAGAAATCTTACTTTTCACACATACTACAAAAAAAATGCATTTCCATAGATTAGCAGAGATATAATGTCAGTAGGAAGTTTCATATTTAAAACTATTATTTTAAATAAAAACAATATGTATAACATATAAATATGTTATATAATAGAATAACATTTGTACTACAAGGACATATTCCTTTATTCAACTTAGCAACTAGGTACTTAAACAGAAGACAAATATCAGAGAAAAAATTTTGACTAGGGCATGGCAGATGGTAAGGAGAGGTGTATATTCAGAGCATAAAGTCCAAACTAAAAGGGTCAAAGTTGAGATCCTTGGTAAATAGCATTTGTGGACTTTGGGGAATCCTCAGCAAGGTAAGAGAAATAAATGTGGAACTAATGTTTCTCTATCTTTTTTCCTATAGTCTGATGGTAGAATGGTAACTGATGTATTTTTGGAGTCATATTTAGTTTAGTGTCCAGTTTTTGAAATCCACTAATAGCTGTTTGGCTGGTAGACAGACTCCATAATCTATACTTCCTAGTATTTGTGTTTTGTGTAATCTCCTCCCTTTTACCGTGAGAAGGCTTGCTTCTGATCAATATAATATAATAATGGTGATGGGATATCACATCTGTGGTAGCATTTCATAAGATTGTAACCCATCCTCTTAGGAGAATACTTCTTCCATTCCTAGTTTTGAGGAAGTAAGTGTTCATGTTCAGAACACTGTGGCCTCTGCCTGACAGCCAGCAAGAAACTCTATCTACCTACCCACAAGGAACTGAATGCCACTAACAAACTCCATGAACTTGGAAGTGGATTCTACCCTAGTTGAGCCTCCCATAAGACTGCTGCACCAGATGATGCCTTGATTCCATCCTGATGAGACCTGAAGCAGAGGATGCACTAGGCCATGCTCTAAATTTTGAACCACAGAAATTGATACAATAATGTGTGTTTGTTTCAACTGCTAAATGTGTGGCAATTTTTTAATTTACATCATCAGAAAACTAATACACTGAGCTTGGGATATATGACTTAATCTTTCTAAATCTAAACTTTAAAAAAAATCTCTTATATTGTCCCTTATTGTAGGCTAATAGTATAACTTCAAAGCAAGGGCCACTAAAAGAATTCTACAGAGCACCAATGCCATGACAACCAAGGATGCAGATCTCTGAAAGCTTCAGAGAATATGTGCACTGTATTCAGACTATCATTTCTCTAAGTGTTCCTCAGAACACTAATTTTACTGGATGTTAATAAATGTTACATAAAAAGTGTGTCCAGTAAAAAATAAATCTGAGAAAAGGGAGTAAACTAATCAGATTTCCATTTCAGTTTTTCATGTGCTCTACTGTACATCTTGTATCTCTGAAAAGGGTGAAAACTAAGAAGTTTGACCAAAAGTAACCTGAGGAAGTACCTGAGGAAAAGATGATAATTTTTTATAAAAATCCATTGGAATCTGTTTCAAAAGAAAGACAAATGAATGACCGTGGTCTCCTGAGGCCTAGGAGCATAGAAAACCTGTACAGAAATTTGCAAGGATTTTTATTAGACAATTACCAAATATCCATCTCAGCATTTAAAACAAACTAATAACCTTACAGAATTTATCAGATTTTAAGCTCCCCAGGGTCATGCAGCCATTCTCCTCCACAATTTGATAATTTGGGTAAAAAAGCTTGAGAAGTATAACTTTAGGATGCTTTCAGCTAATGTCTTACATGAAACTTGGCTAGCAGACAGAAGTTCTCTAACTAAGCAGGGAGCTGAGAGTGAAGGACAGGAGGGTAGTGTGTGGCAGTGGATTCAGGAGGGCACTAAAGCAGCAGGGAAGAAGGCCAGTGAGAGGATTTCTGTAAGTCACAATCTAACAGCTTGTAAATGCGCATCTAACCAGATCCCAGTTAGTTCCCTCTGTGGCTAAAAGCCTGAGGGCTGCTTCCTGGAAATGGTAACCTTTGGGAATTTTTTAAAGGAAACAAGTAAAGGAGAACTCCAGCTTCCAGGCATGATAGACCATTTTCCGGTGGAGAATAACAGATGCCAGGGAGATGTAGCCTATTCTGAGAATCTAAAGTGGTATGCCTGCTTCTAAAGATACTTTTTTTTTTTTCTAAAAACCTTTTCATCTCTCAATCAGACATATTCTGGACATTAAGATTCTGATCTAACAAAATGACTTTTACAAAAAATAAATAAATAAATAAAATTAGATAATTGGAAGCAAAACCAGGTTCTTTGGTTTTATTTTGCTTTAGTTATCAGGATAATTATTCTTATTCAAAAAAATATTATAGTGAATAGAATCACTAAGTTTAAAATTTCTCTGTGAATCTGACAACACTTATTTAAGCAAATTCTATGTAAAAAGAGTATTAACCTTTCTGTGTTTGATTCTTAAAAGGAGGTTAATGACGATGATTTCACAATTGTGGTACAGAAGACACCAGTTCTCTACCCATTATCAGCACTTTAATAGCAAATTGATTTGTACCCAGCTCATAGTTGTAAAGTATATTATGCATCTCCATTGACTTCCCAAGAATATAGGCCATTAAAGATAACACACAAGTCTTCTAACTATAGAAGTACTAAATGGATACTAATAGAATGCCAAATTGGGGTAAAATATTTTTGCTACTTTATTTTTTCCCTATTTTTAATTATTCTGGTTTTCAAAAAGAGAAATTAACATTTTATACTACTTCTCAAAAATTGTCCATCTAACCAAGGTAATGTGGTATAGATATAGATTAATATATAAATTTATTTAATTATTCTCCTTTTATTAGACCATTAGGATTTTAATGAACTTTCATCATTCTTATTTTGCTATGATAAAATTCCCCATATATCAATCTCTGTACCCATCTCTGAATATTCTTCTAAAATCACCTCCTAGACATAATATTAATAGATCTATACTAAATAACATTATTTAAATGCTTGGTACAGTGTACATATTAATATCCGGAAAAGTTGTCTCAATTTATTTCAGTGAAATCTTGGTATCGCTGGGTTTTTTTGTTTGTTTGGTTAATTTTTTTTTAATAGAAGTTAGCTTCTACTAAATTTTTTTAAAATTAGTAATGGTTGTAGCAATGAAAACTTATAGCTATTTAATATGTTAATCTTAAGTTAAATATATATACTAAGTAGAATTAATATGTACATAAAACTTTAAATATGTATAGATGTAGCAATGTAAAAAGAGAAGTACAATATATAAATCATTTTTAATGTCCTTTCCAGGCTTAAAATTCCATACTGTATGATCTATTAAGGAAAAAGAATAAACTATTTATATGTGGTAAACACCTATGCAACATTAAATTTTGACAAAGCTCAAGATTTAAGTGTAGCTAGGCACAGTCAGATCATTCATTTTTAAGAAAGATGACCGCTCCATGAAGAAAGGTGATTCCTGAGCAGACCTTAATGGATTTAGTTTTATTTATCTTCCTCAGAGGAAAACATAGTACTTCAAATATTGGCAGAAACTAGATAAAGTGAGGAAATAGCCACATATATCCATGAAGGAATATTTAGAGATAGCCAAAGGATTTAGGATTTTATCCATCTGGGTTAGCAAAAGAAGGGCCTTGGAAAGAGAATATATTTTGTTGGAAAATTCATCTTAAAAGTGTCAATAGTACATTATTATTATTACTAATATTATTAGTCCTCAAAACCTCATCAATTTTCATACTTTCTAGTTATCAGAGCCCTCATCAAATGGATGACCACAGTAACCTGTCATTCATTGCAAGTATTTCTTTCTGCTGATCAGAGGAATCTTATCTTTTCTTGCTTCCAAATGATTCATTCACAAATATCAACATACGGCCTCATCAGAACAGCATCCATTATTGCACCAAAGTCCACATTTCCTCTATTTTACATAATTTTTAATAAACAATTGTTTTTAACAGATTACCGTTTAACAAGAGCTTATTATGTGATGGATATATAAAAAGGGTCCAATAAGTGCATGACCAGACATAGTTTGTAGTACTATCCCCACTTTATATATGTTATCTGAGAATTGAATAAAAGCATTACGTATAAATTTTAATAATCTGAGAAGGTAGGGTAGTGTCATAACATAGAAATCAAATTATATGTTCTTGGTCACACAGATAGCAGAGTTATATAGTCAGTCCCGGAGATATCTGATTCTTCCACACTTTAGTATTCATTTTCTCAAGTAAGCCAAAGTCTCTCAGCAGCACTGACTATCTGATAGTTCTTTCTTCTTCCATGCTGCCTACCACCAGTACATACAATGCATATCTATTTCAGGGCTAAAGGCATAACTCTATATTGCAAATAATCACCCACTACATTATCCACTCTGTGAGTTCTGATGCTTTTGAGATTTCAAATTTCACATCTCAAATCAGAAAATTAAGAAATTATTTCAGGTTAAGAAGCAGAAATTACAACTTTTAGGAGAAAATTTGTACCTAGACATAACTAAATCAAAAGGCTGATTTAGAGTGGGAGTATACTTCAATTAAATTTTGTCACTGTCAAGTTTCATTTATGTATTCTTATTTTTTATATTTTGAATTTGAACAAGATGACTGGTTATCTAAAAATTATGTAAATTCAAGAGCCATTAAATCAAGCACATCATTCATTTACAGGTATATCCAAGAATATTAAATCATGTATAAATGCAATTATATGCAAGAAAATGTGCCAGGTGCTATGGAAATTACAAAGTTAAGAAAATATAAAGCCTAATCTCAAAGAATTTGAAATCTACTTATGGAGACAAAACCTACAAGATCCAAAACAAAAGAAACATGTATAAGTAAAAATTGATAGTTAGAAGAGTTGTGATTTCTATTAGGGGGAGAAAATGTAGAAGATATAGCAACTGAATTGAAAAAGAGGGGAAGGAAACAACTTTTTTGACCATATAAAACACACCAGGAATTTTACCTAGTATTTTAACTTTTAAAAAAAATATGTAGTCCTCTACAAATTTTTTCAAATGCATAATTTATGACTCATTATACAGAGGGAAACAGGGAGGGACCAGAACATGTAAAGTCTTCGTGCGTGTAGATGCTCTCAGTGCTTAGCATTATCCCTCAGGCACAACAATTTCTGACTATGCTGATGACTTCCTATTGCAAGCATATGTATCCCTGTTCCTGGGGGTTTTCTCTGAAACTGCTGATAGCTACTCTACAAGGCCCTGCTACAGGTCCAAAATACCAGAAAACTAGCACCACTCAGGAGCAGCCTTAAATCTGCCAGCTGATGGGATTTGGTGTACACCTCAGATTGCTTGCCCTTTGACTGGGATAAGATTTCCCCCCTGGAGTTAACCTCTAACTGTCCAATGTGCAACTGACTGAAAACCACACTTCTTTTTAGAAATTACTTGCCATTCCCAGAACAGTGTTCTCTATGCTTCCCGAATAAACTATTTGTACAGGAATCTTTATTCTATGGTAATCTTTATTCTATTAGTTAAACCACGGGGAGCCTTTGTTTCTTTCTTTCTTTCTTTCTTTCTTTTTCTTTTTTGTTTTTCAAAGAGTTAGATCTGATAAAAGTACACTTTAGAAAAACCAATCACAATTAAGGGACTTTACTCCCTTTAAAGGAATCTGAGTATTCCACATACTAAAGTAGTTTAATAATACATCTTATGTATTTTCTACTATAACAGAAAAGAACACCTGATATCTGGTATCATATATTATTTTAGAATGATAGGCTTACATATTCATTTCACTGTATCTTTTGAAATCCAGATCAAAATATCAAACAAGATAGTAATGTGATGATCTTAGGCATGTTCTCTTTGGCTTTCATTTTGGCCACACAGCACACATTTATAACCATGTTTTCAAAGCATCTTATGGTATTATTGAGAACAAATGAAGCTATCACTTTAGAATATAGCAAGTTACAGTGGAATCATACAGAAATTTTGCTTCCATTACTGGTATTGGTCATAAAAATAACTAGCTCAACAAAGATTCTTTAAGGAACTATGACTCACTAAAGCACTGAATGTTGGCTAGTATATATCAAATAACCCTTGCCATTGAGAGTTTATAATCTTAAATAAGGCAACAACTCACAGAAATAATCAAATAATAAAGATCAAAAATAATAAGGAATTCAATAAATATGATTGTGAGTATCGAGATGTAGTTCTAATTATATTACAATGGCTATACTCTGCTCTACCAATACCTTTCCTTTCCATGAGGGACAAATGGGAGATAAAAACACATGAAATAATGAAATGGAAAGCAGAACAGCACTCATTATGTAAGCTAGACCAGAAGTGAAAAAATTTCCTTCCTCCCTCAAACCTAAACTTGATTCTTATCATTCTCGAAGTTAATACATGGAAGAAAAGATGTAAAAGAGAATAATGTGCCAGAAAAGTAACCAGGACCAGGCCTCCAGAGCCAACTGCATGTGACAACTTGGGCCAGCTGTGACCCAATCAGGAACCTGGGATATGATCTATGCATAAGTGCTGGGAAGAGGGTAGAACAGCAGGGAATGGGGAGAGAGAGGAAACTCAATATCGTTTGGTTGAGACCAAGCTAGACACGAAAGTGTACGTATTGTATAATTCCATTCATAGATAGTCCAAAGGAAGCAAAATCTATCATAATAGAAATCAGATCAGTAGTTACCAAGTTTAGAGAGGCATGATTGGAAAAGAGTATGAGAACCTTTCTGGGGGCCATCATTTCTGTATTTAAGTTATGGTAGTGCTTACATGGACATATTTAATTGTCAATAGTTATCCATCTATTTAATTGTATGTAAAATTGTACCTCAAAAAAACCATTTGGGAATAATTTTTCTGTACAACTGAGGAAATACTGAACTTATAATAATAGCTACTATTTATTGAGTGCTTAGTGCGAGTCTTTTTTATACTCAAACAAACTGGTAATCCAAAATGAGCAGGGCTTATTTTCACCACATTTTCCTATAAAGAAATTGAAGCACACAGAAATTAAGTATCTATTTGTGCAAACATTTATACCTAGTAAATAAATGAGTTGAGATTCGAACCTAAGAAATTGGACCCCCAGCCCATCCTTGGAGATGCATTACATACTGCTTCTGGGCCATCCTCAGACTTAATGAACCAGAAATTCTAACGTTAAGTCTAAGTCTGCAATGAAAATAACTACCTGAGGCAAACTTGCAGATTTGTATCCTGAAATATTTACAAGAATGTTCATAGTATATTTGTTTGTATTAGCACCTAAATGAAAGCAACTAGAAACAAGAAAGATGAATAATATTGCATTCTATATTTGTAATGTAAGACTATTTAGTAGCAAAAATAAATGCCTTCCAGCTATACTCATGGATATAGATATCATAAAAAATTATATATAATGAAGACAGTAAGTTGCAGATTATGTGCAGTATGTCATTAATATTAATTTCATAGACTTTAAACTAATCAATATATGGAATAGGTGAAATAAAACCATAAAGAAAAGCAGGAGCATTATAAGTACAAAATTCAAAATAGTGGCTTTTTCAGGGAATAGGGGTAGAGAAAAAAAGAGAACAAATGTACAAGAAATTTCAACTACACTGGGGCTATTCTATTGCCTATATTCAGTCATAAGTATAGGTGTATTCTTTATATTATTTTTTATACACTCATTATTTTGTTTTTATTATTTATATAAAAATTAAGAGTAAGAAATATAACAATTATACTAACACCCAAAATGACTAGCTATTTTTAGTAAAAGTGAGCTCATGTATACATGCAGATTTTAAAGAACAGATAACACATTATAAATTATAAGTTCTAGACTGAATTTGACACAAATAAAAGATTGAACATGCCACTCGCTTATTCATTATTTCTAGATTAAAATAAAAAACATTCACAAGTAGTTTGAAGAATTAATATTTCCACTCAGATTCTTTAGAACTAAAATTGCCATGATGTTGCTCCATTCAGCACCAGTTTACAGAGAGTTAAAAACATAAATAACTCTTGCCAATTATTGTTGGAAGCATGTGATCAGTTGTCAGCCACACCTGAAATAATAACTAACACTTGCACAAAGCTTAGGGTCAGAAACTATCCTATCTGCTTAGCATGTATTAATGTATTTAATCTTAGGACATTACTATGTCATATGTTTAAGATTCTCACCATTATGCAGCAGTGTAATTAAAGGAAAGAGAGTTTACATAATCCCTAACCAAAGAAACATCTCTGGTTAGGAACAGAGCTAACATTTAAACCCAGTCTCTCAGGCTTCATATCTGGATTCTCGGTCTACATGTGATAGGACCTCAGAGTCCCTATAAAGGCAGCAGGGTATACTCCCATGACCCTAAAATGCTGGGGACAGAGCAAACACATCAGGTGTTTTATGTTATCAATGAGAAATTCCATCTGCATTGAATGCTGAGAGCCAAGCACACAATAAATAAGTGTTCTATTGTCAGGAAAGCAGAGAAGACAATAGCAGAAAAAAGACCCCTAGAGTTTGTAATCCACTTGCCTTTGGATTATAAGTCTTCACTGAGCAAAAGAAGGGCTGAGTTGTATATTTTGTGAGACTGGAAATTTCATAAATGGAAATTTATGTTACAGAGTTTATTGGTCATCGCTGTTTATTTTTGTTATAGAGTTTATTTTGTTATGTTTATGTTACAGAGTTTATTTTGTCATTAATAATGAATACAACTCACCCCCATGGATGTATTCTACAGATAGCTTGGAGCAGAGAACCAAAGGCAATTATGTTCCATATCAATAAGGGAGGGAGAAGGGTTAGGGAGAATGAAGGCCAAAATTCCAGAAGAGAAGGGTACTACCAGCTACCACTTAGCATGGAAGGAAACCTAAAGGCACTAAGGGACAGAAACAAAAAACAAAACAACAACAACAACAACAACAAACTTTTCAACATTGTCAACAAACCACAGGTTTGCCTAAGGCCACTCATATGTCACCTAAACCCTTAATGACCTTTAAGAACAACAGAACATGGTCCTACTATCCCATCACCCATCTCACCCACCTTAACAAGATTTTTCTTTCTCATTAATACATATCTATCATGTTAAAAATCGGTATCTCTTTTCTGACCTTGAGTTGAGGTAAACAGCAAGTTTCTAATATCCATAAAATAAGATGTCATGTTCTTCTGGGTAGGAGGCAGAAGTTGCAAAATCATAGAAAAAAGATCTCAGTCTAACAGCCTCAAGTCTACAGAGGTGGGAAAAACATATCTCAGGTCAAGAGAGACACTGTATCAGTTCACAGGATGGCTTAAGTCAGAGCTTTCAATGAATGTGTAGTAACTGTGGAGACATTGCTGACATAGAAAGGATGGACCTGCTCTCACCATCTTGAAGGAGAACTGTTAATTGGATCTCTGAAGGGTACATTTAAGCCTGCTGCTCTGTCATGACTTCTTACTTTGACTTGTACTGTGTTTCACACTCTCTAAAGCAAAAGCTTTTTTAAAGGTTTTTTGTAGTTGTTGTTGTTGTTATTTTTAAGAATGAGCTTGCTAAACTTCTTAGCTGCTTAAATATGTTCCTGCACAGGAACAATGTGTCCTGTAAAGTTAAGATGTTCCACTCAACACACTTAGCTTTTAAGAAAACTGGATAATTCTGAATCTGAAATCAGTGCTTAGTTAACTAATTAAAATGCCAAACTTGAAACTAGTGAATAAATAAGTACTGGAAATCTAATGAAGGACATAGGTGACAATATTGTATTGTAAACTTAAAAGATGACAAGAGCCTAGATCATAATTGTTTCTACCACAGAAAAAGAAATAATAATTATTTGACATGATAGAGGTATTAGCTAACACTAAGATGGTAATCATGTTGAAATATACAAATGTAACAAATCAACACTGCAAGCTACACAATATTAAATGGCAATTATATCTCAAAAAAATAACACACAGAGACATGCAAGCCAACTTTCACAATAAATGCCAAGGTTTTGATAAAGAAACTTTTAAATTCCATCTGATCAGCCTATTTCTGACATTACCAGGAAAATCGTTTAGCCAAAAGTTTTCTAAAAAATATAATAATAATAATCACAAAAATTCACTGAAAGTAACATATGATTTAAAAGAAAAATTTATATAAAAAGAAGATAAATGTTCTGTTCTCATAGGAAAA
This sequence comes from Macroglossus sobrinus, assembly GCA_004027375.1. Classification (NCBI taxonomy): domain Eukaryota; kingdom Metazoa; phylum Chordata; class Mammalia; order Chiroptera; family Pteropodidae; genus Macroglossus; species Macroglossus sobrinus. The sequence continues at coordinate 1,101,310 of PVKZ01000174.1, forward strand.
AGCTCTGGAAGTGACTTGAAAGGAAAACACTGGGTTTGGCCCTTGAAGCTCCTGCTTGGGACTGCAAGATACACTTCGGTGTATATGAACTGACCAGCAATTTTCTTTGGGGAATTCCAAATGTCAAATATAAAGTACACTGTAATTACTAACAAAAGTTGATTTTGTGTGATAGTATTCTATTTTTCAAATATAAGAAATGCATCATTTAAGGCATCAGAAAAAATAATGTTTATCTAAATTTAGAGTTGGACCTATCTCTGCTTTATTTTTTCAACCATGGGAACTTGTAGTTAAGATTGAACCATGGTTCAATACAGTCAATAAATATACTCAATTGACTGTGTGCTAGCTATAGTTCTGAGGGTTAGAAATGCAGTAGTGAGCAAGATAAAGATCCTGCTCTCATAGTTTACATCTTATGGGAAAATAGTTGAAAAAAGTTTAGACAGTAAAGTACTATAAAGTAACATAAATAGGGCAACATGACAAAGAATGATTGGGACTTCTTTATTTTGGGTGGTCAGGGAAGGCCTTTCTGAGTATGTGATGTTTTGCCAGAGATCTGAATGAGAAGAAATAAGCCATGTACAGATATAAGAAAAGATCAATCCAGACAGGAACAAATTAAAGGCCTTAAAGGAGAAACTAGTTCAGCATTTTGGGGATCAGAAGGACCTATTACTGGAACTCAGTGAGAAAAATGAGAGTGGTATTTGAAGAGGTCAGAGAAGTAGGCAAGTGGATGCCACATCACCCAGGGCCTCAATGGTGATGTTCCAGAACAGGTTTAGTAACCTTCTTACTGGTCTTGTAGCCCTCACCAATTTTCAGTTTTCATGATGTGCATATATCCCCTATGGATGATTTCATGCTATCAAAAGTTTTAAATCTGGCTCACAAAATTCTGAAAATTTAACAATCCAGCATGAGCCCAACTGGCAGAATAAGGATGTTGGACTGCACTTGCTCAGCGGGTGGGATGGAAACCCAAACAGGGTTTTCCATGTGTTTCACCCCTCTGATTTCCATTGGAGGGAGATGAAGGGAGAGTATTCATTCTAGTTCTCAAGAAATTGAAACATGCGAGAACAATTCCATCCTTCCTCTGTTGCCACCATGGGGAAGAGGTGAGACTTACCTGATTAATGAATTTGGGAACAGGAAATGGACAGGTGGTGACTCTTACAGGCACTTTCTTTTTCAGATCTGCTCAATCATAGGCATAAAGCATACTGACTTGTTCATCCATGCAGGAAAACATTTGGAGGTGGCTTTGCCTGAGTAGGAGGAAGCCTGAAATTCTGGAGAATGAGTTCTGAAAGAAGCCACAAGTCCACTGTGGCCTCACAACTAAGAAACCTTCTCCTATTATTACTAAGGGTGATGCTAGGATTTCAATTTCTCTTGTCTCTTGTGTGGACTTCTCAGTTCTAAACTCAGTAGATAAATTAATAGGTATCATTTTTTTTTACCCTTAAAGCCTAACGTTATTATAAGAACAATAAGGACTTTAGCATGATAATGATCTGATCTGATTAATGATTTATATAAATAGAATACTGTGTCTGAGAATGACAGAGAGAAGGTGGTAAGATGTCTTCCCTAAATGTCATAATTTAACAGAGACTGAGGGATGAGAAGAAACCAGCATCAAAAAGATCAGGGAAAACTGTTTCTGACAGGGAGCAAAGATCCTCTGGTGGGAAAGAGCATGCTAAATTCTAGAAACTAACAGAGGCCAAAATGAGTGAGGAAGAACGTAGTACCTAATGAGATAAGAGAGAGGCAGGGCCAGACCTTGCTGGGCCTTGTCAAGACTGTGTTAGCACATTTTGGCACTTCTGTACAAATTGGAAAAACGTGCCTCCTCAGAGCACATAAATTAGGGGAAAAAATGGTCTCTATAGGCAAGAAAATTAGAACTAGGTGCTCTATCCCCTCTGTTGATGTAACCCTAAGCTTGGGTAGCAGCAAGCTGGCAGAAGAAATCCAAGCTGCACAACCAGCCATATGGAAAGGAGTGGGATTTTATAGTGCTGGAGAGTTTGAGCAAGTAATTGAAAGAGCAGAATATACAGTAAAGAAACCAACCAGCTTGAGTTTCACTTTTGGCTCCACTACTTGGGCTGGATACTAAAGTTCTATGTGCCTCCATATCCCTATTTATATAACATGAATGATAATAAGGCCAACTTCATGGGATTGTTCTTAATCATAAATGAGTAATATGTGTAAAGAACTTAGAATAGTATCTGACACAAAGCATTTGCTTCATAAATGTTTGCTAAGACTATTATCTGAATTATATGTTTAAAATACTATATAGCTGATATGTTGACAATAAACTGTAAGGGAACAAAGAGAAGAAGTGGGGACAACAATGAGAAATCCACAGCATTAGTGACAGATGAGAGTTGTATATTAATATACAATATAATTAAGTGATATGTAATATTCAAATATAGTAACTGGCATCGCCCATATCAATTTATCCATGACTATTTCATATTTATTTCAAAAAGATAAGAAATCTTTTTAAACCAACATAATACCACTATTATACTTTGAGATATTAATTTCTTGCTATTATCAAGTATCAAGCCAGTGTTCAAATTTTCTAAATTGTCATAATTTTTACAATTGTTTCAATTAAAGGTACAAATAAAATTCATACATTGTAGTTAATGTCTCTTAAATCAATAGATTACCTTCCAACCAATCTCTTTCTCCTTTTCTCTCTCTGCCTAGCCCCCATTCCTCTCTTTCTCAGACTGCACTTGATTCCTCCATTTATTGGTAAGAACAGAAACAAAGAGGGTTAAAAAGAGATATGTTTGTAAATGGGCAAGACTGGATCATAAGACAAGGCTGTAAACCATGGCTCTTCCCTAAGTCGCTATGGCTAAACTAAATGTCCTTGGATGCAAAGGAATTTTAGACACAAGTTTTTTACTGTCCAGTTTGTGGGAAAAAAAAAATCTTGGAAAGGTGAAAAATTTTTGTTTACCTTACTCATTTTATCTTAGTTAAATAGATCTCTGTCTGGGATGGTTTGCACATGATTCTGAGCAGAGCTGGGAGGTGCAATGAATGATCTCCTAATGTTTTTTTTTTTTAAGATTGGAATTCTATAATTGAGTAAAGTCACTATTTCTAGAATTCAATTCCATTGAGTTTAGGCTGAGTGGGCTCCGGGTTAAGGAGAGATTGTCAATGTTCTGAATTACTTCTAAGGAAGAATTAAACGTCTGATTGGATCCCAAACTTACACAAGGAGATCACATAAGCCATACATGAGAGAACTACACATTATTTTTCCTCTGGTCTAAGGATAAGCCAAGTTAAAAAGTTGTTCAGAATGAGTTACTCAGGTAAGACTGTAACAGGTGAACACCTAGGTCATGCTGCAATAAGAGATGAAGGACCCACCCCAAGGGATTGATTACTTAGCCAGGAGAAAATTCAGTATGCACAATGGCCCCAAACAGCAGTCACACATTCTATCGAAATAAAACATAGGTAGTCCACCAAGTCATACATTGTAAGCATTCATCTCTGTTATTTTGCTCAATTTCTGTTAAGTTAAAACAAAAAAGATCCTAGAATATATTTTGCCACTTTAATTCATTTCCATTAATATTAGATTCACTATTTATATTTAATTTGTAGAGGTTCAATGCTTAATTTTAAAAACTCAATGCATTAGAAGCATTTTAATAAGTAATATCTCATAAGTATTAAAGATCACTCAAAGTGTAGAAATGATTTAATTTCTTAGCACAACTCTTTTGTGATCTCATAAACAGAAACAAAATGTTGCCTATAAGAAAACTCAAAACTTTGACACATTCACAATTTAATATCGTCCTTAGTTCTTCCTGCAATATTGTTAAAAGTATATTGGCACACTTTTAGAATCTGTGATTCAGAGGAGGTTTTTTTATAAGAAAAAAGATGAAGGGTAACCCAATTCCAAAAGACAAAAATAGTATTCCACCCTCACAAACACACCTGAGTTCCAAGAGAAGTCTGAGGTAACTATATAGAATATTTAATAATTAGATATATAACAGCACAAATTAGTAAACACTATATCTTCCACTACCCCTTCTAATTATTCTCTTCCCATATTTTTCCATAGGATCAACAATAAAAAAGGCTGAACTTACATCAAACTTAGAAGTAGTAAGGAAATGCATAGTAAATTAAAAAAAAAATTATTATGAAAATTCAACTTTTTTATTATATAAGAATTAGAAAGTATATATATATGTGTGTGTGTGTGTGTGTATTTATACATATATATCTTTATATATACACATATATATCATACACACACACACACACACACACACACATATAAATATCATTTCACCAGTAAATTTCATCAGTATTTAAAGTTAAACTGAACAAATCTTAAAATTCAGAATGAGCAGACCCGTTGGTTTGTATACAGTCCCACCATGTTTCATCCAACATAGTCCTCACATACCTCTTTAGCCCTATATCCTATCTTTTCCCAGAACCACCAAGTTCCTGTCGCACAATGTTCTCCATGTCACTTTTATAAGTCACATCTCTCTATCTGTGTATTTTCCCTTGTTTTTTCTTCTATTGCATTCTTTTTCCAGGCTATTTAGTGCACAAATCCTTACTTTCCCAAAGGACACAACTCAAATATAACCTTTTAATAAGCAAAATTAACCCCCCTTTCCACTTTCACACTCTCCACACCCACAACACAGTGCCTGGCAGTTACCTCTTTTAAGTAGTTGACTAGTTGTATTTTCCTTGTTTACATATCCTTCTTCCACCAAAGCATCAGCTCCCCTCCGAAAGTAACTTCTTCTAACCATATCCTAAGTACCCTCTGTGATCTATGGCACAGGGAAGTCATTTGCTTCTATTTGCCATACTTTCTATTTATCGCATTAAGGCAAAAATGTTCTTGATACTTTCACTCATTTCACTGAGCTGTCTAGTCAACATCTCTAAAGTGTCTCATTAGTTGCTTCAAAAAAGCATGATTCTTCTCCTCACCTCTGTTGTCCAACCTGGTTTTTTGAATTTCAATAAGTAGCTTCACCCTACATAGAAACCTGGGGATTATACTTAGCCCTCTTCTTTTCCGCAACTCAGCACCTACTCTTTCAGCAAATTTAGTTGGTTCTGACACCAAAATAAACTTTGAACCCACAGCTGCTATCACACTATTCTCAGTTACTATTATCTTCCCCTAGGCTACTGCCATAGCCTTCTAAGTGACCCCTTTTGATCTTTCATCTCTTTTTAGTCTATTGTCTTCAAGCCACCAGAAAGATCTGTTAAAAGTGCAAATAAGATAATATCATTCTCTATCTTAAAATTCTTTCTTAAAACAGTAGCTTTCCATGTCACTTATGTTAGAATCTATCTAGGTATCATGGATTAAAAATAGGGCTTTCAGATTTAACAAATAATAATACAGGATACCCAGTTAAATTTAAATTTCGGATAAACAATGAATTTTTTAGTATAAGTATGCCCCCTGCAATATTTGAGATATATGTAAAAGATATTAGTTGTTTATTTGAAACTCAATTTCAACCGAGGTTCCTGTATTTCACCTGTTGATCCTAGTTTTAAGGCCCAGTAAAACCTGGTATCTGTCTGACTGTCTCATTTTATTTTGTATGACTCTTTTCTTTATTCAGTATTCACAGTTCACACTAACATTCTAACCATTGCTAGAATATGCTAAATTCATTCTCATCAGACGGGTCCTTCACTTTTTCCTTTCTCTGCCTTAAATATCTTTCTCTGGTCTTTTTGATGCCTGGTTCCTGCTGATCACTCAAGTATTGACTTACATGTCATCCTCAAAGACACCCTGCCCTCTCTGACTGTCTTATAGACTATCAGACTGCTCAGTTTATTTTGTTTATGGTACTTAATATAATTCAGTAATTCTTTTTTCTTTGTTTATTTACCTGTTTCATATTTTTATTAACTTCTTTTTAACTATAATCTACTTTAATGAAGGCAGGGAACTTGTCTGTTTCTTACAAGATAAGTTGAATAGCTCTTGAATGGATGAAGAAAAAAAAGAGAGACTTCAATCCCAATAGATTTTGATTTGTTGTCTGGCATCAGAATTCACATAGAGCTTGATGTAAGGACTGGTTCTGATAGGCAAAAGTTTTAAATTCAAGTTCTTATAATCTGAGTAACTGTGAGCAAGTTATATGATTTTTAAAGCATTATTTCTTCATTATTAAATTTGAGATAATAGCAATACCTGCTATATAAGGCTACTGTTAAAGAATTAAGAGTAATTTTTTTATACCCAGCATACAGAAAATAATGTTAGTGATTACAATTATTCTTAAAGTTGTTTCTATTTTATAAGCAACCCAATTTACTACTGAGTCTTTTAGACATTATCCAGATCCACACCACACTCAGCAAAGTTTTCATTTGAGAAGGATAATGAAAAATACAGATGTTTAATAAGAGGTGATTTGAGAATGAAGGAAATACAGAGGAAGGCTACAATTATTTCCCTCGCTAAGCTCCTGGGGAGACAAGGAAGAAGTCAAGAACAAATATGAAAGGACTCCTAGCCCAATTCCTGAATTTCTAAATTGTATATTCTCAGGGATTTCCAGGGGATTGCAAAAAAAAAAAAAAAAAAAAAAAAAAAAAAAAAAAAAAAAAAAAAAAAAAAAAAAGAGAGAGAGAGAGAGAGAGAGAGAGAGAGAAAAGAAATAAAAATAATGATTATCCTATTTACCACCTCTTCTAGATTTATTCTCTAATTCGTTTCTGAGACTGAAGTTGGTAGGGCCGGTGAAAAATTAAAAACTAGCAAAAGACAGGGGTGGGTAACCGAATGACATTCGAGTATGAACGGGCAAACGTCCTAGGGATACCAATACCCAGGCACTGACTCCTACTAACTCATGGAAAGATGTCAGAGTTGTTTTTCTGGTGTAGAGCACCTGAGATGTAGCAAGTATCCACGTTAAAGAAACCAGAACTCCTTCTGAATAAAATCAAAAGGATAGACTCCCGCCCCTACAATAGGTAAATTAAAGAGAATTTTAAATATGTTCTACTTTCTCTATTCAGAATGGATAAATCCCAGAATCTAGTGTCCTTTTGAAACATGTATTCTAATTTCAAAGTTAAATACATTGTTTTTGTAAAAAACATGGTTACTAATTTTAAGAGTCATCCTCTTGCAGTACAGAATATATAGGGAAAAAATAATAAAGTACACCATTATACATTGTTAATTGTTAGAGGAATTTAGGTTTTAAAAATCGAACTTTCTTTCCCAGACAGGAGAGAGAAAAAAAGGCTTCTAAAATCATTCCAAACCATTTTTGTTTTCTCAAATCAAAATACAAAGAGGCTTGTTCATTTTTAATCGAATTAAAAATAAAGTTGCAGGGATTAGGAACAATATATCAACTTTCTGTTCAAAATGCATGTTTTTAGCCTTAGATGCAGTATAAAAAACATGATGCCATTTTAACTAAAATCAAGCTTTGGATACTCTGCCAAATGCATGTTTTTCAGTCATGCAAATAGTGTCCTTTTAAAACATGTATTTATAACTTACTTTGAAAAAAAAATTGTTCAACAGGATTATTTCATTCTTTTCTACATACACTGATTGTATAACCAGTGAAATATTATTGAGCTAAACATAAATATGATTTTCATCTGACTAGCCACTGCGAATTAATGCTATAAACTCCAAAAGTAGAACTTAACCAAACAAATTTACCTGGGAGAGAAGTGGGACAATGTCAAAGGGAGATTTGGCCTTGACTAATCAAACACTATTTACTTATTTTCAAAGTTCTCTCATAATCAGATGTTTAAATGCAATCATACAATGGAAGGAGAAAGGAAGTACTAAGTGAACTTTAAAGCAGCAGCTAAGAGACAAAAATCCTATTCTTTATTAACTGAAAATCTGAGGATACAATACTTCCCACACACTCCTTTCAAATTATACCCCTAATGTCTATGGATGATAGTCATAGTGGTCTAGGAAATTATATCGGTTAGATAATACCACTAATAATGTGGCTTGAAAACATTTTCAGTGGTGTAGGTTTATAATCAAATTATAGGTATCATAACTGGCATAACAGTAATAATTCATACATCAATATACCCATTAATTATTTGTTTATAACTATTTTTAAGGTAGCCCATTAACTACTGAACATGAACAACTAGTAACTATTCTAAACGATATATATGAATTCGTAGGCACATTCACATGCATCCAACCATGCATTACATTAAGCAATACAGAAAAATGTTTGAATTTGCAAAAATAATTATTTATTTTACAATGTGATAGGTTCATATTTTAAGTTACTTTAATGGCCTGGAAAGCACACTACTGTGTTGAATAAATTGGAATTTCCAATCATATCTAATATACAAAATAGCCATCATCTAAATACCTTTAACCATATTATAAAACATTACCAACTATGCTATGCCTTGTAATAAAAGCATAACTGACAATCCTCTTCACAGTAACTATAGAAAATAAGCTTTTATCACCAAGTTAGGCAAAATAATGAACACTGAACTCAGGTTTTCCTGGCTTTTCATTCAGGCTCCTCCATGTATTAGCAACATGACATATGAAATTGAGCCTATGATTTAGTTTCTCTGTGCCTCAATTAACTCTTGTATAAAATAAGGACAATAACTTGCCTCATAAAATATTCTGAGGATGAAACGTGGTAACAAATAAATACTGCTGGCATTTAGCTCATGCTCAGTAAATGTTATTGGTTTCCTTTTACCTATAGAATGAAGCAAGGATGTCAACCTTCACAGAATGAGGAGTTACAAGTTAAGTCAGATTTCCATGAGCCACTTCAAGCTTGAGTTTAAATTTGGTATGGCTCTCATTATCATCCCAGACACTTCCAAGACAAGCAACTATCCTTCTTTCCAGATTAGAATGCCCTAGGACCCACAGCAAAGTCAACTAGTCTGAATGGAGACTGAGCCAATAAAGATTTAAATTTGCTTAATAAATCCTTCCTTATAGGTTTAAGAAGCACCTTAGACATTACTTTTGAAGGGCATATAAGCAACATACATATACCAGTAGCTTTTCCTCACTATATACCTCCTTACTATTACAATAACTCTCTTCCCTGCCACAACTAGTATATAATATGTTTAAGGCACAGTACTAGGTAATAGACATCTCTCTATTTCACAATAGCATAGAATGTTTAGGTTATAATTTCTTAGCATGTAAGATATATATGATACCCAAGATACATATTTTTACAATTTATTATTTCTCAGTCCATGGAGCACACTACAGACCACCAGTCCCTTGGATACCACGTGATTGATGTTGATCTTGCTTCACCAGATTCTAGTTGTCTCTGTGAATCCATGCTTCACTCTAAAAAATAAGGTAGCTGCAAATTTCTTCCTGTTATGCTGTATTAAATGGCACAGACCAACAAATATCAATGTAAGAGTATAGTCGGCTGTAAATTCTTATGTAAAAGCATTTAATGTAGAATTCCTTAGTTTAAGGTTATGCTCCACTTCCCCTAGGAAGTCTTTCCTGGCATTCCATGGAATGGGAAGATACCTCTGTTTTGACCTCTCACACAAAATTGAGCCTCCCAGTGATCTCTCTTATAATTTGAATTGTTGGTGTAATTACTGGTCTTCACCAGCAGGCTCTCCTCTCTGTGAAGGTATGGGTTTTATTGGTCCTCATCCACCTCATACCCTAGAGAACTGGCTGGTGTTCTGCCCTGTTCATAATCAGTGCTTAAGAATATTTGTAGAATGGATTAAATTAGCAATGTAATGCTGCTTCTCAAGGTTAAATAAGAATATTTCCTCATATTTGGGGAGAACTTTTCAATCTAATAAGTATTTTACAAACACACATCCTCACTTGTAACTTGAATGTTTCCTTTCTTCCTATTTGTTGGTACACACGTTACACTAACACAGGTCTTGACACATAGAAGGCAATTAATACTTCCAAACAATGGATTAGTTAATAAATTAAGCCTTAACATTTTAATTTTTTATTTTCTATGGACACTTATCTACAATTAAAAGTTCTTATGACATATAATAGATTTCTATTGTGTTCCTGACTAAAGCTAGAGTACTCTAGTGGTCAAACTCACTTTTTCAGACTTTTCATTACATAGCCCATAAATGTGGAAACCACAAGGTATTAGAAGATTATTCTGAGGTCAACATATTTTAAATGTAAGTTTTGGTTTGCTTTATTTCATGTTAAATGTTTATGTAATAATAACTTCATACTTAACATGTTTCCTTTAAAGTAAATATGGTACTTAATTTAAAATAAAGTTTTAGTTAAATGCTCATGTATTAGTGGTTTTGTTCTTAACACTTTTCTATTAAAATACAAACATTCTAAGACATTTCCTACCTTTTCAAGAGTCCACACTTTTGTTTAATTCCAAATTGATTCTATTTTCTCATTAGACCCATGTTAAAAGAAATTAGGAATTCGTAACAGGTATTATAATTTAAAGTCACACTAAGAACACACAGAAAGAATTTCCCTCTCTGGTTCAAGAGGACACTTATGTGAGTTTCATTTGTTGAAATGTTAAGAATGACCAAATTATCTTGTAGTTTAGTTGACCAGAGGCAGCATGAGAAAAATTTGTGTTTTTCACTGTGAGCCCCAGATCTTTTACAGCCATTTTTACATATTTCATCTAGTTCTGAAATCCAAAACAAACTTCTATATTTGAACACAGGAATCTTGTATTAAATCCATTCCCTCTTAGGAACATGTGGGGCTAAAGACGAAAATCTATCAAGCCCATTAGCATGAATGATAACAGCCCAGACGCAAAAATGGCTGAAGAGTTAAGAGAACGTGACTCAGCTCAGCTCTAAAATAATTCAGATAAGTTGCCAAAGAAATTAAAATTAAAACTTGTGGATTTTAACATTTACTTTTTTTGGTATGACTATATGGTTTTAACACAACACTATCACTGGAATCTATCATTTCAATACATTTTAAAAATATCACCTTAACTCTGTTGGGTTATAAATAATAACATGCCTCCTGCTCAACAAGTGAGAGAGATCAATTTGTTACCTACAAATTTAGTCTGCCTGACTCAATGGGTTAAGTTAAAAAACAGAGAAAGTAAGCTTGAAAAAAATCTCCCACAGTCCCTTGAGAAAACATTCTTTGGTTATGTGTAGATATCCATGAAGATCTTCTTACTAGTTAGGTTAAATATAATCTAGCAGTGACACCACAAACCCCTTCTTTTGTGCTCCCAGATTTGTAGTTTGTACTGTAAAATAAATTACACAGCTGACCAAAATAGCCAAGTGAGTGAAATCTGGAATACTTCTTTATAACCAATTTGACTTTCTTTTTTTTTTGAGTCATAGTTTAAGCTAGGCAAAGCTAACTGTTGGTTGCTTCATAACGAACTACTAGGAACTTTAGATTAATATCGCTTTACCCTTCCTAATACCCTAATCCTTTGTTTGCTATCATAGAAATTATGTCCATTTTATACAACTGCCATTCCCAGAAACCATAGGACAAAAACTTTCATATTTGTGCAAAGGTAAGTTCTTGGCAATTATAGAATTTCCCACCCTGATTCTCTTGAAGCATTTAGAAAAGAACAACCACTGGGCTGTATTCTTCAACTTGAAAGACAGCATCCTCTTTCTCCAAAAGGCAATAGTAAAATCATTAGAAAATTCTGACCACTTGGACGCCATTGCTGCTCTCTGGGCTCATGATTCATAATGCATTCTTTAAAATGTCCTTCTGCTACTTTCTTTTATTCCTGTAGCCCTACCTCCTTCTCTTAATTGCATTAGTCTCTCCTTTTCTTTACCCTCTTCTGGATAAGGAAAGTAACACCTCTTGCCTATCCCACTGTTAATATGGCACACAAAAATGCTTGAGCCCCTAAAGTCTTAGTTTATAAACAGCTTCTTCATTAGCTTTGGTAAAGTGCCTACTGGCTTTTGTTAACTGTCGAGTCTAATTAAGTGATAGTTTACTGGCTTTTACTGAATATACTTAGTTAAACTTTTAGCTTTATTAGGTGATAACTTTGTTCATTTGGCACAACCTTTGCTTTCTTGGCTTGGCATTCTAGGTTAATAATTACTTCCCTATAATCAATGAATGTACCCGTTTACTAGTAAATGTCTCTTTGCCTCCTAATTGTAGATCTTCATCTCTATTTAAAAGCCAATTTTAAAAAAAAAATGGCTTTTTGCCTCTTTAATTTGAACACTTAGTAGGAAATAGCATTGCTTTCATATAGTAAACATTATTGAGTGCTTAGCTTGATTTTAGCATTGTGCTAAGTGTTATGGAGAAAACAAGGAAGCCTCAGACTCAATCTATCTTCAAGGAAAACCTTAAGCTCCCATTTCAGTTGCTTTATTTGTACGTACCCTGTATCTGAAGTGTGTTGTGTTGTCCACAGTGCCTACTTAGTCAGCCTAGCAGACACATCAATTTATTTCTCATGGCCTCAAGTTTCAATTTCACATTCTGTTGTTGGTGTTCTATACCCTCCAACCCATGGAAGGCAAAATTTTCTCTTGTCAACTGAGTTTCCAAACTAATTTATGTATATCACTGGCCATATTGAATACTAGCTATGAATTATAAATAGGCCCTTATCTGTCTATATCTTTCCTACATGAAACTTAAATGAACACAATATTTTTATAAATTTCAGCATTCACAAGGCTTAGCTCAGAGTAGATCCATATCTCCTTAAGTCAGAATTCCAGAGATTACAACTCTAGTTTTATAAAATCTACAATAAAGTTTCTACAACATTAGAAGAAAAAAAAAAAAGAAGAAGCCTAATCATTGGATTTTAGAACAGTCCCTGGTGGCACTTATATCACTCTGAAAAATGTTGGTTAGATTTTAAATACCATCCAAAGAAGACTGGACTAGAAGGTAACAAAGGCTTGGGTCTGCCACTCCCTAATAATGGGAGCTGGGCCAAGTTATTTAACTTCCCTGGGTATTAGTTTTTTATTTATATCACAAAAGTGGTAGAATTAATACTTACTAAGTGTACCTTGCAGTAAAAAGTTCTTTTGAATCTATCGCTTAAGTTTGGCAAAGTACACAAACACTTGTGTAATATGCAACAAGCCTTAGTAAATGCCAAAATTCTTTGGTTTAGACATCATGCATTAAATAAATTTAAAGAAGAAAGACTTTGGGACACTTGAGCCAAGAAATTGATTAAAGTTTTTATAAAATTATCTAGATGATCCAAATTGACAGACCATGAGCATAAACTGCACATGTAATATGAACATTAGCCTTTCTCAAGCAGAGGAAGTGAGCCTGAAATGAGCAGTTACATCAGCTGTTATTCCTAGAACATTCCTAGATAGACATTGCCAGGTGTGTTGACTTCAAAGTAACTGGATATTACATTTCACCAGACTGAGGAGGAAAAAAATTAAGTTCATGATAAGGATATAGAGGATGATCATCTTTCCTCCATAAGCTTTTCTGGAAAATAAAAAATAAACACTACAGACAAATTACTTATAAAAGTTGTTTTAATATAAAATTACAGTTGATTAAAAAGTAGTGAGAAGTGAGTCACAGTGTTCAAGGAAATAGCAAGCCTCTTTTACATAAACTGTAAGAAGACCAGAGCACCCACTAGGAATTACAGTTACTCGAGCAAATATACAAATCAATATTCTTCTTTTAGAATGTCTGTTGAGAGCCATTCTTGCTAAATGCCCTACAGACAGTGTTAAAGTTGCCTGTAAGCTAGAAGTTTGCAGGGCAGGTGGGCTCCTTACTGAAGGAGGAAGTTTGGCTTAATGGATAAGCTCATTAATGAAGGAGGAAGATTGGCTTAATGGAAAGAGTTGAACGTTCCTTGCCCTAAGGAATAAGAGACAGAAAACAGGAACAAGGATGTTTTGAGAGAACTTATGTAAATGTCAGGAATTGTTTGCATATCTGTGGGTGTTGCTTCTCATGCACATCCTAGGGTATAAAATCAGGGCACAGTATTCACTGTTAGCCATCCCAAGTCTATCTTGTGTGTGTGTGTGTGTGTGTGTGTGTGTGTGTGTGTGTGTGTCTGTCTGTCTGTCTGTCTGTCTCTGTCTGTCTGTCTCTCTCTCTCTCTCTCTTTTTCTTAATCCTTACTCCCCCTCTTGGGAACTGTTCACTCTTAGCTGGCTCTGGCAAATGTCAGATATCCAGATTTAGAAGCCAGCATCTGAGTAAAGCTAGACTAATACTCTGGGAGGGTAAGTTCTTAGGACAAATGATGATAAAATTTTGTCTCTAAAGTTTAGATTTGTCTCCATAAAATGGCTCTCTAGGAGAAGAGATTCATTCTTTAAATAAAAAATAGTCTAAGCCTATTCCGTGCCATGCTGTCCACTGGGTGCTGAATCAAGAGAGACCACTGGTTCTCAATCAGGAGCAATTTTGCCTCTCAGGAGACATTGGGAAATGTCTGAAGACATTCCTGCTTGTGATGACAGAGACATTGAGACAGGTGGAATACTACTGGCATACCTAGTGGGTAATGCCAGGGAACCTGCTAAACACATCAATGCACAAGATAAGCCCACACAGCAAAGAATTATCTGGCCCAAAATATCAGTAATGCCAGTTGAAAAATCTTGGTATAGACTGAAGCAGAAGCAAATATTCTCTTTGCCTTCTTGGAATTTATTTAAGATAGACCTTAGCTAAACATACAAATAAGCATATAACAAAATACTATCAAAAGCATTTTGAAGGAAATAATTAGAAAATATCAGTTGCACTGAAACTAATTCATCTGACCAAAAAGAAAGAACAGGGTCCAATAGATGATAGGTAATCAAATTGTTTTTAAGTCAATAAATCTCCTTCTCTCAGTAGTTATAAAAACCTGTAGTATAAAGATCTTTTATTTCAATTCGTTTTAATCCCCTAGCTATTTGAAAAATACCTGCTTATGTGAAAATGGCGCACCCAGAATGTTTTTTGAGCTTTATACCGACTCCAGCTGTGGTAGCCATTCCTCCAATGTCTTCCTAGACTTGCTATATATGCCCTCTCTACACTAAAAATTTAATTTGATCTTTGCAGAGTAAAGGTCAGTGGCTGAGATGGGGTAAGGGTGATTTTCTCTGATGATAATAAGATGGCATATGGAATTGTATAGAAGCACTAGCAGAAGAAGCAGCCAATTATATGGTAGGTCTCCGTACTCAGATGAGGGCCTTTAGCACCTGCAGAGGCCCTTTCAGTATCCTCTCATACTTTCTTTTGGTTTGAGAAACACTATTTTCCTAGACAGAAGCCAATTTCTCACTGTGGGTCAAAATTTTCTGGCTCAAGGGAAAGGCCTAAGCATGCAGAGTCAATGGTATTAAACTGTGGACATTGGTTATATTCGAAAAAAAACACATTTTATTTCCATTGTGATTGTTGACAGGAAAATATAGGAACCTAGATTTGCTGACAACTATTTTACCACAAAGAAAGGAGTGCCTTATTGAAATAGAAGCAATCCAGAGAGAAACAAATCAGCAGTATACTAACATCATTTGAGTCCCAGGATCCAGTAATGCCTGATGTCTGATAACTTGGGCAAATGTATCGATTTTATCTAAATCTTAATATAACTAAGCAAAATTGAATACATGTTGTCCTGATTTAAACTCCAATTGACCTCACAGGTAAATAGATGTGATCCTGCCATTAAGTATTTCATATTTATTAGAAGGAACAATTTTACTTGTGAGCAGTTATGATATTTTAGTCTCTATACCTAGATACTGCATAACTACAAAAAGAGGTTTAATTACCTTAAGTATATTAGACATATGCTTAGTAACTTTCCTAAAGTGACAGAATAAGTGATCATCTAGATTTTGAACCCAACTCTTTCTGATTCTAAGGCTATTATACTCTGCTCTAAGTTATGTTGCCTCTCTGCAATTATCATACAAAAAAAATAATTTAACTGTAATAAAGTTCAAAGAAAGTTTTATTAGTGTGCAGAAAAAGAAAAACATAACTGTGAAAATGTTTCACAAACAAAGTTTTGAAAATTTATAGAGTATGGAAAGAAAAAAAAATGAAAGAAGGTCTTCTAATGAGCATAATTTTTACTGGCACTTTGTGTCACACACTATTCTAAGTATATTGCTTTATTAATTCATTTATCTTCACAGTAATCCTATAGATAATTGCAATTACTATCATCATTTTCAAAGATAACATGGGGCATGGAGAACTAATGGAGAGGTAATCTGCCTATATAACTCTTTTGCAGAACTAGAATTTGAACCCAGATAGTCTAGCTCTAGGGCATACACCTTATACCTCATATTGCCTTCCACATGAGTGCACACAAACATATGTTGCTTCCCATATAACCGTACACAAGTGAAAGAAATGGAAAGAAACATCAATGTCAAAAAATAAATGAATATTGTGATTTAGATATCAGTCCAATATCTTCTTATATACAAATCAAACTCATTTTTAAATTGCTTACAGCCAGTTTATAAAAAAAATTTTTCAAAGTATTTCATTAAGGATTTCCAATTCTACACACTATGGATTAAACATTTCTTGATAGAAAAGGGTCCATTATAAGAGTTAATATGTTACAGCTAAAACTTAATTAAACTTTAGCTAAACAGGGAACATATGACAACTAATGACAACTAACTTATTGTTCATGCAGTATAGTTAAATTCAATATATTTATTCAGCAGCTATTTTGTGTCCCTACCCTTATCAAACATAGAGACTAGAAAGTTAGTCACAGCCCATCAGATAAAAGATCAGGCTATTTTCTTAAATAATACCATTTCTG
The DNA here is from genome assembly GCA_004027375.1 of Macroglossus sobrinus. NCBI lineage: Eukaryota > Metazoa > Chordata > Mammalia > Chiroptera > Pteropodidae > Macroglossus > Macroglossus sobrinus. The sequence continues at coordinate 1,118,226 of PVKZ01000174.1, forward strand.
TGTCTATGTGTGTGCATGTGTGTATATGCACACATGTACATATTCATATATACACACAAAATACATACACAAACACAGATATAATTTCCCTTACTCTTTTATATATGGTGGGCTACATCTGAAAAAGAAGAATAAGTCCTAAAGATTTCGGTTGAATCTACTTTTGCCTCAAAACACAACATAGAAATGGATACATGTTATATCAAATCCCTATCACCAAATTTCAAATAGAAGTACTGCCAAGACCATATTTAATAAACTCTGTTACTTCTATAACATACAGCTTTTATTTACTTATAAAAATAAATAAACAAATAATAAAAACAATGATATAATTTAATGTAATCTTATTATATGGAATTTATTGAGAGAGAATATTGTGTGCTATGACAGTGTCTGTACTGCACCATTTATTGAGTTTCATCAAGTTACTCACATTTTCTTAAGTCTCACTTTTTTTATCCATAAAACCACAATAAAAATTAAAACCTATTTTTGAATTGTCAAGAGAATTAAATTAATTATACTGCTCCTATACAATAAAGGCTCAGTAAATATTAGCTTTTATTATTTAAATATAATTACTAAGTTTCTACATACACAGTTCTAGTATACAATATAAACTGTATATTATTCATAGCTCTTGACATCGTTTCCTGAAATAAATCAGAATGTTAAGAATCATCTTCATAAAAAATATTGAAATTTAAAAACAATTCTCTGGAGAATGTTTTCAAGTTGTATTTGAAAAAGATCAAAGGTACTTAGGGAAATCTTGAAATATTTTGAGAAAATTTTACTGAGTTACCTTTTTTGTTGCCTTCTATTTTACTGTGTATAACTCCTTCTAGTAGGCATCTACACTAGAAAGAGACCACATTATTTGTCCTTGAACTGCTTTGCAAGACTTACTTTCAATGAAGTTATCTTAGCACAATAGAACCTTCCATTCTCCACCATGGGCTGTGAACTCTAAGTACGGGACCCTAATGCCCCAGTACTTTAATCCCTACACTAACCCTTTAACTACTCCCCATGATATAAAGAAAAAAATTATAAAATATTACATATCCTCTCAGTAATTATTCAAGAAATATAAGCAGCTAGAATAAGAGATTGCATCAAATTGGACATTGTACGTCCACCTTAACAATTCTAATGTAGCAATTCTACTTTTCCAAATTTACATGTAAAAATATGCTCAAGCACAAAAAGATGTTACACATGTAGTGTTGTGGCACTGTTTTAATAGAGGTGAACTGAAAATAACATAAGTATCAATTTGGTGCTGATTGAGTAAATTCTGTCAGAAATTTTAAGTGGAATCCTATACAGTCATTAAAAATAATGTTGTATATCTTTATGTATTGAACCAGAAAGATATCTATCTGCAATATAGTCATTAGAGGGAAGAAAATCAAGTTATAAAAGAACACATATTTTATGAACTTATTTATATGAGTTTATATGTTAGTATAGATATTTATAGACAGAGCAATTTCTGGAAAAAATGTCATTTCAAAATGTCAGAAGAGATTATTTTTGAATATTATAATTTTAAGTAATTTTTACATTTTATGCTTCTTTTACATTTCTATTTTACACTGAATGAGTATATTGAACATTTTTATTTCATGAACATAAAGTTACTTTTTTAAGGTATAAAACTTTAGTATTTATTGTGTCAAATTGTATTGATTTAAATTCAGAGAGAAATGAAAAAAACATCTGTTAAGTTGCCATTCAGGCCTATAAACACTTAATATGCTATCTCATCTGAACTTCACATCATTATTCTGAAAAAAGTGGGATAACTATAGTTAAAATGAGAAAAATGATTCTAAGAGACATCAAGTAACTTAGTCAAGTTCACACAGCTAGTAGGCAAAAAAATCGGATTCAAACCCAAGTTCCATATGCTTCCCAACATACCACAGAGAGGAAAGATATGCAACCAAGGCAAACCTAATTATAACCCTTTGCCACTTCCATCTCTAGATTTGTTTAATTCAATTTACCAATTATTTAAAGAGTTTATGTGGTTGCTTTCAGTGATTATATTTTATATTATATGCAAGATAATAATAACAAGCATTTATTGAACCAGTTTCTTTTCAGAGGACTGACATGGATTACCTCATCTAATTTTTACAACTAGCCTATGAATTAGGTACAATAATAACGAAGGTCACATAATGTAGCAGCTGTAACACAGAGTGGTTAAGTAACTTCCCCAAACTGACACAGAAAGTAAATGGTAGAGCCAACGATTCCATCCTAGGCAGCCTAACTCCAAAACCTGAGTTCATAACCACTACTCCGTGCTCAATTAATAAAACCAGGTAAGTTCTGACCCTTTCATAGTGGTCATCTTTGGGAGCTAAAGGTTTATCTTTTTAAGCTGCCATTGTTCAATATAAATTTAAAATGTCTCTTTGTAATAAGCCTCAAGGGCATTTACTAGCTCTACAATGTCTCCTAGTTATATACAGGCACTTTTCCTTAGACTGGTGATTTTGGGTGTCTTTCTTCTTTCTCCTTTTTGCACAGCTCATTTGTACCTATAGACCTCTTCCCTCTGACCTAGTAAGAGTGGAAGAACAATCATAGAGATAATCTGCTGTTGCCCTTAGCTCTTAGCTGCTACTCACGAACTGAATAGGAAAGAAGGATCCTCACATGCATGGTCAGGAAACAACCAGCCTGGAAGTCAGTTTATTTGCACACAGCCTGCTGGCCCACTGAGCCATAATGCAATGACTGGAAAGATTGAGAACTGCAGACTGTCACAAATTGAAGACTACCGATGTCCTAGCAAGAAATACTAATTTACACATGAAAGAATAATCTTGTTTACATTTCAAAATAAGACAGTAGTTGTTGCTCTAAAGACTGACAGGGGTTATTAACAGCCATTAATAAATAGCACTCTCTTATATTTCTCCTGTACAATGCAATTTCATACCAGGAAGCAACACTCAAATAAATTCACATCTGATTCAGAATTTAGACTAATAAATATTTAGATTGCAGATCCTTGGATAATGTAAAGAAGATTTTAGTAAATATATTATTAGAATTCTGTGTAAATATGTTCCATATATTAAAGTTATAAAAGGTAAAATATTAAATTTATAAGCAAATTTGTATATATTCCAAACCATACTTCAAATAATATTTGATGTTTTCATGTAATAGGAACACTGAAATCTGTAATAAAAATTATCTACGCATTGTCATAGCCACAAAAAGACACATACCCGGAAAGGACTCTATCAGAGAGAAAGGTATCCTCAAGTGTATTTCGTGTAAGTATTAATCAACTGAGAAGTCCTGGTGTCCTGGTGTGCCTACTGAGCTTGAATCCTGGGCTGATTTCACAATGGGAAGCCAAAGAAGTATGAGCAATTCTCGACACACAGTAGGAGGTCATGGGATTCAAACTGCTGGAAGCTTACCTAAGGATGCAAAATTAAAATGAATAAAGCAATTATAGAGTTGTAGCAAAAAAGTGTGTAATTAATTTTAGTACTCCTCCTCTCAGTTTGAGTTATCCCCCAAATGGTAAGACAGATTGAGCTAATGTTACTCTTAGAAATATTGAATATATCAATCCTATAACATGATTAAAAATCTGATTTATTTTTTTCCTTAAAGGCATCCCAAATCATTTTTTAATGACTCTTTAAGTGGGATTGTAAAATAATTTACTAGACTCACTACTTTCTAATGAACTAACTAGTTTATTATATCAGAGGAAAAGTCAAATGATTTAATACATCATCTGCTTTATATACAAGATTTATTTAGATAATGATACATAGAGAGATGAGAGATGATAGATAGATGAGAGGCTATACAAATATATACACATACATATATAGAGAGAGCATGCATACATGGATAGATGATTGATAGATCAATGATAGATTGATTGATTATTGATTGATTGATAGATAGAAGTAGATAGGTAGATAGGTATGTAGTTAGATATCCTTGAATCCATGAATAATAGGAATGATGTCTTGTTTATTATTGTGATCTAGTAAAATATATATTTGATTAATTTAATTGAATTGACTTGACTTTGCACTTATTTTCACATGCTCCACGGAGCTTCACTTAAGCCCCACAAATGCTCAGTCAGGTGCCCTCTATTTTTCTGAGCCTATTTAGAACCATGCTGCGGGGCGAGGGGCAATAACGGTTAGGAGAGGACAACGGATCTGTCCCTAGGAAGCACAGGATCTGACTTATATGCTCAGTCAGAGAAGCACACAAATCAATGAGCCAGGACTGACGAAAAGCTCAAAGAGAATCATCAGCCATTAAGAGACAAGGGTTCCATCCGTGGCTCTGCCACCAAGTAGCTGCAGGAGAGCTTGGGTTACTAGCTGGTTTTCTCGAGACCTCACTTGCTATCTCTGGACAACAGATCTGAGCAAGCCAGTGAGTTTCTAAATTGGACAAATCTTTCTCAGTGATATCTGTTTTATATCTATATTTATCTAGCAACAATAGCTATGCTGGTCAAAATGCTTAAATGTAAGCAACAAAAATCAACACCTGATAATTTGAATGAAATGAATAGAGAAAAATAACAGGTAACGGCTTTGGGGGCACCTTACCGAATCACCAAGAGGACCCAGATTAGAAAAAGGGGGAAAAAAAGTCACGATACTTAAACTATAGCCCAAATAATGCCACAGATCTGCTGCCACCACTGATCCTAGGATTCCACAGCTTGTGCTGCAGCAAGGCCTTCAGTGGATGCTGAAAGGTGCTTTGGGGACACGGCTACTCCCAGTGCCAAAATAGCTTCTTCTCCCTGCCTTCTCTGAGATGGAATCAAGGGGCTAAATCTGGGTCAAAAGCCATTGCCCAGCTACAAACAAAGATGGGGAGGTTATAGAATAGAGAGTGTACAGTTCCTTCCACACCCAACCACAAACTAAAGACTGGGGAGTCCCCAAACACAAAAGAATGTTCATATGCTAGAGAGACAAAAATTGAGCCTTCTTCAAACATGAAGAACTTATCTTTAAAGTCTCACATTTACTCACACAAAGGACACCATTCAGATATAGTGAATTAGTAGAACCAAATTTAATGAATGTTGAGTACAAAAGCATATGTTCAACATCTTGTAGTGTGATCCTTCTTCTGCTCTCTCAGAACACTATATTCATAATTTTCTCATGAATACATATTACATTTTAATGTGGTTAGTGACAGGGTCTGCCCTCCCCTAATTGCTATGAGTCTTATTCTCTCTTTGTATCTTCGGCACATTTCAGCGTTGGAATAAATATTTTGCTTTGTGGTTTTGTTTGTAGAGTTTCATAAAAAAATAAAAACACATTTGAAGCACATGTGATGATCAAAGGTTAATTTTGTTAATGTGTAAAGGATTCATGCAATCAATAAGAAAATTAGTAATACTTTAAGAGATACCACAACAGAGGATAAACAAATAATGTACCAAAAATGGATAACAAAAATGTGAAAATCCCAATAATCCATGAAAAAGAAAATATGAAATAGCATTTTTATTTATCTAATTTGCAAGGATTTTTCTAAATATATAATACATATATAACAGTATATATGTAATACACTATATTAGGTTGGTTAAGTATCAGTGAAATAGACTGATCCATATATTTTTAGAGGGACATAAATTCATAATATTAAGACAATTATAATATGTATCATGAGTCTTAAAACTCTAATAACCATTGACTCAGCAATAACTATTCCAATTATCTATGCAAAGAGAAAATGCAGGGAAAAAAAAACAATATCTTCACTGGAGCACTAAAGCAAAAGCATAAATTTCCAACAGTTTAAAAATGGTCAGTTACATAATAAAATATTTACTTAAAAGTATATATTATGTACCTTTGAAAATGATATTTATGAAATATTCATGCTATCCTAGGAAAATGTTTCCATCTGTATCTCACACAGAAAGGCATTGTAACTAATCACACCCCACTGCAATAGATTCCTTACATGTCTGGTCTCTTATGAAACCATAACCTCTTCAAAGTCTAGTATCTTGGTCTTATTTATCTCTTTACCCCTAGTCACTAGACCATTTATCTAATTTGAGTTCAATATAAGGTTGAAGAAATTAAAGAATGAACAAGTGAGCAAAAAAATATGTATATGTCTTTAGAAAGCTGTTTCCCTGAATGGTATCTATAGCTGTCACTTTATGTATTTTGTGACACAGTATGATGCAACAGAAGACAATTAATCAATATTATGCAAAATCCGAGTTCAAAAAATCCTTTTGAAATTCAATGCCTCATCTGGATAAAAAAGGATTTTCCTTTCCCTTTTATTTTGTTCAGCAGGTATGAAACTAGATACATTGAGTTGCTAATAAGCCACAATACTGACTGGATTTTCAAAAAGCCTCCATAATATAAATGAGCAGATAATTTCCAAAGTCCTTGAACAATATGATAAAAGTTACACACACACACACACGCATGCACACATTTGGGCACACACACACAAACACAAAGCCTGTCAGTGCCTGCCTCTCATCCCTTCCTGGCTCAGTCCCACTGGCCCTACATATTTCCTTCAGAGGGTGCCAGAGACTGAAGAAACCTCAAAGCTCATAACTAAAGATTGACAATCTCATGACTTTCAGATTTAAAGGAATGTTGAATGCTACTCATTGGAATTACATTCACAAGTGTTGTACTAGTCGTTTAATCTTCAGATCAGGCAGAGTATAACAGTATCACCAAACTAGGTCAATTGCCAAACACGGCATATGCCTCCAATACCATATAATGACTAGAATACATGTGCCTGGATCAAGGTTTTCATTGAAAACTTGATCTTCCTCAGACTCTCAGAGAATAACTAAAATACCCTGAGCCTATAGGTAGCATGGGGATGTACCTACATGTCTTATCAATTATTCATGAAATGTTTTATGCATAAAGAGTTTGTTCCAAGGCTATTATATATGTAAATAGAAAATTTCATAAAATAAAAAACATAAATTTCTCGTATCTACTTATTCTACAACAAGGTTTTTATGTCAGATATACAGGCTCTAAAAAGTGACTCATAATATTTAATGTCACCTGAGTTAACAAAGTAAATGGAGGCATGAGTGAAAGTGACTCAGAGCTGGAGAACTGAACTTGGTTAGTAAAAGCACAGGTTTTAGAAGCAGATAGCAACCACTCTTGCTAACATTTCCTCACCTGCAAACCTACAAATGAAAATTAATAATAATAATAATAGTAGTAGTAGTAGTAGTAGTAGTAGTAGTAGTAGTAATACTGATAATAATACCTACTCATAGATTTACTCTGACAATTAAATGAACTCACAAAGCACTTAACATAGTTCATGGCTCACACCAAATACTAAATTGTGCTATTTAGTTGGCCAAAATTACAATTCCATGTGACTCAGTTGATTAAGTCAATAGCACCTGACCACAAAGAAAAGGTCTTGCCAATCTGAAAACCAGTGTGGGTTTGTTTTTTTTTTCCTGATGCAGACTTAGTAACAGGTCGGGCAGCTTTATTTTAACACAAATGACAAGCAGGATGACGTCAAGAATAGTAAAACTAAGAATCTTACAACTATCTTTAAAAACACTGATAAGCATAGAAACATCTTAAGTAAAAGAGCAATATCTCCTAGGGGCCTCACTCTGGTCTGGTTACTGGCTTGGCATGGAGGAAGAGAAGAGCAATAGTTTAGGTGAAATTCAAGGGGTCCTACTGTTGCAGTGGTTTTCAGTTACTAGACTACATTCCTACCAAAGACTCCACCCCAGAGAGGAAAAGAGGATATATCTGCAGAACACCGCTGAAAGATGAAATAGGATTCTAATTAAGATGATCTACTGAGGAAATGTTGAATTCCTTCCCTACAATATTTGTTTTACCTACAATCTTCTGGCTAACTAAGCATTCTCACTAGAATTGTAAATAATGCAGTAATAAATCTCAAGAAACATAACTTTTATTGAAAATGTCACATACAATTTTTCTAACAAAAAACCTCTAAAAGTTTTTAGGGACTTTACAATTAATCAAATAAGCCCATCTGACACTGAGGTCCAATTTTTCTAAGCACAGCATTTTAAAAGTTGTAGCTGCAAATATTACTTTCATCAAATGTTTTGAGTCCCTCTTTATTTATCCAGTAGCTTTTTAAAGGACACATAAAAGAGATGCAATTAGTAAGTTAGTACTTAATATTGTGGCATTTTGTCAAATTTTCTGCACTGCCAAAAATTGCTAAGATGGATGCCTAGTTTTTCTGAGACCACTTTTCTCATAATGTAATCCTTGAGAGAAGAAAGGGAAATTTGATTAACATCATAGTTAAGACCTATGAATAGATGGAGCGAGACCAAACATAGAGATTATTAATTCTTTACTCTTATGTACTTCAGCTTCCTCATCTATAAAATAGGAATAAAGTAGAGCATATTTATACATCAGAGGCTATTTTTGGCCCTATAAATAAATTACTTTATTACACAACTACCTTATGAGGAAAATACTATTATCATTCTCATTTTACAGAGGAGGCAACAAATCACAAAAAGAAAAAGTCATGTTTAGTAAGTGATCGAGCCAGAATTCAAATCCAGGATTCTTTAATCTGCATTCTTAGCCATCATGCTACATTTTGGAGTACAAAGAAAATAAATCATCAAAAGATCATAGTGTATATAAAACTTTTCCAAAGATCAAAAAATTTAAAACAACTCTAATTATGCATTTTAAATTTCTTTATTTTCTAATCTAAGAAAAATTCCCAATAGAAATCAACATTGTATTTTATAACTGTAAGGCTCTCTTGGGCTTTGAAGGAATCTGAGATAGAAATGAGTCCTGACATTAGGATTTGTGACCAGATCAACATGTAATTACATTTTAGGTATCAAATTCTCCTGGGGAAAACTGCATTTAAATCCTCCTAAGAGACTCAGCTCAAGATTATAGATGATTGGTGATAAGTCATATTAGGAAGAGAAGAGAATTAGTGATGAGACATAGCAAATTGCAGAGCATCTTTCCAAAGTATGCCCTGCCTCAGCCAACATGCCAGGAAGCCCCAGGTCAAGAGAAGAATCAGCATTTCTTTCTCGTTTGTTGGTGATTGAACCACTTGAGCATGAATTCATATGAAGCATAATCTCTCTGTGGAATGTTTATGTACTGCTTTTGTTCAAGTTAAAAGTTGATGGCATAGTGAAGATGATCTTTCGATCACATTCATTTAATCTCTATCTTCTATCTCAGAGGACAACTGTTTAAAAACATAAATAAGAATAGGTGTACTTTTCAATTAGAAGTGTAAAACAACACAGAAAATGTAGAGAAGACATAATAATTTAATAATAATAATAACAACAACAACACAATAATAATTCAGGAGCCACCACCAAATTGTATAGCTCCAAGCTCACCAATCACTGTGATCGTCAACATTATAAATGGTACCCTTTTATGGTCATAGTGTCAGAAAATATTCCAATCATTTTTTATATACTAACTCAATCCTCACACAACTCTATAAAGAAGTGACTACTATGACCTCAGTCCACAAATTTTTAAGAAGCTAAGTTCTACTTTACAAAGCAATGAAACCATAATTCAAAGCAAGGCTTTCTGGTCTTAAAGCTTACTTATAACCACCGTATTCTAAGGAGAAAATGAAGAAAAATGAGATCAAATATTTGTAACCAGACTTAACAGTGCATTCCTAGATGCACTAAGCACCCTAAAGGGTATTTTTCCAACTGATTACAATTTAAAACTCCAGACAGAATTTAAAAATTAACTACACGCAGAAACTGAAAAATAATAGCAGAAGGAGTGGGGGAGGTAAAAACGTGAAAAAAGAACTGATGGGGAGATGATTTTCCAAATTTGTTTCCTCCTTTCCAGTTGTGGAACAGTGCAGCAATTACACAGCACAAAATATCAGACAGAAACTTCTACTTTCAGGCCAGAGGACCATGGAAGAATACCCTGTGAGCTGAAGAATGTGGGGAGAAGCCCTGCTCTGGCATCCACTCTAGCACTCATTCACTTTTTGTTTTTTTCTCTCCATGTCCTGCTGATCCGCAGACCCAGTCACCAAGCTTTACTGCTGCAGCATCAGAATGGACATCTAAAACCCCAAAAGAAAAAAAAGGCCAGAGAAATTCAGAAAATGTGCCCTGTCTATAAAGAGTGTGAATCCAATCTGTTATTTTTCTTTCTTCTCTTGCCACTTCTCCCTCAGAACTGCCATAGTGACAAAGAGCTCTGTGACAGACCAGGAGTCTAACACTATAGGAAATCTCCACTTACCTTACCCGTAAAATTGGGAAAGGAGGTGCCTTGGAAGGTGTAGGGGAGGGGGCGAGGGAGGGAGAATGAGGATCGATACTGCAAAGGAAACAGCTGGAGAGAAGATCTCTTAATTCTGTAATGAACCAATACATCAGACTCATCCTCAAACTGTGTATATGGAGTAGACACAAAGAAGCATAGCAAAGGCTATGAGAATTAAACAGTAATATAAATTACCACCCTATTCCCAAACTAAGATTTGAGGGATACATGGAGACAGCAGACCTAAAACAGCATAGCAAAAGACTGGAAAACTAAACCAAAGCTGAAGGTTAGGTAAAAGTTGCTGTTTGAACCTAATTTTAATGATTGACTGCTAAAACAAACAAAAAACATTTTTTAGAGTATTTTAACAGGGCTCAGAATTTGACAGGCAATGTTCAAAATGTCTAGCATACAATTTAAAATGAATTTATATACAAAGAACTAGGAATATGTGTCCAATTAAAAAAGATAATTAACAGATGTCAACCATGAAATGATCTAAATAAGGCTTTAAATCAGCTATTAAAAGCATACTGCATGAGATAAAAATAAACACTCTAGAAATGAATTTTAAACACATAAGTCCTCACTTGAGAAAGAAAAACTATAAAAAAGGAAACAAATAGAAAATTTTAGAACTGAAAATACTTTACAAATCCACTGGAACTTTATAAATCCACTGAACGAAACCAATCAAATAATGAAGAGGTCAAAGAAAAGAGTAGGTGGACTTGGAGATAGAGCAATGGAAATAATCCAATCTAAAAGTCAGTGATAAAAAAATCTATATTTTTATAAGACTCAGGAACCTGTGGGTAGAAAGAAGTTTGATGCATTTAAAATTTATATATATATATATATATATATATATATATATATATATATATATATATAACATTTAAAATACATTTCTATATATAAATAAAATGTAAATTTAAAAAATAATGCATTACATTATAGAAACAATGACTCAAATGCATGTGAATTTCTTAACAGAAACCATGGAGACCAGAAGAGCTTGGAACAATACCTTTAAAGTGCAAAAAGAAAAGTACTGTCAGTTTAGAATTCTATGTTCAGTAAAAGTATCTTCCATGTAATAAAGGCAAAACAATTCCAAATGAAGGAAAAATAAGATAATTTGTTGCTGTAAGTTTTATTCCAAATGAAAAGGAAGTTTTTCAGGCAGAAGAGAAATGATACCTGAGGGAAGATGATTTTTCCCCTTTTGGGGAAATGTAAAATGATTTTTTCCCCTTTTGATCACTTTAAAACATGAATGACTATTGAAAGCAAAAATACTACTATTGTCTGGTCATTAGTTCAAAGAACATAGATGTATTACATATGATGATTATAAAACAAAGAAGTTAAAAGAGTATAGTTATAAGGCTTCTATATTTTTTTCAAGTGATGAAATCTCAGTAGATTGTAAAACAATAAAATATGTATAATTTAATCCCTAGAATAACCTCTAAAAAAATAAAGCGAGACACTGACAAAAAGTTAATAGCTAAATTGAAAAGAAATATGAAAATATTTAAATAGTCGAAAAAAGAGAGAAGAAAAAGGAAGACAGGGAAACAAAATCATAGGAACAAACAGAAGGAAATATGTTGGGAGCCATTTCCGCTGCCTGTCGTGAGACAAGATTAAAGTTGCCTGCAAGCTAGAAGTTTGCAGGGCAGGTGGGCTCTATGCAGAAGGAGGGAGTTTGGCTTAATGTAAAGAGTTGAACGTCCCTTGTCCCAGGGCATTGGAGACAGAAAATAGGATAAAAGAGGTTTTAAGAGAATTTATGTAAATGTTAGCAATTGTTAGAATATCTGTGGATTTTGCTTCCCATGCATTTCCAAGAGTATAAATACTCTGTACTTAATAAACTCAGGGCGCAGTATTTACTGTTAGCCCTCCCGACTCTATCTCTTTGTCTCTCTCTCTCTGTCTCTCTCCTTTTCTCTCTATTTTCTCAATCCTCACTCCCCCTCTCAGGAACTGTTCGGTCTTAGCCGGCGAGCTCCGGCAGAAATAAAACTATTGACCAAACTCCAATCGTACTGGATCATTTATTAATCCAAAAAATATATCAATCTCTTCCATATTAAATTTAACTATCTAACGACACAAATTAAACAAAATTCTTGTCATATTGAACATAAAAAGTCACAGTAATGACTATATGTTGTCTATAAGAAACATGTTTTAAATATGATATAAGTAATACAGCAATAGAAAAAGAGTTACTATGCAAATACCAAATAGCTATATTAATATCAGAAAAACTAGATTTCATAGCAAGTAAAATTTCCAGGGACATTGTTTAATCATTTTTAAAAAGGTCTATTTAGCCAGAAATAAAATGCTAAATGCATATGAACTTAAAAATTGAGCTTCTAAATATAGGAAGCAAAAACTATAATAGAACTGAAAAAATAGATATAATACATTTGCTATATGAAAGACACCATTATAAAAATGAAAAAACATTTAGACTACCTGGGGGGATCACTTCACAAATTATATAGATGTCTAACCACTAGGCTATACAACTGAAACTAATATAAAATAATATTGAATGTCAACGGTAATTGAAAAATAAAAATAAATAAATACATCTATGGTGAAAAAGTTCAGATGCAAGTTAAAAACAAAAGAATGAAAAAACAAGGCACAGGCTGGAAGAAAATATTTGCAAATTACATATCTGACAAAGTACCAGCACCTAGACTATATAAAGAACTCTCAAAACTCAGTAATAAAAAACAAACTACCCAATATAAAAGGTGATCATAGGTTTGAACAAAAGCTTCACTAAAAATATATTGATAGTTTGGGAAGCTGTATAATGCCCCCCAAAAAATGTCTACATCCTAATTTTCAGAATCTATGCAAATATTAATTTACTTATGATAAACAGGACTTTGAAAGAATGATTACTTTAAAAATCTTGAGCTGAGATTATTTTGAATTATCCAGGTGAGTTTAATGTCATCACTATGGTCCTTATCAGAGAGTGGATCAGAGTCAAATATCAGAAATATAAGTATGGAAGCAGAGGTCATAGAGGAAAGTTGTTATACTACTGGCTTTGAAGATGTAGGAAGGGGTCACAAGCCAAGGAATACAAGTCAACTGCAGAAGCTGGGAAAGGCAAAGAAATGGTCTTCCTACAGATATCCAGAAGAAACACGTCTGCCAATACTTTGACTTTAGCCCAGTTAAACTGATTTCAAACTTCTAATCTTCAGAAATGTGAGATAACAAATCTATGTTGTTTTATAAGCTACTACATTTGTGGCAACTTGTAATAGTAACAATATATAGATATATAGAGAAATTAATACAGATGTTAAGTACTTGAATAAAACTCATCAAAATCATTACCATTTGGAAAATACAAATTATAACCACAATGAAATACCACTGCATAGATAGTAGAATGAAAAAAAAAAAGACCAGTATCAAATGCTGATAAGAAAAATGAGTGACTAGAATACTTATACATCATTAATGGCACAGCAGCGTGGTGAAGCCACTGTAGGAAATAGTTTGGCAATTTCTTCTAAAATAAAACATGTCTATCACATGACCCAACAATTCCATGATGAGATATTTTCCCAAGAGAATTGACAACATATATTTATACAAAAACTGAATACAATGTTTATCACATCTTTTTCATCTTCATGGCTTCTTAGTACTGTCAGGAGGTGTAAGCAACCAAAATGCAAAATGACCTTCAACTGGTAAATATACTAAAAAAAAAAAAAAAAAAAATCATGATATATCCATTGAAGAACACTACTCAGCAATAAAAGGGATTGAATCAATTATTGCTACATGCAATAATACAGATGAATCTCAACTGCATGCTAAAGTGAAAAAGCCAGTTTTCAAAAGCAATTCCATACATGTATAACATTCTGGAAAAAGCAAAATTAAAAGGACAGAAAACAGATCAGTGGTTGCCAGTGGTTGAAGCTGGGAGATGGCTTGACAAAAGGACAGTCAGAGGAAATTTGGGAGACTGATGGTACTGTTCTATATCTTTATTATGGTGATAGCTACATGACTACAATCACTTTTCAAAATTCACATAGCTGTATACCAAAAGAGTAGATTTTACTGTATGTAAATTTATAAATTTTTTGATAGTAGAAATTATGTTAATATTTTCAACTTAAGTGTGTTCTTATTGCTCCATAGATCTTCTCTGTGATTTTAAATAAATTTATTTCTCTGGACAAAAATGTTCTTTCTAGACCGTGGTTTATAATCTATATCTTAATACCATGAATATCATTACTTGACTATCAGTTAGGAAAACTACTGGGGTTTAAGCTATGCCCATTTTATTGGATAACCCTATTTGTTTGTCTAATTTAAATAAAAGCAGTATTAATTTGTGTCCTGTCTTTCCATCCTTGCTTTAAGTCAATACAGTCTGAGACTTACCTATTATTGCCATTTGTGTGTAAATGTTTGTGAGAAATTCCAAAGAACAGGCAAAACCAGCAACCAGATAGGAGTACTTTGAGTAATAGGAACATGAAGAATTAGAGACAACTAAAAACTCTTTTAGGACACAATATTGGAAAAACAAAACTTTGTACATAAAACAACCACAGAATTAAATCTGAGAATCTATAAAATGTTAAATTGTACAGTACAAATTAAATGATAAGAGATTTCAAATAAGAGAGAATCAGGGTTTTTTTTTTAAATTTTCTTACAGTAGGATAATCAATCTATTGATTGATTAAATGTCTATTAGGCACCCAGCAGTCTTGTATTATGCATAATCACTACCACTCCACATTCCAAACTACACACATGTACACACACACGTACACAAACACACACACAAACACACACACACACACACACACACACACACACACACACACACACACACTGATATATAAGCGCATGAATCAGTCACATAACAATCCAAATAAGGTGATTAAATCTCGACTGGTTTATGGCAGTAAAATAGAACTTTCTACTGGTTGACCAAGAACCAATTTTCCTTTAGAGAAAAATAAATCCATTTGCTTCCCAGTGAAACAGAAATAAGCCCCCAAAAGTTGGTTCTCTCCCTTTATATATTCCACAATCTTGAAAATAATTACATCTACAATTTATGGTAGACATTAGAAGGCAAAACTGTTTCTATTCAATCCAAATAAAGAATATGAAAGTTTTGTGCTTTCGGACTTAGACTTAGAAAATATTCATTATAATAAAAAAAGTAGAAAAACCTTGAAATGCAATAGTTAGAAATTTAGCCCAAATACTTGTTTTCTTCATATATCTCAGGTAGTTTGATTGAAATTAATATAATACAATAATTTAAGCCATTTATTCAAAAAGTTGCTCTGAGCATCAATTATGTGCAATGCACTATGCAGCAGGTAAATTAACAGAGTACATCATTTGACACCTAACGTTATAAAAATAACATACAAATCAGCAAATTACTGTCCACTTGTATAATTAGTTATTGGAACATAGCCACACCCATTTGTTTATATATTATCTCTGGTTTTTTTGTATCTTAACAGTGGAAGTGATCATTGTGAGAGATCATATGCTCACAAAGCCAAAAATATTTACTATCTGGCCCTTTACAGAGAATGTTGCTGACTCCTGGAATAAAAGATTTCAGTATATATTTTCTGTGTGCTTGTTTAGAATATATTTGCAAGTAGAACAGAAAGGACTCAATGAAGGGTCAGATGAAGCAAATGAAGGAAAAGCAAAAACTAAAGATGACTCAAAATTTTTACTTAAGCAATTAGATGAATTATTGTACCATTTACTGAGACAGGGAAAATTTGGGAGAAAGGTCGATTGTTTGTGATGGGGCGGCGGTGGGTGTGCAATGGGGTGACGGAAATCAATAGTTCTAATTTGAACTGTTATTGTCTATTCACAGCAGTATTCCCTTTCTGGGTCCCTGAAGTTTGTTTTTTTGTGTACATTTACCTTTTATGTCTCTCTAATCCTACTAGTTATATACACCATTGGGACACAATGTGCTGTAATATCTAAGAGTCCCATTCTGTAGCTAGACTATCTGGGTTTGAAACCTGCATTCAGCAATACAAGCTATATGCTATAGTTTCTTTATCAATAAAAAGTGACATAACAATATTTGACTTGAAGTATTGTTATGAGCTTATAATGAGTTAGTAATTGTGAAACAGTAAGAGGAGCAAAGCATTTACTATGTGTCAAATGGATAAATAAAATTGAGCATTATGTAGGTTTTGCTTTAATGTCAAAGGAAAGTTTCCATGAGAAAAGTAAAACTAACTCTATACTGAGGGAGAAAACTCTATATCAGGGGAGAAAAAACTTGGCATAGTGTTAGATACCCTGGCCGAGCTAGCTTGACAATAGGTTCCCATACCTTTAAGAGGTTCTGTGGCTGCTGCTCAGAAAGGCGCTACTGGAAAGCATAATCAACAACCTAGTGGTCTTCCATCAAGAGCCAAAACGACCAAGATTCTTGCATTTATTATAAAATTGTTATTCACTATTTGAGAATCATTTTTATAACTGCCATTTAACTCGTTTCTACTAAGAACTAGGCCACTGATGCTCATTCTCAGTAATTTTCTCATCTATCTACCAAAGGTAAGCACTGTCCTGACTTATGATGATCATACTTTCTTGTTTTTCTTTGTGATTTCATCTCTAAATCCTGAAGAGAGTAGTTTAGTTTTTTTTTTCTTTCCAAACTATATAAATGGAATTATGCCACATTTAGTCTTTTTAGTCTTGCTTTCTGTTCGCTATTATGTGTGTGAGAATCACAAATGCTGTGGGTATAGTTTGTTTTCTTCAGCCATTTGCACCTCTATACAATACTCTATTATATGAATGTATCGTAATTTCTTTGTCTATTGTATATTGATGGTAATTTTAATTTTTCCAGTTTTGTGACTATTATAAAATATGCTTTTATAACAACATTTTCCATGTCACTACAGAAATATATACACACATTTCTGTGGGTATAGTCATTCTCAGGAATAGAATTACATTGTCATAGGGTGTACCTATCTTTACTATATTAAATAGAGATAAACTGTTTTCCAAAGTATCTGAGAGCCCATTTTGCTTCATAAACTAATCAATACTTAGTATTATTCACCTTTATAATTGTAGCCCTTTTGATGGTTGTGTAGTAATATTTAACTGTGATATAATCTGAATGTCTCTATGCTTTCTAGAAGCTGTGATAAATATAGAAAAAAATTAAGGGGGAAGAATATTTTTTGGAGCTGAAACCATGAAGCAATGACTATGGCGACAAGTTAATGGAAAGAAACAGGCTGAAAATGGGAGAGAAAAGAGAAATTTTCAATGATGTAAGAGTTTGAGGAGATGTGAAGAGAAGTGTGAAACAAGAATAAAAGGATTAGCCTGAAGCAAGAACACATCTTTCACTAAAACAAGATCGAAGAAAAGTAAAGATAGGTGCAAAGGCAAAGCAGAGAGTGGGAGTAAGGAGATGAAGAGACAGTATAAACTTGGGAAATTACCTGACTTGAGTTTCCTATTTTACCTTTAAGAAGTAAGTTATCTGCTAAGATTCAGTATAGAAGTAAGTGATAGAGATTGGTGATGTGATATAGCTACTGTGGGAAACGAGAGAGAAAGCTAAGATATATCTTTTTATATCCAGCACATAATACAGCACCAAAACAATTTGAATACATCTAGAATAGGACATAAAACAGAACTTAATTTGTTAATATATCTGCTTTTATCCACTGCATTGTAAATTCTTTTAAGGTGGGAATCATGTTTTCTCTTGTATCCCAAAGGTTTATTATAATTTCTGCTGTCTAGTAGGTATCTAATACATTTTAAGTTTTTTATTAAAAAAAGAGAAAGTTCTATATTAAACCACTTCTGTAATTACCATTAGACATGCCTAGGCATTTCTCAGGAAGGGATAGGGAAATGCCACCAAGAATTTATTTGCTTAAGGTACTAAATAAATTATTGGAATTACTTGACTATTGGAAATCACATAGGGACAGAGAAGAGGGTGGGGGCTTACAGCAACCAGTGCTCAGATTTTGGTGAACCACCCATTGGGTGCAGCAGCACCCAATCAGAGATCCCAGACAGCGGCTCTGTCCATCTGCACAGCCAAGGGTGGCGCTGTTGGGCCAGGGAGTTTAGTTGGCAGTTCTGCCTAATTTGGATCCCCAGTCAACAAGCTGTATTGGCCATGGAGCCCTTTCTATCACCTACTTGAAAAAGAAAAACAAATTTGCAGCCCTGCCCAACGACTGAGTATAGCATTCAGTGCCTCCTGACCAGAGAACCTGGGCAGCTGCAGAGCCCATCCTACAGTACAGCCCTACTCAGGAAGATAGCTAAGCCCTGACAACAACCCTGCCCAACCACACTAGCCCCATCCAGCTGCAGGACACAGCTAAAGTCCATTTGACCAGAAAGACCAGCTAGTAGCCCTGCCTGACAACAGAGAACAGCTAGGAGCCCACATGATTACTAAGCCTTGCTCAATTTAGGACCCAGCTTGAGGCTCTGATTGATCACAGAGCACAGCCTGAGGCCCTATTCATCACAAAGCACAACCTGCAGCCCTGCCTGAACAGTGAATCCAACCAGCAACACCATCCAATCAGGGAGTATATCCTGAGACCACACCCAGTCAAGAGCAATTTTTCCCATTTCTTTAAGGTAGCCATGTAGATACATTATCTATCATCAGAATTAGCTTTTGTCACATGAAAAATGAAAAACCAATCTTATGGTCATTCAATGGTGGTGACATGTTGGATATGAAAATATTCTCTCATTTTAATTACTATTACTAATAAGAACCATTCTATTTGAAAAGTAGCTATAACCTCACTATAACAATATCCCAAGTCTAGTGTCCAGCTGTGACTTAAAGATGGCACTTACTGACATGTTAATGATGTTCTTCACAATTTTATTTATATTTGTACATTCCTAATTGAGCTATACAAGGCACTACATAAGACCCCATAGAAGATATAGAAATGAAGCAGAACAAATCACACAAAATACTAATAAGATAAGGCAAGTACATAAATAAAAACACAAGCTAGAGTGTAATGGGATATTTTTGTTCTGAGATCCCTCTTGTATAGGAGTCAACTAATTCTAATATGTTTCTATGACTACTTCATTCAGACCTGTTATCAAAATGTACCAGAAACCATTTTATTTTACATCATTTCAAGATTTTCTTCATTCAAAAGAGAAATGTGCTATGAGCTATAAATATTTACTTTCCAAAAAATAGGTGTTCAAAATTAAACTAAGCATATTCACTTTTTATGCCTTTTTCTCAGCTTAGGACCTCATAGCATTAACTTACAGATACTTATGTATCTGCTCCAGATGTTTTACATATATGTAAACATGAAACAAAACACTTTCATAAACTGTATCCTCCACTTATCTATTAAAAGTTATATAGAAGATCTTTTGCAAAACCAATGAGCCTAATTCTTCAAGAAATGATCAAATGACTTTGTTCTGCCTGCATATAAAATATTGGAATTGCAGTTAACATGAATGCACCACTGCATATACAATAACTAAAATATAGAAGTAATTCCAGTGGAATTGCTGTGTTACTCGGTCCCACAAATGTCACAAGAAAATTTAACTGTGGCTGTTCAAACAGTGTTGGCACAATTTTCCTTTTATATTATTCCTATGATTTTAATGTAGTCATGAAAAATATATATCATAGGGATTCTTCATAGTTAACTATAAATTCTGTCCTAAAAATAAAATATCCAAAGTCTTCAAAAAATGATTAAAAAGTTTAAAGCTAAGAATGGGACTCTGGGCCCCTAATCCCTATACTCTCAGATTCTATTTCAAATGGACAGTAGTTCAGGGCAGTGATAAGAGCACAGGTTATACAGAAGGAAGTCTTGTATGTGAGTCACACAATCTGGGAACTCCAACAGCTTTCAGGAGCAAAACAAAAAGATACAAACCCGCACACACAATATTTCTAACATACAAGAGGTAGAAGGTTCATAGGAATAGCAAGTCACAGTAACATGGAAAGAAATTCACCTGAGAAGCTCAGTTTTACTGACTACCAAGACGCCAAAGCAAGAGTGATGATAAATTCAGGGCAGTCCCTCTCTACCCTTGCCATTGGTGTCAGAAGCTACATTCATTCAGCATGATAAAAATAGAATCATCATTCAGGTTGTGACTCATCTTTACCAGATCCATAGGGACTGATATATAAAATTGTAGTTAACTAGTATACAATGAAAACTACAATATCCAAAGAGAACAGACACAAAGAAATTATGGTCAGGACAACCTCTCCTAGTTGGCAAATTATACAGTGAGCCAAATTATTATCAAAATGCCAGTTTATTAATTGATAAAGAGAAGTTTGATTGCCAAATGGCCAACATAAAAATTCTTTAGTGGCACATTTTCTTCACATCATCAGGCTACATGGAACACTAACTGGTCATCAGATGTTTGCTTGTATAATGCGGTCTGAAACAGCATACATTTTGGAGTTTTAATGCTTACTGACTCAGATTAGGGTAGCCTGATCCACCTACCCCTGGACACAGACAAACGGTATATTGGGAGTCTCCTTGGACTATGCTTGGAAGACTAAGGCCTCAATTACTAGTTATATCCTCCTCCTCAAAGCATTCTCCTTAATAATTATGTCTGGTTTTTAGTCCATCTACTACTCCAAGTCATTCCTTTGGCTTTGAATTAAAAAATACCTCATAGCTATTTATTTTTTCACATTGGAGTTCAAGAACTAAAATTCTTCCTCAATGTGATACTTCAAGATCCTGGAGCTTTGTGGGTGGTGGTGGGCCAGGGCCATTTAGTCCAATGGTTTGTTTCACATTTCCTTTTGCAAAACTGTACCATTTAAAGTTGCATGATACAGCAAACAATTTTTTCCTTGGCCTACTTTCTTGTCCTTGGGTGCAGTCTTATTTTTTAAAAGCTGTGTAGGTCTCCTACGATGACTTTTAAGAAACTTTACACTTCTTGTCTAGAATCTATTGTCTACATCTCTTCCTGGCAGTATATTTCTTCTAGTCAGTTATCCTATCTAGAACACACTAAACAAGCTAGTCCAGTGAGGATATGACACTCCATGAGGTACAAACAATAAATTATTGATGTCTGCTTTAAAGATCTCTATACTAGCACAGTCACAAAAAATGCCTTATTATTCTATCAGCAGAAATTCACTGTTGGACAGGACATATGTGAACTCTCTACAAAAATAAACATTTTGTTAACATTTCTGTTTCTTACAAGTCCACACTGTCCACACTGCAGTTATCTCTTAGGATTATCATGCAGAGCAATGCAGAAAAGTCTTTCTTTGTTTCTTCTACCTTTCTGTCAGGTTCTTGTTCCTAACCCATCCTTCAAATTGTGCTTGCTAAAATCTATATTCATAAGAAATTAATAAATAAGTATGTGACTATAGCATGTACGTCCTAATATCTACTCATTGGCACAAAATCTCATCTGAGGTTTTAAAAATTAACACTCAATAGTGGTTAAAATGTAGTCTATATTTTAGGTATATTTTACTCAAAAAAAAAAAAAAACACTTCTAAGGTGTTAATCAAGTTACAATCTTCCTTCCCAGACTGAAGAAATATGGGGGAAGGATAACAGTTTCCTTAGCCTAATAACAACTCTTTAATTCTCCTTTAAGTGTTGTTTATTTCCATTGCAAAATAATCTCCCTTATGATTGACAAGTTCTTTCTTTAGATATGTTAATACCTTAATACCTTAATGCTTACAACAGTATAGTTTAGCCGACCTGGAAATTATTCTTCTTTCAGAGGACATTCAAGGGACAACATTATTGCTTGAGTTTCAAAGTTCTGGGGGCACATTTCACCATTACTCTCGTGCATCATCTAGTTTTGCATTAGAATATTATCTCTTACTATTTAACTTCTTATATATAATTTTGTGACTTTCTGAGTTTGAATTCCAACATACTCATATACTAGCTGTGTGACTGTTGACAAGTTATTTGATCTTTCTATGTCTGTTTCCTTAGATGCAACATATGGATAATAATAATATCTTCCTGATAGAGTTGTTGTAAGACTAAATGAATTAACACAAGTAGAGTACTTAGAACAGTGCATGACACACTAAACATTATTTACTGACCTTCTAGTATAGGCTGGGCACTAGGAATATTATAGAGACAGAGATATGGATGTTGTAAAGAAAAAATTCACTATTTTTCTTGATATACTACCACTTTCACCTCTACTTCTGGAAACAAAATGCATGTGTTTGTTCCCACAATGACCAATTCTCTGACACCAGATGAGTGTCCTACAATTCAATTTAGTTCTGACATAATCTATCTTAAATTAGTGTCAGATTGTATAAGTTAACAGCTCAACTCCCACAAAACTGTCCCCACTTCAGATGTCAAAGACAAGTCCAAGGTTGTCCCCAGTACTTTTGACTGACAGCTGTAAATCCAAGTTCCCACAGCTCTCTTCATGGTTTTGATAATTTTCTAGAATAGTTCACAGAACTTAGTGAAATGCTAACTTACATTTACCAGTTTATTGTTTAATAAAGGACATAATAAAGGATATAGATGAACAGTCAAATGTAGAGATACATATGCAAGGTATAGAAGGATCCTGAATGCAAAAACTTCTGTCCCTGTGGAGTTGGGTTACACAACCCTCCTGGCACATGGATGTATTGGCCAACCCAGAATCTCTTCCAACTCTGTACTTTTGTGATTTTTATAGAGGCTTCATCACATAAATATAACCTATTATGATCCATTATTACCTCAATTTCCATTCACATTCCCTCTCTTAAGAATGATGGGTGAGAATGTAAGTTCTGAGCTTCTAATCATGGCTTGACCTTTTTGATGAACAGCCCCCATCAAAGAACCCACCAAGAGTTGCCTCATTAGAACAAAAGATGTTCCTATCACCCAGGAAATTCCAAGGGATTTAGGAACTCTGTGTTAGACATTCCTTTCATTTAGGAAATTACAAGTGTGTTAGGAGCCCTTTGTCAGGAACCAAATTCAAAGACCAGTATTAGCCAGAACTGGAGCTGAGACAGTTATACATATATATTTATAATAAATGTATTTATTTCTTATTTTAGTTTCTTTCTCAATAGACTATAAGAAGCTTATACTCTAGTTAAAGACACAGACCAAAAACACCAGTAACACAGGGAAATAAATAAAATAACCACATGTTACAATGGGGCTTTTTTTAAAAAAAAAAAAAAAAAAAGGAAAAGTAGTTGTAATAGAAAATGATAAAAGGAAATTTGTTTAGACAGAGCAGTCAGGAAAATCTCCTCCAAGGCAATAAAAGTCAAGAAAGTGAATGATTACCAATTCAGTGAGCAGAGAAAAGAACACTCCTGGCAGGGGGAATAACAGTACATACAAAGTGAAGAGTTTGGTGTCTGAGGACTGAAAGAAGACAGAGTGTTGGGAAAGATGGAATGTGTCATTTGGTCTTATTTCATAAAGTCAATGATCTGCAAATATTAATGCAAAATTCTTGTTACATTCATAAGCTGTGAAGCCCAGTGTCTGACACTCAATAGTTTCTCATGTTTTATTTTCATAATTCAGGGTAGAACTTAGCAGGTTCTCAAATTGAGGTTTAAAAAAATGCTAGAGAATTTTGCAAAATTACTAATTTAACATGTGTTTTGAAATAACTTGACTTCCCAAGTTAAAATTTTATAATTGTAGTCCCAATTTCTATACTTGTATTTATAAAAGGATCTAAATCTAGATGCAAGCCATGAGTTCACTTGTAATACTATAGATGACACTTAAAACCTGCTGACAGTGATCCCCTCTGAGAAGCAGAGGGAAAGAGACAGTCTTAGGTACAACCAAAGGTTTCAGACATAGCAGTCCTACCTTTATGACACACGTTGTCACCTTAAAGTCACAGGCAGAAGTGTCAGTCATTTTCTACAATGAGAAACCAATGATCCCAGGTACCATTTGCACTACAATCTTGCCATTAAGTGGAGAAATTAATGCCAGAGATTAAAATCAGAGTGATTTTTTCTTAAGCTGTTATGTGATAGGGTTAAGAACACAGTACCTCAAAATATGGCATCTTGGCATTTAGAATATTTTAAGCTGAAGGAATTTGAAAAATGACAAGTTCAGGAAACACTCTCTGACCTCCATCTTCTCCCCCAAATCAGGTCATAAGACCCTCATATGAGAGATGTCCTCCTTTTACCTAGAGGAAAGTAGCATCTTTATCTCTAAAGATTGGGAGACATTGACAGGAATATGAACCAACAGGCCTTACTATGTAAGCTTTCCCCAGTTTGCTATCCTTAGCTCATATCCTTTTGTCCTATCCCATTTTCTCATGGCTTCTACTCTTAAGCACACCTAGTATAGGAATGCTCAAGCTTAAACAGCTTGAGTCTTCATTTCTTTATGAAAGCTCCCATGTCATGTGAAACTTACATGAAATAAATTTATTTATGTTTGTCAACTGTTAATATGTCTTTGTCAGTTTAATTTCAGGCCCAGCTAGGGTTGAGAAAAAATTTCCTCCCCTACACATGGAAGAAAAAAACTGGCAATGGGAGCACTCATGTTTAAATTCACTAAAGTTAGCAATTGAGAATACAGTAGTGATATCCCACAACTATGGTCTTTAGACCTTTTCAGTAAATTCATTTTATCTTTCAATTTATCTAAGGACTTCTCTGTGCCAGACACCATACTAGATAAGACACAATTAAAAGTCGCAGTTGCTGCTCTCAAGGAATTTTGTCTAATTGGAAAGACATACAAGTCGTCAAGTATAGCATGAATGATGCTATGATAAAGATATGCACAGGTGCTAAGGAATACTGCCTGGGGAAGGCAGATTAAGGAAATGTTTCAAATTGAACAACGACTGTACTGAGTATTCAAAGATGAGGAGGAATGGTCTAAGCTAAAACAATTTAGGAATTACTTTCCTAGAAGGTAATCTACATGAATAAAGACACAGAACTTTATAAAATAGCTAATATGTATGTGTCATGTACACAGTCAACACTTTATGTGGATTATCTCCTTTATTCTTTATAACAATGCAGTAAAACAGAAAAGTAGTATTAGCCTCATTTTGCAAATAAGGAAACTGAAGCACAGGGAAATTAAATCACATAACAAATTTAAATGTTTAGTAAACTGGAGTCAGGATTTGGTTCTGTCTGTGAAACTCTAGAACCAGTGCTCTTAATCACTGTGCTTGAATTCCAAATATTACTATAAAGTAGGTGTCAAATTGTGAGACAGAGTGGTGAATAAGGCAGAAGCTTAAATTTGCAAGAAGTTGTAGGTCATTCTAAGGACTCCAATTTAAATCTGAGAACAAAAAACCAGAACAAGATTTTCAGTTGAAGAGATCAGATTTATATTTATATATTTTTACTCTGACTACAATTTATAAAACATATTTCAGGAGATAAAACCCAAGACAGGTGAGACCAGATAGGGGCTACTACAATATTTTAGGAGGAAGATGGCAATGTCCTGAAATAGGGCAGTGGTTGGTGAAACAGGAGAAACAGATGTGAGAAATGGGTGGTTTGTGAGGTTAGTAAGAGTCAACAGATACTCTGATGCAAAAGGAGAGAAAGTGCAATCAAGGATGATTCTTAAGTATCTGCATCAGATTGAATGGCAAAATGGGGCTGCCATTAGCTCGGATGGGGATACAGGAGGCAGAG
The DNA here is from genome assembly GCA_004027375.1 of Macroglossus sobrinus. Taxonomy (NCBI): domain Eukaryota; kingdom Metazoa; phylum Chordata; class Mammalia; order Chiroptera; family Pteropodidae; genus Macroglossus; species Macroglossus sobrinus. Next base: position 1,144,426 of record PVKZ01000174.1, read on the forward strand.
TGAAGTTGAGAAGGCCATAGGAAATTCTGTTGGACACAATTTCAGGTTGAAGCCCCTTTAAGGCATTCAGTGGACAGTTCTAGCAATTTAGACACAGTATTAGAAGTTCAGACTAATCCTGAAGACAAGAGATTAGCTGACCTCAACTATACTAGGGAAATGAAGGTAGTGTAATGCAAAGTGCCAGAATGTCTGCTTTAAGACCATAGTCTGCCATTTGCAAGCCATATAAACTTGATTAAATCATTCAGTATCCCTGGTCCTTGGTTTACCCTTCTTTGATATGAAGATGACAGGACTAAGCAATCCCAAAAATCCCTTCCAACTCTAACAGCTGTAATATTGTTGTGATCTTTAAAATAAATAACATGTGTTTTTATTTGGTCTTTCCCCTTAATGAGTTTACCATCTATGAGATACAGTAAAGTACTGGAGAGAGATAAAGGAGACAGACCTGTGTTATAATAGGAAGAAAAAATATTTTAATAAGAATAAATAAACCTGAGTACAACTTCATTCTTCTATTTATTCTGCAAAATGTATTAAGTTTCTACTATATGCCAAGCACTGTATTATGCTCTGTAAATAAAATAAACATGATTCTTACCCTTGTGAATCTTTGTCCTTGGGCAAGTCACTTAAGCGTGATTTTATTTTCATGCATGAATTTAGGCTAATAATAACTCCACCACTATTATATTAAGTGATATAATTTATATGGGAACTCTATAAACATAATACAATTGGTATGTTACACTATTCTAATTCTCATCTAAGAACCTCACTATCCCCAGTCACAGCATTGCATTCTACTTGGAGCATTAAAATACTGTATTTCATCAAATATTTATTCAATCTAAACATTATTATATGTATCACTAGGAAAGAAAAACCTCTGTCAATTAAACTATGACACAGTGCAATTATATGATTCATCCTGACTTTAGAAATGTAAAATATGAAAAAATAAATAAATTTTATAAAACTGTGAGCTAGTTGTCATCTAGCTGAGTACTCATTTAGCATGGAGATAACATGACCTTAGGAACTGGAAATATGTGACTAATTTTCTCATTTTCATAGAAAAACATACTCTCTATGGAAGAATTAATAGATATAATTTGTGGAATCTCATAAGGCATTTGTTTATTTCCCAAATAATAGTTTCATTAGGAAGTTCGGAAGATGGTCCAGATCATAGAACTCTGATATAGTTTGTTGAATGGTCTGATGTTCTTACATAGACATTCATTGAAAAGACATGAGATATGGACACTGAATAGATTTAAGGTGCACAAAGAAGCAACATTCACAACTTATATTCAAGGACCTCAATATCTGGATTGACTTAAACCTAAAGATTAGTGAGTGGGTGGGGCTACCCTAAAAAAAATATTTTAGAAGCATGAATGGAGGTGAGAGGAATCTAGAATCTGAATTGCTTGAAATTGTATCAATGTTTTAGATGAATGATGTCTTAAGTTTGCAGAAAGTGATAATTTTAAAAGGTACTTAAACCAGAAATGAAAGATACTAAATGCAAAGCAGACTTTATCAAGTACTTTTTTTATTCAAACACACTAATAGTCGATAGCTGGTAGTATAAGATAGAGTTTAGAAATTAAAAACAGCCATTTAAATGTAGAATTGGAAACAACATACAAAATAACCTAATGGGTCTCATAGAAACCCGGTGACTATATTTGACTGTAAAATCTTTTTATATGTTTTGGTTTTTTAAGGAGCTACTTCATAGATACATCACTTGTAAGACTGTCCAAATTTTCATCTAAATTTCAGTGTTCAGATTTTATTTCACTGAAAGGAAAAGTCATAAAATTTATTTATTAGTATATCAGGTAGCACTAGTCTAAGGGGTGATGAACATTGGCTTTAAGTCTTTCTTGAGCAAAACTCTATATCAGAAGCTGTTGCCTGGTTCTATTTGAAGAGAGATAAGAATTCCATGTGAATCTGCAACTTGCAAAACCATCATCTGGTGAAATGCTGTGGTATACAAGCAATACATCTTTGCTAAAGACAGGAGAACATCAAATTACATAGAATCCAAGAAATAAAACTTTAATTCTACCTTCAAACAACATTTTGGTAGATCCTGCCCTCCACTGTCCATCTTAATTATTCGTTTATAGAATATGGAATACTCAGCCTTTAAAACAAAATAAGCCATGATCTTATTCAAAGGGTGAAACTACTTGTTTATGTAATGACCTGTCTGTCGATGCTTACTATATGCCAGGTTCTTTACATATTTATTTTTTTAAATTTATCAAAATACCAATCCTGTGACTCATTATTGCCTATCTTAACATAAAGTGTTGCAATTTTGGAAAGCATTGAATCAAATGTCCAAAGTCATATACATCATGAATGGCAAAGCTGGATGGGAAATTCACATCTTTCTTCTGACTTTAAATTCTGTACTATCAGGGTCTGAGCAATGGATCTTCAGAAGATTAGTACTCTGTTGTCTTTATACTCTAAGCTAGTTGGTTTAAGCGGTTCAACACATTATGCTAGTGAGCCTCAAGTCACAGGTCACTGTCAGGATTGCCACTGGTTTCACAATTGGCCTATGAATGGCTAAAAACAGTCAGGCTCATCAGCTAAGGTAATCTGAGACCAGAAGCCAAAGAACAGATTTGGAGTGGACAATGCTTTCTGATCAATCCCAACACATGCCTTTAGGCATTTTATCATGATTTTTGCTGTTAGTGATTTACAGCTAGAATCATACAATTAACCAAATATAAAATTGCAGAAGCTAGATGTGTAGTCTCATAGTCTAGATAATCCTCATCTTTACAGTTTGTGTTTCTTCCCCAATAGCCCAGACATCTTCAATAACCTTACTTAATCTCTCTGATATTTCTTAAATATATGTCAAATTTAAAAATCATTTCTGTACATTACAACTTATTTCATAAATAAAGCACAGTCCATACTTGTCTTCATGCTCATTCTTTTTTATTTCACTTTATGAAGGCATAATTGGCAAATAAAATTGTAACATATTTAAAGTGTACAACAATAATTTGATATATGTATGCATTGTGAAGATTCCCCCAGCCCCTGCTGAGTTAATTAACACATCCATTACCTCAGATATTTATCTTGTGTGTGTGTGTGTGTGTGTGTGTGTGTGTATGTGTGGTGAGAACATTTAAGTTGTACTTTCTTAGAAAATTTCACTTATTCAATACAATATTATCAGCTATAATCACCATATTATACATTAGATCTTCAGATTTTTATTCATCTTATAACTGAAAGTTTGTCTCCTCTCTTTATTTCCCCCACTCCCCAGCCTCTAGCAACTCCTTTTCTACTGTTTCAATGACTTTGATCTATTTTTTTTTATTTTTTATTTTTAGAATCCACATAAATGTTATACCATGGGATATTTGGTATTTGTCTTTCTCTGTATGGCTTATTTCACTTAGCATAATATTTTCTAGATTCATTCATGTTATTGCAAATAAAAGGATTTCCTTTTTTATGTTACACACACACGCGCATGCACATTTTATTTATCCATTTGTCTGTCAATGAACACTTAGGTTATTTAAATACCTGACTATTGTGAATAATGATGCAATGAACATAAGTTTACAGGTATTTTATTAAGACTAAGATTTCTTTTACATTGAATATATACTCAGAAGTAGAACTGCTGGATCATATATCAGTTCTATGTTTAATTTCTACAGGAATCTCCATACTATTTTCCATTGTGGTTGTATCAGTTTACATTCACACCAACCATATAGAAGGGTTCTCTTTACATCTTATCATTTATCTTTTATCATTTAGTAACACTTTCGGCTGTGAAATAGTTCATTGAATTTTTGATTTGCATTTTCCTGATGATTACTGATGCTGAGGTACCTTTCCATGTGCCTGTTAGTTATTCATATGTCTTTGGGAAAATGGCTATGCATATCCTTTGCCCAATTTTTAAATTGAGTTATATGACTTTTTGCATAGTTTGGAATATTAACCCCCTACTGATTATATGGCTTACAAATATTTTAACTCATAGGTTGCTTTTTCATTTTGTTTAGCATTTTATTCACTGTGTAGAAGCTTTTTAGTTTGATGTGAATGCACTTGTTTATTTTTACTTTTGTTATCTTTACTTTTGGTGACAATCCAAAAAAATCATTGCCAAGATCAGTGCCAAGGAGTTTACCCACTATGTTTTCTTATAAGAATTTTATGGTTTTATGTCTTACATATAAATCTTTAATCCATTTTTAGTTGATTTTGTTCATGTCCAACCTCATGCTTGACACATGCCCTGTCATTCTTTCCTCAATAAAGCATTTAAACCCAAGACATCCTACCTTTCTACATTCCTCACCTACATTCATTTATGCTCTACTATTTCTATACTCTTTAGAAAGAGTCTGCAAATAATATTCTCTGGTCCATTTCCAGAAGGGCATCACAATTATTCATACTTTCTCTGATTCCCCCAACCCCTACTATTTTGTTCTACACTACACTTAGCAGATTATGAAATTAAAATTTTATAAAATTCTTCGTTCTCATAAAATACACATTTTAGACACTAAAGGTTTTTTTTTTTTACTAATGACATCTTATAAGAAACTAAAATGATGTTTTAATTCAGCCACAACATGCTAATTAAAAAAAATTTTAATTCTTAGAGACAGTGCCCATTTAAACAAGAATGTAGTAAAAGCTCTACTTTTTATTGAAGTGTCAGGTTACAAGAGTAAAATAACTCTTTCTCAAGTAATTCTGTTTAGCAAAAGTCACTATGTGGGGTTTTGAGATTATTGTATAATTAACTTTATGCATTTAACATTCATTATGATAAGATGAATCTGTACAAACAACATTTGTTTAGACACGATGTTTTGTCAGTACTGAGTAGTAAATGTCACTAAGCTAAATAAAAGCATTTCTTACATATGCTTGTGCAATAGGAATGACACTTGGGAAGTTAATTCTGTCCTGTCCTGATTTCAAATGTCAGTCAGCTTTGACAGCCACAATAGCAACTGGTTCAGGTAGTGTTGACAGCTGGTGAGGATGGGCTAGAACAGGCAATGCATTGTTGATTCAGAGTCTTACCACTGTAGTCCTTGAACTGGGAAATTCAGGTGATTGACATGTAATTCAGTAAGTGCTAAAATGAGCTATGGATTCCTTTAGTTAAATTGATTCAGATTTTTAGATGTCACAAAATAACAAAATATAATCCTCTCATGTCATCTAGACACTTTGATAGGGCTCCTCAATATAATACCTTAAACCACAAGTTAAGGGCAGAACAACTGATGAAATGCTTTTAAAGACTGTCATCACAGACAATTTACATGGAATACTGGCACTAAAGCTCATGCTATGTGCTAGAACAGGGGTCGACACATATTTTCAATAAAGGACAAAATAGTAAATATAAAGGGTCATAAATCTCTGTCTCAACTATTTAACTCCGTAGTTGTAGCATGAATGTAGTCACATACAACATATAAATGGATATGCATGAATGAGTTCTAAAAAACTTTATTTACAAAAATAGGCAGTGGAAAAACTGACCTGTAGGTAGCAGTTTATTGACCGCTATGCTAGACTATGACCTCCCAGAAAGCAAGTTGATGGTAAGTGCGAGGTACTCTTCTCACCAGCACAGATGTGAGTGTGAGAGAGAGATCCTTCCAGTCACATTGAAAGGCTCTTGGGTTCTGAATCCATGTAGGTTTAGACTGGAGTCACACAAGCTTAAGATCAGCCTTGATGAAGGCAGAGAAACAGAATATCACATGTATGACTCACTGGGTATGTCCATTACAGACTCTTCTAATTTAAAAGAGGAAATAAAATCACTTTGTTTTAAATATTCCATCCATGAAAGTATTGTATTTAAAGGTTTATAAATGTATGAAGTGGGAAAACCACTGAAGAAAAAATTAAGAGCCCTAACCCTGGTCCAGTCTCAGCGATAAATAAGTATACAATCTTGGGTATTTTATTTTGTATCTTTGGACTTCAGTCTCTCCTGTACAAAAATGGCATTGACTTTTATAATTTCACGTGTCTCTTCCACATCTAACATTCTATGACATATACAGTCAATTTTCATTATTCCCAGTAGTTATGTTCTATAAAATTATTATTGCCATGAACAATAAATTAGCAAATGCTAAACCATTGCTCGTTCCTAGGGGAAAAAAGTGTTTGTGAGCCCCTGCTCACAAGATTTGGGGCTCACAAGATTTTTGTCAACCTATTAATATATAGCTTTGATTTGTGAGCATTTCTGTTTAAAGATATCATTTTAATAGATAGTATTTATTCATTAATATCAAATTCATGGCCAATAGTGCCAAAACTTACATTTGAACAAAGCTTATCTAATACACATTTATCCTTGAGGCACATCACAATGTTGTTGCACTTGAGAGCACTAAACAATGATTCAACATCATGCTTGGGCATCATTCTAAATAGAAAATCACCAAAAAATGAGAAATGGGTCTTAAATATTCTGTGCAAAGGACACTTGTTTAGAGTTTGAGACTTAAAAGTAGTCAGAGCATCACCCCATTCCACATCAGCTGGGAGGATGCATGTTGGGTAACTCAATTTCTTTTGCTACTCAGCAATGTCTGTGAATGACCCAAAAGTATCACAGGTTTTGATTTTGGTGTTACAATAAATTAGGTAAGTAGGCAAATTTGTAATTACAGAAATCAAACAATAAGGATCAACTGGAATTAAAAATAAATCTATTACAAATATTTGTGCTCCAATAATCCTATTTTGTTTCCTTACACTCTTCATAAAATTTCATGTATTCTCCCTTCTAAGAACACTTCCATATCCAGCCACTCTGAATCTCAAGCCAAATACCCCAACCTTCTTTTTTACACCTAGACAATAACAGCAATCTTCTGTTTTCGGTCTTCTCTGAATCTAGTCCTTCCACAGCAATTCCAGAGATTTTGCTAAAAACAAATTTGAGCTTTCACTTTATTGCTTAGCTAGCCATACTAGTTCCTCATTGGCCAAAGAATAAAATCCTAAAATGCAACTTCTTCATTTGCTATGTAATAACATTTACAGTTTAACATATCTCCTGCCACTACTTTCATTGTATTTTATATATTAACCACCAGCACATTATTTATCTGTCATTGTTTTTTATAGTCCTGTGCTTTTGTAGTTGCTATTTTCTTTCTTTTCTGTGCTCATAGTTCAAAGTTTAAGAACTCCTAAATTATCCTTGATTATCTTAGTGAAAAAAAATTTAACTTATTGCATGAAATTACCTGTTGTGAAGTTTTATGCACTAAACTCTTATTTCCTTAAGGACAATGAAAAACTGTAATGGATATTTTATATTCTAAGACCTCAGGATAAGGCTATGGCATAATGGGTGTTCAACAAGGTGGTTCAGCATGTACAGTATGCATTTATTATTCATTAAAATTATTTACTTACACACACTCTTTACTTGGTACCATTCTAGATGTTCAGGAGACAACATGGATAAGATGAAACAGTTAGTGTTTAAGGGTCAGGGCAAGTCTCAATTTCCTCATCAATTAAATGAGAGTAAAAATATTCTTTCCTCATAATACTATTACGAGGTATAAATGAGAATAGAGAAATAGAGGCAATACTCAGCACTGTGCTTGCAAGTAGTAAAAGTATTCAGTACATGTTAATTTTAAAAGACTTAATATTAAAAAATTATCAGTTATTTCCAGTGACGTACACTAGGGACTCCTATAGTGGTTCCTAAATTTTCTCAAGACTCAGAACTCTTTGAAATCTGACAAAAGCTATAGACTCTCTCCTAGGATGACAGAGGGTTTATATACTCATATAAATAATATGATTCACATCATTTAGAGTTAGTCTATTAACTTCTGACTTATTTTAGATCTTTCTTTCTATTCTATAATTATATTCTTAAACTTTCCTTGTAAAAGTTCTTCCTAATTTACTGAAGTGAGACTATGTTCTTTGGAAAAGGACATAATCTTCTACGAATATGTGTGACAAACCAGACTAATATCTGGCAGAAGTTACAGAAAATCTGGCTACACTGGCTTAAAAAACATGGTTTTGTTTTTTCCATAAGTCTGGAGGTAAGTGGCAGCTGGCATTGTCTCAATGCCTCAGTATTAAGGCAAATTTGTCTGTAATTCTCTTGGCCTTTCTATCACAATTTCTAAATGACTGCTGCAGATGAGGCTACTATGACTGCTTAAAGGCAAGAAGCGAAAGAAGAGGGGACAGCCTCTCCTTCAGGAAAATCAATTTTTCTCAGTAAATCATTGTAATCTCATTTATACCTCATTGAAGGTGTTTGTATCTCATAACTATCCCATAAACTGTATGCAAGGAAAACCAACATAGTAAGGATTTTTAGTTTGATTCATTCATTACCAACTCAAAGAGATTTTATTTATGTTGGTAAGAAAGAGGAGAAAAAAGTAGATAGTATAAGCCCTAGTACTATTAGCCACACAAAGAAATCAGCCTAAGGCAGGTTTCAAAAACTCCAAAGGAGTTAGTGAGTAATAAAGGAATATGGGCCTCTCTCAACACATTTTGTAATAAATGCACAAATACATTTCTCTGACTCTTTGGCCTCTAAAGCTTGAAATATAAGGTATCTCTCTGTAGTTGAGTAAATAAAAAAAAATCAATGTAATCTTAAGGTTTATTTAAAAATATTTCTCCTTCTGTGCCTCTAGTACATGCCCTTTTAAGCCTTGTGTTTTAAAATCCAGATGTTTTCCTGAAAATCATAACTTCTCTCACAACTATCATAATTTTAAATCAGAATAGTATGAGAGATAGACAAAGATAGTGGGATATGGAGGATATATCCTAGAGATGCTAGAAGAGACTAGATTTACCACTTACGTGACTTGCTACTTACTCATGTAGGTGTTAAAACCAACATCTAATATTAGGTTGACATATAGAGTAGCACTGACCAATAGGTTTCACTGTTTTTGTCAATACAAATAAATTGGCAATAGCCACCTGAAGCATTGTATTGAGGCATTTAAGAATACATTTGAACTCGGAGGGAAAGACGCATATAATTTAACAATCTCTCCTTCATGACTAAAGGAGGAGGAAGCAGAAGGGTGCTGATGTTTGCTGTATCTCATATAAACTAATATATTCAGGATTGTTGCAACTGGAACTTGAAGATTGCCTAATTCCATAATCTCATTTTGAAGATGAAGTAGCATAGATTAAACTACAATTTGTTCCCCTGACTTCACCTCCTTGTGAACACCAGGAGATGTCAGGCACCAAGTTCTAAAAATAATTTGAAATCTTAACATCTAGTCAAGAAGATCCCAAACACCCTTCTTGATATCATTAAAAGTGCAAAAACAGATACACTCCAAGCTCCCAAAGTCTAAATGGCTTTTAGAACTGGAATTTATTAGCTATTCACTTAACATCCAATTGGTTCTAGGGGAAGAAGTACATGCTCTTCTCCTTAGAGGAGCAGGCCTTCCAACTAGGAGAGGCTAAGAAATATAGTATATCTACATTATCTAGAAAAGAAAAAAATGTATATGTGGGTTAAGTAAATGACTATGCTTTGTCACAAAAGTCAATCACCTTGCAGAACATTTTCTAGGAAATGGTCATTAATTAGTTGCTGTACGTACATGTCTGTGTATTTTGCACCAGTCTTTTAATATAGGATCAGAGTAGTAGAAAAAAGATATAGAAAAGGCACATATTTTTTTTCCCTAAACTATAGTCAGCCTTGATTTCTCATTTAAAAGGATAATTTATTAGAAATCAAGTTGAAAGCAAAAATTCAAATTTGTGATACATGTGTTTTTTCTTTTTTAGTTTTTCTTTTGAAATAATTATAAATTCACAAGAAGTTGGAAAACAATACAGAGAGGTCTCATGTAACCTTTGCCCATTTTTCCTCAATGGAAAAATCATATCCTATTTTGATCTTGTACATCTATAGTATAATATCAATACCAAGAAACTGACATTAGTACAATATGCTGGGCTGCACTAAGAGTTCTAGCTCTCCACTGTGTCTCCTCTGATACCCCTCTGGCTCTGATGGGTAGGAGCACCTTGTTACCCCACATGCCCCTGTGGCCCCCATTGATGCTTCATTACCACTGAGCCTGGTGAAAATCCTGACTCTCCTCTAAGCCTCTTCTACTACCCCCTCAGCAGGGGGAGAGAGAAACTTCCTGCTTCTTCTGACTGCCAGGTGAGGGTAAAAGTCCAGGCTCCCTAAATGGTCCCCACTCTTGAGAGGGGGTTCATTATCACTTAAGAGCATTGTATTGAGGAGCTTGCAGCTACATCTGGACTTAAAAGAAAATATTCATGTAATTTTTAGCAATAGTATTACAACTGGGAAAAGAGAGGTGGAATTCTAGGTTCTCCACTTACTCTCTGCTTGTTCAGGTGAAGTGAGACCAAAGTTTGTTTTGTGGTGCTCAGCTGCAATAGAACAGTTATTGTCTAAAAGTTTTCTTTTGCTAAGATGTCCTTTTCCCAGTTGTTTCTGGGTTTTTTTGTTTTTTGTTTGTTTGTTTGTTTGTTTTTTGTTTTGGCTAGAAAGAGAAGGCTGTTATCAGGGTTTTTCTAGTGTCTGCACCCCATGGTGTCACTGGGGTTCTGACTTCTGCTCTAAGCCTAGAATACAGGAGGTAAAAAAAAAAATTCTAGAGTTGAGTTTTGATGTCCCCAGCCAGTCTGCCTTCTTTTCACCACCTTTTAGAGTCTCCTTATGTTTGTTTTATAGCTAATGTCCAGGATTTTTAGTTATACTTAGCAAATCTGGAAAAGGTCATCTATAAATTTTTCTGGAAGCTGACGTTTCCTGTCTTAATTTTTTTTTTTTAATTCATAAAGATAGCTTCTATGGCATACACATGGGGATGTCATGCACACTTTTAGGCTTTACTCAGTCTGGAAATCTGTTCTTTATGAGAGACTATTCTGCCCTATGAAAGGGCTTACAAATAAGAGTTATTAAGTACTTTAAGTACTTTTCCGTCACAGATAATATGATTTGTAAAATTTAAAAAAAGTTAATTTTTTTCATGTATGTGTTCCTTTTTTTATGGAAAACCAAGCAACTATAGATACTATAGAGAAATTTACATGGCAGGTATTTAGTAAACCTTTAATAAGTATTAACATAAATTAGTACATTAGTGAACTAGAACTAATATATAGACCACAACAATTTTTGTGATAGATATTTAAGCCACTAGTTTTTCCCAGCTCATAAGAAAAAGAATACTGCTAACAGAGGGTTGTTTCTCCCACCAAAATGATATAAAAAATTATGGTGACTTTGCTTCTCAAAACATTCTTGAAGCTTCATGCCTTAATAAAACAATAGAAAACATTACTGAGAAAGCACAAGGGAAATCACAAATTGGGAAAAACTTGATTCACAGTACTCATGAAGACAATGAATTTATGATAAATCCAGATAAAGGCTCTCCATTGGGCAAAGCAACACTAGCCATTCTAGAAACTTCTGTGCTTCTCCAGCACTGTGCTTTTTAAATGTCAAATACAAGGTTACAGTGACAGTTGTCAGCATCAAAGAATTACAGACCTGCAAAACTACTCACTCAATTCCAATGATTTAGCCCTCTTCCCTAAGGGAAAAATCTAAGTAAACAACACACAGATAACATTTACCTGACATTTTCTCTTTCTTTACCTTGATTGGTAATTCACCAGTAATTCATTGTTCCCTTAGGCACACCTCCTGGGATCAACAAATTTTCTCAGAAATCTTGAGAGAGAAAAAAAGAGAGAGAGAGAGAGAGAGAGAGAGAGAGAGAGAGAGAGAGAGAAAGGACAACTTCTCTCATGCCTCAAGCCTTCACTCAGATTCTGCTCACTCAGTGACATTCTTACCTTTAAATAAGACTAAACATGTCAGGAAAGCATAGGCAACCACAAGCAGATAGGTGGAGTCTCAGACTCCAAGACAGCCAACTGAAAAACTAACACAATTACACTAACTCAACATTGCCAATTCTCTCTGATGATAACAAATGGACAGGAAGTAACGTCATCACCACTTTTTCTTAAAGCTCTGAACATGTGAGAATCTCTCAGCACCCATCTTTAATTATACTCAATGAATGGCAACGGTTGCTGAGCAAAGTCTTCCTGAGAATCTGACAGAAACTATTCTACTTGAGATGAAATATTGTATTAGGTGTTTCTTCCTTCCCCACCCAGCCCAGTGGAACTTTAAATTAGGCTCCAGTCACAAAATTCACAGGGCAACTAAGACCTGTTCTCAGGAAGAGTTTTGAACTATGTACCTTTGTTTTTGACATGGTTCTGACTCTGAACTCCTACCCAGCTTCAAAGCTTCTGATTGTTTTGTCTCCTATTTCTGACACCATTTCATACACTGATTAACAACTGATGTGGACTTCCTGGCTTTTGATCCCTTGTCTATAAAAATTCAAAACCTAATTTCTTTCTAGTTCTTTTTGTAATCTGTCTTTTTGGATAAAACCTACCAGACCAAGGTCTTAAATTCTTAGACAAGTATCAGTGTTTCAACTAGAATCCTGGCCCACCTTGGATGATTCAAAATATATTTAATGGAAATTATCTGGAAAAAAAAATATCTCTGCTCTTATTTTCATAACATTTCACTGTATCCTATTTTTATAATCAAGTTCTAAAAAATAGTGACAAGAACATCCCTAAATTTTTCATATTGACATTTTATTGTTTTTAATTCCAATTTAAATAATGGAAGGATATAAAAATTTTGAAGTTCCATCTATTTTCCTACTCTTTTCCATTCTACATTCTTTCTCCCCAAAGGCAACTGTTTTCATTACTATGGTATGAAATCTTTGACATGTGTATATGCATATTCAGAAATAACATGTAGCCTCATCTTGCATGTTTTTAGTAATATAAATACTATCATGCTGTATGTTTTAAATAAAAATGTAATGTTTTCACTCAGCATTGTATTCACCATGTATGCATTAATCTACTTACCTATATATTACCTATTTCTCTATCATTCATTCATTTAGTTTAAACTAGTGAATGGTATTTTATTATATGGATAAATAATATATTACATACTCATTCCCCTCCTGAGGAACATTTAAGATGTTTACTAATTTTATTCTTATAATGCTTCAGTGGACATTATAGCACTCTTTTGTATTTATGGTTTACATGTACTGATTTTTCCAGAGCATTGTTTATCAAACTGCATTAAACTTATTAGAGTGTTGTCGGGTCAATTTCCTAAAATGACAGAATAGAACAAAATGACAGAATAGAACAAAACAGAATCAAATAGGCTGAATTGAATCAGATAGAATAGAATCAAATCCCAGGGTTTGTAACACATAACAATATAGATTGTCTATACAGACGATCACCAATAATTCTTCCTGTACTGGCATGTTCATGTCTCCTCCCCATCAAAAGGTGTCATCTATTACCTCTTCCTTCAAATACAATCAGGATTTTTTGACTTGCTTTGGCCAACAGAATAGGACCAAGTGTTATTTAACTTTTGAACCCACGGTCTGAAACAGTCTGGCATCTTCTGCTTTTATTCTAACAGAGCCTTGAACCACCATGTAAAGACATCCATCTACCCTTCTGGACAGTCCACATGAAGAGACAGGGATCCAGCTATTCTAGCCATTAGAACTGAGGTGTTACACATGAGACCAAAAACAACTTTGATCAATCAGTTCCAGTCTAACCTCCAGAATGATACTTATCTATGAATGATCAAGGAGACCAAGAAATAAACTTCCCAGCTGGGTCCATGCTAAAATATGGAATTATGGACAAATATAAGGTTTTTGTTTTAATATGCTAAGTTTTAAGTTAGTTATATTAGCTCTTGCACATGAGAGTAAGAATACTGAAATAGTCAATATGGGCTATGCAATGTTGAAGATCCAAACCCTCAAAATCTATTGGTTAGTAAAATAGAAGGCCTATTTATCAGTCAGTCTATATGTTCATTTTCAGTTGGATAAGAACTCTGTTCTCTATCTCCTCACTCCAGGACACAGACTGGCAGAACAAGTAACCTCTCAAAAGTCTCTAGTTGCCGTAACAGAAAGAAAAAAAAAATATATATATATATATATATAAAATATAAAATCTTGTACTAGTAATTAAATGTTTTAGCAAGAAGTGATATACACATCACTTCTCACAACTCATTGGCCAATACATGCCATATGACTCACTTGAGTTTAGTGGGACTAAGAAGTATGAGTACATAGGCCTGATTTTAAAATCATGTAGCAAAAAGGCAGAGAGCCAGCAATATTTTGTGAACTATGTTATATCTGTGTGCTTGTGTCTACTTTGTCTGAGGTAATATATTTTTTACTGTATGCTATAATTGAAGAAAAAGTTTGAAATGTATATTTCTCAGAGTGAGATTACTAGGTCATAGCACAGGTATGTTTTCAAGTTTCCCAGGTTTAATGAAAATACTTTCCAAAGTGGCTGTACCAATAATTTGTGCTCCAGAATTTTGAAATGCAGCTATGTTTTCTGAGAATTTTCATTCCTTCATATTTATACCAAAGTTTAGCATTGTTAAATTTTAATTCAGGCAATTTGTTAGTTTTAAAATATCCTCTACAAATAAATAAAATATCCTGTTTTTATTTGTATGGCCTTAATTATTAGTGAGTCCTTAATTAATAATCAGTGAGGTTGAGTATCATTTCATATATTTACTGGCTATTCATCTTCTTTGATTTGCATGTTCATATCCTCTGCCTATTTTATACTGGATTATTTGTTTGTTTGTTTTCTTATTGGAATTTCTTATATATCCTGGTTACTAATCTATTTTCAGTAACATATTCTACCCATCCTACTATTGGTGATACACATTTTTTCCTTTTCTTAGCAGAGTTAAATGTGTCAGTCTTTTTCCTTTACAATTTGTGCTTTTGTCTTGTCTAAAATATAATTATTTCCTACCATAAATTTATGAAGATAAATATAGAAGTTTTCTATAACTTGGATTTTTTTCACATGAAAATATTTCTCCTTCATCATTTATAGACTCATCCATTCTTTTCCCAACAACACATACTGTTTTCTTTGTTTTATATCAAACTTCCATACATATACTGTTTCGGGTGTACCAAGAACAAGACAATGAATGCAGTCTTTCCTAGGAGAAGGAAGTAGGATGATATACTGTTTATAGAATACTTTTAAAACAATAATAAAACTGACTCTAACCTATTCCTTTTCTTTCTATTATGTACCAGCAATTCTAAACAATGTCAGTCACAAAATCCTCCTTATCACCAGCGGGGATTGCTCCCATTGCTCCCCTCCCCCATCTCAGGACTTATGCATTGCTCCATTCTGTCCTATTGATAAATCTGTGTATCAGGGAATATATATGAACAGATAGACCACATGGTTTAAATTCTAAAATATATAATAAGCATTTATATCTAATAAGACAAATTTTCCTTCCTTCTTTTTCTTGAATAAGTCCTGTTCTTGACCTTTTGCTTATCCATATTGATTTTGGCATCTGTTTGTCTAGTTCCACAAAAATAATGCCTGTTCACATTTTAATTGTATTGTAATAAATTTATAGATTGGGAAATATATATTACATATAATATATAAAATATAATATTGGGAAAACTGTCCTCTTTTAGGACATATAGGGTATTCTCATCCATTGGGCACTACTTATCTTTTCATTTTGCTCTTCCTTAATACTCTCTCAGTACTACTTTATAACTTTCTCCAAAATAAGTTCATGTGCTCTTATTAGATGAATTCCTTAATGCCATGTTTTTTAAATTATAAATTAAATTTTTTCTGCTATAAATTGGTTATTACTGGGTATAGAACTACCACCAATTTTTGTATAATGAGCTCATACCAGGAAGAATGCTGAATTCTCTATTTCATAGATTACACTACACCTTTTCTTTCAGGTCTGTATTTTTATTTAACTGCAATGCATAGTTCTTTCATTACCATGAGTAGTAGTAGTAATATAATGCCACTTTGATTTTAAAGAAAATACTTTTTACATTTCATCATTAAATATGATCCTTGTTATAGGCTACAGTGGGTATCTATTATCGCAGTAAGAGTTTTTATTTCTTATACTAGTATATTGAGTTTTTAATCATCAATAGATGTTGAATTGATTTTTAAACATATGTATTGAAAGGATATTAAAATAAAAAATTGAAAAAGATTTTCTAACTATTTTTGCATTCCTTGTATAACCCCAATATAACAATGATATATTTTGATAGATTTGTGCTGATTTATTTTTAGAATTTTATGTCTATATTTGTTAAGTGAGATTGATCTGCATTTTCCTATTTGTATTCTAAATGTTTGGTTTTGCACTGAAGATTTTAAGAGCCTAATAAGATATGAGGAATATCACATTGAGATTAATTATTCCTTAAAAATTTAGTAGAACACTTCTATATCCATGTGTAATTTTAAACCATGTTTTTAAAGTCTCTCAGTGTATGATTTTGTGTTATCTTTTGTATTAATGGTTTATAACTGCATTTCTTTGGGGTCAAAAAATGAAAGTGTAAAAATAACAATTTAATGTTTTAATGTTTTGAAACTTGCTTTATGGCATAGAATACAGATAGCATACTACATAAGTTTTTATTATATTTTTTTAAAAATGTATAAAATGTTCTTGGGTGAAGGTTCTATTATGTCATTTTAAAAAATAACTCCTAAATAAATAACTTCCAGAAAATGTTTCCTCTTAAATTCCATAAATTTATATCTATTTGCTTAAGATTTCAATCTATTGGTATCACAAATAATTCAAAATCAATTCAAAATGTTCAACCTGCCCTCATAATCCTTCTTCCTTAAGCTTTTCCTCCTCCAGTATCATACCAGGGTAAGTATAAAACTGACTGCCATAGCTTTACTACTGCCTAGCACAGTCATTTTTATTGTTCTCTGATTTATCTGTAAGACTGATTATTCTTGGTAATTCAATCTTCCCATTCATTCCCTAGCTTAAACACTTTAATGAATTTAAATTTACAATTTAGAATTTAAATTCCATAATACTATTTTCTAGGACCTCCTTGCAGTAAACCTTGTCTAGGTCTCTAGTTTCAGCTCTGATCATTTCTTGACTCATTCTTTCTGCTCATGCTGCATTATTTGTAGTTCTCACAAATATTGGAACCTTTTCTCTCGCTTCTCTGTTTATTTATACTTTCCCACCACCTCCAACTAATTAACATAATCTATTAAGGCATAGTTCAGGGATCAATTCCTGTAAAAAAAAACCTCTTCCTTTTCCTCATTTTTGATTAATATGCAGTAAAAGCCTATTAATAATATTATTACTGCACTTCAACTTTATTTTAAAAATTATCTGTGCCTAGTTTTGCATTCCTTATTTAATTGAGGTATAATTTTCATGTAACATTATATTAG
This sequence comes from Macroglossus sobrinus, assembly GCA_004027375.1. Taxonomy (NCBI): domain Eukaryota; kingdom Metazoa; phylum Chordata; class Mammalia; order Chiroptera; family Pteropodidae; genus Macroglossus; species Macroglossus sobrinus. The sequence continues at coordinate 1,161,961 of PVKZ01000174.1, forward strand.
CTTCAGATGTACACCATAATGATTCAATATTTGTATCTATGTCATTTTGATTAAGTTATTTTGTTGTTTAGTTTTTCCTTACTCTTATTAATGATTTTATCTTCTTGGCATATCACTTATTGAGATATATTTGCATCTCTCATTATGATGGCAGACTTGTCATTTTCTCTGTGTATACTGTCAAGTTTTTGCTTTATATATTTCAAAATTATATTAGTGTGCATAATTTTTAAAAATGGCATAACTTCATAGTGATACAATACTTCATAATAAACTCTGTCTTTAGGCTATTGTCTGGATATTCAGCTATACCATCTTTCTTTGGGGTAGTGATTTAAATTATTATAGTTCTGCTCCTGTCTAGGCTCAGAGGTGAGTCAAGATAGCCCAATAAAACATATAATTATGGTTTTAGAAGCATAATAAAACTTTGTGAACCTGATGTAATGAGTGTTTAATTTTACAACTCTGACATTCTAAGATCTTCTACCTTTTCTACCTAGATATGTACTGTGCTAAAGTCCTCCATTTACTCTAACTTGCAGTTGGCTAGCCTATGAAACAATATAAATGTCCAGATATTACAGGTAGTGCTAGCTCCCTAAATGAAAAAGAGAGATCAGAAGTTCATGCTATTTGTTTGAAATGACAAAATAAAGTTATTTTTACTACTGTGGCTTTCATTGTAGTCATGTAAACAAAATAGTCAAGTTAAAATATGACTTAGATTTTGATTTGTTCTACAAAATTTTTGGATCCTATAATAACTAGGTAGAGACAGAAAGAAGAAAGTTCAATGTGAGGGAAACAAGGGCAGAGATAATGCCTCTATCTCAGCAGGAGAAGGTAATTTACAATAATTTGTATACCATTACCTGTATTCTAGCCAAATACATTTCATTCAAAGCCTGCTGGCCAGCAGGCTTATCATCAAATATGACACATTTCAATAAATAAATATTAATGCTCTCATTTCTGGCACAAAGAGGAGAAATTTAATGCCAGAAGGATATTAGAAGTCATTAATTCTAGACTTCTCATTTAAGAAACAGAAAATTAGAACCTGAGGAGTGATTTACCATATTAACTATGTTTAACATAGTATGCTTCTAACAAACATGTATTTATTAATTTCTTTTACATAGAAACAGCCATAAAGTTTTGACATTAGATCTATGTAAATTTGTAATTCCCTTTTCACTACTTTAGCCAAATTGTTTATGTTGTACTATAAAAACTTATTTTTGTTCATTTGTCACAATTTTTACTACTGTATCCTTGCATATATTTTAAAGAAGACTCAAAACTTCTGTAGAGACATTGACAATTCTTTGACTCAAAAGATTTTGAAAATGATGGCCTTTATATCAACTTGAAAATGTTCCTTCTTAATTCAACTCTTTTCTTCTCCCTGGGGCTGACAGATATTATGTTTCTGTTTATTATCATTGGCATGAATAATTATGACTAAAGAATTTTCATATTATAAATTTATAATGTTGACCCTACTGTAGCTGGATTGCCTCCATAACACTATTTCAAGACCTCGTTAGGTTCAAGGATTTGAGAGATACATATAATTGGTGTTGAGTCTATGGCTTTCTGTAATCATTTTTAATAGTTTAAAATATGATTAGAATTACTAAATAACTATAACTTTTTATAAATTCACAATAAACTCACCCCATAGAAAAAAGTATTTACCAAAATACTAACTTATGGAAACTTATTCAGATAGCACTATTTCTTGCAGTATATAATACTCAAGAGTTAAAAGTATTCTTCAAGGTTTTCTAGGCCAGTTGTTTACAATGTGTGGTCCCAATACCATCATTATCAGCATCACCAGGGAACTTGTTTTTAAAAAAAAAAAAAAATTCTCAGTAGCCAGAGTACTCAGAAACTTATTTTCTTCAGGAAATACAAGTTTAAGAACTATTAATCTTGGTCATTCTGCACATTCTCTGTCTGCATTTTTAAAATGAGGTAAGTGAAGAACAGAGAGGTATGTCTTAGATATTCTGATTCTCTGGCTTTCATCAGGTTACACAATTACTCACTAACAGACCCAGGATGAGAATACATTTCTCCTTACTTACATATTACTGAGGTATAGAATGATAGAATGTTGGAGGTAAAAGAGACTGACACCAATGTAATTAATGTATTTTATGTATTTTATGTTCTTGTGTACTTCTATTCACTAGTTATTATATTCAAAAATGTCCATTTATGTCTATTTTTTCTACTGAATTTAAATCTCTATAAAGCGAGAAATTATAACTATTTTGATCATCATGAGTTCTAACATCTGCACAATAATCTGTAACATAGTAGCTGCTTAATAAATATCTACTGAACAAATAATAATTGACTATACAAATATATTCTCTATAATTCCGGAAACCTATAATAATACTCAGTTTCAATCACATCCTTTTTTAAATCTGGCAAATGTTTAATGAACACATTTTTACTCTACTGATCCTTATACATAAATTGACAATTTGGGAGGAGTCTTTGAAAGGTGGGGAAGAATGATTTATATTATTTAGAAGTATGTCCTAAAGTGTTCCAAAATAGAAAATCCATGACATCTTTAACTTACCTCTGACTCACAGAGACCCCTAGAACAAAGGAAGAATATTATGTTTCTATATTAAAAGTACAGCTCAGAAGAGAGAATAATCAATTATTGATTTCTAAGTACAGACCTCTATTACTTAACCTATGACACTTAAAAAATGTCTTCTCTTTAATAGGTAAATCAACTATAATTCATCTCGACACTAATATGAATGCATATATACATATATCTATCATATGTCAAGTTATCCTTCTTTAATTAAAAGCTATATTCTAAAAGAAAATCTGAGACTTTACAGAAACACCTAGAATGATTCTTTGTTTCTATAAAGACATAAAGATAAGGATTCTAAGAAAAAGCAAAGCAAAAGAGTTAAGTCAGGAGCTAAAACTAAAACTATAGGCCAGGCTGTATCATATTAAATGTAGTTCAAAATGGGAGCTCTGGAGCCAAACCTCTATACTCAAATTTCACCTCCGATATGGGACAGTTGCATGACCTTGGTCACATGTGTCCTTTTTCTTTTCTGTAAAATGCTGTATAATAATGGTGGCTTTTTTTCAAAGATGAGAATTCAACATGTTAACATATAAATAAAGTACTTAGACATAAACATTAGGTATTATTATAAAGAAGAGAGCACTAAATTAGTACCTAAATCATATTCTACATATTTTTCAAACAATGAGTCCTCAATATTAAAAACAAATTGGCTAAAATAAATTGACTAAAACATTTTTTTAAGTAACTAGATTTGTTTCAAATATGGATAGCCTTCTAGTCTCTCTTCTGATCATTCCACCCAAAATTACAAGATCTATGTCAACAAAATGGCATTTTGTGTAAAAGTACTTTGAAAATGGCAAAATCCACAGAAATAAAAGGTAATAAAATAACAAATAACCAGTTTCTTTGTAGAGCCTCCCATTCTTCTCTGGCCTCTGGACTTTTCCCTTGCCACTCTCCACATCCCTTGCTAGACAGACAGCAGACCTCAAATGGGCCTGTGAACATGTTACTCTTTCTTGTACTTGGAGAGCTACTTACAGCCAGTATTCTAATCACCAGTTGCTTACCCTTCAGGCTCTTCTTAAACACCATTTCCTCACAAAAACTTTCTTTTAATTAGGGAAAGGTAAAGGAATAAAGACCCTATTATCTGCTTTTATATTAAATGTACTTAGGTTACAATTATAATGAATTATATATGTAACACCTGTCTACTGTGCTAGACCTCAAGCACCCCAAATATGAAATATGTCTTCATCTTATCTGACACACAGCAGAAACTCGGAAAATTGTTGACTGAGTAGATGAATGGACCATCCATATAATCGGGTAATGAATAAAGTAAAAGAAGATGCTAAGGACAAAAGCCAGATTCCCTGTTTTCTAACACTATCCTTTCATTTTATGGACCCTAAAAAAGAGTCCCACTGGGTGGGTTTTGTGAGAAAAAAAAAATGTTTTTGAAGTTAGCCCATAGTAAATAGCTAAAAAAGAAGACCAGTGCTGGATTTTTCCATAAACATACTGAAAAATTAAGCTGCTTCTGTATACATATTTCTAACTTTGTGTAAACACACAATAAGGACACGTTTTCCTTTCTTGTATCTAGTACAACTCTAAATGTTGTTTTTAAAAACAGTAATCATTTGATTACTCAATTAATTTTAGATTCTAAATATAATCCACTAGTCCCATTCTCATCAAAACCTTAGTGGAAGTCTTTGCAACTATGCCAGACCTACCACACTTAGCAGATGCAGCAATAAGTGCCAAAGGATAAAGCAAGGATCCAGATACTTTCTTTTGGTTTCTTTGTAGTTCAGTGACAAAGTTGTAAATGTGGATGTTGTCCAAATTCAGAAGAAACAGCAAGACTGTTTATTTGAAATCCTGTCTCAGGCCCAAATAGTGTCTCTCAAGAGAAACAAAACCATTTCTCTAAGAAAGGACAGAATGTACATTTTATCCTCAGTAAACTTTACAATAACAAGGTTCAACTTGGGGAATGATGAGAGTTGATGTACCTGTGAGAATTAATCTAAAACAGAGCTAGTCAATTGCTATGAAGAAACTTGCAAACAATATGAGAAAATAAAACCTGGGATTAGTAATGGGAAACAAACTGATAGGAATTAGTAATTACAGTGCAATGTATGCAGAAGGTCAATTAGGAGGAGCTGCAGGGAAGTGAGAGATCCCCAAGTGTGCACTACAGCCACTCTTCACCTCTAAAATGGCCCTGGATAAGTCAATGCCTCCTTTTCTTGCTTTCCCCTCTGTATCTCCAGTTCACAAAACTGAATTAAAGACTTTAGGCCTGACTCTCTCCTCTTAACCATATTCATCAAGCACCACTCACAATTTGCATATTCCATCTAAAAAATATCCTAAACTATTCCAGTGTCATCAGTTTGAAATATCGTCCTAGGCATATTCTTATGTAGCACTGTGTTTCAGGACAGTCATATGCTTAATGAAGCCAGCTCCATCTCACTTCAAACCCTCCGTCACTAACTCAGTCCATTTGTTTTTCTTTCCATCCATTTATACTACTAGTACTTTCAATTTGAGAACAAAGACTAAAATTAATACTTTAGTTTCCTTTAGAAGTTAGCACACTTTTTCTGTACAGGACTAAAAATGAGATATTTTCAGCTTTGCAATCCATATGCTTTGTTGTAATAACTGAACTCTTATTGTTGTCAAAAGCTGCTGTTGTTAATATGTAAATGATGATGCATCAAAAACAATAAAATACTGAGGAAAAAAATTATATGAAACCACAAAGACCCTGAATAGCCAAAGCAATCTTGACTAAGAACAAAGCTAGTTGCATCACACTTCCTGATTTCAAACTATATTAAAGTTATAGTAATCAAAACAGCATAATATTGGCATAGGAACAGACACATAGACCAATGAAACAGAATTGAGAGCCCAAAAATAAACCCACACATATATGGTCAAATAATATCTGACAAGGGAGCCAAAAACATACAATGGGGAAAACATAGCTTCTTCAATAAATGATGTTAGGAAAACTGGATATTCACATGCAAAATAATGAAATTAGATCTCTATTTTACACCACTCACAAAATTTAACTCAAAATAGATTAAAGACTTAAATGTAAAACCTGAAACCAAAACACTGTTGAAATAAAACAAGTAAAAAGCTTAGTGACATTGATCTTTGCTATGATGTTTTTTAATATAACACCACACAAAGAACAAGAGCAAAAATCAACAAGTGAGACTGCATCAAGCTAAAAAGCTTCTGCACAGCAAAAGAAACAATGAACAAAAATAAGAGGTAATCTATAGAATAGAAGAAAATACTTTCAAACCATATATCTAATAAGAAGTTAACATACAAAACATATAAGGAATTCATACAACTCAATAGCAAAAAAAAGGCAAATAATCTAATTTAAAAATAGGCAAATAAATTGATATTTTTCAAAAGAAAATGTACAAATGTCTAACAAGTACATGAAAAAAGTTCTCAAAATCATTCATCGCTAGGGAAATGCAAATTAAAACACAAATGAGAAATCAGTTCATACTTGTTAGGCTAGTATCAAAAGACAAGAGATCAGTGCTGGCAAAGAGGGAGAGGAAAGGAAACACTTGTACACTGTTGATGGGAATGTAAATGGGCACAGCCACTATAGAAATCAGTACGAAGTTTCCTCAAAAAAATTTAAAGTAGAATTTCCATATGATCCAGCAATCCCAGTTCTCAGTATATAGCTAAGGAAATGAAATCACTATCTTGACAAGATATCTGAATCCCCATGTTCATTGGAGCATTATTCACAACAGCCAAGACATGGAAACAATGTAACTATATTTTGACAGATGCATCAATAACGAAGTGTGTGTATGAATATTATTCAGCCACGAGAAAAAAAGAAACCCTGCCATTTGCAATAACATGGATAAAACTTGATCATTACATTATGCTAAGTGAAATAAGCCAGAGCGAGAAAGAAAAATACTGTGTGTTCTCACTTATATGTGGAATTTAAAAAAGCAGAACTCATAAAAACAGAGTTAAAACAGTGATTGCCAGGGTCTAGGGTGGGGAAAATGAGAAGATGCTGGTTAAAGGGTGCAAACTTTCAGTTATAAGTTCTGAAAATCTAATGTACACCATGGTGACTACAGTTAACAATACTGTGTTATATACATGAAATTTGCTAAGAGAGTAGATCTTAAATGTTCTTACTACATACACACACAAAAAAGGGTAATTATATGAGGGAATAGATATATTAACTACCATTATTGTGGTTATCATTTTGTAACATATACATGTATCAGATGATCATGTTGTATCCCTTAAATTTACAAAATGTTACATGTCAACTATCTATAAATTGGGAAAAAATTAAAATAAATTTAATAAAATAAGTAGTTAAGTTATTAATGTTTGAGAGTGTTAGCCACGTCCTTTTCTTTTAATAGCTATCCCTTATGTCGCCGTTCCTTGCTAGCAACTTCACTACCTAAACAGATTAGATTAGTTTCTAAGATAACTGAGAAGTTCGAAAATATTCACAAAAGTAAACATGAATACGGAGATTGAACTCATCCTTATAAGCATCTTTAATAAGTGTTCATCCAACTTCTGTTTTAATACTTTCCAAGGCAAAATATAAACACATTAGCATGTAGCTACTTATGTTGGATATTACTCGGCCACTCATTTATTCATTCAATGTGTTTTTTTAAAACATGTATATTTACTAAATAAAAGTGAATAAGACATGTTTTCCTCTTCTGAATATTCAGTCAAGGTCAGAGAAGCTTATAAGTAACCAAAAGTTAAGAAGTGGAACAAAAGCCATGATAAAAGTTTATGTGGGATACTAGCTATGAATTTCATTTTTAGTATCTGTTGTAGATGCAAATTATAGCAAGGATTTTCATTAAAAAGGGAAGAAATAAAAATAAAATAATGACCCCACATACTTCTCAAAGAAACATTTTTTTCAGGGCTAGGAAAACAACCTTATTCAATGGATTAACATGAAAAAGAATATGTCAATCAGAAAGTCTTGAGACTTTTTAAACTCTCTTTGACTTACTGTTGCCAGAGCTTCTTATAGGCACCATTAAAGGGAGCCAATTTGATTACTAGATCTTTCTAGAAAGTGTATATCTATATCTTTACTGTTGTAATACATCAGGCTATCTAGGCCTCCTTCCTTTAAACATTCAAATTCTCTAACTCCCTTTGTTGATTTTGAGCTCAACCAGTAACTTCCTGATAATTTGGCTTGCAGAGCAGCTTGTTCATGATGATTAAAGGTAAAGCTAGAATGGCACTATTATCTATTCTCTTGAGCAGTTATAGCTATCATTGTAATTTCAGAGTCTGACGTTCTGATTGATATATCAGTCTTCTAAGAGCACGGTTATCACATCACTATCCCTAAGGGGGACCACCTTTAGAATACTAACATGAACAAGTTTTGAATAGGAAAGCCTAAATTCCAAACCTTAAAACAGGGTATTCTCTGAAGAAGTAAATGGAATACTGTGGAGTTAAGGGTTCTGCCACTGAGAGAGACCTGGAAACAGAAAATGATTCTTAAACAACAGCAGTTGGAGTTGTGTAGGCTTCACAAGATCTAGATGTAAAGTTTTGCCAGTGCCTTCCTTGCACCTTTCTGTGTATTATCACTTCAATATTGTAGGCAGCTGAAATAATTATTGGAAATTTCTTTTGATTCCTGAAGTTTCCTGATTTCCTAAAATGTGTTGGTGACTTTCCCTTTTCATAGTTCTTCTAATAACTTTTAATAGCTAATTTTTACTTTAAGGGCCAATAATAAATTCTCTTTTTCTGATTAAACAAGCTGATACAAAAATATTTTTAGATCTGAGATCCTTAGCAATACACTTACAGTGTGTTCAGCTAAGCCTGCTGAAAAAGGTTTAATATTTCAATGTTGGACAAATATTTTAATAATAATAATTTCTAAGAAGCCTATACCTAATGAAAAGTGGGCAAATAAATAATCTTAAATGTACTTCTAATATAAACAAAATACCATAACTTAACAAGTATTACATACAACAACTTAAATAATACAGTTTTTATAATATAATTAGGTCGCTTTCTTGAAAACTGATTTAGTAAAAAAAAAAAAATGAGTGTTTTCATGATACCACATCATGGAAAATTGGCTTTCCGTATTGATCCTATACTCATTAACCTTCTATCACTCTGTATCAGTGGACATTTAGTAATATGGAAAGCTTATTTAAACACAAGGGCAGTAATAGAAAGTAGGAAGTAGGCAAAGGTCTGAGATAAGAATAAGAAAGATCATGAAAGGGAGGAAAGTGGAGGCAGCAATAACAGAGTCAGTAATAAGAGAGTGTTAGAAGAAGCAGGGGGAGAGAGAAGACCCTCTCATAATCTCAAGAATAATGAATTGTCCTGCTACAAGAGACAAATGCACGGTAGGGTCCAGCCAGTAAGGGAGTGGAGAAGGGTCCAATCATAATGGAGACAGTAGATGGCCATAATAAAGGTCATGTGCAGAGATTTGCTATGTCTTTATTTATAGTTCCACAGACATTTTTCGGTGGTATTAAGTGTTAGAAAGAGTGAAACAGGATTATCTTTATATTATTATTATGATTACCAAAGCAAAACATGTTCCTTGGGGAAAAAAATAAAGAAAATAATAATGAAGAACTTTAGGATAAATGTACTAAAATAAAAAGAAGATTCTGTCTCTATTTTCTTATCGAAATTGTGACTGAAAGTTAAACTAGTGCATGGATCTGATGTGCGCAAGCAGGCAAGGAAGCCAGCAAGAAAAGTTATTTTTTTCTCCTAAACACTAGGAAAAACTCAGGAACTATAGGGCCCAGTCATTTCTGAATTCAAGGAAATATGATGAGATCATAAATAGAAGAATATGTTGAAAATTTGCATAAGGAGTTGTTAAACCCAGATCCACTATGCAACTCAAATAAAAAACAGAGTTTATTCTCTCCAAGGTGAGAACCAGAGATACTACGGAGTAGGTGGTACCAGTCCTGATTGAAAGCAAGAGGTACTGGTCTTGATTAAAAGCAGGAGAGCCAATGTCTTGCTGAAAACAGGGAATTAATTGAAACTCTGCATCATAGACAATAACCCTGACTCACTTCCCTAATTCTAGTCTTAGATCTCTGGCTATTTCTCACTCCTAGGAAGAAATAAAAGGATTACTACAGAAAATTTCCCATTGATACATTTAGAAGTAATTCAACAAACAGTTAGTTCTCTACCCATTTTTTTACTGTAAAGCCTGTTAACAAGAAACAGTGTAAAAACACAGATACCTGACAATAACCTTTTCTTTCTTAGCAACTCAATTTTAATTATAAATAGATATATTTTCTAAATATTTCAGAAAAGTCTCTAACTTAAAAGACAGAGAATGACTGAAGTAAAAAAGAAAAAAATATAAGAAATAAAAAATATAGAAAGCATAAGATACCTTTAAATATTAATCTGTATATTTTTAGAAATATATTTGAAGTAAAAAGAATATACTATTATAAAAAAAGAATCACAGCCTAAAAATAAGGCACTTGAATTAAGAATTATGAAAGCAAACTAAAATAGTCAATTGAAGACTGACAGATATACTTGAAGAAACTCCCCAAAACCTGAAAAAATATAAAGATATAGAATTTAGATGAGAAAATTAAGGTTAAATTCAAGAGGCCTACCATCCAACCCAAATAAGAGTTTAGAAAGAGAAAAGACAGACATAAAAGTTTTAATTACAGACATTTTTTCAAAATAAAAGGACTACTAAATACTCAACATATTAAATGAAAAATTATAAAAGACTCTCAACAAGTTACAGCATTACGATATTTCAGAATACAAAGGATAAGAAGTTTCTATAGATTCCTGAAACAAACAAAAAAATCATATGCAATATTAAAGTCATTGAATTTTTTTGACCCTGAAGAAAAGCTAAAAGATGTTTAAACATTGTCTTCAAAGCTCTGAGAAAAAATTATTCCAACACTTGAAATTCTATTCCCAACCAAAGTATAAATCAAGTATATCAATAGAATTACAACATTGTCAGATATAAATTGTTTCAACAAACTTATTTTGTAAGTGCCTTTTGTCATGAAGCCATTAAAAGTTGGGTTTTATCAACCCAAAGCAAAAAACTAAGAAATTGAGAAAAAAATAAAGTATGAGAAAAATAATGAAAATTTCCAGGATATCAATAAAGATAATGTTCAAGAAAACAGTCGTGAATAATCCCACTTAGTAACAATTAATACAGGAAATGGAGGACACTAGAAATCATATTTATGAGAAAAAAATTAAACTGATGTATTATTATATATGATTAAATAGAAAGGATGCTTATATTTTTATCAGAGAATTTATAAATATAAGACTCATGAAAAGATAAGAAACAATTATTACCTTCAAGAAAAAATATATGAATAAGAAAACATAATCATAGTAAACTCTGCAGTTCAATAACACATTATTTTTTAATTATATTAATTAAGCACAGAATACTGAGCATTTAAAATTTATAATATTAATATTTTGATAGGGCTAATGGGAGGAAAAGTATTTGTGATTATTGAGAGAAACATAAGGAAAATAAATCCAAATATGATATTATAAGAAGTCAATAGAATACACCTAATATTTTAAAAAGTCAAGCAATAGCAAGTTTACTAAGTTACATGGGGGTAACCATGAGGAAAATAGTTTTAAAAAGTTGAAAGTGGTTGCCTAAGGCTAAGCTGAATAAGTAGGAAAAGCAAATTTTTATTTTTAATATTTTTATTATTATTTAAATTTTCAAGATATGCACGGATATTGAATTGATAGAAATAAGTATTTCATTTTAAAAAAAAAGACAACACAGTTGAGAAAAAAAGAAAAAATATTTGAATTTTTCTATTCATTGATAATCCCCATAAATTCATTTTGTGTAAATCTTTTCAGTCAATTTTGTAATATGTACAGATGTCGATATATGTATTGACCAAGTGACAACAGTATGCATTTTTTTCCAATTATGGAATTATGAATATAATTCATATTCTATACAAATTTCTTCCACATTTTCAATGAGTGTATATCATTACATTGTAGTATATAGCATTACCCCAATTTTTTTCATTATTCTGTTTTTGGAAATTTGGATATCTTCCAATTATTATTGTAAATAGCATTGCTTTAAAAACCTTATTAACTCTGTATTTGCACATGTTTTAGACACTGTCTTTAGAATTAAATGTCAATACTTTTTAAAAATATTCTATATTTGTCAACTATGAACTTAAAGAATGTAAGCTAGTGTCTCTCAACTTAATTTTTTTCATTATTATTTGCCCAAGGAGTCTATTTGGATTGTTTTTGTCTAATCACTTCTTCGTGTAATTTTAATATACCAAATACTCTGTATTTATATTTTTTTCTATTTTTTATACATTAAAAAATAAGATTTTGCCTCTCCATTAACCAATCCAATCAGTCAGTTTATCTCCCCTTTGGAGGTGATATCATCCCTACTGAAAATGTATGTTATAAACATTTATTGATCTTTGGTACATACTACCAAATTCTCACCCACAAAGACATCATTAATTTTGAGCTTCATCAGCAACATGTGAAAGTGCATTTTTCTACTCTCCCAGCAAACATGGTATTTGTGAAATCATAAAATTTTTAATGGAAGTTTCTCAATACAAATCTTAAAATTAAATTATTTGCTTGCAAATATCTGTTAGCACCAAATCCTAGGAATGAAAATATTTACTTATTTCAGACTTTGTCCCACTATTATGGGACACTTGCTCATTTCAAACTTTCAAGCAATTTATATTTAGAAAGTATACTTCTAAGTGTTATCATGGATCTCACTATAATTTAGACTGTTTTTAAGTCAATTTATTATTGATTCAACCAGAACCATCAATTATATCCTGTAGATCTCCTTTAGTTCTCAAATTGTTGGCCTGGTCAAGTCAATTTGTAATTAGACGACTTTTTAAAAGTGTATTCTCTTCATGACTATAATGGCAGCTTTTAAATTGTTAATTATCCCAGATTTCATGATTATCTGGGTCTGATACTATTTTTATCTACAACAATTATGTTTTATTGAGCTATATCTCATGTTTTTAAAGGAAGTTGAAAAAAATTGCTTAGAACACTCCAATTCTAGACTAGGTTAATTTAGTATTAAGAACCACATGAAACTGTCATTTTTGAAGTCCTAATGATTAAATATCAGCAATTCCACATGATTCAGTTGAATAGCTTAGCCTCCATTTATATACCCTCAAAAAGAAATGTGGGTCTATGAAGTATTAAGACTACATATGCCCTGCCACATAGATATTAAATATTCTGCTGAGAATTACATTCTTTGTAACAAAACAGCATCCAAACAAACCTAACCATAAAGGATTAACTATTCTATTTATCTTCAGCTTAATACAAATATTTCACAGTGCCCTCTTCCACGTGAGAAAAGCAGTTGTAACCCCAACCTTATGCAGTGAGGAAAACATTGCAACAGAAGTTAGGAACTGCATTCCAGACTGTGAGTTTGAGCCAGGCATCACTGCTTAGCTATTCTTCAAGTCTCAGTAACAGTGTGGGTGTCATTACAGTTGGACTCTCCTTAGCATCCTTTGCTCTCCATTCTTATAAAGTATTTCTCATACTAAAAATCATTTACTTAAAGTCTGTGTTTCTCATTAAATAAGAAGCATGAGAGCAAAGAGCTGTTTGTCTTATTTACTCCTTTATCCCTGGTTTCTAACACAATACCTGATACCATATGTGACCAATGCACATTGGTTCAGTGAATATACCTAATGATATATACTCAATAGTTAAAAGCCTTGGTTTCATCATCTGTAAAGGGTATATAATAGTGACTGCCCTTCCACTCACAGAGTTGCTATGGTATGGAGTTAAGATGATTGGGGGGACTCAAGTGAGACAGAGGATACATGTTTCATCTCTCCAGTATGAGACCTCTTCTCAAATTCAAGAGGAAGGATATGCATGAAAGTGTTTTATAAGCTAAATAGCTCTCTACAAGCAGGACTTACTATTATCTTTCACATAAAGACTTTACTGTATTTGTAATATAAGGATCTCTTTAAGACTTCATTCCAGTGTACTAGGCTTCATTCCAGTGTACTACCCAACTTTTTTTCCCAATTAGTTACATTTACCATTTTACACTCATCTTTTAACCCAGACCCCTTTGGTGATATGTTTTCTCTCTCTGCAAACACATCCAAATCATAAAGACTCTATATCAGTTAGAGTTTGGGTAGAAAAACAGAAGTCATGCTAGGTACTACAAATAGGAATGGTTAGATATGGAATTAGAGGCTTATATAGCCACTGGAGTGTCTGGGAACAAAGGTCAGAAGAGGAGCCACCAAAGATCATAGCTTCCTACAACACTGAATGGGCAATTCTCAAAAACTGTCCAGGAAATCATTACAAATGACAAGGAAGCAACCATAAAGGGTTCCAGTAGTGTATAACATGAATGATAGGATCCTGGCAAAGAGCTGCCAAAAAACTCATGAAGCTGTTTACAAATCTGCCTGTAATTCTTCCAGTAAATAATAGCTTCTCATAACACAGCTTTAAATCTCATGAAAATAGAAATAAAACTTTTGCAAGTGGATCAATTCGGAGTTGCCACTCCCAATTCTATTGATTTTTAGATGTTTATATTTTGGTGTTGAGAGAAATGGTTTCATATTTAGGTCATTGAATATAAACAGCATTTTAGGATAATAATACCACAACTCCGCAAGGTGTTGTCACACTCCCTGTAACTGCATCTTCAAAAGTTTCTATGGAGTAAGAGGGTACACATTAGACATTTTAATCCTGTGGGCACGAGTCCAGTATCTCTCTACATCTGTTACATCAATGTTATTTGCAATGCTATGACATAGTGGATAAAATATGAAGGGTGATGCTGGCAAAAACATGTGTGCAAGGGAAAATTAATTTTCTGAGTAAAGAGCTACCCAATGAGAACAAGTTGATGTACCTTCTGTGATAAAAGGCATCTTGTGTCATCAACCCGTCACTATGTGGTTGTACAGTCCCCATGAAACCCCAGTAAGAGTGTAGCATTGGACTCTGCTGTTGGCAGAGTGGATAACCAACTATGACAACAGAGAGATCAGCCCATGTTTTATTCATCTCATAATTTTTCTTGCTGCCATCATAGTCACATTCACATACTAAATCATCTTGTTCAACAAATATTTGAGAAGCTTCTTTGCTCATGAATCTATTGAGAAAGCACCAGGATGGTTGGAGAAGGTTTACTGACACTGATAAAATAAGTCATCTGATTCACATAATCACTAAGAGCCTTCTTTGCAATGGATGCCCTTCAATGGGCATTCATATTGAGATACATATATTTTCACAGTTTGTGCTCGTTTTCTCAGGCTTCCTTGTCATCAATTTTTCTACCATGTTCCCTTCAATTGCAGCCAAACCACCAGGAACCATAAATTTATGTAGACCTTTATCTCTAGCCACCTCTCCTTTCAGGCAAAGGAAACAACAAGTACACTGCTTAAAGTTCTGCTCGCTAGAATTTTCTTTTCCCACAATCCTATAGAATTCCCCATGATGAAGCTATACTGCAGCAGTACACTTGCAGATGATGCTCACATGTCATGGAGGACTATCTACATAAATATTTTTCTTCCTGTGTCTACTGCTCAAAGAGAACTCATTACACCAAGGTGTATGCTTAAGAAATGGCAATGAAATAAGTGATTACACTGGAAGCCTGTACCACTTGATCAAACAAGTTACTATTGAATTTTACTTGCTTTGGTAGCTTTTTTATAGATTTCAAAATATTTTTTTGAGTATATATAATCATAGCATCGGTGAATAAAGACATTAATTTTCCTCTCTAGTCTCTTTGCATTTTGTTTCTTTTTCTCATCTTTTTAAATTGGCATTCATCTCCAGTACAATATTAAATGGTTATAAGGGCAACTATCCTTGTGTTGTTCTTGATCTTAGAGGAAAAATCAGTCTTTTATCAATATTATCTGACATTTTTTCATAAATACCCTTCATAGGTTGAGAATTTATTATGACTGAATCTTGAATTTTGTGAAATGTTTTTTCTGCATCTATTGAGATAAACATTTTTTTTTTAATTTTTGAATCTTTCAATATGGCGATTGATGTTTGGTTTTTGACTTCTGAATCAAATTTGAATTTCTTTGATAAAAAATCACTTGGACATGCATATGCATTTTATTTATCATTAGATTCAATTTGCTAAAGGTTATTAAAGGTCATCGTCTCTTGCTATTTTATGTGTCATGTAGTATTTAGCTGAATGCCATTCATTGAATAGATACTATAGATTGAGGTAAAAAATATTTAGGCCTAAAATGGTCATGCTTTTCTCTTGTCAGGCCATTTATATTAGGGACTGACTTGTGTTTAGATACTGTCATTGTGATGATTACTCTCAGTGCACCACAGATTTCAAATTCCTTCAGTGATAGGAAAGATTTTTCTAGTCTTCCTGCTTCATTCTCACCTTTTGGCAGTCCTGACACTACAGAGAGGGTCTTTTTGCCCCTTCCATAGTAGTAAACTGTTGTTGCTTATCATCAATACCAGGCTCATGGTAGGGGCAGGAAACATTCCCTGGTTTTGATTCAGGCTCTATCTTAGGCAAGGGTTGTACATCTGGGATTCAGAGTTAAGCATCTCAGCATTCCTGTCCTTTAATCCCCATGACAGCCAAACTCTCCTCTCTCTAACCTAGAAGTAGCAGACCTTTGCTTTCTGTCATTGCAAGATACTGGGACCGAAAGGTTTTCACATTCCTCTTCCATGGGGAGGTGTATTTTTCTTTTACTCTAGTTCCCCCAGAACCAGTGGATCTCTGCCTAGTTTCTTGAGTAGGGAGAAATGGAGGGTTTCCTATCCCTTTGTAGGAATGTATGGGTTTTGCTTCTATTCTTTTTCCAAAGGCCTAGGGTGAGAGGATGTGTCATTCTCCACCATGCACTTTCCTGGCTTACGGCTGTTTCTTACAAGTAAAGAGTCAGAGAAGCAGACTTGTTTTCTCATATTCTTTCAAGGTCAGCCAATTACTTCCAGCACATTTGTACCTCCAAGGTGGGGTCTCTCTCTGGTTTCCAAGGCAGTGAATTTTATGTTTCATTCACTGTTGTGTTCTCAGCATCTAGAATATTGCCTGGCTGGTACCTAGTAATACTTAATTTTGTTTGCATGGATACATATTAAATAATATAATTTAAACTAAGAAAAAGTACTTTAAATTTGAAATGTTAGACAATCCGGCAATTTTTCTCTTCTAAAAAAAAAGTCTTCCTGAGCTTCCCTCACAATATAAATGATCTCACTAACCTATTCACATTTATTCCTTTAGAGAACAACTTAAATCAATTGACTGATGGCCCAGATCATGTATCATTATTGCTGTTTTAATCAAAAACACAAAATACGATACATTCACTATGGCATAACTTGTATAGCTGCCTTAGATAGATCTGGATTTGAATCTCAGGTCTTTCATATTCTGGTTGTGACTATGGACAAATCCCTTAACCTTTTTTTCTCTGTTTTTCCATCTGTATAATTGGAGTAATTATAATATCTCCTAGGGTTACTATGATAATTACCTTGGAAATTGTTGCTATGTCTACATATACGCACATATATTACCTCATAAAGCATTTATCAGCAGTGAACATAAAATTTTTTTTTATCTTGGTTTTATTTTTCATGATTATGTGTGATCATATCTTATCTCTGTAACAAAATTGTAAACTTTCTAAGATCAAAGTGATAATTTTGAGATTGTATAAAGTCCCCTTGGTAGGAAAATAGTGTGCATTAGGCCCGTAACTTCTTCATAAGTGAATCGTATTGAATATGGAAATGTTAGCTTGGAGGGCAAAAGTATTTCCTTTTGTATTTTTTGCTCCATTTCTATTCCATGGAGTTCCTGCTCTCCTGTTTTTTATTACATCACCCATTATCTGGATTAGAATCTGGACAAGAAACATTTGTTTTATCTTAGCTGAAATACAACTAGCCTTCAGGGAATCACATTCCTTCCATTCCAGGCACATTTACCTGTCCTCATCATGCACAAGACACAGTACAGGACACATGAAGCAGACATATTTCTTGTACTTAAATCCTTGTGTATTGAGAATCATCAGTAGTTTGGGCCTGGGACAGCCTGATCTTCCCCGGAAAAAGAGAAAATCTGGATCCTAACTGCTGATATTAGGCACCTCTTAAACCACCATTTCATTGTGGTTCATTCTTGCCCTTTCAAAATAATAGCAATATCTTACACTGATCTGATGATTCCAGAACTGAAGGATTTCACATTTTACTTCATTTTATCTTCACCTCATCCCATTTGGGTGGAACAAATATAAATTTTTTTATTTTACAAATGCAAAAAACAAGGCTCAGAAAGCTTGCATTTCTTTATTAATTATATAGACTATTATTGCAGGACTTGAAGCCATGTTTAAAGTCTTATGACTACTTACATGATGTTTTTCCCCAGGAATGTGATAATTAGGAATTATTTTTTTAAATTCTGTATTATGAAATTTTAACAAAGGGAGGGTGCAAATAAGTAACAAATGTGGTTGCTCAGAGATATAGTACTGCTAGTGACTATGACCTACCTTAGTCTAGTGTAATAAAATGAGAACAAGAACTTGTGTCAGAAGACTACTCACTAGCTCTATTATTTCAGATGATAAAATAAACTTTTTAGACCACTACATACCTGTTAGAATTAGCAAAATCTAGAACACTGACAACTCCAAATGCTGGAAATGCAAAATGGTACAGTCACTTTGGAAAACAGTTTGACTGTTTCTTGTAAAACTAAACATACTCCTCCCACATGATATGGCAATCATACTCCTTGGCATTTACCCAAAAGAGTTAAAAACTGATATCCACTAAAAAACTAGCACAGGGATGTTTATAGCAGCTTTATTTATAATTGCCAAAACTCAGAAGTAACCAAGATGCCTTTAAATATAGGTGAATGCATAAATAACTGTGGTATGTCTAGAAAATAAAATGTTATTTAGCATTAAACAAAGGAAAGAAAAAAGAAAAAATTATCAAGATATGAAAAGACATGGAGTTATCTTAAATGCATATTAAGTGAAAGAAGCCAATCTGAAATAGCTACATACTGTATGATCCCAACTATATGTCATTATAGAAAATGAAAACTATGGAGAGAATAAAAAAAAACATTAGTTGGCAAGGGATGCGGGGGCATGTGATAAAGCAGAGCACAGAGGATTTTTAGATCAATAAAATACTCTGTATGACATTTTTATGATAAATACACATGACTATATATTTGTTCAAACACATAGAATGTATAACACCAGGAATGAACCCTTATGTAAATTATGAATTTATGGGATTATGATTTGTCATTGCTTTGGGTTCCAGTTTTGTCATCTAAACTGTAAACAGAATAATGACAATAAATGAATGCCTTAATCTTCACAGATTTGCTATAATGATCAAATGGCATCATGTTTGTTAAAGTATATAAGTAATCTAAAGTATATAAGTGTATAAAGTAATAAGCTAATGAATGTGGTATATCTAAACATGTTAGCCATTGCCATTATGACTTGGCATAGCTTTGGCCTGACATAAATACTAGGAAACTATAACTGAGGCTCAGATACCATCTTCAGCTGCCAGTGTAACCACTGTTTCAAAGTCAGAATATAAAAATAGTGGAAGACAAAACAATGTAGAACAGCATAGTAGCAAAAACAAAATTGTGTCAGACTAACGTAGAATAGAATTCTGGTTCAGAGATACATGAGATAGATGGTCTGGAGAAAGTTCTTAAACTTCCTCAAAAATTCTTTAAACACAAAGACAAGACACCCTAATAGTTTAATATTCTTGTGAGGACTTAATAAGAAATTGAAATAAAATTTTTAATATAATGCCACAGATAGATGTTCTAAACATATTAGCTTTAATATTCCTGTTTTTATTCATTTACCTATTTGCTAAACCTTATTTGAACATCTGCAATATGCCAGATTTTATGCCAAACAGAGAGGACACTGGCATTTTCTCTCCTCTACCCCTAACTTTAGAAATAAACCTAAAAGCTAAGAGTTACTATCAGTGTCCTGCTTCCAATAGAGTACACTGATTCAACTGTACTCTATAAGAGTCATTGATTAGTAAGTCCAATGACAAAAGGCATCATAATTTAGCAAAAGAAACACCATGATTATTGCAAGAGGAGAGGCAGGTATAACCAGAATTGGTATAACCAAAGATGATAAGAAGGGAAGACCAGGCATCAGGTATAACCTGAATATGCCAAGTCCATAAATAAGTGAGGATAAGAAGAGATCTGAGTATGGAAGAATGTTTTTATTTGTTCATCTTTTCATTCAATAAGTATGTATTGAGTGCCTATTATTTGCAATGTCTTCTTTGAGGTGTTGAATCTAAGCCACCCTTATCGCAACTAAGTGGTGAGGTTTGAGAGGCATTTAGGATTTATTATAAGCCATGGCTTAAAGGTAAAAGATTTCAGATGCCAGTATAAGCTATAATGGATTATTGATCTCATAGACTATAAGGCTCACAAAAATCTATCACAGGCTATTAGGTTTATCCAGAGACTCAGCGCGCATACTTATTTGTCTATTGTCTATCTTCATTCTTATGTATAATTCTTCCTTCTGGAGTTAATGGGAGTCATGTACCTGCTTCCAAGGTGAAAGAAACACTTTTATTAGGTGTCATACTTCACATTATAATGAAATAATAGCTCAAAGAGTAACACCTCTGAATGTTTAAATTTGAGTCTTTCAAATGTTGCATTTGTTTATGTGTCCATCTTCATTAAAACTGTTCAAAATTAAGGGCCTGGCAAATTTTAATTTAATTTAGATTCTTATTATCTTTTGCATCAGCCGTGGTTTCATGTCTTTGTTTGCATTTGTTTAGAGTGTGTGTTTGTGTGTATGTGTGTGTACAAGACAGAAAAAGACACAGAGAGAGAGACAAAAAGAGAAAATGAGAGTACCATGTGGCTTTCTGCCAACATTTTAAAATTAAATATCTTTAGCTGAGAGCCTATCTTATGATTTGTAAGAGGGGACCTTGAATAAAAATGTGTGAGCACCCTGAAAAATGAGCAACATTATGGAAATACTTGGATAATTGTCACCATAAAGCTGCAAATATGAATCACCAGTGCTCTAGATACATAGAAGAAACATTTCAATAAAGAGAAAAACAATGTCACAGTGTACACATCTCTTCTGTACAGAAAGTCAATCACGTAGCAAATTTATCCTAGTCAAGCCACTGACTCAAATAAGAGTGACTACTCATTAAAAATGTATATATGTATTTCACTCAGAAATGCTTTGTGTAATATCCCAGAAGCTCAGGAAAATTACATGAAACCAATTAGAGTGGTTGCTTCCTCTCAGCATCAATCCAGGCAGAAGCAGTATAGAGGAGGCTCATAGATACTCTAACATAAAATCAAAACAATGAAATTGTGTATCCAAAACCAACCTTTCATTTTGTTGACAAAGAACCTGAGACCCAGAGAGGTCATGGGACTTGCCTCTAAGCACTTCTAGAAATGGGGCAAAATGTGAATAAGCATGCATGTCACTGCTTCTTAGACCACTCTTCTGTTTTCTCTCCATATCTCCCAAAACCAGAAGTTTCAGAGTCTAAATACAAAAAGTGCCTATTGCTTCAACTCGCTGATGTCTATTCTCCACTTTTAAAACTGTACATAACATTATCATATGCTATTTTTAACTAAGGATACCACTGTATATACAATGTCTATTTAGTTCCAATACTAATATATAAATGCATCCTTTTACTTATTTACTAAATCTATATTATAGCTTGAGGAACATCTAGAATAATCTGTAGAAAGTTGGTAAAGTTTTTATTTCAGGTGTAAATCAGTCAGAATACACTAAAGATACCCCATAATAGAGGACAGAGCACCATTTCACTGAGTGCCTCAAAAGTTCTTTTTGCTTCTCAGGCCTTATCTAAATCTTTATCACTACTGGGTCCAGCTTAAGATCCTTCTCTTCCATTAAATCTTTCCTGACTTCTTTTTTCCCCACCCTAATCTTCTATCTCTGCATTGAAATTGTACTTACAGTTTATGAGCCTAGTGTGCATGTCATTGTTTTTCAGTTTTTCATGGGGGTTACCTTTGTCTTACAGGCTAGTTCCATTAGGTGGAAGGAAATGTTCTCTGGAACTCAGGCTCTGTTCATGTTCACCCACTCTACAGACCACAAGAGAAGGGGCAGCATATGAATCAAGCCTGTGAACACACCATTGGGATGAATATGAGACATTCTCACTGACTTTCTCTATGGATCTAAATGCTCTATTTGTTTAGACCACAGCCCATGTTCTAGCTGTAGACTGCTCAGCCATGACATTGCTCACTTAAGCATAGGTTTAATTACTTGAGCATGCAGGATAGGAAAAATTAGCTCGGAGGAGTGAAAAAAAAAAAACAAAACACATAATATTAACAAGGCCCTGCCTTTTTAAATTTGTATTAATTCTAGAGTTCATTATATTTTTGTTACATTTATATACCACAGTTTATCCTTGCAACAGTTTGAACAGGTAGCATAAAATGATTAAGATTGTGAATTTACTAGTCAGACAAACCCTTGTTTCAACCTAACAGTCCCTATGATTTTAGTTTCTTCATTTCTAAAGTGGAGATGATAATGTCCTCAGTTTATCATAAATGTTAATAGAGATAATTTATATAAAGCAATTAATTCCTGGCAGAGAAAATGTAATCAGTAGATCCTAATTATTAGTGTCATTTTCATTATAACATTGATATGTTATTATTGCAAAGGAATTATCCCTATGCCACTCCCCTTAATTCATAAAGGTTTTGGCAATTGACAGTCTATACTAACCAATTATTGAAGTTATCTTGGTTGACTGTAGTATTTCAGTTTGTTGACCTTATCATGATCAAAAGCCTTCTATACTCACTTCAGCCACTCACTCATGCAGTCTTAATTGTTCCTTCCTATTATCCAAATATTTCTGCCTCACAGTCACTAAGTTGAGCATCCTTCTTTCTGACCATGGTCTCCTTTAGTTCTGTCTTGCTTGTTCATTGATGCAAAATGCATTAGTATCTCCGTTTCTTTTATACCTTAACATATAAATTTTACTCTCCTCCTACTTCCAATTACTTTTATTTCAAGTTTAAGATTCATAGTTTTTATTTTAAAACTTTCTTGCCAAATGTACACTTTTGTTCCCTCTCTATTTTTTAATCCATCTAGAGTTTAAAACTATTTTCTCTATTCTTGTATTTATAAAGTCAAACATTCTTTTGATAAAATTACTTATTAGGATAGATTGAAACTGCTTGAAATTTATGATAAATAACCCCAGTAGGTCTTCTAAACTGCTAAACGCTTCTACTGTGTATCTCTAAGTAATTCTTCATTCACTTTCTTTAAGAATTATTTCAGACCTCTTTAATTCTCAAATCTCTGAATATCAGTTCTTCTGTTACTTCGTAGTAGTCTTATCTCTAAATTCACACAATTGTGCTCACATACTCTCTCTTTTTCTCTCTCTTTCTCTTTCTCTCTCTCTTTCACACACACACCCCACACAGAAAAGTGAATGAATGGGAAACTCCTCAAATTCTGACACATCCACCTACCAAACACATACACTTGCAATATCTTCACCATTTCTCTCCTACATATTTCTTCCTATTACATGGAGAATAACTTCTTCTACCTAAGTCCTATCATTATTTTGCACTCTTAATTACACTACTCCTTGTGATCTCAGAGATATTGATTATTCCTTTGTGTTAGAATAAAGACAAATTTCCTTAACATGTCTTGAAACTACATAGAATCAAACCCCTGCCTATTCCTCCAGCATCATCTTAACTAATCTACTCCTCATTCTCTATGCTCTTTAGATTACAATTTCCATAAGAGAAGTACCATGCTATTTTGTCCAGCATTTTATTCTCAATGCATACCAAAACACCTGGTAGCTGAGTGGTCAAATAAATAATGATTAAGTGATCAATTAGTAACTAAGCAACTTGCCTAAGGTTCTTAGTATAAAAGAAAAACCAAAGGAAGAACCCAGACATTTTTCTAGCAGAGTCCAAACTGGTCTCATTGTTAACATATCAGGGTTCAGTTGAGCTAAATATGAAGTAGGGAAAAAAAAGGGCAATGGTATGTTCCCTGCCAATGCTTTTCCATAATTCCGTTGATCACTAACCCAGAGTAACTGGTAGTTCTAAACCACCACCAAAAAGAGAAAGAAGAGGAGCAAGAAGAAGGGGAGGAGGACATGAAGGAATATGAAAGGAAGGAGAAAAAGGAGAAGTGGGAGGAAGAGGGAAAAAAAGAAAGGGAGGAATAAGAATACTATAAGACCCTACACAATTCAAATCTTATCTATCAGTAGAAAGTTTTCACTAGAAAAAAAAAATGTAAGTTGACTACAAAAGAGAGCTTAAGAAAAGCAAAACTGAAACCATTTTATTTTCATTTCTTCTCTTAAAATGCTTTATTTTAAATGTGCCTTCATTGTACTAGGTCTTGAAAATCATCATTTTTAGCACTGCAAACTAAGCAAACTCTTGGCATTTCTGATACAAAATAGTTGCCATAATTTCATGCCTTTGCAAACACACACTGTGAGCAATCAAGGAAAAAGATAAATTAAGAACTAATTCTGCTGTTTATTCTATTCATTTATTTTATCAGTCATCTCAGTCTCACACTGAATAATAATCAACAGTGTTTGATAGACACACCTAGGGGAGGCTAGACGTCTTCTTTCCAAATCTCCAGAAAGCTGGAAAGAAAAGTCATACAACTTGCGTGTGGGGAGGCATCTCTAATAATGCAATCAAAAGCATCAGCACTAATATTTTCAGTAGGTGTAAAACTTCTGAAATCAAATGTTGCAATGGGATATCAATAATTTAAAAACTGGAGTTTCCCTATCACAGACTCTAAATAGTTGAGAACCTAAAATCACGACAAAAAAAGACTGCCTTCAGAAAAATTTAGACTTATAAGAATGGTGAGCAATTACAAAAGTTTATCTGCAATTATATGATTCTTCCTCCTCGAAGTTTGGTAGTTTGGAATTTGCCTTGAGTCCCAAGATGATCCCTTTTGTGTAAATTTTACTTATACTTCAACAGTATTATAACAATTATCCTCAATGCATAACCAAATTATCCATCAGAGGAGAGTCTGTCATTTGCTCCTTCTAAAGTTTTTCTCAAGAGTTTGGAATGATTATTTCCTTTAATTATGCTTAAAAATTAGCATTACAAGTAATAGGGGGGCCTAACTTTTCCCAAAAAAAGTAAAATAATGTGTAACAGAGTACACTGCACAAAGGAATGCTACTGAGGCATATGGAGCTCAACCTTACAATGCTACCTCTAATATTTATAACAGTCAGCAGTAGTTATTAATGTATGCTTTACATTATTCCTAAATAAATCTCAGTCAAGCAACCAATCAATAAGTATTTATTGAAGACTGGTTGCAGGTCAACTTTCCTGAAAGCAAACTTTGTGACTGGTATTTGTATGCAGGAGTTTATTGAAGATCAAACGTGTGAGGAGTAAGGAAAACAGGACTGGAACAGAGAGAGAAGCTGAATTGCAATGGTGTCACAACTAAGGCCTTAGCTGATCACGGATTCTACAGATACCTCTGAAACTGGATAAACATTCACCTCTTAAGGGAAAACTTGAGACTGAAGCAAAGGAACTGAGCATTTTTTACCTCCCCCAGCCCCAACTGACTAGTTTTTGGGTAGAGTTCCCTTTAGGTAGAGAATCTCCAAAAGAGTGATTTGGTTGAGTGGTACTGATGGTCTGGTGAAACAGCACAGCATCCACTAAAAACCTATTATGTATCAGCACCAAAAGCCCTCTGGCAGAAAGGAAATACAGAAACATATAACCTATACATAGCAAAGTCATACATATCCTTTGTGCCCTAGCCCAAATATTTATGAGGTCTGTAGAGATTTTCCAGAGCAAAGCTAGTTGCTTCCTCTTCTTTGTTGTCTCATCACTGCACTCATGAATTTGTGGCAATCTTTATCAAAATGAATCACATGTCATTGTTTCCCAGTCTGTGTACCACACCAGGCTACATGTTCCTTGAAGATAGATTGCAACTAAATGTCACTTTCATAACAAAAATCTCATAAACCACCCTATCTCAGTAACCATACTCCATTTATTATTCTCAGTTACATCAAGCTTGTGTTTCTTCTTAGAGTTTATCCTGACTTAGAATTATTAGCTTTGTTTGTTTCCTTGCCCATTGTCAGACAATTGGTAAGGCCATTGTTTTATAATCCCATTTAAATAAAAAATAATAATTTAAAGAGCCAATAATTTTGCATTTGGATTGAAACTAATTAGTGACACATAATACATTGAATTCTGGTTATGTATTTTAAGAATGTTGGAATTTAACAAGACTTCCATTGTTCACACCAGGAAGCCAGTTTTTGAACAACATTGTTATATAGCACACCTTGTTTATTTCAAAAAAACTTGATTTGAGATACTTATTTCATAGCTGTTTTCTTAATTTAAATTTCTAGAGCAGTTTTAGGTCCATAGCAAAATTGAGGGGATGATACAGGGATTCCCCATATACTCCCTGCCCCTAAACATACACAACCTCCCCCAATATCAACATCTCCCACCAAAGTGGTACATTTGTTACGACTGATGAACCTATACTGATATGTCATAATTTCCCAACGTCTAGTTACATTAGGATTCACTCTGGTGTTATACATTCTGTGGGTTTGGACAAATGTGCAGTGACATGACATTCACTTTAATACAGGATAACACAATAAATGCACAGAGTCTAAAGTTAAACAGACTAGGTTGGAATCCCAGTTCTACTCTTGCAAGCTATGTGACATAAACACAAAATTCTTATCACTCTGTGTTCATTTGTTCACCTTTAAAACAATAATAAGACTTATGTCACATTATATCTGTGAGTCACTTTAAGTGACTTAATCTGTCAAAACCGCTTAGAACCATGTCTGGTATATATGAAATGCTATTAATGATAGTAAAATGAATTAGTTTTATTAAATCACTCTTCTCCTATCATCTAATAGCAAGTTAACTGAGGCAATGAAAATTACAATAGAAGAAAGAGAAGAGAAAAAAGAGCAGCAAGAAAAACTTGAGTAATGTAGAGTGAAGAGGTTTGTTCCAATATGAAAGAAGGCACAGCTTATGTTGCTGGGGAAGAAGGGCACCAGATAAAGAAATGCACAGAGTGAGATGCAGAACAGTGTTAAGAAACATTTAACCTGGTAATTAAAATCTTGGCCACGACTGAAATTATATCAGAAAAGAATCAGCCATTCCCACCCGCTTCTATATCTGTCTTCCTTTTGCACAAATGGCCGACAGTTCTTAGAATCCAGAATTCAGTCTAGTGCTAAGGCCTTCAAAGGTCTCTAGGCTTCTAAGAACCAACTGCTTCTAACATCGTTTTTACAATAAACTAAGTTCTAAATTCTAACCAGGACTGTACAATTAAAAGTTTGAATATGGTTGTTTACCGAGCCTTTTACAACTACCAGCAGAAACTTGGAGAGAGACTAAAACGAGAAGCCAAAGGAATAGAAATACAATGAAAAGGTTTAGAATGCTGATAACAATGGCTGATACCCAAACCCCCAAACTGAAATACAGAAACCATCTGTTAAAAATGTACACTTGGTGAGTTGTAAGCCACTGGGACCTTTTAAAGGCTTTACCATGTTAAGCATGTCTGGAATCATACTGGTTATTGGGTGCACATAAAAGAAAGCAGACTCCAGCTAACCCTGGACACAAGTAGTCAAACGGAAGCAAGAATAAAGGAAGGAAGACCATTAAGTAGCCCTCCACAGGGAGCAGCACAGAAAGAAAAAAAAAAGAAAAGAAAAAGAAAAAAAGTACGGACAGATTATTTCCCTAAACGTTCTAAACAAATGTTGTAGATTCTGACATCCTGGGCCAGTGCTCGATGTTTCCAGAAAGAGAGCTCCTTCAGAAGAGGTCATGCTAAGGCAAAACAAGAAAAATTTTTTTTCTAAAACATATAATTCAAGCTTTCTAAAAACCTCCAATTTCTTATATTGAGCACTTTTACTGGGCAAAACTGAGGGCACTATCCTATTTTAAACTTTATTTTAAAAATTATCTGTTTGATTGATATTATTACTCCGTTTTATAGATAAGAGAACTGAGAATAAGAGAGTAAGTGGTTTCCACAAAGTCACAAACTAGTTTGTGGTAAAATTTCAAATCCCCACAGAAACCTGTGTAACAAAATGGTTTACACTAATAAGAAAGAGGGCATTCCATAGACTATTTTGCTCTCTATTTTCTAAATGAAAAAGGGAAAGTAATAACAACAGTTTGGAATTTTACCAAAGAACTTTATACTTGCTTTAAACATATCAGACGTTTGCCATTTCAGATACTGATGATTTCTAGAGGCAAATAACTGTCTCCTGCATATATAACTTAGTAAATTATCTTTCCCAGGTAGTTTACATAAAAAGCTTTCTAAAAGAGCATAAAGAATCCAGAAAAAAAAGCTTACTTTTCTTTAAAAAAATAAAACTACTCAAAAACAAAACTACATGTTTCCTATCCCAACAAACATGGTTTCACAGATACACATGTGTACACACAAACACACCCTCTTGCACCTTCCTATCTCCTCAGGCAGAGCACACAGTCCATTATAAACACATTAGATTAAGTTAGTCCTCTATCTTTTCTGTATTGTTAACACATTGCTTTATTCTGGCTTTCTATATATCAGTGAACATTAACTCTTAAGAGAAAAATTAGAATATTTGTTCCAAAGCTTAGCTAAACCATATCAAAATCTTTCTTGACAACTTGGTCCTTTGAGCTCTTTTTACTCTAGGTCCCAAATGTACAATTAGAGAAAAAAGAAAGAGGTTGATATTAATGTTAAGCAGAAAGGTGTTTTGCATTGATAAATTTCAGTATATAAAATCACCAACTCTAGGAACCATATTAGAATTTAATTTTTTAATATTATTTTTAAAGATTTTTTTCAAGTCATCATAAAAATAGGAATGGTGCAAGCAGACTGATGGAGACATGTCAGACATGTAATTAAAGCTATAGGTGTGCAGATTATTGTCAGCCTAGACAGGTATTTTCACTGATAAAGAAAAAAGAAAAGAGCTACAGACATAAAAATGTTTTGCCAGTTAAATATACCGAAAACATTCCCAAGACTTTGAAAATGTTGTACAATGTGTGTCAATAGGAAGTCTCATTCTCTTTGCAGCTCTGTTCAATGTTTTATGTTTCCATCATTCCTGTTCCCACCTCTTTTGGTGATGTGTCTGTGGACCTAAAGGGGAAACTCACATAAACACAATGTCTGCATTGAAAACCTTATAATTCATTCTGAGTGAAGACAGCATCTATTGATTGTGATACAATTCCATTGCAGTGTATTATCTAGACTTTACAAAAGACATTGCTAGATGTTAAGTGCCTATTCTGCCTACTAGATAAAATAAGTATAAGGCTTACTTTTTCTTAGATTCTTATGTTCTAGTTAAACAAAAGATTTGTAACTAAAAGGGTTTTTTCTTAATGTTATGATTTTATTTTCAAATCATAAAATAGACATTCGTTATTGTTGGAGTGAATTCCCACTTGAGAAATATTGGAAGTTAATTTCTACAACATTAAGTACAAAAACATCCCACTAATTGAGATCTTATGATTCTAGCATTTACATGGAAGGCAAGGATGATACCAAATATTTGACTAAACTAAATGATTAAACAGGATCTTGAGACTGAAAGTGGTGAGAATTTAAAAGGGGCTATTTTAAACAATAATAAGAGCAATAACAGATATAATTTTTGAGAACTTATTATATTCCAGGCATTTGGAAAAGATTTTCTCATGTATTAGCTTTCAATCCTCAGAGAAGTTTATGAAGTAAATACAGTTGTTATCCTTTTTTTTCTCTTTTTTTTTTTGACAGATAAGGAAAAGAAGCTCAGAGAACCCAAATACCTTGTCCACACCCACAGAGTGAGTGTGGAGAAAGCTACTAAGTGATAGCTTCAGAATGGATTTAAGACAATTTGATACTGAAACTCAAGATTTTAAACATGATACCACCAATAAAAAAAGAGATTTTATTAGAAGAAAACTAGAGGTGTTTACAAGTCAAAGGAAAAACATAGCAATGCCCCATGAAGGCAGGAAAGAGGACAGAAAACCAATAATTCTCTTACACTAATCCTCTTGCACCCTCTCTTCTTGCAGGCTAGCATTCTCCAGGTGGCAGGGAAAGCAAGCTCCCAGTCTCCCACCTTCTCTACCATCATGAAAAGAACACAGCCCCACTATGACCAATACTTAAGATCGGAACATTCTTGGGAAGGGCTCTGATGCATACCTACCCTTGGACCTGACACTGTGCTAGTGAAATGCTACAAATGGTCCACTTACAGATTTTAAGAGGATGGGAAGGGTTTGGAAGCCATTATGGGACCACTTGGAAGAATTTGGGGAGGAATGGTTCCCCAAAAAAGAAAGGTTCTGTTAAACAGAAAAAATACAGGCACCTGTATTAGCATGGAAATGATAGTAAGTGTCCATGATGCTTATACTCAGAGATCCTGGATCCCAGCCTCAGCTCCAGTATGGATGAATCAAGGGCTTTTGGAAATGTCTTTGCATTCTCTTGTGTATTCTAACCTGGATAAAAAGAATAATTATTTCTGTCCAACCCATTTAACAACACTTTCAAACAAGAGAATCTTTGTAAAAAAATTAAAACTCAAGTGATTTATGACCATTCTAACAAGGCAAGGTTTTGTATTATTTATGAAGATGAAATGTTTATTAACTAAGTAAACTGTGTGCAAGTACTTTAATAGTACTGCATAAAACACTAAACTTTAAGTTTATTAAGACATATATAAAAAGAAAATTTCATTAATGCTTGTCATGCTTCTATAATTAAACTACACCAAAATCTTCTATAACACACTTTTCACTAATTAAATTTACATTTTTTTTATAATTCACTCTTTAATTCATCTAATTACTTGTTTATCTAAGGTGTACTAAACTCCAAATAATCCAAATAGGCATGACTCTGTCAATAAATAGGCAGCCACTAAGGCCCTCATGACTTCACTTAACAAATCCTAGCAGTAACAATGGCCTCAAATTCACCTGATTTACTGATTCTAACAAAGTCTCGTTCTCTTTTTACCTTAAGACAATTAAAATTTCAAAATAAAATTTTAATTTTCTAGGCTCATAGGTAGCCTGTACTGAATTTTATTTTACATATAGTCTCATCACTCTACCCAAAACTTGGTAGGCACCTATTGTTTCTGTGAAACTCAGTAAGACTGGATGACTTAGACCATATTAGTCCAGTAGAAGACTTAAAACTTGTCTTACCATGTACCTGAGAAATAATTTAAAAGATATGTTTGGATAACATAAATTATGCTAGGAATTTGGAAACCCTTTGACCATCTTATTCTTCCAAACCCCTTATCTAATTTATTATTATCATAAGAGCAAAGTGGCCTTATAATGTCTACTCAAAGGGTTAATATGAGAAAAAAAGAATTTGTTACTAATCCTACTTAGTAAAAGCTAACCTAGGAATAGAAATAAGAACAAAGAGTCCTTCTTATTTGTCTAATGCACTGTCATTAAACATCCAAATTATGTTTGCTAAAACATTAGATTAATAAATCTCTTCCTACATATAAATGGAACAGAGAGAGAGAGAGAGAGAGAGAGAGACAGACAGACAGACAGACAGACAGAGAGACAGAGAGACAGAGAAAGAAATCTCAATTCTTAGTGATTCTAAGAAAGACTTCATATCTACCACCAATTATTACATACATGGCACTATACAAAAAAATAACTCCTGTGGGTCACTTTATACATCACTAAGTAGAACATGAAAGAATAGATATAAATATTGAGGCAAACTGTGTCCAAATTTCCATGGAATCAAAATAGAACCAGAAAGACACTTCTTATCATAAAATTCAGAAAGTTCAGCATCACTTTCTCTCATACTGACAGGAATAAGACTAGCCAGTGCATTTTCCTGTCTTCTAGAGCTATTTTCGGCAATGGCTAGAAAGAAATTACAAAATTACTTTGAAAGGCCAAAAGATTCTGAAATAAAAAGACATTTTCCAAATGGATTTGGATGAAAAAGCTCTTCACCCCATTTAGCAGAATAGAAGCCATCCACTCAGATTTGGTTATCTCTAAGGCAAACCCCCTAGAACAATTCAATCTATGTTTCCAAAATTTTAAATTAGAGTATGGTTTACACAGAAGCCCTCCAAATCTGAAACATTCACAAGCTCTCATTGAGTGAAGTCATATTTGCATTCAGTACTGGATATTACTAACTGCTATTTATTTTCTAAAAGTGGTGCAGTTTGCTAAAATTTTTATTATAAATCCAATATCTTTTGTTAGAGTAGTTAGTCTGTGCCATTGTGTTCTCAGTTCTCTGTCAAAGGGCAACCCCCATCTTCTGGAAGTAGCTAACAGATGCTTCCTTCATGATAGAACCAGACTGCTCATTAGTGTGTTTTAAGATGTTAAGACCTGAGCTTTCTCATCAGTTAGAAGTACTGGTGAAAAATTTCCCCCAATGAGAGAGAAATTGTAATGGTAAAAAGACACTCCTTGAGAAAGGAGAGATCATATTGTCTTCTACTACTTGAAGACTGACTATATTTGCTCCTGTAATCCCAAATAACAGCTGAAATCTAAAAAGAAAATGAAAATAGAAGAAATTTCTCTTAAAAGTGTTTCAAAAGAATAAGCACAGAAAAACTTGTTACTCAGAATAGAATTTCCAAATGTCTGAGTATCAAGTCACTTTCTAAGAGCGTTCCCTGACAGACTGTTCCTGCCTGCCCATTCAATGTCCACATTGTCTGAACTACTTCCCTTGAGTTCTAGTTCTGGGAGATGGAAGGCAAGCCCTGCCCCCAACAAAGCTGACAAAGAATGGAAGTGTCCCCAAGACTTGAGGTCTCAATTAAAGTAGCTTCTCCTCAGAGAAACCTCCTCTGACACCCAGACTTTAGGTTCCCCCATAGTAGATTTTATTGAAATTCTGCACTTTTCCTTTATAGCACATATTTTAGTTGCATGAATGTATTTAAATAACCATTTATGACATTATTTGCTGACTTTAGATTGGGAGAAATTTTTAAAAAGAGAAAATAAAATGTGGGAACATAGCCTAATTAAAATCATAAAAAAAATAATTTTACAATGCTTTGCTTCAAAACACCTAGTGTAAAAGAAAAGAAAATGGAAAAAGAAGAAAGAAGGAAGGAAGAAAAGGAGAGAAGGAGAAAGAAACTGATTCACCTAACAGAATAGTCCATGGTAAATATGATTAAGATGAGACTGCATCTGGAGTTCAAATGATATGACCACGTCCAGATTCTCTCTTTTCTGAGCTGTTTCCATATGCTGGCTCCTTTAAATGACCTTGTTTCATGGTTATGTACTTAATGCCTAATGCTAGTAGAGATTCGTGGTTATGTACTTACTGCCTAATGCTTAGTAGAGAAAATCTGCTTCCCTAACAGCTCAGCTAAAGTCATAGAATTAAGTCCTTTTGGCCAGGTCTTGCCTTGGCACACAGGCCCTCTCCTGAGCCAATCAATACGTCAGGGATTTGTGGCTATGCTAATTTGCTTAAGCCAACCAAAACTCATTCTCAGAGCCAAGCATAAGATTGTTACCTCCCAAACCTCATGATATGAAAATTCATGGTACTATTCAGAAGGTTACTCGTCTTGTTAGTAAGGATGGATGTTATGGTGACAAGATATAAATGTCCACATCAATGATTGATTAGGTTTTACATGGGATTTTACAAAGAAGATTTCAGTTGAGAAATGGCAAATCCAGATTAAGGTTTGTAACTGGATCAGTGTAGAATAGTTAGATATAAAGGGAATTTTTAAAGCAAAACAATAGGATTTGATGACTGGATAGGAATGATAGCAGTGTAAGAAAGAAGATGGCTCTGAATTATGTAGTTTCTATAAATACAGATGTTTCTGCCATGGATTAAGATAAAATATACAGAATAAGGAGCAGAATTTTAGGACTGTCAAATCCTGTTATGTTTTACATTCTGTAAGAAAACAACTTTTACTTAGAATTTGGGGAATTATTTTGAGAAATTGGCTAATCACTACTGAGGTAGGCTTAATGGCCTACCACCTCCCAAGAGCATATTAAAAAGAACACTGAATTATAATAAATTGAAAACATAATGCTTAACTTCATTTCTCCTGATTTTAGAGAAGGCACCAAAACATAACTTATTATAAGCCTTAGTAGCCTTTTATTTGTATAAAAGCTAAAACTCAACTAGAGGCACTCAACTGCCAAAATTCATATGTTGAAAACTATTCTCCAATGTAATGATATTTGGAGATGGAGCCTTTGAGAAGTGATTATTAGGTCACGAGGTTAGAGCCCTTATAGATGGGATTAGTGCCAATATTCGCCCTTTCTGATACCATCATTCACAACTACATTGCTAGTAAAATTCACAGGTATTTTACTAAAAAAAATATGGAAATTTGAACTAGTGCTCATGTAATTTAATAGTGATCCTACTATTATCAGTGCTGTTCTCATTATTAATCTACATTAACCAGTTTCAGTCAGTTTCCAACAGTGAATATTTAAAGACTCATGATAACCTTGTTCAATTTGCAAATCAGATATGCTTAACTTCCTGAAAATAAGAAAGTCTGCTAAAAACTCCATAGTTTGGTAAATTAATATATATCTTAATAAAGACAAGAAAGTATTGAATCAGGTGATCTAAAAATCCAAATTTCTTTTTTATCCATAAGAAACTATCAAGGACTGGAATCACTCTCTCACCTGAAATAACTAAAAAGTCATACAAAATATATGAAAGAATAATTTTCAGACTTAAGACAGTAGGCAGCTCAGGACCATGCTTCTTTTGCTAAAAGAAACATACAAAGTAAACTCACTGTTTTCTGCTTTCTGACTAGAGAGAGTTTCCAGGGTATAATGCAAGGAGGGAAAACCAAAATAGAGCCTGGTGCCTCCATTATTTAAAGAAATAGAGTGGGAACACTGAACGATCACATTTGCTAGAACTTACAGGGGGCAGAGTATCAGAGAGAAGCATATGAATAGATCTAAAGAGTGAGAGCAAGAGCATGAGAGTTTAAAAGATCTGCAGAGTTCTTCTCACATTTTCAGCTAAGCATCAATCACAGTGTGTACCAGAGGCCAGGTAAAGAACAACCACAAAGGAGGAGGTGGGATAATCCCTAGGTTTACACAGGTCTTGGAGTAGTTTGTGGTCTCACCAGCTAGGGTAGAACAACATTATAATATATATAGGTAGGGTACTCAGAAAATATAAACAAAATACAGTATATCCATTTAATGAAATATTACTCTGAAATAAAGGAATGGACTTTTGATATATACATCAGCGTAGATGAGTCTCAAATAATTATGCTGAGTATAAGAAAACAGACCAAAACGATAAAATATATAATGTATGATCTCACTTATATAAAATTCTTTAAAAATGCAAAATAATCTATAGTAACAGAAAGCAGATCACTTGTTGCCTGTGAATGGGGTGGAGGAAAGAAAGAGATGGATTACATAGAGAAACAAGGAATTTAGGGTTGATGAATATTTCATTCTCTTGGTTGTAATGATTTAACAGTTTATACATTCATCATAACTCGCAAAATTTTGTGAGTTAAATTTAAGCAGTTTATTGTACATTAATTTTATTTCAAAAAAAGCTGTAGGGAAATGAATCTCAAAATGTAAGAAACAGCTCTAATTTTGAAGCCAGTATTTTATTTCAATTTAGATATGTTACTTACCATTTCTGAATTTCATTTTCCTCATCTATAAAATATAAGGGTTGGATTAAATGACTTATAAAATCTTCCCAATTTTAGAATTCTAATTGTTCTATTTTATGTATCTATTATCTCAATCATAGTAGGTTACATATTGGTTGTTTCTCCCCATGACCCCATCCCAAATGGTGCTTCCCTGTAAGAAGATTATATTTAATGTTGCATGAAAGTTTAGCTAGGACATGTGATTTACTTCAGTCAATGAAATGTGATGGGAAGTAAAGTGATCAGAAGATTTAAGAGTTTGGTTCTGCCTTATCTATTACCCTCTTCCATGAGATCAGCATGTCCAAGATAGGAGCTGCCCTTTCAGCCTAGGTTCCAAAAAGAAGATGTGAAGCAGAGCTGTAGGTATATGATGGGCAATAATGTAAGCCAGAAAGGAAGCTTTACTTTTAATAAACCTCTACAATTTGAGGAGTTTTTTGTTACTACAACATAACTTAGCTCAAGATGACTGATATATAAATTGGCATTTAGAAAAGATGTGATGCCACAATACATAAATCTGCAAATATGCTGTACTGACTTCAGAACTAGCCAGGGAAATTGCTACTAGAGGCTAAAATAACGGTGATCCATGTTGTGCAAACTTGGAGATAACATTTTAAACTTGAGTTAACATTCTAAAAAGTATTTTATTAATATTTAAAAAGAACTTAAAATAATTTTATTGATATTTAAAAAGAATTAGTCTTATGTGCCACCTCTTCTGACTACACTCTCTGAGGGCAGGTGGTACAAATCATTAGAGAGGAAAGTGATGAGCTCGCAAAAAAAAAAAAAAAATAGTTGGTGTTTAAGCAGCATTTAAAGAGAATATAGAAAATTTAGAAATTCCAGGATTTATAGAGTTGAGAAGATGAAACTGATTCTTACTTCCAACCAGTGAATGATAAAATAGAGAAGATCTTGAGCAATAAAGCATGATTAAAATTCAGCTTCTCAAACAGAATCAAATCAACCATGTGGCTATAAATCGGTTTTATCAGTGATTGTTGTACTGTTACCAGAGCTCTTCTCATTATTAATATGTTTTACCTTAAAAAGAAAAAAACTCAGAATGACTTGTTATCTGAGGCTAACACATTGTTAGGTGTGTAATACACATTAAGTGGAGAATTGTTTACTGGCTGATTCCCTTCATGAGATAATATTATCTACAACCATATGTTCTCAAACAAAAGACCTCTTTCACAGTATTCTAGCTTCTGACACTTATGCAGGCTTTCTTATATCAAGGGTTTCTACTAATAGTACAATCACCATGATGCAAAGTGTGTTCCTTAGATTACTTATTTTGTAAAATGTTAATGTGTTATGTAAAAATAGCTTCTGTGGTCAAATTAGTTTAGAAAACACTTGGTTAAAAAAAGTTAGACAGTTTTATTTAGTACAGGACTTCTCGGAGACTTAAAAATACCAATGTAAATGGTAAATCTCCAAGGAGAAACATAATATGCAATATTTGCCAAACTTATTTGACCACAGAACATTTTGTTCCCTTGAGCATCTCACAGATTCATATTCTATGGAAAACGCATAGAGCTTAATATTCTATGGAAAAACTACTCCAACACTGTTGGAAACACTAAACATATACTAACATCTTCACTTTAGGCCAATTTTACTTCCTTTTCCCTGTGCATGTGTGGTTCCTCTCAAGGTACAAAGAAGTGGTAAGGAAAAAAAATAACAAATCTTAAGTTTCTGCTTCCA
The DNA here is from genome assembly GCA_004027375.1 of Macroglossus sobrinus. Lineage (NCBI taxonomy): Eukaryota > Metazoa > Chordata > Mammalia > Chiroptera > Pteropodidae > Macroglossus > Macroglossus sobrinus. The sequence goes on from PVKZ01000174.1 coordinate 1,199,522, forward strand.
GTCTTTTTCTATGCATATTTATATGCCAAAAAGACTCAGATGATCAATAGTTCCTTTGTTTTCCCGTTTTGCCATGTTAATAGCTCAATTATGGCACTTCTCTCCAGCTGAGAAACTGCCTTTTGTTGTCCTTAGAGCAGCAACATGTGGCCCTGGTTCAATGGGCAGAAAGCCAGTCATGTCTAGTTGCTGGCCTGATGCCTGGCACACCCATTGAAAGCTATATGTGAGCAGGGAGCCCTAAAACATGAGTCCTGAAAAATATGTTGAAACATGTGATCATCTTTTTGCCTCTCTCTCCCCTTTTTATGCCTCTCCTTTTCTCTTTTTGTCATTGATACAGTAACTTCATTATGTTACTGCCTATTTTGCAATCAATCATTATTCCCCTTAGCTCCCTGTTACCTAATCTCAACATTCTCCAGATAGGCTCCCTACTTTCAAGAGGGCCTGCTTCTGCTCTCCATGCTCCTTCTTCCCAAAGGTTACTTATCTCTGCATATGTAAGCCTGCTTATTCTTCAAGGTCCAGTTCAGATGCTACCTCCTCTCCGTTTCCTTAACTTAAAGCAAGCCCTCTCTCCTGTAAGTACTTACAGCACTTTATTTATACTCTATAGTTTTTGACACAAAGAACTCTCATATGGTATAGTTATTCATGTACATGTGTATCTCTTTTACATGACTATAAGCATCATCAGGGTAGGCAGTACAGCTTGCTCATCTTTGGCTCTTCCTGTCCACACACACTTTCCTCTTCCAGAATATACTCTGAAAGATAGTGATGTATAAGAGACTTCCGATAAAAGTATAACTCATAATCCACATCAACTGGCTCTGTCTTGGCTGAGGAGCACTAATATATAGACTCGGTACCTCTTTACCCTCCTAAGAAATAGTCTATTTATAACAAATATGTTAGTAATTGATATAGATTTTTGAAGGTTTCACAGAATATAAGATTTTTATGACATACTCCATAACACATTTTCTAAATCCCTACTCCACACATCACTTCTATTAAGTTTTTCTTATAGATTTGCCATCCCTGAGGGATCTTCTTCATCATTCCCATTTTCAGAGCCAAGCACAATGACCCTTGTCTTTTTCATCCCAAGACCTTCCCCACAAGACTTGAACATTCGCGCTTACTTTTTTTTATATAGAGCAAGTTATTGCTATATCTTCTAAATCATATACTGATGAAAAAGTTGTCTACTCAACCAAAAACTACTTTCATGGAGGATCCAAATGACTTCCAAATAACTAAACCCTTTGGCTAACTTTAAGAGAAGTATTTGACTGGTAATCAGCCCCTCTCCCTTAACACACTTTCACTCAGCTTCCCAAACAGTACATTTTTGTGGTTTTCCTCCTACTCAACTCTTGTTTCCTCTCAATCTCAGTTGGTGGTTTCTCTTCATTTCCTTGGCTTCTAATGTTGCAGCCCCTGGAAATAAGTCACTGGATATTTTCTCTTCACTGTCTACATTTGTTCCATTAATGACCTCATCCATGTCCAGAACTTAAATGTCACATATATGCTAACTACTCCTGAATTTATATCCCAAGCCAAATTTTTCTCCAAAATCCACATTCCTACATTCAGCTTCTTACTCAATATCTCCACTTGACTGGTTAATAGACACATGCAACCTCACAAGTGTTTTTTGACAAGTTTTTAAATGGTATAAAGTTTTAATATAATAACAAGTTTCTAAATAGTATACAGATAATATTAATTAGGAATTTAAAGAAATTAAAAGGAGAAATTTGGTTAGCCATATTGATCATTGTTTATCATGTCTGGACTTTTTAAATTATTATTTTATCGAGTTATAATGTATATACAATAAAATGTACATTTCTCAAGTGTTCTGTTTTATATTCGATTATTGTAAACATCAAAGTAATCCACTATCCAAAAAAAGACACAGACTACTTCCACAATGGGAAGTTCCCTCATGCCACTGTCCTGTCAACTGTTCTCCATCTGCCCTTAGAGACAATCATTATCTTGATTTCTACCTATAGATTTCTTTTGCCTGTTCATAATTTTTGTATAAATGGAATTATATGATACATATTTTTCTGAGTCTTAGTATTTTTAATCCACATAACAGTTTTGAGGTTTGCTCTTTGTCGCATTTATCAGTAGTTGTTTTTTTTTTTTTTTCATTTGCTAAGAATATTCTATTGTACGAATATACCACAATTTATTCATCTACTCTTCTTTTGATGGGGAGTCATTTCCAGTTTGGGACTGTTAAAAATAAGGATGTTATAAACATTTGTACACAAGTGCTTTTGTAGACAAATATTTATATTTCTTCAATATAAACCAAAAAGTGGTATTTCTGGACTGTGTAATAATTATTTATTTAACCTTATAAAATATTGCTAAAGATTTTTCCAAAGTGGTTGTACCATTTCCATTATCATGAGAAATATGAGTTTCATTTGCTCCATATCCTCATTAACAATTGATGTCACTTTTTTTTATTTTAGCCAACATAATGAGTGTAAAAGTGTATTTCATTGTGATTTCAAATCATACTTCTCTGATGACTTATGATCTTGATAACTTTTCATACACTTTGACTCAGCTATATGTTATCTGTTGTGGAGTGCCCAGTCTTGCCCATTTGGATTGAGTTGTTTGCTCTTTGATATTTGACTTATAGAAGTTCTTTGCAGTTTCAGGGTAAGTTCTTTGTCAGGTATATGTATTGCAATAGTTTCCCTGGGCTAATTTGTCTATGTATTTTTTTAATGGTGTATTTTGAGGAACAAATATTTATAATTTTGATGGTACCTAATTTATAACTTTTTTTCTTTTATAGTTAGCACTTTTGTGAAGACCTAAATACTTTAGGAGATATACCATCTTTATGAATTGGAAGACTGAATATTGTTAACTAATTTGGTTAATTAATTTCATTAAGATTTCCAGATAATTAAATGGGGAAAGAAAAAGGATTTTGAACAAATAGCGCTAGAAAAATTAGATGTCTTAAGGAGAGAAAAAGATAAAAACAGGTGTAATCACAATCTATTCCCAAGAAGTGATTTAGAGTGGATATTAAGCTACTCTTAAAACATGGAACAACAAAGTTTCTACAAGAACATGGGAAAAAAATCTTCATGACTTTGAAGTAGGCAAAGATTTGACAGAACTCTTCACTTTTAAACATTTTTCTCAGGTTATTTGATGAAGCTGATCTGATTAATTCACCTGAGCTCATTTGCTAATGATAAACAAAAAGTATAGAACATGTCCTCTTAGAAAAATATTTGGATATTCAACCTTAGGAGTTAGTACTTAAGGTTGAAAAGAAAATAGTTTTGAGAAAATACCACCTCAGGCACCTCTAATAAAAATACAACTCTTATTTGTAATTTGTATCTTGTTGTATGAATATCCTGTGGTGGCTACTGTATTGTGAAGACTTGCAAAGACTTGGAAAGAGACTCCTGGTGTCAATCATCTTGTAAGAGATTGGTCATTGGGTAGGAAATAGAAATCATGAGGTGAATTTTCCACTTCTCTTGGTCTGGATATAGTCCAAGAATTTATCAAAAATATCAAGTACCTAGCACATGTCTCTCATTTAAATCTTTGCAGCCCTTGGAAGACAAAATTAATCTATCATGCATTATTTTCCACTATGTTCAGAGATGGATTTAAAAATTTCATTTTCTACAATGACTCAGACAACTATCATCTAATTTATTTAGACTTGGCATTTAAGAAAGCAATCAAGATATTCTTGGTCTAAATGATTAGGAAATGTATTTTAAATGGTTTATTGTAAGATGATATTTGTTAGGTGAAGCGTAGTTGGGAATAGGAAGAGAGAAATAGATTTCTTTTCCTTCTAGGGTTCCACATAGGTACAGAGACTTTAAGCTCAAAAAAAAACAAGTTATAACATGCAATGTCATGCCTCTCATATTTCTGACACTTTGTATTTATTGGCTTTTGGTTATTTCTTAGATTTTTTTAAATGTTGCATTTTAACTCTGCCTATGCAATATACATTTTCCACCATCCTTTTGCTTTGCAAACGAAACCCTGATTGTGTTCCATAAACCAACTTATTATCACACTGCCTTGTGCTACAGGAGTTTTTGGGATTAAGTCCTGATTGGTCCACATAATTATGCAGCCCCATATTTATTATCAGTTTTTGATGCATGTATAAGCATGTGATGTGGTACTGGCCAATGAGACACGAGGAGAAGTTTGAGAGGGCTCTTAGAAAAGAATCCCTTCATCTTTAAAAGGAACACATGAAAAGGTAATTGTCGTCTTCCTCTGAACATCATCATGCCTGAAAATGACTCCTGAAATTGCATCAGTCATTTGTGACTCCAAGTGGCACCAGCCTTAAGAGGATGATGGAAGAAAGAGATTGAAATTTGATGGAATCATTGAATCTCTGATCTTATAATACTGGGGATCTGCTTGCCTCTGGACTTAATCCCCTAGTCCTATAGATTTGTCAATTTTTATAAAAAGTTTCTATTATTTTCTATTAAAGACATCCTAACTAATATACTTTTTTTGTTATAAAAAAATTCTCAGCCTTTCTCCCAGCTTTACTGTTTCACTATGGAGAATATATGAAAAAAGTTTGGTTTGTGTTTGATCTGAGTTAAAATTAGAGAACAGTTCCATGCCCGGCTGTCCCCATCCTCACTTTGCCAGGAGAGAGTGCCAACTTTGTAGAGTTTGAGTTTTATTTTAATTAAGAAAGACATTATTTCTACTCAGACCTTCGAATCACACTAACGAGGTCATTCTCTATCCATCCAGCACAATCAATCTACACAGAGCCATTCTGCTCAGTGACATTTAGTGAGGGGGAAAGAGGAGAGTTAGTTCCATGTCTGCTGACTCAGTGGGTCCTTAACCATGGAAGGTGAGGCAGCTTCTTTGAACAATGATTACCAGACTCCATGAAATTACTTCTGTATTTGCTTTTCTATTTTAGAAGTTAGAACATGTTTAAGAGGCAAGATGTTTTTGATTTTAAACTTTCTTTTTTTTGATGCTAATCACTTAATGACATTTTTCTCCTTCTGGACTGAGGTTTTCCACATTTGGTCTCTGTCTTCTTTTGGCTTAATTAATTGGAGCCAGAATCCCTTTCCCATCTGCCCTGTATTAACCACTGATTTTCAGAGCAATCTCACAGAGGTGGAACAAAAACAAGAATGTGATTCTTGGCTGACGATGATGCAGCAGCCAAGGAGCTGGAAACTAGGTGGCAGGAGATATAACTGGGTAGAGACCACATCAGGAACATTTACAGAGCTCCAATGGACTATCCATACTTCTCTTATCCTATAAAACTCCAGTCTATTATGGCAAATGAAGTAGCAACATCTGAACATATTTACACATCTTAAGGTTAATTCCCTCCTATACTATCATTTATATTGGCCCTTAAGTGCCTTCAATTCAGTATTTCACTTACAATAACAGTTTTTTTTTTTTTGAACACTGAGTATGTGTCAGGCACTATGCTACCTGCTTTGTGGATGACAAATCTTATGCAATCCTCATAGCTATCTTGTGTAACAGGGATTATATTCATTTTATATATGAAGAAACTAAGCAAAGGAGAGCAATGTGTCCAAAATCATAGACTAGATTTCATCCTAGTCCTATCTGACTCCTAAACCAATTTTCCTAAGCACTACAGTGACTTCTCTTTTTATTCGGCATACCTCTTCCAATATATATGTTTCTTGAAGATATAAACCCAACAATTAGCTTAGACCAGATATATATATATATACAAGTGTTCAAGAAATAGCTATTTTTTGTGTTGAATAATGTTACTGACACAGGCAAAATTCTATTGATCCCGAGTTACTCTTATCTATGAGGAAATTATGCTAAGCGTGATACTTAGCTCAGTTATTTCAAATGCATTCTCAGTGGAGCTAGGTCTAAGATTTTGTAATTGTCATAGCTATTTAGCTAAACTGCCTTTGGCAACAGGCTGACTCTTTGTGCCTTTAACTAGAGAGAACATAAACTGATCAACTGAAATCCATCACCCTATTAAAACGTTAAAAAAATATAAAAACCTTTAGACTCTACTGTTAGCAATTCAGTCACATAGTTTAGTATATATCAACTAGATTCTAAGGTTCTTGTCAATCTGAGATTGTCCTATACAATGAGTCTTCCGGTGGCAAGAACTCTGATATAGCTCCATTCCTCTAAGAATTCACATACTGACTAGCACACACTAGAAAATATTCAATAAATATTTGTTAAGCCAAATTGAAATATATTATGTAAGTGGAAAGAAAAATACATTTTAATTTATGTGAAAATAAATTTGAATGATACCATAGTAGTGTGTTGTCTATTAGTCAGCTTTTGCTGCAATAACAATTCTAAAATCTCAGTGACTTACATAAATAAACATTTATTGCTCACCTTACATAAAGGCTGCAAGAAGTGTGCTGCATGCAGTTTTGCTCTAGACTGTTGATGGATATAGACCTACTTCATGTGTCTTCTCATCTAGATCTCAGGCTAACGGACCTGCAGAATCACAGAAAAGGGCAGAAACAAAAGAGTAAAATTACAATGTCTCTAAAAGCTCCTCACATTCCACTATCAAAAGCCAAAGTGGGGCATGAAGCATACCTATCTACAGTGAAAGAGGGAATGACTAATTGTGAATAATTATATCCTCTACTACCATAAAGATATACTTTAAATTTACTTTCCTTTTCTATTAAAAAACAAATAAACAAAAAACCAAAATAAGCACCTACTGAGCATTAGCTATGTTCCAGACTTTGTGCTAGTAGCTATAAATATATATATGAAAGATTTAGATTCTGCTCTAAGTAGCACAAGATATCACAAACTATTATCTGATTTTCAGAATCTTATCAGTCTGGCACTATTGTGTCTGGAGCTATGTAAAATGTCAGACAAAAACAGAATTTGCTATAGCTAATGCCTATTAGAAAGTATAATTTTACTAACTTCTCTAAAATTTTTGCCTGTTACTTGGAAAAAAAAATGATGTTGCTGAAAAACTATCAACATTAAAGATAAATAGGCAGCATCAAATTTGACGAAATAGTCCCATTAGTGCAACTTTTGTATATTCCATATTTTCAATTGCTTACTATCTTGTTAAAAGCTTTTGAGTAGTATCTACTAATTATGGTCATACTAAAATTGACATGAAAGACACTATATTTTCTTATTTCCTGTTTATAAGTTTTAGTCTAAATATTGTTTATAATAAAGGTTTTCTTATTCAATTTCCTAATGAAACATTGTTTGAAAAAGCCGGAAAGCTGACAAAACTCTGCTGTTAACTGGAAATGTGGTCAGGGTTTTTGTGAAGTTACTCTATTAAAGCAGTGCTTAGCTTGGAAGCACACATGCGTATACATACACACATGCAAAACTTTCAGCAAAAAAAAGTTTTAGGCAGGTCTTGCATCAAATTACCCCATTTTATGGGTTGCTATGGAAACAGATTAGCCCTCTGGAAGTGCAAAACCATGTTTGAGTCTAATGCAAAGAACAATCCATAGCATGAAAGAGAACAGCTGGGAGCTGAGGTAGTGTAAGCTGACATGTCAGACAGTAGCCAGACAAAGTGAGCTAGGCACTGTCTGGGAAAAAAAAAAAAAAAAAAGCTGGGTGGTGGGGAGTGGAAGCTGAGAAAAACAACTGAGCACTGTCAACAGAGTCAACAAAATGGCCCAGCTGTTCATTCTCATCATAACAAGAAACAAAAAATAGAATTTTAGAGATGAGAATTAAATTTGCTGAGAATAATTTTTTTTAATTAAATGAATAAATGGAATTGACCAAAGCAGCATTCATGCAGAAACTGAAGCAGAATTTAGGTTCTAGACATAGTACATTCACTGTTTACTTGTTTAGGTTATAAAAGCTAATAATGATTTCTCTCTCTTCCTGGGGTATCACACCTTCTGCTTTATGTCTATGTGGGAAATTGGCTACTTCAAAAAAGTCACAATGCAGCACTTCTTGCACTGTCCTGAAGAGGAGGGGCAATGTCTAGGACACAATGGACTGAAGGAGTCATCTCATGAGCTTAAATAGGATTACTTAGAATTTTGGGAAGACAGGAAATGTGGAGTTGTCTAAATCATTCACTTTCTTTTAGCTGCGGTTTCCTTGCTGGGCAAAGGTAGGGCAGCATTTGTCAAATAGGCTAATGTTCAAAGAAAAAGATTTGGGGATCAAATGTATTGAAAGAGTATTGTCCTGAATCTTAAAGGCTGACAATCCCCTGTTGTGCACTAAATGCTCTAAGAAATCTCAAAAACTGGAAAGAGCTGTCCAACTATGTTTAATTCAATGTTTCCCTCATTATTTGGATACGAAAGCCTTTTATCATTAACACGTATTAGGATCCCACAGGGATGTTGTGTCTTACAATTCTCAATAGGAAACACTAGAGTAACTGTTTTCAAGAAAATTTGCACCTATAAAACCTACATTTTATTCTATAGTTTCCAACCTTTTTGTTGATAAGTCAATGCTAGCACCTAGTAGGAAAAGGCTCAATATTGTTGAAATGATCACTAAAACTCAGAAGATGGCTTCAGTTTCACATAGTGAGTGTGGTCAGCTAGGAACTAAAGGCAGGTAATTTTAGGGGAGAGCCCGAAATGGGCTCAGATGAGGTGTTCTTCCTGCCTCCAGAGTGTAATGGAAATGCAAGTCAAGCTCTTATTCACAGGCAGTATCAGGATAATGTAGTTTAAAAAATAGTATAAAGAGCAAATGCTCTGCATACAGCCCCACCATTTATGACTCAGCTTTATCATTAATTAACTGTGTGACTTTGGGCAAGTTACTTAACCTCGGGAAATCTCAATGTCTTTGTATGCAAAATACCAATACCATTAAGGTTCACCAACACAGTACCTGATACATGATAAGTGCTTGATAGAGTTTAAAAAACAAAATTCAATAAGAAATTAAGATAAACTTCAGAAAAATCAGGGAACTTTCCTTAAACAAAAATCCTTGAGTCAGACATTTTGATGACATTCCTATCAGTCTGAATTAAGGAGGAACGATATCTAAAATTAACGATAGCACTAGCACAACCACAAAAATGGTTTCCTTCTTTAGTTTCATCTGCCCTTGCCCAAATTTATTCTTCGTGATACTCTTTCCAAAATACAAATATAATCATGTCATTTGCCAACTTAAAAATCTTGCAATGTCTCCTTATTATTGAAAAGGTCAAAGTTAATGCATGTTGCACAAGCCCTTGCTTCCCCAGTGACTGACTATCCTCCCATTCACATTACAGCCCTAGCCCTCCATATTGTAGGTCACCTAACTACTTGGGATATCATAACTGTACCCTGCTGTGTGATAGTTGATGCCTTTAACACTTGCAATTTCCTTTGTTTGAGACACCCTCATCCTCATTTGCCTGTTTGTTTTCTAATTCCAGACTCGACTCATGTCACCTCCTCTATCAACCTTTCCCAAACGTCCTCCCACCCTAGTTCTCCAAGAGTCAACTCTGTCCTCTGGGTGTCCTCACTGAACCCGCATATCTCACTGCAGCATCATCCCTGGGTTGCGCTTGAAATGATCTCCTTCAATGTCTACTCCCCAGCTCCAGAGTGCTTCCTCCTAGTGATTTCACCCATCTCTGTGTCCCCAAAATCTGAGAGAAGGCCCTAGAGAAACATCTGTTAAATAAAGATGAGGAAATAGAGAAATGTTTCTAGAAACTGTTTTGCTCAGCAAATGCCTTTGTGTCTTAGAAAGATGTTTCCCTCCTTTGTCATCAAGCATATTACTGATCTCGTTTTCCCTAGAGTTGCCCGCCACACAGGAATTTTTCTTTTTCTTTTTCCTTTACTTGAGATATATTCTGTCTTTTTATTTTGTTTGGCTTTCTATGTCTGTTTATATGAATTAGAAAAAAAAAAAGCTATCCCTTCCAGTCTTAAAAAAGTGGCTTTATGCAGGAGTGGCTTCTATTCAAGCTATATGTGTCAGGTGGTTTTGGCAGGCCAGGAAGAGGGGAGTGAGTGCTTAAGGCCACACACCTGGCCTATTGAGACCGAGTTGCTCCAAGTGGGGAGGCCAGGTGTGTGAGTAATGCCCTGATGATCCTGTTTGCTCCCTTTGGGGCCAAAATGGGCTCAGATGATATGTCCCAGAATGCACTACAGGGATCTTGCAGGTCAGCCAGAGTGCCTGGATGGAGTGCCCACCCAGCCTAGGGAAGCAAAGGGGACATAAATAGTGGTGCTCATGGGCCCCTCTGACACTGGAGAATTCCGACAGCTCCCCAGACTTCTCCATACAGTTTTCCTGGTTTGTTGTAACAAAAGTGGTTCAGTATTGAAGAGACCTCTGTATAGGCTTTAGGTGCAGGGTAGTCTGGGGAAGCATGCTGGAACCCAGCAGGAGCTCATGGTGACTGGGGCACTTGGTGACATCCTGTTGATACTGCTTTCTCCTTAAGTTCTGAGTCAAAAGGCTCCCAGCAATGTGCCTGGAACCCAAATAGAGCTCTCACCCGCCCTGAGCGAATGGGAACTTAAACAACAATGCTCACCAGCTCCTCCAGCCTGGAGAGATCCTGAAGCTTTTAGATAAACTCTGTGGCCTCCCCGCCTTCTCTATTTGGTCGCTTTCTCTTATTTGTTGTTCAGAAGCTGTTCATTCAGCCCTCAGTTGTCTCACAGGAGTAACTGCTCTCTATAGACTTATGTATTGGAGTTTGCTCTCAGGAGAGCAAGAGTTCAGCTGCCACCATCTTGGAACTCCTACCTCCAACAAATGCCGTTATTGTAATAATACTGTTTGTAACAGAACCTGAGGCTTTGGGAGAGCCTAGGTTTAAAGGAAGGATCCATTTTTTCCAGCTCTGAAATTTGAGCATATTTATTATGCTCCCTGAGCCTGCTTCTACTTCTATAAATAATCATGCCCATTTCAGTCCTTAATGTAAATCTGAGCCTACAGTAACTGCTTAATTGTTAGTTGTGCTGTTCTTACTATTATTTGTAGTATTACAATTTTTTTTACTATTAAATATAAAATCTCAGTGTGAAAGTGTTTATAAGCTATAAAGAGCTAACGTTGAGCTGTTAGTTGTTAGTATTGTTTATCTTATTTAAACTCCATAGAAAACTCGTTTCTGAACCAGCCACTAGGTGTGGTGAATTGCTTGGGAAGGCGGGTGGTGGTGTAAGTAATATAAATGATGTGGACTACTTAGAAATTAAGAGAGTAAAAGAATTTCTGAAATATTTCATTAGCCCAAGTATCGAGTGTTGGGAGCCTGCACTAGTTCCGTGGCCTCAAAACTACTTCTTTTCACAGATGGCATCCCAGATTTACCCAAAGCATTGCAAACTCCATCCTCTCTAAGATGATGGGTAATTGAGTAAGGAATAAAACTGACTCTGCATCTATCTGGTGAATACATGTTTACTCATTCTCAGTAATTCAGTAATTTGTCAAGCAGCAGAAGCAGGTTAAAGAACCAAGTGCTAAAACTTCATTCACTCAGCACACAGCTGTGACCTTGGGAGAACAGCAAATAGGAGCCCATATGTAACAAGCTCTTTTTTGGTTTGTTTTTATATTTTAGTAATGACAGGGCTCTGGAAAGATTCTCTTAGGGGAGAATCTGACTAAATGGCTAGCAGAATGATTGATTAACAAAATGTTTTTGTTTCCATTGTCTCACAGATAAGAACAACTGTTCTGTCCTCTAAACTGCTAAATCTTACATCAATATGGTATCTTATAAATCATAATAAACATACAATACATAGAGATGGAAACTGAAAACATCTTTCAGAGAGCACAATTAAGGGATTGATTTTATTATTTACACTGGATGATAAGCACAATTATTTCCTCCTTTTAACTATAACCACAGAGAATATTTTAAATTAGAATCCTTAAACTGAAGAGCCCAAAAGATCAACTAGTAAAAAACTGAGATGAGCCTATGGCTGGATATCTAGACTATACTCCAAGTTCATGCTCCCTGAAGTTAGCCATGAGGCCTGGGCATCATTTAGATTTTGAGGTTCCTGATCCTTAGCTTTTTCCTCTCACCTTTAGATTTAGATAGCCAAGGTGGGTGGCTATCAGTTACAATTAAGGAACCCAGGTAAAAAACAGAACATCTGGTCAAATATGAATTTCAGATACAAAACTTTAGGACATATTTTTATGAAAACTTTGGGATATAAAAAAAAACTCATATTTTAATCTGCAATTCAAATTTAACTGGAACTTTGGTATTTTTATTTACTAAATTTGACAACACTGGTTACAATCAGCTTAAAAGAAAGCTTTATTTGTCTCCCTACATAGATTTGCCACTAAAGAGAAAATGAAAGGTGAGTTTCTCTACACCGTAAGGTCCTAGTTACTGGCCCCAATGATCATCTTCTCTACTAAGTCCTATTTCCATATCCAGAAAGTAGTTCCTTTGATGGTAATAATGCAGAGAGGAGGCAAGAATATTAAAATGTTAATAAAGCCACAGAAACTGCAATAAGCTGATCAGCCCTGCTCTCAGGCCAGAAGGACACCTTCAAAACAAAGAAAGACTTCTGCTAGGATTGCTAACAACCCATCCCCCACACCTGTGAAGGGGAAACAGGCACCAAGAGTCATTCCCTATGCCCAACACCATGGGGAATCTATGGATTAAAGGCTGAGAACTGCCAGCAGGCCTTTCACTCTACATATTCTTACCTTTTCTTGCTACATACTCTTCTCCTTCCTCACTATATGTCCATATCAAAGGATATGAGAACTAAAGAATGACATATAAACTAAATTCCCTGAACACTCAAGGTCCCTCTCAGTGCCTTTACTTTCTCTCTCTCTCTCTCACGGTCTCTCTCACTGTCCCTCTCACTCTGTGCCTCTGAGAGGAAATCACTGTCTGTCTAATAAACTTTCCTTTTGGCTCCAACTTTGGTGGTGTGTATGTGTTGAATTCTTTCTATATCCTCCACCAAAGAACCCTCTTCTTCTCTCGGTACAGGGCTTGATCTCCCCGTCACTTGGAGAAATTTGCCCTGTACTGAATCAGTAAGAAGGTACCAGTTCCTTCCTTCACCTGACTAAACTTTTCTCTGTCTTCCTCTTAAATCTTACTTAGGTAGCAGGGGGAAATGGGAAGGTGATTAAGTTTCAACCAATATGCCAACATGTCCAAATTGCAAAGCAAACATTTGTAATAGACACTGCTAATAAATTTCCGTATTCTTTTCTTATGATTAACTTATTCTGGCAGATAGTAGAAGATACTTCCCTCTATTAAAGAATATTTCTGAGTCAAGTTGGTGCAAAGGAAAGAATAAGAAGTTGAGATTTATACAAAATAGTTTCAAATCCAACCTCCAGGACATACAAGTTGTATGACCTGTTTCTCAGCCTTTTAATTTGTAAATGGGTCACCACTTCTCACCCTGTCCCTTCAAGGCTCCTTCCTCTTGGAACTCTTTGCAGCCCAGGATTACCTGCTCAGACAATTTCTTTCTTTTAGCTATAATCACCCTTACCCTAACATGGTCTGCCCTATAATCCTCATATTTGGGGGTAGGGATCGTTATAATTACAAATCTATAAATATTAAAATAGTGTGTTTTATATATGCCCAATATTTTTTGGAAAAGAATATGTAAAATTTTCTACAGTTGCTCTTTGAGTTCAGAAGTAATGGTTAATGTTCACTAAATGATATAAAGTTGTGATTTTTGCCCAAATTTTAAACTCTAAGTATGCATTAAGTTTATGATAAAATTATTTTTAACTTAGTATCAGAAAGATTAAAGAGTTACTAAAACCTCATAGCCAAGAGGAGGCAGAAATGGACCTTGAATTTTGCTCTTCTGACTCAAAATATTGGGCTTATTTCCATCTAGCATGCTTTCTGGCTTGTTCCACTTGCTCTGGTGATCTTACAGTAGATAATAATGAATATTTGAAAGTTAATGCCCCCTCTCTCCCCTAATAGATCATTACATCCTTGAGTACAGGAGCCTTGCCCGTTACTTGCCTAAGGTGGTGTCAGACACTTACCAAGTATTTAGTAAATTTGTGTTAAATGAATGATTTTCTACTAGTAATAATTTTCCATTGCACTTTTCTAACTTAGAAATAAACCCATTTAATCAAGAAACTATTTATTTCCTTTACTTGTCTATCAGCATGTTTCCATACAGAAATTTGGGCCTTTGTTATCAACACTGCCTTGGTTCTAACATTTTCTTCCACCATAGCTAAATGCCACTTACACATAACATAATACCCTCATGTGGACACTCAGAGAGGAGTGCTGCCTTAGAGATAATTTATTCTACACCCTGCCTAAAGCATGAATGCCTTTAGATGATCATCCAACTTCTGCCTAAAGAAGATTAGTGCCAAGGACGCGCTATTTGGCAAGGTTATTTGGAATACAGCAAATGATTAGACTGTATTCATTACATTAAGCTGAAACTAGCCTCCTTAACTTCCACACATTGTTCATAGGGAAGCCCTCTGGACTCATAAATTCTTATTTCTTCTGCTTTAAGGCTGCTTTTCAAATGTTTTTGGACATATCAGGACATCCAAAATGTTCCTCTTCCTTCTTTTAGCTAAGCACTGTAAAAAATTAAGCTCCCACCTCAACTCCCATCTTCATCTAACTTTTAATTTCATATCTTGTATTTGGTATCTTGTATTAACATATGTGAATATATTAGTTAGAGTAATACCAATTGCTGTAACAAACAGTTTTAAAATGATACAATGTCTAAAATACAGAGGTTTATTTCTCACACCTGTAACAGTTAAAGGCAGGTGTTCCTGGCTGGTAGATAGCTTGTCTTGACTTGATATAATGGACACCCAGGACCTTCCCATCATTTGGATCTCTGACCACCTAGGATTTTTATGTCACTATTTTCATTCAACAGATAAAAAGAAAAAGAGGGTATGAAGAAAATACAGTTGCTCCTTAAAAACATCACTTAAAATCATCACTTTTGCTTACAGTTTCAGGGGAAAGGAAATCACACAGTATCTTCTGAAGGCTAGGAGGGGCTGGAGGTGGCACTGAGAGATATGGTCTCCTCCTGGGTTGTCACTTCCCTATTACAGCCCAATATTACTGAAAGAAATTTTTGTGTGCATGTAGATAGTAACCATGTCTGCTATAGTGTAAGGGTAAATCAATTTGGCCACAGAGTAGCAAAGCACTATGATCCTCGGGTGACAAGAACTGCTCCATTACTGGCCTTCTCTCTTTGTCCCAGGTGTGCCACCATCTCTTTTACCGCTACTCTCTTTTAGAATTTTCTACTCTGCTCCATTGAAAGACTCATCCATTATTTTATGTGCCTCTAAGAAAGGAAAAATTCTGCTATTTTGACATAGTGTTTTCATGGCACAGTGACCATATGACATATCTCAATTTCTGAGATTTAAAATTTGAAAAACAAATCTCCTAGGATCACAATATATGGTATTTGCTATCGCACACATACACACAAAGACATAAACAAACATCTTACTTTGTTGTTTTTTGTTTGTTTTTACTAATTTATAACATCTATGTATTGTTACTTTTATTTAATATTGCTATAGCTCATAGGGAATTCTTTTAGTAATTTAGGAATCTCCCAATGACAGAACATTTTTCAATCCATTCTGCCAACCATATAAGAAATATAATATGAGACTGGGATTTAGAATGTTTAAGTTTCATCACCTTGTCACTAGAGAGTTAGCCATATTATGATAAGCAACGATAATGGGTATATCCAATGAAAGTTGCCTGTTTGATATAAAACTGTATGAGTAATATTTCATCTTGTATTAAGTTCATTAAAGTCAAACCATGCAAACAGTCATGTCATAAACATTTAACTCTGATAAAGTATAGTGAATTTCATGAACTAGGACAATACTTCTGCAGAAAAAGAATTGTAAAGTTTCTTTCTGCTAAATTTTGTAGACTATGAAAAGGCCTCTTCTTGCCCTAGTAGTCTCTTATAGGCCATAAATGTCTCACTATGAATCATTCCAAGAAACTGAGGCATAGAAAAATCCAGTAAAGTGCAGATATGTTATCTGTGAGGAATAAGTTTCTGTAAAACAAATTTTGTTACCAGCCAAGACAATAAATATTTCTTGAGAAAAGATCTGTGTAAAAAGGCACTTGTTTAGGTGTGTTTTCAATAATGGTAAGAAGGAGTTTCAGAACTAAGATTGCCATAAGGGTAAAGTGGGGCCAAAGTAGGCCTCTGGTCAGTACATGGTAGCTTCCGTGTACCCCGATGGGCAGTGGGGTTCACTCTAGTATGAAACACACTATTATCACAGGGCCAAAAACCTGAACAGCAAGGTTTAAAGATTTTCTTTTAATTGCGTTAAACAATTTGTAGATATCAAAGTATCCTGGGATTCATTAGCAAAAGCTTATGGCCCAAAGTAGGTCATATGTTCAAGCAAAGGTGGAAAGCTGAAGGACAACACCAACAATGTAGAAACCATGTCTGTGACAACAAAGCAACATGGAGAGGAGACAATACATATCTCAAAGAAACTAACCACGCCAAGTATACACTGATGGAAACTAAAACAACAAAATAAAGAAGTGTTTTCTTAAAATTAGCCACAATTCTTAACTTCATCAATATGGAATAAACCTTAAAAGTGGGAAATCCACTTCTCTTTTTTAAAGAAGGAAAGATGAACATGGTTAAACTCTCAGATTTCCCTCTTGCAGAGTCATCATTTATTTGTTCAGCCACTTATATATTTGCAAGACCTATTCTTAGGCATAGAGACCAAAAGCTTCCAAATGGACCCTGCAAATGGCTGTACAGCCATGACAAGGGACCAGAACTCCTTGTTTCTGTGGACCGCGAAAAGAATTTCATTTGATGTGACCCCTGAGAAAGAATTGACTTGCTGAGATGCACTCCCCACAGTTAGCCAAGGGTTAATTTTATAAATAATGGGATTCTAGCAGCTATCTACTAGTGTCAGGGGCTTCTCAGGAATCCCATCACTGAGAAGGCTCTCTGACTGAACTCTTGGCTTCCCCCGTGTCCCCTGCTCCTTTAAGCCTGAGGAGTCAACAGTTATAAAAGAATTTCCGGTTTTGTCCTTGGACGGATGGACTGAGAGCCACCATACAATCAGTGCTGCTCTATAACAACCAAGCAGAACTGTGGAATTCAGACTAACCAGAACCATAGGAGTTCAGTTATCTTATTTACATAAAGCGGACCTAATTGTGAATCTGGGCAGCAACTTTCTGTATAAAAAATGGCCTCCACTTTGTCTGAGAGGAGCACACATAAGGTTTTTGCTAAAGGCTGCATTTCCAGGTTGGCCAACTATTCACCTGAATGAAGTCTCTCCTTTTTTGCTCCAATGCCTCTTGAATTTGTTTACTTTTCTAACAGGAAAACAACTCAGGAGGCCCCTGCCACTGGGACCTTTTGGAAAGTTTCACTTCAAGGGCCCTAAGGGTGTATTGTCTAAAGAGCAGATGAGAGCTCAAGAAATTTGTAGAACTTGAGCCCTGGCTTTTGAAGTTACTTTTTCCTGTGGACTGATTTTTCAGAGTTTGATTTTATTTTTAAGAGAGGAAATATGGAGCCAGGCTCCACTCACACTTTAACTCATTTACCAGAAGAAAGTCAAATCAGAAAGTGATAGAGTTGCCCCAAAGGCCCTTGGGTAGGCATGGGGGTGAGGGATGTAGGGGAAGCGGGAGAGGGAGAAGGAAAGAGGAGACTGAAACTCCAGCCTGAAAGAGCCTGTAAACCTTTAATCCCTTTAAGCACTGCAAAGTGATTAAACTTACCTACTCACACCTTCCTTAAAACAAACATAGATATGCAAAAGACAAAATTTAGAAACTCACAAAACTGTACTTTGGACATCGTGAAATATTCACTTGGGATTCAGAGGGCTGATCGCACTTAGCAAATTAAACATATATGGGTTCTGGCAGCAGAATTGGAGGAGAGGTGTCTGTGCAGTTATAAAGCAGAACCATGTCCATGTTTTTCCGGTGGGAGTGGACTAAGAACAATCCAAAGTGGTGGGTGGTTTCTGGAAGGACAGCTTTGCAAAAGAAGGATAAAAGGGCATTCCTTAGAGTAGTTGAGGATTTTCTTAGATTGAATTCTGCTAATATATATCCTCAAGGCAGAAATAACAGATGTGTGGGGAGGCTCTAAAGACATTTCTTACAAAAGTTGCCTTGGTTTCAGAGAGGGGTTTTCCCCCATTTTGATGTCATAATGGGTTGGTGTAAGAATGTTAACATAAGCAACATGTGATTTTTATGGGACTGATTTATACAGCACCAGGAGAGGTAAATTTACTTCATTTACTTCAGTCTTCGTGATGGTTTTAGTTTATCCTCTAAAAATTTCAACGTGTATTTCCAAAAAGTTTGAAAATGCCTCTCGATATAGTCTAATCACACTTTGTTTATTTTTTATAATTTTTTCTTTATTTTTCAAGTGATAGCATAGTTAATGTAATTGTTTCAGTAGATAATTAGGTGCAGAGTACAATAAGTATTTGGAAACTTAGTACACAAGCGACACAAGAATAAGATGAAAGAAAACCAAAGAATTGCCTGGCCATTAGAAAGATGCAGTAAAATTAGGATTATTAAATAGTCTTCTGCAAGAATAACAATATGAAGTCTTGCATTTCTATAGCATCATTATCATTATTATTGAGATTTATATTATTGGGCCTCATCCTGTGAAGAGCCAAAGAAAATAAACTACTATCTAGGAGTAATTCGTTCCCTCACATGATGTGAATTAACTTTTTTTTAAAGAACAGGGTCCCACTCTGAGCACTAAGAGAATCTCTCTAGGGAGTTCATCCTAACATGAGTGCAGCAGCTCAGTCAGTAGCCAGGAAAACAGGAAATTGTGAGGCCAACCCTTAACCAAAGGGAGTCCCAGCCTCCTGCAGTTCACAGAAGCTCCTTTTCACATCACATTCCCAAGGTACTGCAATCTCTCCAGGCCTCCCCATGGTCTAGATTACTCCAATATTTACTGCAGAGAACTTGGAAGGTTCCATTTTTCAGGAGTGGCATAGCACAAAAAGCTGGAATTTGATATCCTATGTGATCTAATACATTATCTGAGCAACAGTAGGGAAGGGGAAGGCAAGTTTCTTCCCTTTTTCAGCCAGCCTTTCACTTCTCTTCTCCTAGGAAGGTCTCAGGACCCTCTCTGCCCAATATAAGCCTCATGCTTGCTTACCAAGTCAACATGGTTACATCACAACCCTATCTCTGGCACAAACACCAACACATGATTGATAGTCTAAAGGTCAAGAGCAGAGAATTTATCATGAAACCAACTCCATCACTTATTAGCTGCATCACCTTGGGCAGATGGTGTAACATTATCTATGCCTTTATTTTCTCTTCTGTAAGTGGGGCGATATTGAATTTAAATGAAATAGCACCAAACAGAGGATATTACCCAATGTAATACACAAATAAATGGTAGCTTTAATATTATTTAATGTTTTAGTAAAGAATGACATGTAGTCCTTTAGCTCTGGTAAATTACCTCATTGGACAAAATCTTTTTAGTGCATAAGATATGTACTTTAAATTGGAAATGGTGAAAGGGCTCATTGCTTTATCAAAGATCTACTGTTTGCATTAACTAAAACTAACTTGGTCTAGCTTCAGAAAAAGAGAAAAGAGATGGGGTAGGTGGTGGAATTTATAGGTGGCACTATCTCTTAGACTCAAAGTCACTAGATCTCTAAAGCTCTGTCTAATAGGAGCATAATTTTAAATTTAAAATGTTCTAGTAAATAAAACAGGTGAAATTAATTTTAACCCAATATATCTAAAATATTATTTTAACATTGAATAAGTATAAAATATTAATGAGATAGTTTACATTATTTTTGTACAAAGTTTTTGAAATCTGGTATATACGTTACACATACAGTACATTTCGGTTTATACTAGCCACATTTAAGGACTCAATAACTACAGGTTGTGAGCCGCTGCCATATTGCAAAGCAGCTTCAGCAACTCCTGACACTGAGACTAGAGGTCTATTGGTAACCAAGCAGTAGTCTCTCTGTTTGACTCTCTTCCACCTTCTGCTTGTATTTTTCTCCCTTTGGGATAACTTTTTTTTTTTTTTTATCTCTCTGTGCATGCATAAAATAGCTGAGCCATGGACTAAGGGTATTAACTATGTTTAAAATCTAGCCACACTCAGATGCTAACTAAAATACAAAACCTTAATCTGTAAGGAAGAAGATTTTTTGTCACATGTCCATACAAGTAGAAACTATAGGGAAAGAAAAGCGGAAAGAAATATTACCACCACATTTGGAATATATAGCTTAAACCTGCAATAACACACTAATTGAACATTCTCTGGGATTCCTTCCATAGCTAAAATTTTTTGCAGACAATGGCACCTCTCCTTCAACAATAATGGTAAAACTAAATTGGTACTTAATTTTTTTTTATTGAAGACATTGGGTAGCATCTATGAAATTAATATCTTATATCAGGGAGCAATAATTTTTGTTTGTTTGCTTAAGGGCAGATAGTAAATGATTTAGGCTTTATGTACCAAGAAACAAAAATGAGGATATTATATAGTTAATTATGTAAGCATTCAAAAAAGCTAAAACTATTCTTAGCCATGGTCTGTGCAATAATAAGTGACAGGCCAGATTTGCTCTATATTAGGTATAGTGTGTAGACCCTTTCCTACATAATTCTGTTCCTATCATATAGCATTTTAAATGATAATCTCCAGGTTTTAGTCTGTTTTTTTAATTTCCCATGAAAACCTATAACAGCACCACCAAATATTAGCAGCATGTTGAAGTTCAGCTTTACTATTCAAAAATTAGTAAGAAAGAGACAATGCCCTGAAGAAGCCAAGTGATCTCCATCACTAAGTGAGCCATGATCCCTCCTGCTGCTTTCAGGTTCCATGCAGTCTGGGCCTCTGAAGAGGCATTTGTCTGCTTCACACACCCAGAAGGTACAGCCATGGAGGAAACTCCCATCCTAAGAGGGCACACCTGGTAACATAAATTCTGGCTCTCCCTCAGGTTCTCTACTGCTGTAACTTTCTCACTGGCAATTATTCTCGCTAGTAATGAATCGAGCTACTTTCCAGAACCATTGGCATGCAAGAGTATATTCCATATTTAGCCCTCCATCTTGGGTTCATAACTTAACTACTATAAGTCTGTTCCATTATATAAAAATTAGAGTTGTGATGCCTACTTCACAGAGTAGCTATAAGAACAAAATAACTAATGCAAAGAAAGAACTTAGACCATATTTGACATAAATTAAACCACTGAATATATGGTGGTAGTGATGATGTAAAGATAATGATGATGATGATAATGATGACAATATGATTATGGTGATGATGATAATAATGATTATAGTTCAGAGAATCAAACCAAAGAGTTTCTCTTAGTAACACATGAATTCACCTTCAGGGAATCTAAGTTTCAAGTTCCTTTGCCATCAGTAGTCATGCTAATATTTGATCCTTACTGATATGATTCAGATCTGAAATTCCTACATTAGGTTCCATGCCACACATCTCTTATCACTCACATTTCAAACATTTTAGTGAAGAGCAAAATTTTCCTGTAATATGTTCCATAAAAAATTAGTTCTCTAAGCCATATGTTTTACACACACACACACACACACACACACACACACACACACACACACACCACACCTACACAGATTTTATGGACAAACAACTTTGGGAAATATTGGGCTAAATAAAGTTAAACGTGTTTTCTAACACAGAATTTTAAACTGCTTTTCCTGCAACAATGTACATGATGATCTGTTTTGAGGGAAGTAAAAATAAATATTATTTCCCCTATTTATTTGAAAGAGATAGCTTTGTTTTTCCTCAGCTGATTGTAGTGCCAACTTTTCATGAAATATCTTTTCAAAATGGTAATAATGACAAGCATTTAGATTAATTAATATATGCCATGCTCTCTACTGAGAATTATTATTTCATTTGACTATCAAAATAATTCTGTGAGGTACTATTAATACTATGTGCTAATCCTATGTACTGTTCTTGTAACAATTCACGAACAAAGAAACCTCTGAGGTAATTTATGTTCCCCAAACTCAGACAATAGAACCTAGATTTGAATCAAGTAACCTGATTCCAGAGCCTCTGCTCTTGATCCACATTAAGTATCAAAACATTTACAAACTGGTACATCATGTTCTGTCATCCGGAGAAGAAGCTGGTTGAAGGCAAATCAGAGGATGAAAGTGGATATTTCCCACTCATAACAATAACTTCCAAACCTCCCTCCTCTTTCATTTAAATGACAAGATTCTTCAAAGTTCATTTTTTATTTTTCCACTATGAGGCTCATCCACATTTGTCCCACTAGATTGAACAATATTGATTCAGATTATCAAAGTAAATGGTTTCTACTGTTATTGCTGGCCAGCTTCTGGACTGCTTTGACCTAAGATCATATACTTCAAGACATACAGTCCTACCTTCAGCTACTATCTGTACCACTGAAAGACCTTGGGCAAATTATGGAATACCTCAGAGGCTTAATTTCTCCAACTATAAATTAAGATTAATAAACTTGAGATAGGAATGAATATATGCACATAAATACTCATGACATTTAATAAGTTAATATTTATATATAGCTTTATAGAGTATCTGGCCTATAAATAAGCTTTATGGAAGCATTAGTTAAAAATAAACAAATAAGTACATAAAGTTTATAAAAGCACACAGTAACCATTTACTGTTGAATATTATTATTATTATTATATTAGGAATTCATAAAATTATACCAATTACAGATAATCAGGAAATAAATAATTGCCTTTAATAATGGAGAGTATCTGTCCTCTCAGTCTTTTGTAATTCAGTTCCTTATGTACCAAGAAAATAATTTTTCCCTGAAAATATCAATCATTATTAGAGCAGTTGAGATCCAGAAAATTAAAAAAGAAAAAAAAAATGAATCCTGAAATAACTGCTCAACTCCCGTGTACTTAAAGTTTAGTATTTTGTGGAACAGGAGAATGTTTTCTTCATTTAAGCACAAGACTAAGTGTCTTTGTCACCTGAATTCTCATAGCTCAGCAGATTAGAAACAGCAAATTAGAAGACAGACAACTATGGAAGCAAGCACAGCAATACTAGAAGTGATAGTTGACAGCTAGACAATAAAAAAGAGAAAAATAAAACCTACCCAATTAAAACTTAATGCAATTACTAATAGCCATAATGTTCATTTTGAATCATTGAAAAAATGTCACATTATAATCTATACTTTTAAGAAGGA
Organism: Macroglossus sobrinus; assembly: GCA_004027375.1. Classification (NCBI taxonomy): domain Eukaryota; kingdom Metazoa; phylum Chordata; class Mammalia; order Chiroptera; family Pteropodidae; genus Macroglossus; species Macroglossus sobrinus. Next base: position 1,222,955 of record PVKZ01000174.1, read on the forward strand.
AGTAAGTTACATAGTATAGAAACAGTTCTTCTGAAAACAGCTGAAAAAAATTTAGTTAAATGATACAACTTTAGTTATTCAGAAACTTCACCTTTATTACTCTAAATTGCCATATAATGAAGTGTCTTTCTATTTGAGTCAAGTGAGTAAATCTTATAACTTCAAGGACATAAGCTTATGGTATAAATTATAAGTTATTTGCTTATTAAATAAAATAATTATTGAGTGTTTTACCTGTGTTAAATTCTATTTGGTCATTATCTGGAAAATAATAAGATTTCTCTAAGTATAAACCAAATATCTGGAGAAGGTACACTTATAGAAATAAGCTTCTAAAAATGATAAGGAGAACATACTCCTTGTAATACAGTATGGAGTTTCATTCATTGAAAATTGAAATTTTACCTTTTTAGCAGGTTTCTACAGGCTCAAATTACAATAGATTAAGTTGTTTTATTAACATCTAATTGTTATGGAATAATTCAAAAGAACTTTAGAGCTGTTAAAATAATGGTTAAAGAAAATAATTTAGGTAATAGACTTTATTTAACACTTCACGAAGTAGTCTCCATTCAGAGAACCACAAAATGGGGCTGAAGGCAGGAAGCTTTTATAGAATAAAAAATAAAGGAAGAGAAAAATATAGAGTATCTGATTAACTAAGACCATTTAGTTAACCTCATTAACTAAGGCCCAGAGTTGGCTTAGGGTTTGGGGTTTGGCTGACTGGATATACTGTTTCTTGTCAAGCAGAACATTTATAGGGGCATGAGAGTTATCTAAGTTTCAGTTTGCTAACATGACACTCTGGGCAAGAGCATCTCCATCTTGGGCCTAGAAGGTTCACAGAACACATTTTAGCCATTATTTCCTTTGATTTTCAGGTAATAATTATTACAACAATAAAATTAATAACAACAAAAGAAATGGCTACATTTGGAACACTATCCTAAAATTTTGTATGAATTATTTCACTCATTACTTCAAAAAATCCTAAACATGAATATTGTTTTACTTAAAAAGAAACTGAGGTTTAGAGAAGTTAGGTAACCTAGCACACAGGTAATTATTTGCAAAGAATGTGATTCCAACATAAGCACCGTGCTCTGAATCACAATGCACTACTGCTTCCAAAAACTCTAAGTGCTGAACTTTTTTTTACTATAATCATTTATATGAAAATTAATCACAGAGAAGGAACTTCCAAGGTTATTACTCAACAAGTAAGTCCATAGTCAAACGTGGTTTTTTTGACTATTGGTTCAATTCTACCCTGTCCTTTTTACCTTCCTAATTCAAGGAAGCCCATTATGGTTAAAAATTCTTAACCAAATGAATCCCCGCTGTACACCTGTAAAATGCCAAGGGTTTATGGGTGAGAACTTACTAAAAAAAAAAAAAAAGTGGGGAAGTGGCTAGGTCCATGGCAATTAGTGCATCAGGGGTTCTCTAGCTAAAAAGCCTGACTCATACTTTGAAACTGTATTCTTCTCACTCTAGAAGCACACACCTTTCTATACCTGATTCCAAATCCTCTTTCATGAATAGTTAACATCAAAGTGTCATTTACATATGAAGGGGAGGGAGTAGTGCTTATTATTTTTGGCCTGTTCCTTTTGCTGCAAATATGTAAGAAGGAATGTCACTCTCAGAGGAAATTTATAGTCTGAGGCCCTGGTTTGAAAGTAATAAAAAATTTTAACATAATATCAAACATTTTCTCCTCTTTCCATTTGTGGAAACAAACAGATTCTCTGAACTCACTGAATGACTTCCCAGGTGAATGAGTAGATGGTGCCATTGGTGGTCATTATGGCTGCTCAGACTTTGGAATGATTCGGAGCCCATACGCTATTTCCCCAAAGATCCTTATTAGACAGTAAAAATAATAGACTCACAAAAATCAAGGTGAATGGGAAGTGTGTTTTTATTTCCGAAGAGATATATGTCCTCTCCATTCTATGTATTTATAACACAAAAACTAGGTTGTTTATTGAAAAGTCGACTGTGATATTCTTCAATGTTTAATTAGGACATTCATTGCCATTTGCCTTTGACTGAGAGAACTCTCATATTTCTGGAGGCAACTAAATCCCAAGGTTATATTAAACAATGCTTCTGAACTAGCTAAAGACAGCATGAACTCTGGCTATGTCAGATTTGTTCAAAGAGTTCTTCCTGCAGCTCAACAGCAGGAGTGTGCGCTGTGGCATTAGCAGCAGCAACGGTATGTGCACACAGCTATGTGTGGATGCACAGTAAAGAAATAGAAAGGGAAGCCTTTTCCTGCTAAAGCCAGAAAGAAAATAAAAGAGGATTCCAAATGTAGGATGCTCTTTTATTTTCCTATATTCAGCTCTTTACAGGGACAAATAGGGAGAGGAAGACACAAAATTTAATTTCCCAAATATAATAATTGTCCTGCAAATTAACCTGTTTTTTTAAAAAACTTTTTAAAAATTAAGTTTATTGGGATAACATTGGTTAATACAATTATATAATTTTCAGGTGTACATTATAATTTGACATGCATATTCTATTGTGTAATCTGTTTTGAAAAGAAGTCTTGGATTATTCACTGAAAAAGAACTCTTTTTTATGTAAATTAAATCCAATATTTGTAGTAACATTTTTATTATTAGAACTACTCACTGTGAATTAATAAATTGCCTTGTCAACTTTTGTTAATTAATTATTATAGTGTTTGTTTTGATTTTAATAAAGATGATTTTTTACATGAAAGTTATTCTTTAAGTTGTGATTTTTTTCCTCTTAATATGTTTTGAAGCTGGCAATACTTTTATTTTTGAGTTTCCCAAAGCACTTTACAGAGATCTTGTGTTTGGTTTACTCAGATTTGTAAACTTTGAGGTATACTTGGTCATTGTTACATTAAATGTATAATTCTCAAACTATTTGGGGGAGTTCTGTAAGTTCATTTAATAATGTTTCCAAAAAGTGTTATTTTTGGTATAGAGAGAAGTTTTAAGCAAAATGAACTTACTACACAACATCTCATCCTTAGATTTTAACTCATTTGTAGTTAGGATAAGTTTATTTAGTTATTTTTGTGTGACATCTAGCCAAATACAAGGACAGTGATATGTTTTTTATGCATTTTTCAATAATTAGGATTGTTTGGTGGCCTGTCTCTTCCTAAAAGTGACAAATTTATATGTAAATATATATACAAATATTATATATTTTTTATTAACCAAAAGATAGATAACCTTAAATTTAAGAAAATATTTTGCAACTAAAATATGTTATCAAGAAAACTTATCATCCCATAGTCGACACTGCTTAACAATAGATTTATAAAACACTTTAGGATGGATTTATAAAAGCACTGAATGTAAGCCACACAAAGGCAGAGAACGTTGCATTTTTTACTTACCAATGTGTCACAATTCCCTATAACAATCCCTGGCATGAAGTTTGCACTCAATTAAATATGTTGAATTCAATTGCAGTTTTTATCATTCTTTTTCAGTCTGGATACAAATGCACATGTTTTTGTGCACACATGTGCACACACACATGCATGCACACACACACTCATAAAGAGTTAGAGCTTTTTCAACATTAATGACTCTTTGATGACTTAATGTGGCTCTAAACCCTGCCCTTTCTGACACATACTATTTTTTAGCTTTTACTTTATCTACTACTTTTATATCCATCTATTGACAATTTTGTTGTTTAAATTAGCCAGAATTGGTATCTGTAGCTTACAGCAAAAAATCCTAATAGAAATGTTAGTTTTATCTCAAATTATCAGTTTCATACTCCTTCCAATAAATTAAATAATCCAGGACATTGTTGAAAGGAGGTGTGTGTGTGTGTGTGTGTGTGTGTGTGTGTGTGTGTGTACATGTGTGTTACGGAAAGTAGTTGCTTTTTGTTTTGTTGTTTCACTTTGTAAAGCCACCCAAATGGGATTATATTGCTTACACCACCTGGATGTAAAGTAAGCAGACTTACTGAATAATATCTAGTTATTGGTTAGACTTAGAGATATGCCATATGGCTGCTCATTAATTGTTCATAATGATGCTTTAACTACAAATAATTGAAGTAATTGGGCCTTAGAGCTCTATTAATGCACCTTCCAATCACTCTAGCCCCTCTCTCTTATTTCTCTCCACACATACACCCACTCCCTCACCCAATCCCTTCTTCCTGGCCAAAATTTTGGCCAGACAAGGAAGGAAGCAAGCAGTGGACCAAACAACTTCCATTTTCCTGTTTAAGATAATTAGCCATTCTCATTCCTGAGAAGTCAGTCCCACAGAAGGTCTCTGAAACCAGAATACTCAAAAGGCCAGTATTTCTTTTATGAGCAGAAAGCACATGAAGAAAGCCACATGGTCTAAATTCTATGCTTTTGGCACTGTGTTCTGCCCAGAAATCATCAAAGGCATTTTATACCAGGAAAGTAACTGCAGAACCTTCTGTGTGCACAGAGGCTGTGTTTTCCTCGAGTAACTAGATATCAGTATCAGGACGTTTCAACATTGGGTCATGACCCATGAGTGGGACTTAAAATCAGTTTAGTGGACTGGAGCCAGCATTTTGTTAAATGTTACTTAAGTTTTTGGAATTAGATTCAGTTACTCTGAGAAAAAAAAATCCTCATTTCATTTAAACTTCAAAAAGTAGGCAAACCTAAAAGCTGTTAAATGGGTGTTCTAAGCAAACAACACACAGAAAATGTGCCATGAAATCAATTTTGTAACCAATGATGGGGCTCACTGATGTGTATTACTAATACTGTGTGCTCTCCAGTAGCACTTTATTCTTAGAATGATTCTGGCTGATCAGGTGATAGACTCAGTTGACCTTCTACGCTACAGAAAGAGAGAACGTGCTGTGAGCATGTAAATCTAACATTAAACCGATCATCTTTGTATATCATTATTTACATTTTTGTGCCCCAGGGTAAATATTGAATTGCCCTCTCTAGGTATGGATCTGGTGCCAAGTATTAGGATTACCTTTATTTTACAACTGAGGTAACTGAGAGGTTCAAGTGGTTGGATAACCAGCCAAGGTCACATGACTAATAAACAGAGAGTCTTCTTATCACCACAATGCTACACTGCTTCTTCAAGAACCTGTGAAGTGATGAAGTCTCTATCCCTGAAGCAGAGCATGCTGTACAGAACTGCTCCATTAGTGCTTCCTGAGCAAATGGTTTCTGCTCAAGAGCAAAGTAGATGGAGTATGAGTCTCAGACATTTCTTTGCTCCGATTCTCTTCTTACTGAGCTGGTATCTTTTCAACTTCATACATACATGTGTGTGCATGTGTGAACACACACACATACACACAAACACACACACAAAGCCTTGTGTGGGATAACAAAAATTTAGAAAGTTTACTGAAACTCTATCACATTTCCTTATTCATTTGTATAGTCTTCATGAGTTCTAACTCTCTTGAATTATATTTTGTCTTTTAACTCTTCTGATTCAAAACTATTTCATTCCTACTTTTAGTCACACTGTTTTCAGTTATTAAATCTTCTATTTTGAAGTTGCCTGCTTAAGACTGTCTACTGCAGTTTAAAAAAAATTCCACAACTTAATTACACCTAATAGACTGAGAAAAAAATTAAATCTAAACTATTGAAAACAGTTTTTTAAAATATATATATATATCATAAAATTACTCTCTGAGAATGCCCTGGAGAGCAAATTAGATAGATGGCTGGAATTCAATTAAAAACAACTTTGAAATACATTGAGAGAGGGTTATTACATGCTTCTGCTGCTTACAGCCAGCATATTTCCTCTTTATTGTAAATCCTAAGTTCAAACTACAAATACTTCCTATTGACCTAAACTTAGTTGCACTTCAGGGTCCTTCCATCTTGACTGCCAGCCACCTGTAACATCTGTTACAGGGATTTGGAGAAGTTTTATGATAACTCAGATTATTTTTCCACCCAAGCCATGTTTTATATTGAACAAATATATTTTATTTGATTGTGTTATTAAGATCCTACGGTAGTAAGAAAACAAAAAAACACGAGCAGAAGTGTGGCATGGCACAAAGATAATTAGTTGGGTCAGAAAAGCAAAAAAAAAAAAAAATCAGGTTCAGAGTTTTGTTTCTTGTTACATCCATTCAACTTCTTAACTGGCCCCAGATTTCCCCACCCCTGTGATTCTGGTTCTCTATTCTCTTTTTTCTTCACCACAGTCTTCTATATACTTCCTTTCCTTTCTTCCTCAATTTTAACATTGAGGTTGAAATCAAACTTTGGAGCTGAATAGTCTAATTAGGTCTAGAAGTATAAGAATGAGCAGAGAATAGCTCAGTGGAATCCCCATTTTAAGGTAAACATTCATTGCCATTTAAATTCTCTCAGCTATGAGACTGGGCAGACTGCCAACCAAATGTGCTATGGTTCAGAAGGTAGGACTATCTGTATGTAAGGCAATATAAAATTGTAGATAAGAGCTCCATCTTTGGAATCACATGGACTGGGTTCAAATTGAATTTCCATTAATTACTAACAATGTGACTTCAGAAAGTTTACTTAAGTTCCCTAAACCTCATTTACAAACTAAGGAGGACAATAGTATTTACTTCATGGAGTTGTTTGAAAATCAAATGAGGTCATAGATATAATATGTTTACTGAATGGCACATTGTGAGAACTCGTATGTTGTTGGATCATTAGATTACTACCCAAATTGAGAGGTAGGAAGAAGGTAAGGTTAGGTAGAACTGGCAACAACAGGAAGTTCGCTGCTGGAAATTATGAAAAACTCAGAAAAAGGTGATGCTCAGAAAATATACTTATATGTGGGCTGTGGATCAGGTGGTGTAGGTGGTATGAGAGAGCATTTGCATGAGAGGGGCTTGGAGAAAAAAAGCCCTGGACTCTTGTTTCAGGTCCACACTAGCTGGTATATGATATGGCCTTTGGCGGATCATAGGCTCTCTGTCTCTTGCTCAACTCAGTAAATATAAAATGAAAAGACTGGCTTAACGTACCTCTATCGCCTCATCCAGCTGTCAGATATTGTGGCACACACTGGAAAGTTAAATTTAGTGAAGAGTTGAAGAATCCAGAGTCAGAGGAAGAAGGACCAGCACAAGGTGGAGAGAATAGAAAGAGACAAAGTACGATGCAAGATAGGAAAATATGGAAGACAGAAAGACCCAGAAGAAAAATAATGAAAACAGTGCATTTTCCCCCAACTTCTTATATAAGAAGTATATAAGAAGCTTCCTTCAGACTACTAATTGCTCTAATAAAAAATAATACAGTTCTGTACGTGTTATATGATATCACCCAGTGGTCATAGGTTAAGTCACACACACACACACACACATACACACACACACACACACACACACACACACAGGCACATACACATGTTTCTGGAAAATATACTATTACTACCCGCAATTGACTATCCTCATCTAATAGTATGAGACTTAATTAATTAAATTGAATTGTTACAACTTCTAGTAAATTAAATTTTCTATATAAATATAAATAGGATTTAATACTTCTACATAGGAGGTTCTAGAACAGCATTTAAAACTATCATCTCACAAAATAACCCTGAATAGTTTTTTCTATCCATAGCATTCTATAGAAAACTGTCTTCCTAGAGCAGTTTAATGGCAATATTAAAACATCAATGTGTTCAACTATTTGTCTTTTTCCTCTTCTACTTGTTTCTCTCACACAAGAAATAATGGCTTTAGGAACACCTTAACATTTTCTTTTCTTTGTTTGTATTGTATTTTCTTATAATTTTATATATGTATATATAAACACTTTATATGCAAATATGTGAGAGTATGTTATTTTTACATACCACTCAACATTCACGCACTCTTCATCTGGTATCAGCTATTTGCAGATAAATCCTTCCCGAATTTATAGATATTATGGAACCCAAACTAAATCAAAGTGGAACGCATAAACAAGGCTTAAGAAAAGCAGCACAGCAAATGATCTCTGACTGTCTCATTAACAGATACATAATCCAAACAAATCAATGAGATATATGCTTGGACATTTGAACTTGAATGAAAGACTAGAACTACCTGTAGTCATCTTGGCTCCAAGAAAGAAAGCCTGCCTATGACATGAGTTAACTCAGAGAAGTATGCTAGAGAGACGGAGCAAGGCATTAACTGAATTCTGTTTCCACCATAGGATTCCTTACATAAAGCCTAAATGAGGCCAGTCTTACCCCTGGACTTTGCAACATACTTGCTTTCGCTTTTTGTTTATCTATATCTATCTATCTATCTATCTATCTATCTATCTATCTATCTATCTATCTATCTATCTATCAAATAATATTAAATAGATTTAATTTATATATAATTTTTAAAGATGTATATATATCCAGAGTATAAATTTAAAAAAAATAGATATTAATCTTTACTATTATTTTCTAATAGGAAGATATACTGAAATCTGACATTAAATCTGTGCACACACATGTACACATGAACACACATACACACAAAGTGAGAGCTGACTTTGAAGTTGGTAAAGCCCTGTGATATTTTTTATTTCAAGTGTCAGTGACATTTTATTCTTTTTTACTACAACCTTGAAGTTCTTCATTCTTTTCAAACTAGTTTTTTATAGATATTCCTATTTCTTAGCTTACCGATAAAAATTATAGCATTTTGAGGTATTCAAAGCATGGTACTTCCAGAACATAAAGACCTTAGGTTTCAGGAACCTACATTTTCAGTTCACCTTTTTAATCAACAAGAGGCCTATTTTGCCAGTTATGGAAGTTATTTTGTTGAAAGAAACTGCTCAGACTTTATTCAGTTTTTTAAGCTAAGTATTTTTCAGATGGATCTCAGGGAAGATCGCCTCAGATGGAAAAATTGTTCATTTTTAGAATTATCATGAGGATAATTTTCATTTGCAGATGGTTTTCTCTCCAAAATTTAGTTCTTCCTGAATGACCTCTCTCTGGTGAATAACCCTATTTGGCATGTCTGTGTATATCTGTGAGCAAACACACACATTTATTCAGATCTCTGGGGTGTCACCAGGCACTCATCCTTGGCCTTCTTTCTCTTACTCTATGCCTCTCTCTGGGCAACATCATCTATTTTCACAACTTCAACTACCATCCAAATTCTGATGCCTCGTAAATACATTTATCCAGCTCATTGCTATCTCTCAAATTCAGTTCTGAAATTTCTGGGCTGTCCCAGAGGATACGAGACTAAATCAATTCAAAGCTGAATCTATCACCTTTCCAATTAAACCTCTCTCTATGGATCATGCAATGTACTAATTTTCCAGGGCTGCCATAACAAAGTGCCACAGGCTTGGTGACTTAAACAATAGAAATCTATTTCTTCACAATTCTGAAGGCTATAAGTTCAATATCAAGGTGTCAGCAAGTTTGGTTTCTTCTGAGCTTCTCTCCCTGGCTTGTAGATGGCCATTTTCTATTGTCCTCCTTCTGTGTGTGTCTCCTAATCTCCTCTTTGTTATGAGGACACAAGTGATATTGGGTTACAGTCTACCTTCATGACCTCCTTTAAACTTAACTGCCTCTTTAAAAACTCCAAATATAGTCACGTCCTAGGGTATTCACGATTAAGACTTCAGTATAGAAATTTAGAGGGAAGGCAATTAGCCCATAACAGACAACATAAACAGAATCATTTTTTTTTTTCCTAAGACAAATATCTAAGAAGAGTGGTGGACCAACAACAGGGTAGTATAGTAAAACAATCCCTCCCTGGTACAGTCAGTTATAGAGCACATTATCAATAGAGAAATTAAGCACAATTTCTGACTAAAAGTTAATCTGTGTGTTTTATTATTATTACTATTATTACTATTATTTTCACCACATGATGGCAAGTCTAAACAATGTCAGTGATCAAATTCCCCTTTCTGCAAAATTAATGTAAATTCTAATTAAGTGCTACGGTTATTCTTGGATGTTAATAATATAAGTTTCAAATTAGCCCAGTGTATGACATATTATAATAAGTATTATATTCTTCATAGAAGTTCATCCAGAGAATCTCTAGTTTTACTGTTGAGCCCAAAAACATGTAGATTTAGCTACACTTGTTTCTTTCAAAAGTAACTTTGAAATAATTCAGAAGCCTTCAAGCTCACTTCAGTTGTATCTTCAGTTCCTGTGATGATATATATTTCTGCATTAAAATTGTAGGTTAGATATAAACAACACTAGCATAGTGATTGTTAAGGCCAAGAAAGAGAACTTGAGTGCTTCAGTTCTTTCATTCTTGGCAATCACTCGAAGTTTTCATCTCTGTTAAAAGTTAAAAATATTGAAACAAATGCGAACTATGAGGTGTAATATTTTTGTTTAGAAAACACAAACAAAATATCTTTAGTAAAATATATAACATACTTTACTGAATTTGAATAATGATTTTAAAATTTAAATGCATTCTAAAAGTGTTGTTCCAAAAATGCAAATCAAGAAAATAATGACTGTTATCAACTGTTACATGATTATTCCAGAATATTATCTTGTCATGTAGAGGAGGAAACATTCAAAAATTATCTCCTTGGGTGTCAAGAACTCTAGATATGTCACTGCTTAAAAGATATTCATTATCCATTTCTTATTTTCCCCTCTCCCACAATTTAATGGGTTATACATTCCTTTGAATTTGAATTCTATCTCTGAAACCCATATGATTCCTATTCCTTCTTCCTTGTCCTCACTCCATGGCCTTATTTCAAGTTCCAATCTTTTTTTTTTTTTTTTTTTTTTTTGCTCAGACTAATGCAATGCTCTTTTGTTTGGTCTTCTGATCTCAAGTTTTGCCATACGTAACTATTAAAGAGAAGTGGCACAATGATTTTTTTTCTTACATTTTAAGGTTGCTTAAATAATTGTTTGGAGGGCTATAAAAGTAGATATAACCAATTATTTAAGAGACAATGACTGTAATTCAAGAAAAAGATGACATTGCTTAGGACCAGGATGGTAGCAGTGGACTTGGAAAGATAGTGATGACTGAAGAAGTTTATAGAAGATTGTCTTAGTTTTTTAAGGCTTCCATAACAAAGTACCACAGACATGGTGGCTTAAACATGCAAATTTATTTTCTCATGATTCTGGAGGCTAGAAGTCTGAAATCAAGGTGTCAGCAGGATTCGTTTCTTTTGAGGGCCTCTCTCCTTGGCTTATAAATGCCCACCTTCTCCTTGCGTCTTCACATGGTCTTCCTTCTGTATGTGTCATGTCCAAATTTCCTCACTCATTTACTAAACCATAGATAGTTTTGAGGAGAGATGTGGTACATAGCCTTATAGACCACAGGAAATTAAATTGTCATGAATATTAATTAGCCTTTCTCATACTCAGAGTTTAAAGCCTTAAGCTATGGGAATAAAATGCCTAAAAATTATTGACACTTCACATAACCCCATACTTATATTTTTGCTAAGACTTTGATCCTCAACTCGTGTTCCTAAGCACTAAGAGTCAATAGGAGTCCAGCACTGGACATTAGTGAATGGACTTACTTATAGAATAATGTAACAGAAGAGGCATTGCTGCCTCCTCTCACTCTTCCACTAAGCCAGTTGCTGGCTTTAGCTGTCATTTCCAAGGACCACAAGATCAGCGAGGATTATGTACTCAGAACTTCCTGACTAATAGCACTGAGAATCAGGAAAAAATGATTGCTCATTTAGCATAAAATACCTTGAGATAATAGAAAGTGTCCCATATGGTAACAGCTCGATTTTAAAGCTCTCATTTTTCACGTAGCTTGTTGAGTTATATCTCAGGAGTTGTCTCTGGGATGACTACATATATTATGGGTCAGAGGCAAGCATTTATTTTGATATCATGGACATGTGATGATGCTTTAGAGATGTGGCTCATAATGAACAGTTGTTTGCAGCAGCACTGCTTGCAGTCCTAACGGGCCTTTCTTCAGGTATCAGAACTGTTGTTAAGGGGCTGTTGATGAATACAGATTTTGAAGAAGACTTCAAACTTCTGCCTTAAAACTTTTCAAAACATCATTTATTACGTATCTTCACAAAAACAGGGGCTCACAAATGAAAAGTGATGATTTATTGTTAAATGAGTATAACAGAGATGGCTAGACATTTTTCCAACATTCTGTTATTAGGAGAACCTTACTATTTCCTGAGTCGTCTTAGCCCAATTTTTCCAGTCCAGTAGACTCTATTCCCAGCCTGCATATATGGAAAAGCTCTAGAGAGACGATGTGGTGAAATCCAAAGAGGAAGGGCTCTGGAATGGAAAGAAGCGCTGAGTGAATTCTGGCTCTGTGACTCACTAAATCTGGAACCCTTGGGCAAGTTATTTACCTCTGAGCTCAGCTTCCTCACATAAAGAAACAGTGATGCCACCGCCTTACAGAGTAGTTCTGAGTATTAAAACAATGTATATTAAATTTGGCTGTCACATCAAAGGCATTCAACATGTACAGATTATTGTTGTTTCATTAAGGTTGTAACTTCACTGTCCCAGCTTTGCAGGGTAGTTTGAGCCTGGTAGCTGTCCCAGGAATCGGGTAGAGCATTCTTTTTGGCAGGGCATCCTCTCTCTCTTAGTCAATTGGGTGAAGATACAACAGACTAAATTAGGGTCATTCCGCTTTCTCTAGGTAACAAATTTAGTGATGCTAAATGAGAAAGTGTCATTCTTATTCAAGATTTTTTAAAATATAGTGTAAGAGTCCTGTTAGTTTCCTTAATTAGTCTTACTAAAGTCAATGCAACAACTATCCATTGAATGCTATCTTTTCTCAGACTTTTGTTTTAATTGGTGAACAAGACAGACATAATTCTTGCCCTTATGAATGCTCAGTTTCATGGGGTTTAGATAAAAATAATCAGGCAATTTAAAAATGCTGTGAAACATTCTACTTAGAGAATATAGAGAATACTATATAAACAAAATCTCAGATCTAGGCAGGGGGTAGTAGAATAGTCAAACAAAGGATAAATAAGAGTTAATCAGGAGAGTGTGGTGCAACGTGTTGGGGTAGGAGGAACATTTTTCCAGGAAGAAGGAGCAGCAAAGGTGGGCTGAGTGGCGAGAAAACAATGAACAGAAGAGCCTGAAAAGAGTCCTGTGAGGAGAGCCTGCAGGGTGTCCCGAAGCAGGTGTTTGAAATGTAACCTAAGAACAAAGGGAAACCACTAGAGTGCTTTCAGCAGGTGCAGGAACAATCAGATCAGTATTTTAGTTATTTGTTTATTATTTATTTATTTATTTATTTATTTATTTATTTGTTTGTTTATTTTATGGTGACATTGGTTAATAAAATTCTGATATTTTTCACCTGTACATTTTAGCAGTAAGGCATATATACATATATTTACATTGTGTGTTCACCTCCCATGGTTAGATTTCTTTCTGTAGTGGGGAGGGGTAAAGGGGGAGATAGATGGGGTCAAAGGAGTCAAATATGTGGTAACAGACAGATCCGTATTTTAGAAAAATCACTATGACTGCTGAATGAAGAACAGATTAAATTACAGAGGTGGCAACGGGATCATGGAATAAAAAGGATTTCTGGGTAATATCCAACCCTCATTATGCATAAATCTTAGCAAATTCTACCAAACACTTAAACATTCCAATTAATTACAAGCATACATTGTGAGTTTCATTTTAACTGGCAAAGCATTCTCACACAAACAGGCTCAAGCCAGGGAATCACTTATTCAAAACATCTATGATGCAAACTGACGTATACAAAGCACTGTAGACTTACCAAGTAGAAACTGCCAGTTAGTCAGATAGAGCAAATAGAAAAATAACCGGAAAAGACAGTAACTGTTTTCTGTGCTATAAGTCAAAGTTCTCAACAAATATTGGTCAAATAAATGAAAGAACACATGTATTGATGATGTTAGCTTATATTAGACCTTCAAGAATAAAGATGGAAAGGAAGATCTGAGGGGAAAAAAATAAAACTGAATATCTATGTTGAGGAGACTCTGTGAATGAAGATACGAAGGCAGGAAAATGAAGAATAGAAAAGACTTCTGCTCGGTGAAGTATAAACTACATGCACACGTATGAGCTGATGGAGTAAAGAATAATATAAAATGTGGATAAGTGTTGGAATACAAAAATTGGGGGAAAATAAAGATTTTCAGATTCTCTTAAAGGAGAGGGGAAACATTAGAGATTTCTGGATGTAAATCTGGGTAGATAACTCAGAATTAGACCCATCACCTTAATTGATTCATTTCTTCTTTTTTCTCTTTTGTGCTTTTCATCTCTCTTCTGTCCTCTATGTTCTACTCTGCTAGTGTGCATGTATGTGTGTGTGTGTGTTGCCGAGGGTTATCAGGTTTATAACACTAACATTCCTTTTAGAGATTTTTTGCCCTCCTTGAAAATCTTTATGATAAATTTCTATTTACTTTGAACTCTTTCTTGTCTTTGCCTTTTTTTTTTCACAAATACTTCACTTCAAACTCCTTTATACTTTTTCTCATATTGTCTGGTTTGCAACTTTTTTCCTGATCTGGCTGCCTTGTGATGGACATAATTCTGCTATGGAGTATAGGCTGGCACACGCTCTTCAGGGCTTGTTCGCCGCTGCTTCTGACATCAGCCCTCTCCACGGATCGGCACTTTCTAGGGCAGGCTTTAATCTCTCATCTAGAGCAAAAGCTGCATTCCACAGTAGAGGAAGCTCAAAGAATCTTTAAGCAGAATTACAGTGGATTCCTCTTTAATGGGAACTACAGAGCAGCAGAAGGAATTTAGACTCTTTGCCAATAGTGTTCATTGGACACACGGGACTTGATCTAGGGTGCCTCTATCATACGGGACTACCAGATTGCACTTTTGCCTTGCCCCCAACTTATATCAAGTATTTCCATCAAAGAGGAGGAAATCCTCTTGTGGTCTGGAGATGGGGTAGAAAAAGAACTTAATATTATCTAACCGCATTCAAATTATACATAGTCCATGAACTACATCCCTATTATAGAGCTTTACAAATGCCATTGGTTCCACAAAAACATACTATGTGTCAGGCCTGGGAAATTACTAGCAATCAGGGAAGATATGCTCACTCCTCTCACAGAGTTTATAGTCTAGTAGGGGAAACAAGCAAATGAGACCAAATTACCATGTGTTGTGATAAGCGCTCTGATGGATGAGTACAGACAGGGTGCAGCAGGAGCAGATGGCATAGAGGTCTAGAGTGTGAGCAGGCAGATGGGGTCAGAATTCCAACCCAATTGCTTCCTAGCTTTGGGAACTTGGGCATAGTATTCAACCTCTCTGTGCCTCAGTTTCTTTATCTGTAGATAGAGATGAGAAAATGCCTGTCTCATGGGGTAGCTGTGAGGATTAAATGATAATCTACATGGAAAGTGCTTGGCACAGGCATAACACACAGACAGTGCTCAATAAATGTTGGCTAGTTTGTTATGTCTATTTAAGCTCCAGACACATTTATTATTTGTTCAATCATACCAAAACACGTCCTGGATCCCAAAAATTCTGTCTTCATGCATTTGTTCACATTGTTCCCTACACCTTAGCTGCCTTTTATCTCCAACTGCATGTATTAAAATCCTACCCACATCTATTGGTTTCCTCCTGCTGCTGTAATAAATTACTGTAAATTAGTTGGTTTAAAATAACAGAAATGTATTCTATTATAGTTCTGAAGGCCAGAAGTCTAAAATTAAAGTGTCAGCAGGGCTGTACCCTGTGAAGGCTAGAGGGGAGCCTATTCCAGCTTCTGGTAGCTTTCCACATTCCTTGATTTGTGGCTGCACCACTCCAATCTCCACCTCCATGGTCACATTGCCTTCTCTTCTGCTGTCTATCAAATTTCTCTCTGCCTCATTCTTATAAGTATACTTGGCATTAGATTGAGTAAGACCCATCTAAATAATCTAGGATAAACTCATTCACTCAAAATTTTTCACCTGGTTACATCTTTTGCTATTTTAGGTAATGTTTACTCTTTTAATATATAAGGCAAGAGTCATAGCAAATAGTCAATAGCAAATGGACATATCTTATGGGGCTACCAATCAGCCAACCAGACCATCTCTTGAACCAAATAAATGCCACTTCTAGCATAAAGCCTTCCCTGATAGTCTCCAGCTCGAAGTAGTCTTTCTACGACCTGAGAATTCATAGCACTTTACCTTCACATCTTGAAATACCTTCTCATTCCTTATCCTCAAGCATCAGACTCGGGCCACTCTCCAACTTGACCTTTCACCTGAGTAGTTGGAAGGAACATGGGCTTATGGTAGTGCTGTAGTCTAGTGGTATTTCCACTCACACACTTCTTTGGAGAAAACTAAGCATGCTAATCTAAAATCCTCTCTGCTAACCAAGGTCTCAGCAGCTGAGGGACTGTCTGATAATTGCCCAGTCTTTGAGTTTAATCTTTTAGATGTATTAAATATCTCAAGAGGAAATGTGGAAATATCAGTAAGGGAGATGTTACTAGAATTCTGGGAAGAGCTCCATATTGAACTCTAAGGATTCAAAGCTAGAGACTCTAACCATACCTATCAGGATGGCATCAGTATGAGACAATACCAAAAAAAGAAGAAAAAGAAGAAAGAAGAGAAGAAGAAGAAGAAGAAGAAGAAGAAGAAGAAGAAGAAGAAGAAGAAGAAGAAGAAGAAGAAGAAGAAGAAGAAGGAGGAAGAGGAGGAGGAGGAGGAGGAGGAGGTGGAGGAGGAGGAGGAAGAGGAGGAGGAGGAAGAGGAGGAGGAGGAGGAGGAGAAACTTGGATCACCTCTGGGCACATGTGTGTATGTGTCTGACTGCTAGGGAGGACAGAGCCAAGGATTGAGCTCAAGCACTACTTCTGGGCTCAGTTTATTGCTTTGGATATAATTCCCTATCCTCTCTCACTCTGTTTTTCAATTATAGATATTGTTTTTCAATACTTGTTAATATTCAATACTGGTCAATATTTAATGGTTTTTTAGTGAAACAATTCTTTTTTAAGTAAAAGGTGTATAAGAAAAGAAGAAAGATAGATTAACCTGCTAGTTCAACTCTGCCACTGACTGTGGGCCTTTGAATAAGTTACTAACTTTCTTCATGACTGTGTCTTCTTCCAACATATAAAAAGCATTTCAGGTATTTGCCATGTACCAAGAACTGTTCTAGAAAACATCATAAAAGCTAACCTTTTATGGAGATCCGCCTGTGTACCAGAAATGATACCCAGCCTTCTGTAAACATTATCTCATTTGATGTCATACCAACTCGACAAAATCAGTGCTATCATTATTTTATTTTATGGAGAAGAAAACTAGTATTAAACAGTTTTCACAGTGGTTAGCTATGCAGCAATTATTCAAACCAGCCCTTAGGCTCCAAAACCCTGAGCTAACACAATGGACTACCTTCCATCATTTCAGCCTAGGACAGACAATTACAACCTTGTTGGGTAATAAATAGAAAAAAAACTGAGAAAAGAAAACAAAAAGAAGAGACATTGAAAGTATGTTTTGGTAATTTGAAAGAAGAGAGATCAGTAAAAAAGATAGAGTGAAAAGAAAGAGGAAATTAAAACTTGTATAGATGGTACTGTCTGAAGAGTCAGTTATAAATTGCACACGAGGATACTGAATGTTCCTCTCATATGTGTAATGATTTCCCATTTATTAGTTAGGTCTATGCATAAACTCCTCCAGTGCCAGCAGGAAGTCTTCCAAAATATTCTTGATTATACCATGACCCAGAATGAGTAACACAGTCACACGAACACATCGCTAAAAATGTACTCTAGCCTTCACAAGAAAAGATGTTTGACAGCTTTGCCTTAACTATGTGACAGTTCTATATTCAAGGTTTGCATCAGAATATTTGCACTTTTCACTGGGAACAGATGGACCATCAGTTTAACCATGAAAATGAACCCAGGCATAGCAGCCAAAAGTACAGAGTAGAAAGAAGGTAAGTAGCAAGGAAGCATAGGAGGTGATGGGCACTGAAGCTAAGGGACGCTGCACACATTCAACTTACTTCTTTACTCCCCTGATTGTTTGTTGAGAATTTCAAATTAGTTTAATATACAAGACAGAAGAGCACTTTCTTTATAAACTATTCCTCGTTTAAGGCCCAATTTAAACATTATCTCCATACTAGTACTTCTCTGGCTAAAGAACTGATGAGTCCCCCAGTACTTTGTAAATTATATTTAAAAAATTATAACAATTATTGTACCTAATTATACATTTACAATCTGCTTTCCTAAATGGATTATGAACCCCTGATACATGCATGCTATAATAAAAAGAATATGGATGTTAAAGTCAGAATTATCCAAGGTCAGAAGTTGAAAAAAGGTACAGCTAAGATAACCTCACTCAACAAATGTAATTATTTATTATTATTATTATTATTATTATTATTATTATTATTATTATTAGATCCCTAACACCAAGTGCCACAAAATATGTGTGCACAAAAAAACAAAACAAAACCAAAAAAAACTGCTGGTTATTAATTAAATGAATACCATTTTCCTTGGCTAATAATTAGATCAATATAATACTACACAGAAAACATGGTAAATAACCAATTTTTGGTGAAAAACATTGAGGATTGATGAAATCTCTCTTGAGAGGTTTTTCAGGTGTTGGTGGTCCTGTTATGTGTGTCATGGTTACTGAAGTGAAATATGAGTCTAGACTCCCTCTCCCCAAGCATTCAATACATTTATAACATTCTTCCTTTTTATCCCCAGTGCCCAAAATTAAGGTTAACAACTCAATAGCATGTACCTCTGGCTCTAGACTGCCCTGGGACTGTAAGCAAATTATTGTTTCTGCGTCTTTAAAGGGGAAATAATAAATCTGTTTCAAAATAATCATATAAGGTTTTAACTTAAAAATATGAAAATGTGAATAGATTAACTACATAATGTAAAGTTTTCTCACTCCTTGTCACTTCTCTCACCCTTTTGATAAGCTTGTCCTGCTAAGAAGAAAAGATTAGAATGACAGATTCAGCCACAGCAAGCTGTCAATGGCTAATGACGAGCTGTTCAAAGTTTTTCCTCTTCTGGATTGGTGAACCACAGCCTCTTTGGTTCACCTTTCCTGACAGCTGGGACCACTTAATTCCCACATGCGTATTCAGACCTGCTCTAGCTCATAAGTATGCCCCATTTTCCTGCCAGAGGGATTTAAACACCTCTCTCCAACTTGGGGAAGGAGGAGGGAAGAAAAATAAATCATTCACAAATCCACCCATCCATCCACCCATGCCACCATTCAGTAAACATTTAAGGGATAGATACCATGTGCCAGGCTCTGAGCTAAGTACTACAGACACGAAAATAAAAAGTAATCATACATGGACCATGCCCTCAGATTGCTCACCATTTAGTGAGGGAGACAGAAATATAAACTGATTACTGCAATGCCACATGATGAGGGCAGTGTAAGAGGCAGAAGCAAGCTACAGTGGGGAGATACTTGAACTGTGTCTCTGTCCTAAAGAAAATACTCACTTCATCCGTCCCCATCTCAAGTACTAGTTCTCATTTCTGAACTCTGTCTTATTAAACTTCTTGGCACCCCATATCTCCAGGACAAAAGTCCTACTTTGCTCTAGTCAATGTATATCCCAAAGACCCAAGTCTTCTCCTCATGTCCAAGCCAATGATTAGGGCCCACACCACGTTAATAGCCATCCCAATGCTTTTACCCCTGCCTGGATTATGGGACTGCATCCCTAGGTAAGGCATCATTAGCCTGACGGCCCCACGTCTGGGCTCTGTAGTTTTGTTGGAATTACTTTGAAATGAATACATGTTCTTATTTCAGACTAGGATTTCTCTCAGCATTTATAGTTGTGTCTTCCATCCTCACCACCACGTCCAATCGTATCCTAACAACTTTTCCAGGTGATCCTTATTGTTTTGAAGTCTGAGAACCACTCATAAAGAAGGCAAGTGACACTCCTAACCACAGCTGGGAAACAACAGCTCTTTTAAATTCTTTCCCATAACTCTTCCTTCACTCTTTCTGGTGATAGAAAGCATTCAAGATCAATAATTTCTGAGTATTTGCTATGTGCCTGACACTGTGGTAGATATGGGGGAGATAATGGTGAGTGATTGCCCAGCTCCTGGGTCTCCCTGCAGTCACATCTGTGACCCATGCCCTAGAACAGCTCTTGTCAGAGAGTGAGCTTGTCTCCAGGAGTTGTCTCCAGTCTCCAATAGTTTAAAAAAAAATGCTGCTTTTGCAGAGGTTCCAGTATCTGAAGGTAATAAAATTAAATAAGGACCAATGGTGGGGCAGGTTTCTTTCCCACCTTAACTCTCTCTCTCGGATTCTCACAACCTCTTAGGAGAGACATGTATTACACATAATTATATTTTTAAAAACTTTCAAGAACAGCTATGACAAGTGCTAAAAAGAAAAAAAAATTATCTACTATATGCCAGGCATTGTGTTACATACAAAGCTCAAGGAAAGATAGAGATAACTTGTGCCCTAAATAGCTCACAGTATAGAAAGAAAATATAGTAAAAAATTACCATAAAATATAAATTATAAAATGCACTGTATTTAAGTGATTGATTCTTCTGTTGGATGGCATGTGGAAGGGACTTTGCATAGGCCTAGAATACAACTTGAAAATATGAGTTCCATGTTATATTTATGTGAAATCATAGATACCTAGTCGCTTCCACCTACATAACAGATTAGCAACATTTTGGACACATCTTAATGGCAAATAATTTTTCAAGAAAAGTTCATTTCAAGACTTACATGTCTGTTGGAAAAGAGAGGAGTATGCATCTGTATAAAACTAGCTGCCTTTTATTGGTGCTAACATTATACTGAGCTCTGCACTGACTCTTATACACAGTATTACCGGTAATTCTCACAGATGAAGAAACAGAGTTTTAGATGCAATTCTTAGCTTGCTAGATCAGGATCCAGGCAATGATAGAGCTGGTATTTGAACCCAGGTCTCTCACTCCAGTGCCCCTAATTGTTCCTGCTTTGCTTTGCCACCTTGAAAAGCCTTCTTCATTTTTTCTGAGCTTTGTATTTTCTTTTGTTTAGTTTAGTATTTTATTGGCAGGATTCTTCTGGGTCCTTTACATTCACATTAATGCATATTTATTGGCCAGGTGCTCTGCTGGGGGTACTGACAAAAACAAATCCTCCACCCCAAGAGGAATTTAATCATTTAAACCCCCTCCCACCATCTTGTGACTAGAAAACATAGTCCTATTAATTATCAGGTGTCCTAGAAACTATTTTTCATTTAATAAATAAAACCCATAAGGAACACCTACTTACACCAGGCACAGGTAGCACAGACTCAATAAGAAATGGCTTTTGACCTCAAGTGGCTCATAATATAGCAGTGGGAAAACAAGATTTTGAGCAAACAGAATTATTAATGCAATGGCAGAAATAAGAAGGAGGTGCTGTGCAAACTCAGATAAGAGGGAGAGGCCAAAAATGGCTTCTTGGAAGAGGGAACACCTGCATAGAATCCAGAAGGGTGAATAGAAACAGAATAAAGTTGGGCATGGGTTGTAAGAACATTCGAGGCAGAAAACAACGTTTGAAGGCCCTTAAGAGAAAGTTTCTGCCTAAAACAAAAGGAGAGCCACACCTACTTTAATATAAATTTTTCTATTTCATCGTACAAACCATGAGCACAGGGTTAAGAACACTGGCTTTAATATTAGGCAGAAGTGATCTCAAAACTGGCACTCTCTGAACCTTGGTTCCCTCACCTAGAAAATGGGAATAATAACTATTTTAAGGAATAAATAAAATCATGCATAGCCACAGAGTTTAACAATGGTAATCATTATTCATGTTGTTACTGGCACTTCTATAGTACAGGGCGACAGAGCTGACCATTACTATCCGATCAGGGGCTTATATTATACATTGTTTCAAGCCACAAAATACTATTGCAGAATCCCATTCATAGTCTCAGAGGGAGGATATGGATCAGTGCTGTTTATGGTATGAGAGCTGTAATTCTCCTGTGATCAAGTCAGACACATCTATGAACAACACATACAGAAAAAAGCTGTAACTGACATACAGTTTTGCTTTGTTTCCTAAGAACGGTAATGGCCTTAGCTTCCTTCTTTCCTTCCTCTCAGTGAGCTTGAGCAGAACAAAAATAGAATTTATTTCATTGCACTGCCAACACTTCATTTCATTTCTCTGGAATAATTCTCTGGGTATATCCTTGGCTGCTTTTTGTCAGTCCTTTCCCAGTGCAGCTTAGATCTTAAAGGAGAGATGCTGAGTCAATATTTGAGCTTTATGTGAGCCCTGGAAAAGCCCTGAATACACAGCTGGACCCCAAAGCTGCTACGAATGCAGCCCTGTCCCACTGAGTTAGCTTCTAATCTGAAAGTGAGGCTAGGCTGCAAAGACTACTTCCTTATGATTTTCCCAAAAGGACCCAAGATGCCCAGCTTTCAGAGATTGTAAAATTGCTGTCTCATGTCTACCGCCACCTCTGTACCCCACTGAGACCGGGAGTTGCCCTTTCCTGGTTCTGTTGTAGGAGTCATCCAGCCTGAATTCTAGTCTTAGCTCTGCTGTGTGACCTTCAGCAAGTAATTGACTTCTCTGGTCTCAGGTGTTTTTTTTTTTTTTCCTGAAAATGGGTTGATTGGGCTAGTGAGTCTCCAGAGTTAATTCTAATTCTATGCTATTTAGAAAATCCAGCATGCTCTCGTTCAATATTTTAGCAGCAGTGTGCTCATTCTTTCAGTTAGACATTTATTCATCACAGAAACATATATTGCATACTTATATCACGCTGTCTGTTGGGCATACTGATAAAAACAAAATTGTTTTGTCCCTCTTGCTTTCTTGTAGGGGATACAGACACCAGTAAAAACATACAGTTACTAATGTTATGAGTTAATAAAAGATGAGGGGGAAAGTAAGGGATAACTCCTTTCTACCCTTCTCAAAACAAAGCAGGGTTGGAGAGTTACATAGAGTGTTGAGCACTGAATGCGAAGAAGGCTCATGAAGATGAAGTGGGATATGTTTAAATACGAGCAACCTGAGGAGAGTCATTGAGGTCCTAAGGAGATTTGAAACTGGACCACATAAAAAACCAAGAATCTATAGCTAGGAAAGAGAAGGTTTTGTAGAGGGGAGTGGAAATTAAAAAAAAAAATGTCCTAAATTAATTGAAGGATTGTCAATGTAAAAGAAAGATTAAACTTGTTATAAGAGGTAGTCGATTCACAATGATGAATGAAGGGATAACTGAAGGCCTCAGTGTAAACAAGAACCAGATACGTTTTGAAGCTTTGCCTGTGGGGCTGAAAAAAATTACCTATAAAATTCCTCTCAATCTGAGAATCTAGAAATTTATAGATATGTGATTCTAATAGAGATTTTCTGGGTAGAGTGATTTGAGGAGTATAAAGGAGGATCCCATCATAAATGTTCTTTGTCATCTTGAAATTTCAAAGGTTCTCACTATCTGAATCTATAAAATGGGAACATTAATACTTTTATCATGAGGTATGTTTTTTCAAAGATTTAAAGAGAAGTATGTTTTTTTATTTGGGCTTCAATTAGTTAACTCAGGCAAAGCATTTACAGTAATATCCAGTAGATATTCATGGTAGCTTTAAGAAATAAGATTTGTTCATTTTACACTCTAAAGGACTCTTTAGGTGAACAGCATATTTACACAATCATAACTCCAGCCCTAGGAGAGAGAGTTGTTTGGGGAAGGAGCAAAAGCTTGAATTCTGGAATTAATTAGACCTGAGCTATCTGAACACTCTCAGACAAGAGAAATATCCTTAACATCAAACTAAATGAAAATTCCAGGGGTTTGGGCATGGATGAGGAGAAACAGTAAAGAAAAAGTATAGGTAGATTACCAAAGCAATGTTCAGTGTGTGGTCTGAGTGAACTGAACTAATAAATACATTTGTTGACTGCTCCTCAAAAGCATCTGTCAAATCTTGCCTCTTCTCTCTACCTGCAGAGCCACTTCCCTCAGAACGGAGTGAAATAACACAGATTAAACCAAAGAAGCAGGAACCAGAGAACACGATAAGATAGAAACTAGAAGTGGGAAGCTGGAACAATTTCCTGGGGGGTAGAGTGTGTATAGCTGAACACCTATGTTGTTCAGTGAAGAAGGAAAAGGGGAGGGTGTTAAGCTGATTCAGACAATTGTGAAATCTTCCATTTGGTGCCACTTGCCTGCTCCAGCCCATCCTCCGTGCTGCTTAGCTGATTGTGTCTACTTAAAAAAATGTAATAAGCGCACTACAACTATAAGACAGAGTATAAGACAGGGTTACCTCCTTGGCATCATCTGCTCCATCAGCATCACATATGGCAGCATTCTCCTGTCCCATGGGGCTTTCAATCATGCCCAGCACCATCAGACCCTTTCTGATCTGGTGCCTCTACACAGACCATTCTCTCTACCCTGAACTACACTTCTGCCCCACAGCTCTCCTTCCCTGGGCCCTTCACAAGTCCATCCTCTTCTCTACATTCTCCTTTTCTTAAGATCAGACTATACTACTTGGGAAAACTTTCTCCAATACCTCCAGGACCTGAAACCAACCCCTAGCTTCAACAAGCTTCATTTTTAGCCAGAGTGCTTTTCTTCAGATCTTTACAGTTTTTCGAGTGAAGCCAGAATCCCATTGCCTAATAGAGAGTGATATTTTCAAAGACAAGGAGTATTTTATTATACCCCAAGTATTAAATGAGTGCCTCATACTTGGTAGGTATACTATAAATATTTGTTAAATAAATGATGTCAAACATTCAGCTTAAAATCCTTGGAAACAAGATTCTTTATAAACGAAATATGATTGCCTGCTATCTGCTATAATTCCTAATCTCTGTTTTACTTGTCGCTTCCCTGTTCCCCCTCTACCTTATTATGTTCTTTACACTCATACATTTAGTTCGGCCTCACCAGATACATATATCTTTTGATTTAATTTCTCCCTCCATAGACCTGCTTTGCATAGACATCTCGGCTACAGAGCCTCGCATTCATAAATATCTGCTGGATGGTTTTACTGTTCAGATGCCTTGAACATTTTAATGGAAAATGTTTAAGAAGCCTGCTCAATAAGTTGCATCGTTGGCTCACACTCAAACGGGACTGAGATGTGTCCATCAATAACAACCCACATTGCATTAAAATAAAGATTAAAATACATAAAAGTAAAATAAACTTCATTTGGACTTAATAAAACGTAATACATCCTTTAAGAGTGGAAAATATTTTCAAAGGTGGACACTTTCAGAAACAGCTTCCCCGGCAGGAAAATTTCCCTCCAGAGGTTTGTTATTGAGATTCAGAATTGGTTAGTGGCTTTGGTCTCATCATTTCATGATTTAATGTGCTTAAACTGACAGCTTTATTTTCTGGAGTTTTCAAATGGGCAGCAGCATTTCCACAATGAGAGGAAAAGTCACAGACACGTCCCAGGCATGAAGAGTACTTGCTTCTTAAGAGCATCATATCATGTCTTAATTGCAAGCTTATGTTAATGAGAGAAGCAGGGCAGGCGGGTGTCAGGATGGAAGGAAAGGGTGCTTGTACACCGTTCAGCCCACACTCACTCTCACCTAATTGAAAAGCAGAGCTGTTTCTGGCTTCCCTTAGCACACAGCCCAGATGAGATGACATGTGGATTCCCTATTAACTGTTGCTGCCTGTGACTTTTGTGATTTAAGAAAGGAGCTGACTATGTTTTTCACCACATTAATAGCAGTGAAACATGTGATGAAGTGCCATGCTCTTTTCCAGATCAGCTACACTTCCATCCAGACTCTGTGGTTGGAGAGCCCCACCTGACTTAGGTGTTACTCAGTGCCTCACCCCATAGACAGTGAGTGTCACATGCCCAGCAGCTCTCTGCCTGCCTGGGCTGCAATCACTATCATGACCACACTGGTGACTAGGCAGACTTCACAAGCCACTAGGTGGATTTTCCAGGAAGATAGAAAGAAGAACTATTGGAATTCTTAGAGTCACTGACTTTTTTTCTTAATGTTAGGCTACACAGGAAGCTTCTTTGAATCATTCCTAAGGCTTTAAAAGAATATGATTGCAATTCTGAGAAGAATTCAAGGCCTGTAGTAGCATCTGTCAGGAGTATGCTCAGGCATAACAGCATCAGTCCAGTAAAAAAAGAGAAAGAGACAGAGAGATTGATTGCACATATTCTCTGTGGTTTTCTCATACTTCCTCTTATTTCTGTTGGATAATAACTCCCTGTGACTCTGAGATGTTGCATTGAGTTATCTCTGTGTGAACTTTTTTCCCCCTTAAAGTTGTGTATACTATGTATCTATGTATACTCGTGTGTGTGTGTGTGTGTGTGTGTGTATGCATGCATCTTTATCAGTGAGAGCAATATCAAAGATCTTTACAAACAGCTCTATCATTTCCCCCCTGCAGATTTCTGTGAGTCAAAATTACAATGTAGCATCATCTATTTCAGTGACCACAGCCTGGGCCTAACCACAAGGACCACTCAGATATTTAACATATGTCACCTATAGAAAATGCCACTGCTTTGCCAAGCTTCTTACTGAAAAACACAAATAAAGAAAGGTGGAGCTCTACATTTTGTGAAAGGTCAGGTGAAGTTTCTAGGAAAGACAGGTATATTCATTTTCCAGGGCTACCATAAACAAGTACTGCAGACTGGGGGCTATAAACAACAGAAATCTATTTTCTCACAGTTCTGGAGGCTGGAAGTCCAAGATCAAGGTGTCAGCAAGGTTGGTTTCTCTTGAGGCCTCTCTCCTCGCCTTGTACATGGCCACATTCTTGCTCTGTTCTCTCAAGGTCTTTTCTCTGTTGGGAGCAGTCCTGGTGTCTCTGCCTCTTCTTACAAGGACACTAATTATGTGAGATTATAGGGCCTTACCCTAAAGGCCTCATTTTAACTTAATTCAATCTTTAAAGACCTTACCTCCAAATATGGTTACATTCTGAGATGCTGAAGGTTGAGACTTGCACATAATAATAGACCTCTTGAATGGACATCACTACAAATATCATCATCAAAGTTTTGTCCTACCTGGGACTTTTAGCTTCCAGGAGATCTGTGTTTTGTCAATGATATGCTTATTTAAGTCATTCTATAGTTATCCAGTTTAGAACAGTGGTCACTATCTCTTCCTAAACAAAACAAAAGACCAGATTTGAAGCTTAACTCACTTTACCTTTTTTAAGGGGAATATGCCAAGTAGCATCTGTTTTAATGAGACCTTTTATAAAGCATTATAGGTGATTAAAACAATACTTTGAGAAGAAATGCAGGCCATCTACCATAAAATTGGAAGAGCTCTTCAGAAATGCATTTTTCTGATTCATCGAAATTTCTTCACCTATTATTCTGTCTGCTCTTTTACTCCCAACTCACCTGTGTTACCACAGAAAATAAAACTAAAAAATTCTCTTGCCATTTGCCAAAGTCTCCCTAAGACATTCAAGGTTAGATATATGTGAGATCCTTAAAAAAAAATCACAAATACTTTTTGGAATACATCATAGTGGTAAGATGTTTTCCTCTTCTGTACTGTCTCACTCATAATAATATTAATCAATATATTATTATTGTAAACATAAAAGCAAAGCTGCTATTGTTGAGTTACAGGCATATTGTTAAGAGATTTTTTATTTAGTATCCCAATTAATTCCCATGACAGCCCTCTGAAATATGTTCCATTATTATTTCCCTTAACAGGACAAGAATCCAGGGCAGCTATTGAGGAGCAGCAGCCATGGTTCTGCTCTACCCCATGGCCATGGGCCTCAACGAGGGTCACATGTTATACCTGACTTCAAGTCTCCATGCGCACCAAGGAGCCAACACCGATGTAAGAACAAGAGGGAGTTTATTTGCAGGCTCAAGCCCGGGCCGAACACTGATAACACTAACGCAGCAGTGTGGAAGTGTTGGCCCCGACTTACTGTTTCAAAGGGTTTTTAAAGGCTAAAACCGTAAGCAGGTGAGTACAGCAGTGGTGTTACAGGTTTGGTGAGTTTATTTTAACCTTTAAGGGGATTGGTTAAGCTTCAAACTTGGCAGGTGGGACTTAGAG
This sequence comes from Macroglossus sobrinus, assembly GCA_004027375.1. Lineage (NCBI taxonomy): Eukaryota > Metazoa > Chordata > Mammalia > Chiroptera > Pteropodidae > Macroglossus > Macroglossus sobrinus. The sequence goes on from PVKZ01000174.1 coordinate 1,251,078, forward strand.
ATCTCTGTTCGGCCAATTGTTGGGTGGGGTGACTCTTAGTTGGTGGTTTTTCTTGTTATTCCACTTAAGTTCAAAATGGAGGGTCACTCTGGTTCTATAACAAGGTGACCAAGGATACGAGCAAGCCGAGTCAGAGGCACTGCAAAGGCATTGGCGCCACCATGGGCGCCTCACTGAGCGCACCAAATTTGTGCAGGACATCATTCGAGAGATGTGCGGCTTTGCCCACTAGGAGCGGTGCACCATGGAGCTGCTCAAGGTTTCTCAAGTCAAGCAGACCCTGAAATTCATCAAAAAAGGCTGGAGACACACATCTACACCAAGAAGAAGAGAGAGGAGCTGAGAAAGGCATTTCTATCAGGTAGGAACATTGTTCAGAGATTCCATACAGCAGTGTGTAAATTTACACAAATTTATAAAAATGACTTAACGTAATACAACATGCGGTTTAGGCAAACTCAGCCAACACCAGGTGCATGACACATGGGAGAATATTCCATATTGGAAGTGAATTCAAGTGCATGCCCTCACTGAAAAAAGTAAAAATGCAGACCTCATTATTATTAATAGAATAACTTTATGGCTCACATCAAAATATATGTATATATATATATATATATATATATATATATATATATATATATATTTGCATTATCCCAGAGCTGATAGTCATAGCATGCACATTTTGTTTCATTTCAGTAGATTCTCCTGTCATCTTACACATCTATGAAATATTCACTCAATAAGAGTATAATTATTAAAATGCAATTGTCAGTACTCTAGTAGCTATAAATTAATATTGGGTACATCCAACAGATACATTTTTGGTTCAGGACATGCTGCTTGAATCATTCTCTGCACACATAGCACAGAGAAAAATAGACTAGAAGGAAGCAGGCTATAATTCCAGCTGGTTATAAATATTCTTGCACGAGAAAATCATCACACTAACAACATCCCAGACACTTTTCTAGGTGCTTACATTAATTCATTTAGTCTTTGCAACATATCAGCAGGAAAGGAGTTATTATTATGTCATGTTACAGATGAAGAAACCAAAGCACAGGGAGAATCAGTAACTTACCAAGGGCACCTTTAATAATTGGTGGAGCTGGGCCTGAGCCAATGCAATCTGTTTTCAGAGCCTATGCATTTAGCACCTCTATCCTACAGAAACATTGCAAGGCACACTCACTAACTACTCATTTACTTGAGGAGCTCCACACTAAGCATGACATGAGAGAATTATTATCACATCGGAACATCAGAGTCCTGTTCGGAATCTATCACCAACTCAATACAGGACCCTGGAAAAAATATTTTGAACTCTTTGGCAAACAGTGTTAAGAGCACACAGTAGGTTTGAAACATATTTGAACAGCTTTAAACACTATAAAGATACAAATGTTCATGGTGGTTATTGTTGTTTATAAAAACATGGAATTATGGGGAACATTTCACTTTATGTTTTCTCAAACTTTTTAAAATAATATATACCTAATATCTGTAACTTAGTTTCTTATATTTAAATACCCATTTAAAAGCCCTTGTGAAAAACAAAGTCATCTAATAATCATTAAAATGAATATATAATAAGTAAATAAAAAGCAGTTATACACATACCACCTAAAATCATCTCATATATTACCAGGGGAGAAAATCAGATCTTCCTATTATATGAAAAATTTCTTATTTTCTTTCTTTCTTTTTATTCTCTTTCTTTTTTTCTACCTTTCTTTCTTTTTTCATTCCTTCCTTTTTTCTTTCCCGTTACAAATACTTAATGAGTATATCATAGGTACAAAGTAGCACTTTAGAAAACTAGAGAGTATCCAAGGTACAATTTGTTTCCATAAGTTTCCTTCATACCACAAAAATAATAAAACACTAACAAAAGGTAACATCAAATATAACATCAGAGGTGCCAAATAAAATGAGGTAGAGACAAAGAGTAACATGGGTATGAGTAGATATTCTCTATCCCTTCCAAGTCCAATTGAATCCTTTTCACATGCTTCTTCCAGTTTGAGTTCTGCACATAGAATAGTCTCTGACAGGGGATGGAAGGTTAGAAAAAGAGGATGTTCAATTGAAAAATCACATGATATCACTTATAAGTGGGATATAAACCTAAATGCAACAAACCAACAAGACAAACAAACAGACTCATGGACATGGACAATAGACTAGTGGTTATCAGAGGAGAGTAGGGAGTGGGGTGGGGGGAAGTAGATGGGGTAAAAGGAGTTGAAGGTGGTGACAGAAAGAAATTTAACTATGGGAGGTAAACACACAGTGTTTGTGTGTGTGTCTGTGTGTGTGTGTCTGTCTGTGTGTGTGTGTGTGTCTGTGTGTGTGTGTATATATATATGTAACTATGTAGATAGATAGATAGATAGATAGATAGATAGATAGATAGATGCCTTACTGTTAAAGTGTACAGCTATAACTTATTGGATTTCATTAACCAATGTCACCATTAAAGAAATAAGTAAATAAATATTTTTTTAAAAAATGAAAAAACAGAAAAAGAGGGTGTTTGTGTAGAGGGCAGGGGATGGGCTTTCTTTCCCACTCCTTCCAGTCTGGTGGGAGAGTGTGTCTGAGCTCATTCCACTCAACTCTCTCTACATTTTGGTAACTAGGATTCTAATTATAAAAGCAATGGGATGCAATTTTAGGCAGTGTAGCCATAGAAGTCCTCTCTGAGGCAGTGATTTTTTTAAAGCAAAGAACATTAAAAGTCAGAAAATAAGATAAACACATATTTTTGACAACCTATAATCCAAATCAGACTCTTTTTTTTTATTGCTTGGATACAAAAAAAAAAAAACAGAAATGCCAACAAAGAACAAAAGACAGTGAGCTGGATTATGTGGACAAAAAGCAAAAAAAGACACATTGGAGATGGGAGAGAAAGTCAGAAAGAAAAGCAACTCAGGGTAGAAGGAGTGTGCAGGAAGAGAAAGCTGATTCTGGGTAAAAGTGCCAAATTCTCTGGCACAAGTCTAAATCCTCAACTCCAAATTTATCAAGACCAAAGAGTCCCAATATTTGATGATATGGTTTACCTGCACATATAACTACAATTTTGTTAACTTCACATTAAGGTATATTTTCATTTTCAGTTTTCAAAAAAATGCTGCTTGAGACTAAAAAATAGTTTATTTTTGAGCTGAATGTATTCTCCTTCTAATTCCTTTTTCTTTAACTTTTTTTTTATGGCTGAAACAATATAATTAATTCAACATGGTTGCTTAGAGAGACATTTTTCAGGTCCTGCTAGGCATACTGTAGACATTTATTAAAAAATGTGCCTAGGGAATTAAATTTCAAGTAAATAATTTATTGTATTCATCTAGATTGCTTTACTTTTCTGAAAAATACATACTAGTTTTCTTAAATAGTGTGAAATAGTTGTAACATCTAATATATCTAGAATATTTTTATCACCTCACAACTCTGTTTAGACAAGCACAAATTGGAGTTCAGCAGCACAATGTAGTACTTTGAAAATATGCTCATTTGGCAAGATTTTTAAGGCCTTGAAGACTTTACCCAGATCACAATAAATTGAATTTTTTAGAATGAGTGAAAAATATATTTGTCATATTGTTGTTATCAGAATACTGCCTTTTGGTGAGCCCTTCACTCTAAAATTGGTCCTCACTCTCTTGACTAATCTTCTATGTTTAATCTGAAATTTTAAAATGCATGTTTTGTTGAATTTTGATATGGCAAGGGCTCTTTATTTTCTTTAAATAACCACTTAGAAAGAATAAGCTTGTAATTTAAAAACTAGTACTTATTATTTCAGAACTTTCTCACATATGACTCATAGGCTAAGAGTGTGCCACTCACTCACTTTAGGCTAGTGTGAACATTACCTCTTGAAAATCTACTGAATTGTTTATACATGCTATGTTAACTGTGGGCTATTCTGAGGATTGACTGAAAATTAAATAATTTATGCCTTTTTCTTTTAGTTTGGATTCCTATAAATTCAAGCAAAAATAGAAATTGTATTTTTAGGGCAATTTAGAGTTTAAGAGATGTACAACAACAACGATAAAAAAAAACACCTCTTTGCCATTTTCACAATAAATAAAACATTGTGAACAAATGTGCCAGTGTTTCTCTGTGCAGTTTATATTTTGGGGGAAGTTTTCATATAAGTAAGTAGTCATGGAAAATGTGGCTTTGCTTAACTCAGACTTTGGAACTAGAAGGGGCCTTAAAAATTATTTGTGTAAACTCTTCGTGATATCAAAAAAAAAAAAATACCCAAAGCACGAAAAGAGAAATGAGTTGGCCAAGAATGGTTTTAATCTCTTCTGAATTTATATAGAGGCACCCAGGAGCTTCTGTCTGCCCTCCTTGAAGCTTTGATGAGAATAATTGAGGTGAGTCTGGCCAGGGAGAATCACTGAAAGAAATGTTGAAAACACTGTCAGACCCTCAGTGACCAGAGAAAGAAATTATCAAGTGTAATATTCTAAGGAATCAGGACACAGTAATTGCAGCCATACATTGTCCCACCTAAACTTAGCAGGGCCCCGACACTGCCGTCACCTCCCACAATGAATGTGATTCTCTGCCTGGCACTTTGATATATAAACCAGTATGTTGTTTGCCCTGATAACTGGTCACTGCACAAGAATGTCCGCCCACATGGGCAGAGCGGAGCTGAAGTTTAACATCCTCATCCATAGCCAGGCTCCATGGTGCAGGGACATGTTGAATCATTCAGTGGAAATACCAAGTGACATACCTCCCCAAAGAGGATACCCTAACTCACCTATAGAACTCATATAAGCTGAAGGAGTACTGGAGAGTTTACCATTTGGAATGTCTTTTGGAAAATCCACTTTTCAAATAGGTAACTTGGCTAAATGACTTTCATTAACAAAAACTGTGACTTTTTACTTCAAGAGTAAAAGGAAGGGCATCTGTCCCTCTTCTTTTATGTTAATTATTCATAAAGAATTAACTCCAAAAATCTTTTCCATTTTTATAATAAGTCTTAGCTAGTTGGTAAGATGTACAGGACCCTTCAATGCCATTGTAAACATTCGCCCTTGAATTTGTAACCAGGGACCATTTTTCATATTCCAGTAATGATTAGTTCTATGAGACACATGTACTGTGGCATTTTCTTAAAGAAGGCACTTTTACAAATCCATGCCTTGGGATATGTTTCGATGTTTCAGTTATGTTTTGACATTTTCATATCTTCATTAGTGAATTCCTGCAAATTTGTTCTTGAAACTATTGCCTGTCCACATGACCTCACTCACACAGCCATTTTTTCACTGAAAGATTGGCACAATTTTTATTACTCCCAACAATAAAACAATGAGATATTTTTATTTATCTGAATTATGAGGGCATCCACTATTCTTATGGATCATTCCATCATGTTGAGAATAATGTTTGGTTTAATTTAATTCAGTCTATTGAATCACATACTGTTAACCCCGGATCAGTAAGTATTTATAAAGTGCCAACCACACAGGCAGGACATTGTGCCCTCCTCCGTGGCCACCATGTACTTTCCTAGTGTTTTCTCCTCTCCACTCTGCTGAGGATACTTAGCAGACACTTTAGGGACACTAAGGAATAACAGAATGAATGTATAAAATAATTTTTTAAAAATCAATGGCACCTTTGAGTAAGTGGCACCAGGGTAAAACTGCTCCATAAGTACATAGCACAATAAAACACAGCAGGGCAACAGGAAAGACTAGGAAAAATTCTTAGAGCCACATTTAGATTAATCTCAAGCTCCTCAAGCCCACATCAGACTATATACTGTTTCCTGCAGTGGGACTAGTGAGCCACTAAGAGTGGCTTTTGTGAACACCTGCCACTAATTCTAGGTATCCAAAACTCCTTTCTATCTACCATTCTCCCCATCCCCCACAATCTAACAAGCCTCATGAGTGGTCATTAATATCTTATCTCAACCTTGCTTTCTTCTATTTTGACCTCTACCGAGGCCTCAAAAACACTTATACTCCAGGCTCTATTTACTACAATTTATTGGAAGAAAATACATTAATGAGCCAAAGCATAGATCTCAGTTGGTAAGGATGTTGGGAATAATGAGGTAGGAAAGAAGAAAATAAGGTAACATTAAATCCATATTACTATCTAGGATCTTTTGTATATCTTCTTTGAACTGAAAGCGAGATTCTGTAACACTAGTGTTCTGATTCACTTCTTTACCACAGCTAAGAAAGCAGCCTGCTAAGTAATACGTGCTCTGTTGGACTGAGGGAGTCAGTGCAGCTGCCACACTTATTACTAGAAGCAGTTCAGGCTTTCTGAATGACTAACCAGCTCAACCTATTTTATTAATGATTATAATGACTACCTATACTGTATACACACACACACACACACACACAAGACTTTTGAGGGGTGTCTGTGGGGTGACAATTCCACAACATTTTATGGTCATCCTTTCCTCTGGTCATGTAACCAATGGGGTCAGGGAGCTTTTCTCCATATGTCTGAGATAAACCTGTCTGCTGCAGCCTCAGTTCCTTCCAAGAGATTCCATCCTGAGTGGAAATAAAGACCACATGTGCCCTGCACACCTCCATTTTTCCTCTTCCACATAGACCTAATAATCTGATTTATTACATTTTCATTTTCATAGGGTTGTTGGGTCCTCTGAACAAGCCAGGATAATTAATGACCCTCTTCCCTAAACTGAGTTCTGAACAAATTGAGAAATAAGAGAAAGATAGTGGTCAAATATGCTTTTATGACTAATAACAGCTAAAGTAGTAGATGTATGAGAGCTAAACAGTCTTCTTAATACTAAATGTAAAAATAAGTCATACTTACTCCTCTCTATATCCCACTCCAAGTCCCAGGCCTATGCAGATAAGATTTACAGAATGGAAGGGCAATGAAGAACCCCAGCTTCCTGCGGCCTTATTGTTCCCCAAAGAAGTTGATGAGTTGAGCTTTACTCTTCACAAATTTACTAATCAGTTTAGGTGCTGGCCCTCACCAGGGTGCTGAGTGAATAAAGGAGTGGCAAACAGAGTGAAAAATTTAGGGAAAATCCCTTTTAATGTAAACCAGAAGTTAAAAAGAGGCAAGTTTTACAGTGGCCAACCCTACAGACAGAAATTGAATCTCTTTCTAACTTTTAAAGTCTCATTTAGAATTACTGGCCTATAATTTTTTGGTGTACTTAGCCATTCCTAAAGTTGTTTCTGCCATTTCTGGGATAGGTGCAGCCAGGGTATTGGTTTCATTTCTCTTTCAGTAATGTTTACTTCTAAACATTCTGGCTAATTATACCATTTGGTCAACCAAAGCAGGCTAGCCAAATCTCCCACAGTAGCCATGGCAGGAATTGCCCAGAAGCTATTATCTACAGAAGCTTGAAAGCCGATCCAGAGTCAAGTCTCAGTCCAGCCCCTCTGGCTCAGTGCTGGGAACCCTGCTTATCTTGAGCAGTTAACTCATTCAGATTCATGTCATGGCCTGAATTATTACAGTGGCATCAAGTCCACTCCTCAGTTGAGAAAGCCAGTGCATTATGCCTCATTTGGTAAGATGCCTCCTACGTCTTCCAAAAAGCCAGCTGGATAGATGACAGGGTTATAGAGTTAAATTTCTAGAGATAAGGTAGGGTAAAGAAAAGTTAAACTAGAATCCTGATCAATATTATCGATCTGTGTCACATGAACACACAGTAACACCTGTAGATGTGTTCATAGTTATCATAACTATTTGTATATTAAACTATATTATACATATCCTGAGGGCAGAAGTAGGGCAAGACACATTACTTTAATTCTCCAGTTTCCTTTCTGTGCTTTGAACGTTTTTTTGCAAGGCAAAAAACACAGTGTGTCCTGGAAGGAACAAGGGGTTTGGAGCTTGATGAGCTTAGTGATGGGTTTAGCTCACACAGTGGTTTTCGGAGCACTTCACTCCATCTCTGAGCTTCAGCTTTCTCATCTGTAAAATGAACACATAACAAATACCTCATGTGCTCATGATGAGGATTGGATGAGATTATATATGTAAAGTACTTACTTAACACACTACCTGGACACAAACTGGCATAAAAATTGATTGGACTAAATAAATAATTTTTATGACAATCTACCACACAATGAAAAAAAGCAGCCCTCAGATACATATCTTTGGTGTTTTAGGAGGCAAAAATTCTGATCAAGTAATTTATCCTTCAAAGAATAGGCTGGACTCTATATGCCTAGGTTATAATTCATTATTTGCCCTTTTTCTGTAGTCTTGATCTTCTTTTGATGGCCTAGCCTAGAATTGTACCATTTTACATTTTACAGCAGAAGCCATGTCAAGATAAGATTTCTAGGAGGACTGAAAGGGAATAATATTTCACATCTTAAGAACCCACATAAGACAGCTGTTCACAATCACCCAATTAAAAAGTAGCAGAGCTACGGTTTGAACCCATCTCTGACTGTTTCCAAAGAATTTACTCTTTCTCCTGAGCCATTTTCCAAGCTAGCTAGTAAATGTCTGTTGGATACTGGAGAAACTCCTAAGCTAACTATAAGTCTAAGTACGCTGAATGATAAGCTTTTTCTTCTCTAGGTAGTAATTAGGGAAGAATATCAGGAAAATGGACTGACTATAAACAAATCTTTTATTTTTACCTCCTGGATATTTATTCTAATACCTTCCTTCTCAACTGATCTCCCTGCCTTCATAATAATGCCTTCTAACCCATCTAAGTATTGAATACTACTACATTTTATACATAGTAAGTACTGCGTAAGCTCTTGTAGGACGAAAAATCATTTGCCTATCCCCAAACATGTTCTTCAAGATCTTTGCACATGCTAATTCCTGAAATATTCTTCCTACCTGGTTTCTGCTTCCTATCCACTCACTTTTCAGGTCTTAATGTAGAAAGAAGCCCTCTCCAAACTCTCATAAGACAAAGATAGTTATCTTCTTTGTGCTTCTTTGTTAACCTCTCTGGTGGTGTTTATCAACCTTTTTCCTATCCATATCTTATCCTTATCTACCTATCTCCACTAAACTACAAGCATTTTAAGAACACCTATTCTTTGTTACATTCACTTTTGTATTTTAGGGCCTAGCACTGTGTCTAATCTCAAAAAGGATTTGTTGGAGCAATCAATCAAACAATTGATGAGCAGGATCACAGACATAAATATGAAAGTGGTTGGGTAAATTTGAGAGGAAAGTATATGAGAATAGAGTCTCTGGTCCTGAGAGGCCTCACCTTGATAGTGCTCCTAAAGTCTTTACCGATTTCACAGATCATCTCTGTAAACAAGAAGCAAAAGCAACCAGTATGGAAATAAAATGTATTTGTTGAATTAAATTCGAAATGGACAAGTAGGAGACATTTTTTCTAAGTTATCGTCTTACTATTAAACCAAAGAGGAGACAAATCTGAGGCCTAAAGAATTAGTAAGAGTTGGTAGGCAGTTGAAAACCTTGTCTTAAGGTTCTTAAGAGTCTCGATACTGTTTTTCATCCCTCCCATAATAAGGAATATTTTTTTCCATAATTAAAAGTCTTAACAGCTGGGCAATTTTATCAGGAGACAGAGAAATATAGAGGTACACTAAAGTTTATTTCTCTATTCCAATATTTCAGAATTTTTTTTTTACATATTTCAATAACATATGTTGATTAGTTTGAAGTCTGGATATATTTTAAAATTTAATTTTTTTAATGGCTCACCTATCAAAGGGGGATTATCTATCTAATTATTTTCATGGCACCCATCACAAGTATCTTCCTGCTTTGACAAATGCATTTACCTGTAGGAAAAACATAGGTGCCAAGAAAATTAGTGTCTGTCAAGCATGAGGGAATGAATCTAGAGTACATACTTTGCCATGGCAATCACAGAATGTGGAGTTCTAAGAATGTGGCCACTGACCAGAGCTGGAATTGTAGGACCTTGTGGGAATTTTTTTTAAGGACTCTTTTATCCTGGTATTCACTGATATTAAATATCAGGTAGATACTGTGCCAAGGGGGCTCCTCACTCCATGTTGTTCCCTGTTTTACTCCTATGTAAGGATTACTAAAATAGTATTCATACTATTGAGCTTTTCTGATGATAGAGCAAAAGACTTATTTCATCTTCAACAAGTATGGAAAGTATTATTATCCAAACAGGTCTCCCTCTTCTAGGATTACAACTGCCTAAGAGCTAGATTAATGAAGTTATGTAGGTCTTGATTAATCTCCAGTATCTTCATTCGCCATTTCACTTAGATTGCCATTTCCTCACACTCTAAAGTGTGCACTCTTGCTCTCTCTCTTTTGTATTATTTTGATGTAGTCAGTATAAATCCACAGCAAGTAAACTAGCCAGATATTAATACAAATGGCAACAATATAACAACAGCAGACATAAAAAATATAGCTGGAATCCACCATAAACAGGCAAAACTGAGCTCCAAAGTGAACTTCACTTTTCAGATACTAAAAGGCTGAATGCTGTCAGCCCAGTCACTGGAGGACAATCATACTGGCTTTCCTGAGTGGGCACGACAACTCATTGATCAACTCTGTCACTTCAGACAGAGTTAGCAAAGGGAAATAGAGCTCTCTCCTTCCACTCTGATGGTAGGAAACCAGGAAGTCAGGGGAAGAGAAGGGAGAAACGCATGATGCAAAGATGTTAAGGCAAGAAGCCAGGCTTGGGGAAGCCATGGGGAAATCTCAGGTGAATGTGCCCTGAGATATTCAGCATAATCCATCACTCTTTATGTGGAACCATGTAGCACCTCCGAAACCTATTTCAGAGGTGGCCACGTGATGCAACTAAGAGACATGAAAGTGTGAATCATATTTTTAAGTCAATAATCAAATATAAAATATGTCTTTATGGAAAAATTGAAAAACTTACTGAAATAAGATTGTCTCAGAAATTCCAAATTCTGTGGTCAACATTCCCATGAGATACCAAATTTTTCAGTCAACAGATTATGGTATGTACAAACTTTGCTGATAGTTGATGTTCATATATTTCATTCATGGATTTATTTAATTACTATATATATATATGTTACTATATGTTATGTCTTTTGCTAGGTACTAAGATTTAGGCTTCACACGAAGTAGAATAAAAGTGGGCCAAAATAGAGATGGCCAATGTGTTTTGAGAATAGTTCAGGTAAGAAGCTCAAGGGGACTCTTGAAAGACAAGTCAGGTATGCTGGACCTTAAAGGCTAAGTAAGATTTTGACAAAGTAGGCAGCAACAGGGTGTTTCACAAGAAACAGCACAAAGGATGACACAATGGTGTGTATGTGTATTCAGGTAAAAGTATACCAGGAAGGTTGGAGGGTGGGTACATGAAAGGGGGTGGTGAAGCTTAAAAACAGAAAAGCAGGACATGGGTTCCAAGTTAGGCCTTTGGAACTTACCCTCTAGGGCTGTGGAAGCAGTTGAAAGTTTGTGCAAGAGGACATATGTTTTAGAATAATAAAACATATTATTATTAATAATAAAACATATTATTAGTACGAAGGATCAACTGTAGGAGAGAGATTGAGGGCAGAAAGGTCACTTAGGAGGTTATTGTGATGTCCTTGACAGCAGAATGGAAAGACAAAATAGAGATTCAATTAGTTATCCATTGTATATGGAGTTCGAGGGAGAATGCTTCTCACACTTTGGTGTGCTTATGAATCCTTGGTCTTGTTAAAATGGAGATTCAGATTCAGTAGGTCTGAATGGGGACTAAGATTCTGTTTCCAACAAACAGCTAGCCCATGAATCATACTTTGAGTAGCAAGATTTGGGACAACTCCAGATCTACCATCCTTGTGAGGCTGGCTATATGTTTCATTAACTGAGATAATGTTTGGATCAGAGGAAGATACGGACTCCATTACCAGACACATTCAGTATGAGGCACCCCAACCAAGAGTTAGACATTGGATTGTTGTTTTAGAAGTGAGATGAAAACTTGACTTAATTGGAAATCAGAGGAAGGAGAAAAGGAAAAGTGTACATGGCTAAGATTTCCCAGAGAGAAAGAATGTTAACAAAAGGGTCAAAAAGGGTATATATTACAGGAGATATGGAACAAAAAGAACATTTAATAATTATACATTGATGGAATAAATGTATCTTTATACTTTAATTTATTTGTTTACCTATTTACTATTATATATGAAAAATATATTTTGGTCACCCGAATGACCTAACATCGTAAAGTTGAAATATTCTTATATGAATCTGTACTAGCTTAACTTCAAGAACATATAAAAACTCCGCTTCTTCACAGCTCTGACCCCAAACTGGTATTGATGTCACCAAATTAATCACAATTATATGCTGTGTGTCCAAAAACATACACAATTATTTTTTTTAATACAGTAGTCTCTTAAATCAAGTAGAGAACAAAAAAGTCGAGCTACAAACCAAAGTCAAAATAGTACTAGCTTTTATAATTTTCCAGGCATCGAGTTTTAGCAGAAATTTTTATTTCTTCCTAGAACTTTGAGTCTCTGGCCAGCGTCTTTTCATTCCAACCTGAAGGATGTGCTGCTACATGCAGGGCAGGCATAGTGACAACTCTCTCAGTGCTGGTTTATCTATGAAGGTTTCAAAGTCTCCCAGTTTTCAGATTGTTTTGCCAGATGTAGATTCTTGGTTAATAGCTTGCTTTCTTCGATTGTTTGAATACATCAA